>CM056377.1:62646164-63246164 GCA_029718625.1 Synaphobranchus kaupii
TCTGTGATTGCAGTATCTCTGTTTATACAGATGTGTATGTAGCTCTGTGCTATGTATATCTGTGTGATCTATTTCTGTGTGAGTGTGTGTATGTGTGTGTGTGTGTGTGAGAGTAGCATTGAAACAGCTAAGCAGCATAGGCGTTGTGAGGCGGAGGAAAGTGCATCTGTGGTTTTTGGCATCTGTATGCTTTGCCTTTATGTGTGCTGTATATCTGCTCTTTACCTCTGGTAAGGAGAGGAATACATTGCTGATCCTGTGTCGTAATGGCTACATTATTGAAGTTGAGGCCCCTGAAGCAGAGTCTCACACAACCACCACCACCTTTGAGATCCACGGGCTGCCATCTCGATACTTCCACTTTCACAGCATCAAATCTCGCATTAAGGTGAGTTCACCTCTGACCCCTTTCTCCTCTCTCTGGACTACCACACTCCTCTCTCTGTGTGGCCCATCTCTCTCTGAATTAAAATGAAAACATTGCCCCGTTTAGAGCGTTTCGGAGGCTCTTACCGTTATTCCTACTAAACCGTTTGTTTTGAAATCTTGTTGCCATTCGGCTGTTGCAAGCAAATATTTTAAAAAATAGACAAATAAACTGTAACCGTCTGTTTGTGTAATTGGCTACCTCCGCCGTTTCTTCAGCAAACACTGTAAAAATAGTTGACGCGTGGAAAACGTTCAGTTTGAAAACAAAGTTCTTTATAGTTCAAAAGAGAGGCAAACAGAACAGTCCCGTTATGCAACTTAGGCTAAGTTACTTTCCATATATTTTCAAAGCACATAATGGCTGTAACATAAATAAATGGGGCTAAACAAACAAATAAGGATATTTTGAATTTTATTCGTAAAAACATAAACATGCACACATTGTAATTCTGTTCAATGTTCTATTTTTTCCATGGAATGCAAAATAGACGTAGCCTGTTAAACTCAATGCAAGTTGATTTCCGTGTTTACATTGTAGCTTGTTGATTGATTGGTTATGGATTTGTTATCGTCATGATAAAGCGACAATGTTTACCTTAGTATTGAACTAATCATTACTTAGGCTGTGTTCGGAATCGCTCCCTATTCACTAGCCTATATAGTGCACTATTTAGGGTATCGGCCATTTTGTAGGGTGTCCAAAATTCAAATGTCAAATTTGACACCCTAAATAGTTCACTCAATATCCCCCACAATGCACCACAAAATGTAGGGTACAAACGATGTACACTACATGACCGGAGATATTATTTTTGTCAAGATGACGACGGCTGAGCCTGCGCTGGTCTACAAATGTAAATATAAATGCAAGTTTCATCTTGTAGCCTATATTAAATCAGTTTAATCGGCCTTATAACCGAAATATAAATAAACGCGGTAGATTAAATATATTATAAAGTGTTAACTATTTTTTTTATTTAACAATTATTACTGTTTAATGGAAAATGCAACTTAATTAGCTAGCTAGCTACCTAGTTTCCTAACTTACCTATCTACCTACAACGAGACAACAAAACCCTTGTTCAAAATAAAAAAGAACACTTTTTTACCGTTTCTTTCATGCTTTCTCACCAAGCCGGTGACCACTGTCACGTAAGTGTCGCGCGTTGCTAAGTAACCTGCTCAAAAACGGTAGTGTCCGAAATCGTCTCCTCCTTTCACCAGTGAATCCCTATCTAGTGCCCTATGTAGATTCCCTAAGTAGTGTATAGGGAGGGAGTGAATGAGTGAGCCATTCCGAACACAGCCCTTGTTTTCACTAGCTAAGACGTTACTTAGGTATTGGTGGTGCAACCGAATTTAGTAAAGCGATAGTTTGAAACTAACTAGTAGCAACTAAGGACCTAGTAATATGGAGGATTATTCAGCCCAAAATGAAAATGAAAATGTAGGATTATTCAGCCCAAAATGAAAATGAAAATGAAAAACTTTTCATTTTCATTTTCGTTTTCATTTTCAAACTGTATCTATGTAAATGAGGGGGTATGGTCCTCCTATCAATCAAAGCAAGCAGGGTGGGCCTCATACAGGTTTAGTGCAGTAGCACTTAATGAACACTAGGGGGAGCATAGCATAGGGATGGGTAACAGTCTATGCTTGATACTATGCTCTCAGGGCACTCGTAAGTTTTAATGAATGAAATGATGAAGAATCTGAGCAGTGTTATAAAGTATTCTTGTTTTATGAAAGAAACGGAGCTAGCTAGCCAGCGCTACGCTGTGTAGGCTATAGGTCAAACCTGCGAGGTGGAAAATCCAGGTTCAGAAAGTGAAAGTCCTCCCCAATCATTTGTTCCAATCACCTGGATTTGCTAATTATCACAATTCTTCAGCCAAGAGGTAGGAGCTCTAATTAGTGAAATCGTGAGTTAGTTGTAGGTCTACATCATAACAAAACAAAAAATCTAACTACGGCTTGTTGTATTTCTATGCAGTAGCCTATCCGAAAATAGTTCCACTATTTATAGCTCATTTAAACATGAAAACAGCTTATAAGCTCAAAACAAACACATACCTTTTGACCCTCGTGTTCTCTTTTATCGATTAATTATCTGTCGTAGTTAGTTTGTGCTTTAAAACGATACATTTTGGTGAGGTCCCAAAAATTAATGGGAGTGAATGGGGAGATATAGAAATTGTACAACTTATCCAACAAACAAAAAAATATTTATCTTGACGGCTTCCTGTTCAGCTTATGGAAACTACAATCTGCCACAGTGTATTTATTTCTCTCATGCCCAAAACAATGCCTCACCATTGGTCTTGTGTAAAATGTAAGGAAATGTTGTTGTTGTCAATAATGGGTACGTTTACATGCACAGCAATATCCGATTACTGGAAACGATCAGTTTACGCCAGTATTTAACTTACTGTGTTCACATGGACATAAGAAATGTGATTACTCCAAAAGCCGCGTTTACATGATTCTCTCCATAATCGGCTCTGTGGAAAACGTAGCTACTAACTGCTTCCCGTTGTAAGGACAAAAATGATCCGCCCGTCAAAAATTTACGTTAGTAGGCTATTATTATTATTATAGCTAGCAATTATTATAGCTACTTATTTATAGCTAATTGCTAGTAGTGGTTGATTTATATTATTGTACTAGCTAGCTTTACCGATCTCTAAATCTGGCGAATTTCCCAAAAATTTCAGTTATTTAATGTGCTAGCCACAAACTAGCTAGTACAAACACAAGCATGTAACACTGAACAAAATATTTTCACCGGTGAAATCCAAATTTCATAATAAAATTCTGGAAGTGAAATGCTGAAGGAACCCCAGGCATAGCAAATGTTGACGGGTGGAATCATTTTGACGTTACACCGCCTCTTCTGCCTGACATGTGTAGTTTTTGAAAAGCCGAAAGAAACCGGAGAGAAAGGTGTTTACGTGCTCCAAAAAATCGAAAGTTTGGCCAAAAAACCAGGGGTGTTAATCAGGTTTCGAAAACACGGATTATGACCTTACATTATCGGATAAAGGTGTTTACATGACCATTTCAGTAACCAGGGTATTGCCATAACCGGGTTCAGATTGGAGTATTAGTGTGCATGTAAACGTACCCACTGTGATATAAATAGTCTAATGCACCTTACACAACCATTTGTCAGTGCTTTGAGAATTCACATTGTAAGAGTTATCTCAGTGATGTTTTGTAGATCAGGGGTTTTCAACTTTTTTTTAATCAAGTGTCCCCCACCAGACTCAAAGGCATCCAGGGGACCCCCCATCATATATTAAGAGCAGTTATCTTTAAAAAATTTAAATAAATATATATTTTTTTAAATATTTTAAAATATTTTCCAAAATTTATATATAATCATTGGATATCCAGTTTAGTCAGGGGCCCCCTACAGTACCTTCAAGGACTCCCAGGAGGACCCCCAGGACCCACAATTGAAAAAACGTTTGTAGATGAAAGTGACTCTTAGTTTTGTGGTGTGATTTTTTTGTAATCTTTCAGCGTGATATAGAGGTTGCTCGGAGAAAGGAGCTGAAAGAGAAGAGGTGGAAGGAAAAAGAACAAAGGAAGGATGACACCACTCAGGAGGAGGATGAAGAGGAGGAGGAGAATGATGAGCTACCTGTCCTCTACATCCCAGAGTCCCCCAGCCCCCTGCTCTGTGCTTTCTACTCCCAATCTGGAGCCTTCTGGCTGTCTGTGGTACTCTCTCTTTCTCTCTCTCTGTCTCACACACACGTACACTGTCAGACGCACAACCACGCATACACACTCTTACTCTCACACAATTTACAGTCTCATTAAGATGTGTGTGTATATGTGTGTTTTCTGCGTATTTTTATGTGTTTATGTCTGTGTGTGCAGGGTGGGTACGATGCTGGTTTTCTGTACCATTGCCAGTTCTCAGAGAAGCAGGAGGAGGACCCAGAGCTTAGACAGGATGAGCCCTTTGCCTTTCTTCCCCTACAGGAAACAGAAGAGGACCCTATCTGCACCATTGGCTTCAGGTACAGAGTGGAACGCTGTCTGTGTCTGTGTTGCAGTGTAAAAGTGCAATGCAGTGTGTGAATGATATAGTGTCAGTGTGAGTGTATGAGTGATTCAATGTGTCAATGTTGCAGCATAACAGTATGTCTGTGTTATGGGGCCCGATCTTACACCCGGCGCAAAGCGGCGCTAACCCAAACACAAGTGTCTTTGCTATCTTACACCCGACGCTAGGTTCATTATAACGCCTAATGCTTACGTCCTTTAACTACCATGTATTCTTCCACCCGTTGCAAGTGAACTGGGCGTGTTGGTCTTAAGATGAGGAGTGGCCAGGATTATTTTTGGCGTATTGCTATCTTGAGCCAGCAGAAAGCGCTTGCGCTAGAACCACCACAAACCTGGTCTAAAGTCATGTCGCAGTTGTTTACATGTTATTTTAACAGCGCATATAAGTGCGTCTACATAGACGTGTGCACAACGCGCATATCCTCCTGTCTGTTACACACAGGGGCGCGCACAAGCATGACTAAAATATCTAGATCACAATGTGAAATATTATTATTGTGTAGGCTATATCAAAAATGCATAATAATAAAAGGTTCCATAGGTCCACATACCTTTCCCTCAGCGAAGGGAAACGATGCCACATTACATTGCTCTCAGCCCACTCCATCAACATCCAGGCGATGTGCGATGGTACGGGACAATGGCTATCCATTAAAAAGGAGCTGATAACACCTATATCAAGCCTAATGCGCGAATTGTCATTTGCACCTAATGCGTGAATTGTCATTCAATGGAAAACTCGCGCACTGCAATAGACGGACATTTGAGTTCTGAAAATGCGCTTCAGATGTCATTACAATACATGTTTATCTAGGAATACAGCCTGTAAGTAAATAGAATGGTTTGTGACCTATGGTTAAAAAACGGAGATAAATGTCATCATGTTAACTGAATTGTAACCTTAGCTATTCTTTGTCCTTTATATTTTTTAAATTACAGTGACAAGGTTTCCATACCCTCAGCTTATTAAAACCCCGCTGATTTCACCTGTTATTCCATAACTGAACAAAAGATTTTAAAGAGAACTAAGCGTCTAATTAAAAATGAAATTTGCAGCACGTTACACAATTAATTTACAATAAATTTTAATTCCATTATCTGCATGTGCGCTTTACAGGAGCAGGTCTGTTTCCCCTGCTGTAAATCACACTTTTCACGGTCTTCCTGGGAAAGTGGATCGTTTTAAAGTATTACACTACCAGTTAAACAACACATTTCCATAAGCAGGACATTATAAAACAAGGGAAAATATGCTAAAAAATATGAACCTATGGGTTGCCAACCTGACAGATTTATTGTATTTAGTGTCATCATTAAGGCAAAATAACATTATTTATGTTATTAATCAAAATTAGAATGCAGGTAGCCTAATGAACTTCGGATGAAGCTTGAACATGAGTTCATTGCATAATCAAACAAAATTCGTTAAACAAGCAGGCTAATTTGGCATTTTCTAAGGTGAGACGGAAGCAATTGGTCGCTTATTCTCAGCTGTTGCAGGTGCTTTTAACAAAATTTAACCGGATATATTTTGTAAACAGCACTGTCAGGAATTACCGGGAACTCATAATGGTTAGTCCGAATAATACTGATCATAGGCTACTATTGATCCATATAGCCTATTCCTTGATCGCACTAAACACGCACGAGCATGTCTGTTTCGCCATCATAAGCAATCCGCCAAGGTGGAAAAGCAGGCTTTTAAAGGGAATGGGATATGACATTTTGATTGGTTTATTGCATGTCACGCCCAAGACACACCCATCATTAATGAAGAGACTAGGTTCAGCCCATTTGGACGTTGCGCCGTGCTTAGCGCCCAAAAAACACGCCGTTAAAATGGCAAAAGTGGACTTGGACACGCCCTAAATGGACTTCACGCCATGCGCTTAGACCAAGCGCCAAGATCGGCAAGATAGGGCCCCCGGTGACCAGTGTTTGGGGTTTGGTATTGGGAAATGAATGTCCAGTTTTTTATTAGACGGACTCACTTAGTAGGGGGTGGCAGGGGTTACTTTGTACTCAAACATAAATTTTATGATTTTTTTCTCCTGGTTTTTCACGTAAGCACTCGAGGATGCCTTTGGTTGTGCTCTCTTCAGTCCAAGTGCAAGCCACAACTATTGGCCGACCTCTAAATTAAGTGCAACGTTAGGCCTACATTAAATAAGAAGACAGAGAGCAAATAAAAAATAAAAATAAAAAACAGGCTCAAAATTAGGCTACAGTAGGGCAACGCTTATTGTAGCCTAGCTATAGCCTTACATACAGTACATGTTATGGTCTAGCCTAACAGTTTACTATTTTTCTTAAGCAAACGTTAATAAAGAGTAAGGCAGGATTCCTCACGCTTTTTGTGGACAATTTGCAATGCCAACATTGTCTCCACGTAGTTATTTTTTTGGCGCCACTTTTCAATTGCTCCTTGCCAGCGATTTTCTACCAGAAGCAATCAGTTTGCAGGGAAGATGTGTAACGTTGTATGACGCGTGGGGAGCATTTTCGGTGTGATGACAACATGGAGTAAATACTCCCATCGCATGCAATTCTAGACGCTGATGACGGAGATACTTTATCCCGTCTGAATCGGCCATTAACATTACAGACGTCCTGCTATAACAATTACTTTACAGACATTGTCCTGAAAACGTATCCCGTCCGAATAGAATCTTAAAACTGCTAACGTCACCGTGCCACATAGTGCGCTACTACACCACAACAACTAACAGAGCTCAGAAAAGCGGGACACATCTTGCTTGGTTACACTTGCAGATAACTGCATCACGGGCAGCTTGACTTCAGTTTACCTTGATTCAGTAGAGCTGCAATCGCCATGATGTTGAACTGAAATTTTCGTGTAAGGTCCTTCTTGAATGCCAGCTGAATCAGCTGGGCTTTCCGTGTATGCAACATGATTCTTCTGTGTTGGCTGAATACATTGGTCAGTGTGGAGAATGATTTCTCGCACATTGCCGTAGATGCCCCTAATGTATTACTAGCTAGCTAGCAAACAATAAAGACAAGCTATCTTTTTGAACCTATCTGTTGTCCGATAGCATTCGTGCTCCCCTACATAGCTAATAATGTTTATTTACAGGCCAATTGAACAAATACATTGAAAATTATCAAACCAGTTGTAGATTGCTGGCTAGCAGAGAGCGTATAATCGACACAGTTCAGTGCTAGGTGCTAGTAGCTAGCGAGACGTACAGTCAAGCAACTGACCCGGAAGTGGGAAAAATTATACGCTGGAAAGAATTGTACACTACACCGGTTAGTCAGCGCACCTGGAGGGCAATATTTTTAATAGTCAATACTGACATTGGATATTAGAGTCCTTCTCAAAGCTAGGCTACAAAGGTTTTCCAATATTATCTTACACACACCCACACACACATGTATTTACCATTGCACGCAAAACAAAAACTTAAAAATACTATGTAGATTTACGGAGACAACTAGGTGTTTACTGACATCCACCAGGGGGTGCAATGCACCCCTATGCACCCCCATAGCTCCGGGCCTGGTCAGGGCCCAGCGTGGCCAAGGATTACCGCATGGCCGCATGTTTTCTTTTCTGATTTTAAGTTTGAATGGCAATCAATCCCAATTTGCTGCTCCCTCAAAGCACCGGCTATACACTTATTTCACATGAGACGCCATATTGGAATGATATGGAACGAAAACGAGGCTGAGGTGGGAAAATACAGGAAGTGTTTGAGCGTAGCAGTATTTCAGACTATTGTAGCTTAGTGTACATTGACTAGTTGGCAAGTTTTTTGTTGTTATTGAGACACTTGCTGTGTACTTTAAGCACCCAAACAAGAGAAAGACTGTAAACATAATGCAGAAAAACCTATTTCTTTGGTCATATAAATTTGCCTTTTCAAATTACTCACGCATAGCCTACAAAGCACTGTAAGTCCTTAATTCCACCTTGCAAAAACTAGGCCTGCCTTTAAAAGTATTGATATCAAAATGTGGCCGTTACAACTAACAATATTTCCTATTGTAGATCACACTAATTAAACTAGCTCTATTCCAAGGCAATGCTATCCAAACTTTCCTAAATAATTTGATGCAACTTGGCCCTGTGTTTTTTCATCTTAGCATGTGAACAGATTGTGCCTCATGGAACAACATATGATTTCAATGAATGTTCAAAACAGTTGATGAATGATTACACTGCAGAAAGGATATGGTTATACTTTGTTGGCATTTATATCAAGAAACATCATAGACAATAAAGAAAGGGGGATGAATAAATAAATGCACGTAAAAATTTGTGATATTTTGACCTAGAAAATAGCGTACATATATCATTTTTACAAACGTATCCAGACATGTTTTCCCTGTTAACTTTATTTACTTTGGCCCTTCAGAGGCAATTTCCACCTGGTTTCTACTAGTTTTATTTAAATGTAAATATCTAAAAAAATATTCCCTTTTAAATACGTTTAAAAAAGAACTACGAAAGCGCGTGTGTATTTACATAAGAACAGCAACGTATTTCAGCCCTAAGTGCGACGGGTGGTCGCTGTGGAAATGTCGACTGTACGGGACTTTGGCGAAATATAACAAGATAAACTCTTCAGGGTTCATCAGAAAACAGCTGTTGCTGAATATACTGGTAAGTACTTGGTTTCTTAAACATATTTATACAAGAGATTTTGGAGAAAAAATTAGGTGTCTTCTAAACCGAAAGTGCATGAGGTACTGTATATAGTACAGTAAGCAAGGGAAAACGGCGAATTCTCATTTGTACGTTTTAAAAAAATATTATTGTTTCTATACGTGAACATGATTTTCTTAGCGTGTATAAACGGTGCATTTTATGCATTTTACAGTCTATGGCTGTAGCCAGAGGAGGGTCGTAAGTGCTTTGGGCTATTAATAGCGCCCTCCTAATTTATTTCACTGCAGTGTAACTGGAGACGCTGAGGTTTTCGCAAGAGGCTACCCTTTTAAAGAATACTGCGTCAAAATTTACGGGGTTTTCTTAAAGATGTCGTTTATAATTTCAGACGAACATGAATACTGTAATTGAGACGGATACGTCTCAACCACTAGGGGTGAAGTTTATAGGGTTAATGTAATGTTTGTGGGTCAGATCATGCCAAATAAGTAATAGTATCATTTTCTTAACATAATAATAGTTATAATTTTTGTGAACACAAGAATGTCTATGCTCTGTTGGACCACGCAGGTTTCTGTAGAAATCCAAATAAATAAATCTGTAAATACATAATAATAATAATAATAATACATTTTATTCATGCCATGCTTTTCATAGACACAAAGCAGTGGATGCAGACAATTGTTCAAACATGCCCTATAGTGTAGTACTTTTTTAATTTATTTGTAGGAGCAACACATCTGAATCAGAGTATTTCCACTATAAATTATTCTCACTTTGCAGTTTGATGTGGCACATACAGTTTCATTGACCACATTCTTTTGAGATGCTTTGGAATAGAGCTAGTTAATTTAGTGTGAGCTACGATAGGCAATATTGTTCGATGTAACTCGGCCACATTTTGATATCAATACTTTTAAAGGCAGGCCAATTTTTTCAAGTTGGAATTAAGGACTTAAAGACAGTGCTTTGTAGGCTATGCGTGAGTAACTTGGCATTTTTTAACTGCAGCGCTGCTGCATTGTCTTGATACAGTATCTAGCTAGGCTTGCTACTACACATTAGCTAGCAAACTTAGTCTAACCATCATGTCTATGCAATTGCAAGCACAATTTTACATACATATATTATCATGCTGGATAGTTATCTAGTGCTAGCCAGCTATCGATAACATATGTAATAGTTTGCTAGTAGGTTGCATATCACTCAGATGCTCACGGTGTATTTATTCAGCATAATCGCTTTTCCTCCTCCTCTCGCTTTTTCTTTTCTGGTTACCACTGAGGTAGGCTATGCTCGTTTCATGCTGCCGACGGTTAGCTACATTGTAAGTAGGCTATGACAGGTAGCTAGCTGACTCTTGTAACTAGAAGGAGCCCCACATAGGGGGTTTCCGTTTTCAGCGGCGGTGCACTAGTGGCTTTATGCTTTATGGGATGTTATTTTACTTAATGACTTTGTAAATGTCACTGCAAAATGCACCAATGGGGGGGGGGGGGGGGCTGCCGTTCTGAGACGTTTAAGGGGGTTTATAGCTGTCATTGCAAAATGTTCCAATACATGTGTGGCCATCGGGGGCCCCCTTTTCCCACGTATATTTTGGGGCCCCAAACATTTGCCTGTCCTGACGAAACGCTTCTGGTAAAAGGAAAAACATGACATGAAACAAGAGGAATGGTGAAAACAAGGAGAACGAGAGGAAGGTGGACTGGAAGGGAGCAACGGACGTAACAGTACCCCCCCTCAAGGAATGCCTCCAGGCCGAATCTTGTGTGGGTGAGCCCGGTGGAAGTCCTGAATGAGGGAGGGGTCGAGGATGAGATGGCGGGAGATCCAGCTCCGATCCTCAGGCTCGTAGCCCTCCCAGTCCACCATGTACTGGAAACCGCAGCCCTTGTGGCGGACATCCAGAATGTGGCTGAAAAAACGATTTTGCATAATATGCAAATTAGCACAAAACATAATATGCCGTACTTCCAAGATATTGTGCATGCAAGTACATCTTCTTCCAGGGAATACTCAAATTTGGTGTGAATTGGACAAAGGGTGTGGGAGATATTACATTAAAACTATGAATAAATAGACATTTTTATTATAGCGCCACCATGAGGCTGATTGAGGTGAGATTTTAAACACTTTTCATTTTATACATTTATGATAAGTGTGCCAAGTTTCAAGTCTCTAAGATGTACCATCTCACAGGAAATTTTGCAAACACGCGGAGAAGAAAAAAAATATAGCTGCAAGCAGTGATTCCCGGGGACCGAGCGGCATGAGCAGCATTTGTCAAACACAGAGACTGCAAAATGGTAGACAGCTCTACACGGGGTTGACCCAAAAAGCAAATGTTTGTTTCTAATCAGGGCTTTTGCCATTGTTGATGGTATCTAAGCCTGATCCTGTAAGGGCTTGCGTATTATCGTAAACTCTTCATTTACCTTGTAGCCTACTTCATTTTTATGGTGACATTCTGTTATGTGTGAAAACCGTAACCCGAACAGAGCTGAAGTGCACATCCTCTTTGTCACAAATGAATCAAGAAATCTTGCCCGCTAAACTGCAACAGGACAACATAGGTAGGCCTACACATAGACGGATGTTTTTGTCAGCTTTTGTGTTGCGGTATCAGATTGTGTTGACTTACTGACTTCATAATTCAAGCAGTTAACAGATATGATTAAATTTCTTAACCTTTGCAATAAAAAGGTGTTTCTGAATGTAAAAACAACATTAAAAGAAGCATAGCATTTGCACAATAGTTTTGCCAAACATTAACTTAGCCATTTGTGCCAAGCGGGAATCGAACCAATGACCTCACGCATGGAAAGCCAAGATTGTAACCTCTAGGCCAAAGCAGGTTAAGGGAAATGTGGAGGCCAAATAAGACTTTTGTGTTGGGGTATCAAATTGTGTTGGCTTACTGACTTCATAATGCAAACAGTTAACAGTTAATATTGTGAAATTTCTTAGCCTAATATCATTCACCACTTTCACTAGTGCTGTCTCTGTGCTGGGATGAGCCTGAAAACCTGAAAAACTTGAGCTGCACATACATGGATGTACATGTACATACATACATACTATTGCTGCGTTCCAGGTAGCCTACCTCGGAAACTTGTGATTACAACCTTTCGACCAAGGAAAATACACTGGAATGGCCTGTTAACTCGGAATAGTGGGGAACTCGGGTATCGTTTCACAGCTCTGGGTTGCCGAGTCGGAGGAAAGTGATGTGATTCAAAATAAATGGATGAATCTGTAGGCTATTTTAATGGGAAATGCATAACAACAGCTCAAAACACTATTTAATTTAGTGGTAGTTTCAATGTTTATGCGTGCTCACATCCTTAAATTGATAACACGCATAGGAAATATAGGCAATCTACGGGGTTACAGCCTAAACAGTTAGCCTAGCATAATCATTGAAATACATTTTTATGATAGGCCAATTAGTATTATATAGAAATGCATGTAACGTTAGGCTATTCAACACTGGCTTGCCGTATGCGTTTTTCTCTTCCTCTATGTGAAAATGTAGCCAAGCTCTGAAGCTTTAGGCGCTGGTGACATCTTACCTTTTTTTGTTATTTTGGTTCTTTACTCTAGCACTTTAAGTTTGAAATAATATAATGACAATGAGGTCGAAGTGCAGACTGTCAGCTTTGGATTCATCCAATTTGAGGGTATTTTCATCCATATTGGTTGAACCGTTTAGAAATTATAGAACCTTTTGTACATAGTCCCCCCATTTTCGGGCATCAAAAAGTATTGGACAGTTTAACATAATAATATTTGGTCGCATATCCTTTACATGCCATGACTTCCTGATGTCTGTGTCCCAACAATATCAAAAGACTCTTGATACAGTTGAAGTCGGAAGTTTACATACACTTAGGTTGAAGTCATTAAAACTCATTTTTAACCACTCCACAGATTTCATGTTAGCAAACTATAGTGTTGGCAAGTCAGTTAGGACATCTACTTTGTGCATGACATAAGTAATTTTTCCAACAATTGTTTACAGATTATTTCACTTTTAATTCACTATATCACAATTCCAGTGGGTAAGAAGTTTACATACACTAAGTTGACTATGCCTTTAAATTTTTTATATTTGGTCGCATATCCTTTGCATGCCATGACTTCCTGATGTCTGTGACCCCACAACATCAAAAGACTCTTGATATCTTTTTATATCTTGATATACATGTATTTTCTCCAATTACACTTTTTCTTGTAGGCTACCCTTAAGCCTGCACACACAGTTTACACTATTTATTTTTTACCTTAAATGACAGCTTATATGTGTATATATATATATATATATATATATATATATATATATATATATATATATATATACATACATATCCTTTCCAAAAAATTAGACTATCATGGAAAAGTTGTTTTCTTTCCATAATTCCATTCAAAAAGTGAAACTTTCATAGATTATAGATTCATTACACACAAAGTGAAATATTTCTAGCCTTTATTTGTTTCATTTTTCATAATTTTGGCTTACAGCTCCAGAAAACCCCCAAAACAGTATTTCAAGAAATTAGAATAGTGTGTCGAAAATCAGCATTTACTTCAGTTATTTCAGAGAATGAATGTTTTAGACTGAGTGTCACACTCTGTACGTAGTGGTTTTTGAAGCACTGACTCCAGCCTCAGTCCACTCCCTCTGCATCTCCGCCAAATTTTGGAATCGTCTTTGCTTGACAATCCACTCTCTTTTGCTTGTGCACCTTCTCCTGCTACATTTTTCCCTTCCACTAAACTTTCTATTGATATGCTTGGACACTGCACTCTGTGAACAGCCAGCCTCCTTAGCGATGACCTTTTGTGGCTTACCCATCTTCTGGAGGGTGTCAATGATGGTCTTCTGGCCAATTGTCAAGTCTGCAGTCTTCCCCATACTGAACCAAACTGAGATACCTGTCCAATTTAACGACACATCTGTAGAAAAACTTTGCAGGTGTTTTGAGTAAATTAGATGATTAGAGTGTGACACTCAGTCTAAAACATTAATTTTCTGAAATAACTGAAGTAAATGCTGATTTTCGACACACTATTCTAATTTCTTGAAATACTGTTTTGGGGGTTTTCTGGAGCTGTAAGCCAAAATTATGAAAAATGAAACAAATAAAGGCTAGAAATATTTCACTTTGTGTGTAATGAATCTATAATCTATGAAAGTTTCACTTTTTGAATGGAATTATGAAAAAAAAAAAAACTTTTCCATGATATTCAAATTTTTTGGAAAGGATCTGTATATATACGTATATATATATATATATATATATATATATATATATTTTTTTTTAAACAGCTTCAGCTTTTTAATAAAACACATTTTAATATTTTTGAATGACAATACATGGAAATACCTTTGTTGAGATCAACTTTGAACTAAAACTTGAGTTAAAGGTGTGGATTTTAATGATGTTATTGTAAGCTAGCCTACTAATAGTTTAAAACTCCGGGCAGAAGGACAAGCTATAACTTAGGTCCCACATATTAATCGTTTTAGTAAAAATAAACTTGCCGTGCACAGTGTAAGCATTAGCTAGTTGCTCAAATCAAATCAAATCAATATTTACTTATATAGCGCATTTCACAACTAGTTGTCACAATGCACAATCCAGGCTAAACCCCCCACAAGAGCAAGCCAAAGGCAACAGTGGCAAGGAAAAACTGCCTGGTGTAACTACGAAGAAACCTTGGGAGGAACCAGACTCAAAAACCATTGTTGTAGAACGTAAACAAGGACTTTTTTTTGTTGCGGCATCAGCTAGTTGGCAGTTGGAATTTCTGTTTTTTTTCAGTTGTTCCAGTGTGCGACCCCCAGTTGCCAGAAGAAATCTGAGAAAATCTGAGCAAAATCGTTCTAGAATTCTACCAGTTCAGTTGAGATGAGTCTAGATTTCTTCAGTCGGGCTGTGTGCGTCGGGTTTAGAGTGAAAAATGTGTTGAAAATAGATTAAATGTCTTTTAAATAATAATAAAAAATGAAATGAACAAAAGGTATACTATACATCAATCTTCTAGTTTGAATGGTGGGGCAAGTACTGTATATCAGGAAAGCAGAGGAAGAGGTTCTCAACCATGCAAAAGAAATTAAATCCAGATCATATTGAAAGTAAAAATAATATCTGTCAATGTAAATGTAAATTTAACAATCCAATTAAAAAGAAGAAAATAATAGAAAAACTTAAACACAAAGGGAACATAACACATGAAACAAAAAAAGAACATGATTAATGGAGAAGTTAGCTTCAGGCCAAGTCTTTATTTCATCCTACAATTCAGCATATTGTAATAAAAACCATATACCATTTAAAATGGAGAAGAGTTTTGCAGACAAAGAAGAAAGATATACACTACTCACAAAAAGTTAGGGATATTCGGCTTTTGGGTGAAATTTCAGGATGAACCTAAAATGCACTATAACCTTTACAGGTGAAATTAATTTGACCTTCTCTAAACTTTTGAATGCACATGTCCAACTATTCAATGTTTCAGTACTTTTTGCACAACTTGCTGTTCTCTAACAAGGAGCTGAACGGCAAAATTCACAACAGGTGTTTGATCCATGAATCGACCAATAAATTTCCTGGTTCAATTAGTATTGGTATTTAAACAGTCCTCTTCATCATGCTGTTCACATTTTGACATCATGAGACCAAGACGACACCTAACAATTGATCAACAGTACCTCGCCATTGCGAGGCTTCAAACAGGATGTTCTCAGAGGGAAGTGGCCACTGAGCTTAGAGTGTCACAGAGTGTCATCAGCAGGTTGCAACAGAGATACAGAGAGACTGGAAGAGTCACAGAAAGGCATAGAAGTGGACGTCCTTTGGCCACATCCCACACTGATGACCGCTTCATTGTGAACAGTGCCCTGCGGAACCGGATGATGAATGCCACTCAACTCCAGGCACATTTAAGGGAGGTGAGAGGCACCCAAGTGTCACGTCAGACCATTCGAAACCGTTTACATCAGCGTGGTCTGCGTGCTAGACGACCTGCAAGGGTACCTGACCACACCACCAGGCACAGGCGTCATCGTCTTGCATGGGCCAGGGAGCATTTACGCTGGACGAGGGACCAGTGGGCCTCAGTGCTGTTCTCTGATGAAAGTCGATTCACGTTGAGCAGAAATGATGGCCGCCAACGATGTTGGAGACGTCAAGGAGAGCGCTATGCATCAGCCACTGTTGTCACCAGACGACCCTTTGGTGGTGGCGGTGTTACAGTGTGGGCAGGTGTGTCTAGTCAATACAGAACTGACCTACACTTTGTGAATGGTACAGTGACAAGCCCATACTACCTGAATAACATCATTAATCCAGTCATTGTGCCCCTGCATGAACAACACAGGCCTAATTTCATCTTCATGGACGAAAATGCTCCAGCTCATCGAGGTCACATCATTAGGGAAAGGCTGCTGGAGACTGGGGTACCTCAAATGGAGTGGCCTGCACTTTCTCCAGACCTGAATCCCATAGAAAACCTATGGGATCAGCTGACTCACCGTGTAGAGGCTCGTAACTCTGTACCCCAGAACCTCAATGACCTGAGGGCCGCCCTTCAAGAAGAGTGGGATGCCATGCCTCAGCAGACAATAAGTCGACTTGTGAACAGCATGAGACGTCGTTGTCAAGCTGTAATTGATGCTCAAGGGCACATGACAAGTTATTGAGACATTGACATTTTTGTTGTGGTATACCCACCACTGTTGTTGGCTTTTGTTTCAATAAATTGTTTGAGATGAGGAAATCACCATTGCATGCTTCTACTTAAATGCCCTACTTTCATGATACGTATAATATCACTGTAGCGTGAACTTACATTTTCCATAAATTTCACCCGAAAGCCAAATATCCCTAACTTTTTGTGAGTAGTGTATATTAGTTATAGAGAAAATTGAAAAGACAGAGATAACATTGATGATTGTAGACAACCCTCCAGAACAAGGTCCTGATTTTATGACAAAAGTTGGAAGCGAAAGGCCTAACTATTCTGAGAAGAGAAATCTTATTATGAATGCAAAATTAGACAGTCAAAGTGATTCGAAGCAAAGATAAGAGAGGGTTGCAACATTTTTAAAGGGGAACTGAAACGTAATATGAAGTGAAGGTGATATTATGGATGCCTTTTCATATTCCAGTTCTCAAATCTGACGAAACAGTAATAATGGGGAAAACGTTAAGAATAGTTTATTGTTTTGTCGTTACAGCACAGCCATGTTTAGTTTTTGTCGTCAGTGACGTCACTGGCATGTGTGGCACAGTGCTGGGGATGGTTGCTATACCACGTGGGTGAACAACAGACAGAAAACAACACAAAAAGGGTGGTTAAGTTGCTTTAATAACAAAAAACTCACTAAGCAGGAAACAAAGCTTGCAGCACAAACGTGAAAACAAAACCATTCCTCTCTTCTTGGAGGTTGAATCGAAAGTGTTCTCCTTGGCTTGGGCACCAGGCCC
Organism: Synaphobranchus kaupii; assembly: GCA_029718625.1. Classification (NCBI taxonomy): domain Eukaryota; kingdom Metazoa; phylum Chordata; class Actinopteri; order Anguilliformes; family Synaphobranchidae; genus Synaphobranchus; species Synaphobranchus kaupii. Next base: position 62,663,805 of record CM056377.1, read on the forward strand.
TTTTAAAAGGCAGGCCACTCAGCATGATGGCACCCAGCTGCGCTAATTGCGATTGTTTGCAGTTTGTTTCTCTGCCTTTGTGACGTGGAGGTGCCGTCCAGCAGAGGGCGGCACCCCAACTCTCTCCCTGGCACCACAAATGATACGTCTAGCTGAGTGACAGCAGTACTAGCAGAGGCAAGTCAATTCAGTGGCCAACTCAGTCTCAGTGAAGTCAGGACATCGATGTCTTCAATGGAGAAAGATGCAAAACGGTCATAGGAGGGTCATATTGCATTGCCCCAGGCTGTAGAAATAAATTTTTTAAAGAAAAGGCAGCTGGTCACCCCATACATTTTCACCGGTTGTTAGCCCCCCTAATCTACGTTAGCTAACATGTGCTGAATTCTGACTTGTCCTAAAAAGATTAAGCTTGATAGCCTACTACTTTCATGATCTCGAGGTCTCCCAAGTCAACTCACAGCCCTCTCCAAGTTTTGAATGACGTAAAAAACATATTTTGTCCAGGTCCCATTATGATTTGTTTAAAAAAATCTGACAGGGCCAGCCGTAAAACTTGTTAGCCAAACGACTCCCCGGCGTTAGTCAGCCCACTCGATCGTAACAATTCAAATACCCTTCCCTTGGCAAGTTTAGCTGGGTCGAACGACAGCTTAGGTCTGCCTTCACATTTCACTTGGGTCTTCTCTACAAAAGGCATGCTTTCAAACACCAACCCGTCTCGAAGACGATCAACAATGTCTTCCATTTTGTTCATGTTAACTACAGTGGCACTGGCTGTGACAGCTGAATGAAATGCTTAGCTTGCTAAGATACCAAAAAGCAAGCCCAAAATGCATACAGTCACTGTATATATACAGAGCTCTCTATATTACACTCTCTGATCGACCGCTCTCAATTGCATGTCTGAAAGGAATGAGTGTCATGTACTTATTTGGTTGAATTTGTCTTAGGTGAGTGGGAGGGGTAAATCAAACAGACACGGTATTGTTCAATCAAATTACTGGCACAAATTAATCTTGTTTGCTTCCGTCCTCGTAGTCAACAACTAGCTACTAGCTAAGTTGACAGAAGTTCAGCTGGACGGATCATGCCAGTGACGTCATCGTGTACGTAAATTAAGATGGTGGCGCTCTGACCAAGCAAAACGTAAAAAGCTAGTTAAGAAATGTGATATATTTAAAAATTTATATTAGTTTTTCACATAATTTTTTCGATAGATATTGGGATGGCAGGCATGCCATCCACCAAGTTACGGCTTGGCGGGGAATGCCCCATACCTATACAGCACCGAGAGTTTGGCACTTTTCAGGGTTTCCTACAGAAGTAACCACAATGACCATAGACTCTCAGCCCTTAAAAGCATTATCTTCTGTACATTCTGACCTCATGTAACCACACAGCATTCAGAGACAACTTCACACATCCACACAATAAAACCCCAAACTTGGGTTGTTTTTCTGGTTTTTCTCCTTCTGCTTCTTCCCATTTTTTCCTGCTCCGTAAGCTCAAAGAATAATTCTCCCCATTGGACAACCGTCTTTAATCCGCCTATCATACCGTCTTTAATCCGCCTATCAGAAGCTCTGTTTAAAATTGCCTCATCACATTTACATGCTTCAGAGGCTGTCTACCTACTGCACAAACTGTGAAAGTGTCTGTAGCTTAGTGGTTACAGTGCTGCTCTAGCATGTAGCAGATTGTTGGTTTGATTCTCACCTGATACTAGCATTTAGTTTTGGTACACAATTTCTGGTACCGCAACACAAAAGTTATTTTGTCTTATTTTTCTTACTTAAAAAGAGGCGAATGTCACCCGACATGGTCTGGTAGCCTAACATTAGTCTACTCGCTACCAACAAAACGTTCACCGCAGGTTCGCAGTTACGCAGTAGGCTACAGGAACACATATGCAATTTTTCAGGCGCAGACAATACAGTTCTAACCATAGACTGTATAAAAATATGGACAAAGTCACTGTGACGTCACCCATTGCCTTCCCACGGCCTAGTAGAAACCGAATTGAAGCTCCGGATGCATTTCTCGCCGCCAGTTTGTACAAACTGCGTCTGCTCCGTGGGGTAGAAGTGACGTTGTCAGGAGCAGGGTCAACCGGATATGGCCCGGGCACAGTATGATTGACAGTTCGGGGTGGAGAAGCCACAGAACTATAAAGCCCACTACCAAACCCACCATTTTGCAAAACGAACTTGCGGTAAACTTCCTTAAGTTACTAATGTTTTATAATATAACATTTAATTTTCATCCTCGATTTTACTGTGTCATTTATTTGCATTGAATGTGTGGTAATCGTCACATAATTAACGTTCATTCAGTTATCTTCAATTTATATTCAGTTATCTTCAATTTATATTCAGCTAACATCAGCTAATTTGATTAGCTAGATAGCAAACCAGCTGAGCTTGGTAGCCAAGCTAGACGCACTGCATCACCACCACACATGGACAAACATAGGGTAACGCTATTGCCATAACTATATTGATGGTCATTTAATCACATATGTTTTTTTGACAAGACTAACTTTATTATAAATTTCCCTAGCGCCACTAGAAAGGTTGCAAGCTGACCCCATAGTCTTAAATGAACAAACCACCACCGTCTTTTTAGCTAACCGCTAATTACCTCGACTGTGGCAGAGCAGTCTGTCACGGTTTGCCTCAGCATGAAACCCCTTTGCTTTGTGCTGACCTATATTCTCTGTGGAAGTACGGCGGCGGAGCGAACGTGGCCATTGCAACTTGTTGCTCTTCTTTGTTGTTGTAGTCGACCAGTGCCGGCACTACATTCATAATTAACGTAAAGTATCGCTCTGCCGCCGTACTTCCACTGAGAATATAGGTCAAAAATACTAAATATATAATTTAGGACAAAATACATTTATTTCAGAATAGTCACTAGTAGCTACATACATAATAACAATAACATAATTAGCCAAATGTATTTAAATACTTTTTTTTTTTTTTTTTTTAAAACATACACAACCGCATGTGTTTCTACACAATAACAGCAACGTATTTTATCCCTAAGAGATGGTCGCTATGGAAATGTGGACTGTATGGGACTTTGGCAAAATGTAACAAGCTAACTCTTCAGGGTTAATCAGAAAACAGCTGTAGCTGAATATACTGGTAAGTACTTGCTTTCCTAAACATATTTATGAGAGATTTTGGAGAAAGAAAGTGTCTTCTAAACCGAAAGTGCATCAGGTACCGTATATAGTACAGTAAACAAGGGAAAATGCTTTTACTACAACGTTTTTTACAAATATTATTGTTTCTATATGTGAACATGATTTTCTTAGCGTGTATAAACGGTGCATTTTATGTATTTTACAGTCTGTAGCTGTGGCGACAGGATCGGTTGTAAGTCATAATTTACGAGGTTTTCTTAAAGCTGTAGTTCATAATTTCAGACTAACATGAATACTGTAATTGAGACAGATACGCAAAGTTTATACAGTTCAAATAGGCTACGTACCGTCATGCAGTTAAAATTACTGCAACACTTTCATTTAGTTGTAGTTCATGGTAGGCTAAAGCACAGAATTCAGGCCTATGTCTTTCTTTGAGCTACAATGCATGTGTGTGTCTGCATGTATTCTGTATGCATGACTCTCTTGATGTCATTATCTTCATGCATTATCATCATTAGTTAGCTACCAAACACATTACATTAGTACACAAAAATAAGTGATATCTCACAAAAAAAGGGCAAGTTACTCACGCGTAGCCTACAAAGCACTGTCTGTAAGTTCTTAATTCCAACTTGCGAAAACTAGTCCTGCCTTTAAAAGTATTCACATCAAATTGTGGTCAAGTTACAACAAACAATATTGCCTATCATAGCTCACACTAATTAAACTAGCTCTATTCCAAAGCAATGCTATCCAAACTTTCATAAATTATTTAATGGAACTTGGCTCTGTATTTTTTCATCTTACCATCTCAAGAGAATGTGATCAATGAAACTATGTGCCACATCAAACTGTGAAAGGACAATAATTTATAGTGGAAATAATATTCACATGTGTTGCTGTTAGGTTTCTGTATTCTGTGTTAGTTTGTTTCTTATTTTTACCATGTTTATTCATTCTGATTATTTTGTGCTTTCACTGTTCCATGTTTTGTATTACTGTCACTCCCTGTTGTCGTCGCACTATTCAGGAGCCTTTGGTGATTTCGGTTTCTCTGTATTTCTTCTGTCGTGTGCTTCCTTCATTACTAATTACTTCATTGTAAATAATACTAATTAACTAACAACTACTAACATCTTAGAATTAGGGTCTACTAATCTACTAATGACTAACTTGTGTATATATACTAATCTATTAATCTACTAACGCCATAGAACCAGGGTTTTCTACTAATCTACTAATTTACTAACTTCATCTTCTTTCCTCGCTGCAGCTGTCTCTCTTTCTGCCTGTTCTATCACTAATTATCTTTCTTTGGTTCCTCTATTAACTTCAGTTGACTCTTTCTTCTTTCCTATTCCTTGTATGCACTTGTCTTATTGGAGTCCATGTCATGTTCTCTATGTATTTGGTTCCGGTCCAGTCCGTGTCTTACGTTCTCCCTCGTTATTGTACTATCAGCTTCCCTTATCGTTTCATTGTGTTCACCTGTGAGCAATCTCCCCTCCCTGTGTCTGCACACCTGATTCCCATTATGTCTGTCGCTCCCTGTGTATTTAACCCCTGTTATTTCAGTCTGTCTTCGCAAGTTCCTTTCACAAGATTTTTTGCTTTTTTTTTTTTGCTTCTGTGGTGCTGTCTGATTTTCCAAGTTATCTGTTAGTTTCTTTATTTGTTTCCGAGTTTTTTGTATCCCTCGTCCGTTACCTGTGGTTGTTTAATTTCTGTTTTCAGTCTGTTTTGTTTTCTTTTTGTTCCTCTGCCTCCCTGTTTTTTGACTCCTGCCTGTGTTCTCGCAACCCTGTTTTTGGATCCTGGTTTTGTGCTTTTGCTGTGCCTTTGACCCCTGCCTGTTCCTTGACCACTCTTTGGACTGTGTTTTGTTGCGTTGCCTGTCTTCCCGGTTTTTCGACCCTGCCTGTTTTACCACGGATTGCTGCCTTGCCCTGATTAAACTTCGGTTTTTCATACTCCTGCCTGCGTTTGGGTCCTTCTCCCCCGCCCGCTCATAACAGTTGGAATTACTACACTACATGGTATGTTTGAACAATTGTCTGCATGCAGTGCTTTCGGTCTATGAAAAGCACAGCATGAATAAAATGTATTATGTATTTATTTAGATTTCTAGAAATCTGTGTGGTCCTATAGAGCCTAGACATTGTGTTCACAAAATTCTGTTCGCAAATAACTATTTTGTTAAATTAGTACTATTACTTATTTGGCATCATCTGACCCACACACGTATACGTAGGCTACATTGACAGGGCGAACATGTCTGGATAGGTTTGTGAAAATGCTATATGTAGGCTATTTTCAACGTCAACATTTTTATTTGCATTTATTTATTCATCCCCCCTTTCTCTATTGAGAAATCTGTAGCAGCAGCCTGTACATTTTCTAAAGTAAACTTTACAACAAAGTATAAACGTATCCATTCTGGATTATAATTATTTGTCAACTGTTTAAAACATTAATTGAAATGATATGTTGTACCATGAGGCTATTTTTGTTATTTGACATTTAAAGTTTGAATGACCACAATCTCTTCACATGCTAAGATGAAAAAACACAGGTTGCCAAGTTGCATTAAATAATTTAGGAAATTTTGGATAGCATTGCTTTGGAATAGAGCTAGTTTAATTAGTGAGCTACAACAGTCAATATTGTTAGTTGTAACTTGGCCACATTTTTATATCAATACTTTTAAAGGCAGGCCTAGTTTTTGCAAGTTGGAATTAAGAACTTAGACAGTACTTTGTAGGCTATGCGTGAGTACCTTGGCTTTTTTTTAATTTTTACGTTGAAACCATATTTTGTGAGATTTTAAAATACAACAATTAATGCTTTGAACAATTAATGAACTTGGATATGGATGTTTCAGTTCCCTTTTACGGAAGACCAACAAGTGGGACTTGTTGACATCTGGTGAAACCTCCACCCAAAGATAAAGATTTTACATATTACTCTTCTTCCATACTCCAAATTAAATAATTTTTTTATGTTCAAAAATTTAATATTTAAAGTCAAAAGGTGTGACATTGGGCCAATTACAGTATCAGACCATGCTCTATTTTTCTTCCATCCATTAGAAAAATGAAAGACATTATGGCAGTTAAACAACTCTACTTCAAGGTAAAGATTTTAAAGAGAAAATGAAATGTGTAATGACACAATATTTTGAACTGAATGACAATGGGGAAACCACTCCAATGATACTATGGGAATGGGCTAAGGTGGGTGTCTGTGGAGAAATAATATCTTATGCCTCCTTTAGGAGAAAGCAAATAGAAAAGAAAAGGGTGGAGTTAGAAAACCAAATTGACCAACTATAAAATGAGCATAAAATAAGGGGAGGAGAAAGAACTTTGAGAATCATTACATAATCTTACAATTGAGAAAATAGAAAAAGCACTGGTATTTGCTTAACAAAGGTTTTATGATACTAGTTCAAAGGCATTGAAAATAAAATGTTTTAAGCTTTAAAAAAAAAAGTTTTTAACTGGCTTTTAGAAAAAGAGGAATGGGAATCAACATGGGATTCATCTATAATTTTACCACGGTCTGGGTGAATTCTCATTTCTGATTGGCTGGAGGGTGGGCATTCATTTCCAGTGAAGGGACACCTATGAAGTAGTTCCAACTAAGAGGCTTAGGCCTCGTCCACACGTACATGGATATTTCTAAAAACGCATTTTTTCCCCTTCTGTTTAAAAAAAAATTCCCGTCCACACCATTTTAGAAAATCTCTCCGTCCACACGACAACGCAAAAAACGAAATTCTTTGCATTAATTTCACCGTAAATACAATTTTTTGAGTACAAGAGCCCATGTAGGCTTTGGTTGTAAAGTAGTCGTGTATCGGGAGACATAAAACCATCCACGAAAATGACAAGCAACAAGTCTATAACGTAATTCTGTGCAAGATTTTCTAAAACAACAGTTTTTTGTGTATGTGGTTTTTTTTGTGTGATACGTTGATAAAAGATGGTATCAATGAGAAAATATAGTCAGAAAAAAATGAGTTCACTAAAATAAGAAAATAACTATTCCAATGGTCTGTGTCTCTTGGAAAATTGACATATAACAACATTTGCCACGCGTAAATTCAGGTCATGATGTCAGCGTTTTCCAAAAACTCCGTTTCACCCGTACACACGAATACACGTAAAACGGAGTTTTTTAAAATCTCCACCCTGGAAGGTGTTTTCCAAAAGCTCCGTTTTCAGCGACTAAAACTCCGTTTTCGTGTGGACGGGAGGCCAAAACGCAGAGAAAATAATACGTTTTTAGAAATATCCGTATACGTGTAGACGGGGCCTTAGTCACCGTTCCAAATGAATACGAATGTTATTTGCTGCCAGAGCCATAGTCGCCTCTTTTATGAATGGTAACAGCTGATTAATAAAGTTGGTATATAACGCTAAATCTGCAGAATAAATGTTTTTATTCACCAAATATCTTAGTTACAACAACTTTAATCAAGCAAAGCAGTTTTGTGGTTAGAGGTGCAGTACTTCACAAAGCACATTAATCTGTGTATTAAAAAACATTTTATCCTGAAAAATTTCTTAGATATGACAAGTTACATCCAACAATAACAAACTATAGTAGGCTATTTTTTCAGAAATACAATTTCCTTAGCCTAGGTTAGGCTGTTTAAAATAGGCTGCGTGACCAAACCTTTTTAAAAAAGCAAGACTTTTTAAGGTAAATTGAGTTGCTGCTTCATGCAATTTTCTTAAATAATGAAACAAATGACAAAAATAACCAAAATTGGTGCTAATCTTATGGTATAGATAGAACTAATAATCAGAAATACAATTAGCAACAAGATGTTTTCTGTTCAAATAGAACTATCAACCACATGTTTTGCTTGACAACGGAAGAACAACATGCAAAAATAGCCTCGGAAGTATATTTCAATTTCAGCTGATTAAGTCAACATCAATCAATATAAAAGTAACTAATATATAATCATTGTTGGTGACCATGTTATAAGTGGAATAAACCACTCCGGGCTGTCCCGTTATTTGAAAATAATGTACAACGTGGTTTATTCCTTACTTACTGTAATTCATAAGGAAGGATAAGATCCAGTGGAATGTTGCTCATACAGGCCTATATCCCTCCTGAATGTAGACCAAAAATTGCTAACATCAATTATGGCTAATAGGCTAGCAAATAATCCCTAATATTATTAATGCTGTTTAAACTGGCTTTGTAAGTAATAGATTACTAATGGACAATGCAAGACAGACTATTATTGACTATTCAACAAAAGTAAAACAACAAACTTTGATGTTAACGCATGATGCTGAAAAAGCTTTTGATAGGGTGCAACCGAGCCCTCGTCGCTGATCTCCGGTAGCACTCTTACACACATAGTCCACTAGCAGCACTCGCACGCATACATGTCATGTTCATGTTGTAGTGTGTACGTGTGTGTAGAGACTGGCTGTGGATTAACTTTGTTTCATGTTCGTGTCAATAGCGGTAATGGCGTGGTTGTTTTAGTTAGTGGGTGAACCCATTAACTAACGCAAGTACACATTCCGGTCTCATTATACGTACATTTTCCACACACGATCACCAACAATATCGCAAGTAAATAAACATATTAGTAACAAAGTGCAGACATTATTTACTAATTATGTTCACATTTTATTTTGCTTAGCACAGTGTAGGGTTTTGTTTGTCTTTGGCATTGATTGTTGTTTGCGTCTTCTGTGTTTCTTCGTTACTTCCGCTTCACCTTAGTGTCAGGACCCAAACTGGAGGCAAGCCAACAATTAGCTTTCAATATGGACAGAGGGGGAATTCTCCACTTTTTTTTCCTCCGTTAAGCACTCGGCTAGCCGGTTAGCTCATTTGGATCTATTGCTGACGGGAGTTTTTTTGTGGTTTTTCGCCCTCTCAGGAGCAAACATAGCTGTTGTTAGATTGTTCACCTCCATTATTAACTAACTTAGCTAACTGACTGTAGTTTAGTAAAATCTGTGCCTCAAGGCACCCTCAGTGAAAAAATAAAATCTCAGCCTGGAAATACGTACTCAGGTTTGCAGTCCGTGCGTACATTTTTGCAATCCGTACTCTCGGTTTTTGCAATCCGTACCTACGGGTTTGCAATCCGTATGTACAGTTTTGCAATCCGTTCGTAGAGTTTTGTAATCTGTAGCCTACGTACAGTTTTTGAGTGAAATCTATCGCGTTAGTTTAAATCCATTTAGGCCGATAAATAAAGGGCTCATTGCAGGAAAGTCAGATACGAAAGAATCATGGCTAGACTACAATTCACACTTGATGAAATGGGATAAATATTGAAGCGATATTGCACAAGAACCTGTGGTATCATGAATATTGGCAAGGCTAGGGGATGTTGTTATGTGTCAATATTCATGATATAGCCTACCATGGTTTAGAGTGCCATATCGCTTGTATAAAACGTGGGCCTATATATCTTATAATAATTCACCAAAGAAAGACAACACAACTTTAAAAGTAGTCTAATATCCGGCGCTGAAACGGATTTCCATGTTATTCATTATCATTGCTTAGTAGCCTAATAACGTCAGCAGAAGGACACACCGTACAATCTATTAATATATTAGGCTACTTTTAAAGTTGTGTTGTCTTTCTTCGGTCTCTTCATATTATTGGGTCACAGACATCAGGAAGTCATGGCATGCAAAGGATATACGACCAAATATTAAAAATGATTACTTTATTCTCCATTATGTTAAACTGTCCAATACTTTTTGATGCCCGAAAATAGGGGGGACTATGTACAAAAGGTTCTATAATTTCTAAATGGTTCATCCGATATTGATGAAAATACCCTCAAATTAAAACTGACAGTCTGCACTTAAACATCATTGTCATTGTATCCTTTCAAACTCAAAGTGCTAGAGTACAGAATCAAAATAACAAAAAATGTGTTACTGTCCAATGAATTATTGTGCTCACTGTATATATACTGTATATATACAGATCCTTTCCAAAAAATTAGAATATCATGGAAAAGTTTTTTTTTTCCCCATAATTCCATTCAAAAAGTGAAACTTTCATAGATTATATATTCATTACACACAAAGTGAAATATTTCTAGCCTTTATTTGTTTCATTTTTCATAATTTTGGCTTACAGCTCCAGAAAACCCCCAAAACAGTATTTCAAGAAATTAGAATAGTGTGTCGAAAATCAGCATTTACTTCAGTTATTTCAGAGAATGAATGTTTTATACTGAGTGTCACACTATCATCTAATTTACTCAAAACACCTCAGTATTCAGTATGGGGAAGACTGCAGACTTGACAATTGGCCAGAAGACCATCATTGACACCCTCCAGAAGATGGGTAAGCCACAAAAGGTCATTGCTAAGGAGGCTGGCTGTTCACAGAGTGCAGTGTCCAAGCATATCAATAGAAAGTTTAGTGGAAGGGAAAAATGTGGCAGGAGAAGGTGCACAAGCAAAAGAGATGACCGTAGGTTTCAGCGGATTGTCAAGCAAAGACTATTCCAAAATTTGGCAGAGATGCAGAGGGAGTGGACTGAGGCTGGAGTCAGTGCTTCAAAAACCACCACGTACAGACGTATCCGGGACATGGGCTACAACTGTCGGATTCCTCGAGTCAAGCCACTCCACTCATTCTCTGAAATAACTGAAGTAAATGCTGATTTTCGACACACTATTCTAATTTCTTGAAATATGAATAATGAAACAAATAAAGGCTAGAAATATTTCACTTGTGTGTAATGAATCTATAATCTATGAAAGTTTCACTTTTTGAATGGAATTATGGAAAAAAAACTACTTTTCCATGATATTCAAATTTTTTGGAAAGGATCTGTATATATATATATATATATACAGTGAGCAGCATAATTCATTGGACAGTAATATATATATATACAGTATATACAGTGCCCTCCACTATTATTGGCACCCCTGGTAAAGATGAGTAAAAGGGTTATAAAAAATTCACCGTTTGGTGAATTAGCTTAATCTCACACTGAAAGAAAAAATTAGAAAAATCCGACCTTTATTTGAAGTAAATTTATGATGAGAAAAAAAAAATCCCTCATCAAGAAATAATACTTTTTTAACAAAACCACGTGTGCCACAATTATTGGCACCCCTGCATTTATATATAGAAGAAAGTAATCATTTTTAATATTTGGTCGCATATCCTTTGCATGCCATGACTTCCTGATGTCTATGACCCAACTGTCATGGGTTTTGGCAGCCTGTTTTTCTTTCTGCGGTCATTCCCCTTCGGTTTCCGCCGAGACAGTTTTGTCTTTACCGTTTTTCTGTTTGCCTCTCTTCTGCTTGCTTTCGTTATTGAAAGAGGTCTTTTTGTTTCCTTCTTTGTCTTGAGCCTCCGAGGCTTTTCGCCCATTACCTGGGTCGTTATAATTTATCTTTTGTTTTGGTTCGCCTCCCCTGAGTTTCCTCTCTTTTATTGAATCCTTTCATCGACTCTCTCGTATTTAAGAGTCTACTCGCCCATTTTTCTGCGGGTCGCTTTATTTATTCCTATTCCCAGTCTCCCTCATATTTTGCTCTCATATCGAGAGTGGGAGCCTGTTTGTTTTCTCCTGTTATTTCCTTCCCTTTCTACGGAGTCTCTCCATTCTAGTGGCTTCCACTTGTGTGGGAGCTTTCTGATTCCAACTGCCACGTCTGGTCCTCCGAACCCGACGCTCCCCCCTCACAACAACAACATCAAAAGACTCTTGATATCTTATTTTCTGGTACTCTTACAAGCGATACTATAACGTCTCTGCATTTGAATGGATCTCTATGGGAATTGGGGGGTGGGACTAGATTTAGCTGTAAATTAAGCTGGAACAGTATGGAATACATTGTTGGTAAAATGGCTGTAAGTCATCAAGGGTCTGAGGTATCAAACGAGTCTTAAACCATCACTCTGCTGCCAGATATGCAGTAGATATGGATGGATCACTTTAAAGCACAACTGGACTTTGGTAGAACTTTGGGTTGTGTAGTTACCTGGCTACCACAGGCTAACGTTTTGGCTCATTCTATAAATCAGATTTCAAGAAATAGTCGATAGTCTCCGAAGCCCATTCTATCTTCCATAGGGAATTTACTTCCGAAACCAGACTTCGCCCATTACTGAAGTACTCATTTGAGTACTCTATATGAATGGAACTCCAGCGACATCGTCCGCCTCAAATGGAATGTGAAGCGGCCATTTTAAAATCATAAAACATAGCTTAGCCTACATGATTGCCTTTTCAGTTCGATAGGCTACACCGGCAATAGTTCTCAATATTATTTAGATCTATACAATACGCTTGTAAATACTTCACAATCACTGTTTTTGAGACATTGTCTGTTGTAGCCTAATGACCAATTCGCTTGCTAACATTAGGCTAGCCTATACATTTTAGATTCAGCCAAACCCCGAATAGAATCCAGAATCCCAGAAGTAAAAAGTGAAAGAAATAAAACAAAGGTAAGGCAAGTCTGTGAGACACTTGCGTGTTTCTATGGACATGTTCTAAAATAGTCCCTAACAACTAAGAAATTCTGGCGCAATCAGATAGTTAACAGCAATAGAATAAAAAATAACCAGGCATAACCACATCCCCATCACAATAAATAAAGGTAGCATACAATATAATACTGGCTGCACTGTAGGTGCCAGGCAGCAGAAAGAGTGGAATTTCAACTGAATACAATGTATCGCATCAGCGCTCAAGCGCAACACAGAAAGTAGGCTACCTACATTGAGATTGCCTAACTGCAACAAAGTAAAAAATAATATGGGACAGACATGTCTTCAGTAACGTGCATGCTTTATTATATCAAAACCGTCACATTGTTAACTTATAAAAAAGTGAAATTAAGCACTAGCACTAGTCCCCACCACCGGGTTTTGCATGATCTGATCACCACCTTCCTGATTTTCTAACGCTTGTGGCTCTGATGTGTTTGAGGATTACATTGTTTATCCATCCCATTCAATAAGACAAGTCAGCGTCACACCCTGCTCAAATATTTATTTATTTTAAAAATTTGTTTCTGATTTTTCCCCATTTTTCTCCCAATTTAGTAGCCAATTGAACCCCTATTCTAATTCAATTTCCCCCCGTGTAGCAACCGCTAAAGAACCACCGCTACACAACCCTGTCAGCCGGTAGTAGGAAGGAGGTCGCCACGTCCTCTACAGGGCGCGACTCCTCGAGCTCCTGACCGTGAATCCAGCTCGCCCAGGGCCGCTATGCGTGCAGTGATTCTCTCCGAGCCCCTCCCCCCACCCGGAAGCAGCCGCCAATTGCTGCTCCCACAGGGCGCCGGCCATGCTCGGATCTGGCAGGACCGGGGCGCGAACCCCGATCCTCGGAGCACAACTGCACCGACTGAAAGTCGGCGCTCTTACCGTTGTACTACGCGACGGCCCCACCCTACTCAAATTTAACGGCAACTGAGCTGACTTGGTCCACCACGCTGAGCTGGTGCCCTAATCACAGTGCTTGATCTGCGCATACGGAGGGGCGGGCCTGTTTAATACTGTTCATTAAATCCACGTGGGATTCGAATTCGGTCCAATTTTTGCGAAGGATTTGGCCGAATCCCGAACCCATGAAAAAGGGCCGAATCCAGCCGAATCCGAACCCGAATCCTGGATTCGGTGCATCCCTAATATATATATATATATACACTACTCACAAAAAGTTAGGGATATTTGGCTTTCGGGTGAAATTTATGGAAAATGTAAGTTCACGCTACAGTGATATTATACGTATCATGAAAGTAGGGCATTTAAGTAGAAGCATGCAATGGTGATTTCCTCATCTCAAACAATTTATTGAAACAAAAGCCAACAACAGTGGTGGGTATACCACAACAAAAATGTCAATGTCTCAATAACTTGTCATGTGCCCTTGAGCATCAATTACAGCTTGACAACGACGTCTCATGCTGTTCACAAGTCGACTTATTGTCTGCTGAGGCATGGCATCCCACTCTTCTTGAAGGGCGGCCCTCAGGTCATTGAGGTTCTGGGGTACAGAGTTACGAGCCTCTACACGGTGAGTCAGCTGATCCCATAGGTTTTCTATGGGATTCAGGTCTGGAGAAAGTGCAGGCCACTCCATTTGAGGTACCCCAGTCTCCAGCAGCCTTTCCCTAATGATGCGACCTCGATGAGCTGGAGCATTGTCGTCCATGAAGATGAAATTAGGCCTGTGTTGTTCATGCAGGGGCACAATGACTGGATTAATGATGTTATTCAGGTAGTATGGGCTTGTCACTGTACCATTCACAAAGTGTAGGGCAGTTCTGTATTGACTAGACACACCTGCCCACACTGTAACACCGCCACCACCAAAGGGTCATCTGGTGACAACAGTGGCTGATGCATAGCGCTCTCCTTGACGTCTCCAACATCGTTGGCGGCCATCATTTCTGCTCAACGTGAATCGACTTTCATCAGAGAACAGCACTGAGGCCCACTGGTCCCTCGTCCAGCGTAAATGCTCCCTGGCCCATGCAAGACGATGACGCCTGTGCCTGGTGGTGTGGTCAGGTACCCTTGCAGGTCATCTAGCACGCAGACCACGCTGATGTAAATGGTTTCGAATGGTCTGACGTGACACTTGGGTGCCTCTCACCTCCCTTAAATGTGCCTGGAGTTGAGTGGCATTCATCATCCGGTTCCGCAGGGCACTGTTCACAATGAAGCGGTCATCAGTGTGGGATGTGGCCAAAGGACGTCCACTTCTATGCCTTTCTGTGACTCTTCCAGTCTCTCTGTATCTCTGTTGCAACCTGCTGATGACACTCTGTGACACTCTAAGCTCAGTGGCCACTTCCCTGAGAACATCCTGTTTGAAGCCTCGCAATGGCGAGGTACTGTTGATCAATTGTTAGGTGTCGTCTTGGTCTCATGATGTCAAAATGTGAACAGCATGATGAAGAGGACTGTTTAAATACCAATTCTAATTGAACCAGGAAATTTATTGGTCGATTCATGGATCAAACACCTGTTGTGAATTTTGCCGTTCAGCTCCTTGTTAGAGAACAGCAAGTTGTGCAAAAAGTACTGAAACATTGAATAGTTGGACATGTGCATTCAAAAGTTTAGAGAAGGTCAAATTAATTTCACCTGTAAAGGTTATAGTGCATTTTAGGTTCATCCTGAAATTTCACCCGAAAGCCGAATATCCCTAACTTTTTGTGAGTAGTGTATATTTATTTTTATTTTAAACGCGAACCCATGCAATCATGTTTACCAAAGCATCAAGATCGTCACAAAAAGACACCAAGATTTTAAAACACTACTCACAAACCCTCACAAAAACCCTTTACCAACGTTAAACATTAAAAATATAAGGCCTCCTGTACGATCTCCATACACAACATGGAAACAACCCCACCCCTACCAAATAAATGAATAATAAAAATAAAAATGTTAAAATATTATGTAATATTACAAAAAATATATTATTACCTTATACATTTATGAATATTAATAACAATCAAATTTTGACATTTACCGAATTGTATTTCTCTCTTGGGTCTAATGGAAATACTGGACTGTGCCATTATGAGTATGACTGTGGCAGTGTGTAAGTTTCGCAGTGCAACAGTGCACAATGTGAGTGTCAATGTGCGTACAGTGTCATTATGGCAGTGTTGCAATGTAACAGTGTGTGACTGTTATGTTACACTGCAAGTGTTTCAGTATGTGTCCGTGTAAAATTATGTGTGTTACAGTGTGTCAGCATTACTGTATGAATGCAACAGTGTTGAAGTGTATAAGTGTTCCAGTATATCATCTTTGACTTTTACAGTGCCACACTGTGTGAGTGTGTCAGTACCTGTGCTTCTCTCCCAGCTCCAGCAGGAAGCTCTTTCTGTGTGGGATGTGGAGCGGGCAGATCAGGGTGTACCCCCTGCAGCCAGAAGATCCGAACATGTCGTCCCTTGTTCCCTTCTGGAGCCTTAGTCTTCATGACAACCAGAACGGCCACTTGTGCAGTGTGCGCTGCAGCTATGATGACCAGTTCGTCCTGACAACAGGAGAAGACGGAAACATCTTCGTCTTTAGCCTCCTTACCCAGGAGGAGCTGGCTGAAGCCCTGGAGCCCAGCCATGCTAAAATTCCCTCCCCCCCTGTGAGTCTCCTGGGATTAGTCTAGGATGGGATGAGTGAGTGATATGAGTAAGTGTGTTAATAGTGAGCAGGGATTAGGAACAAATCATTTTTCATCTTTCATTCTGAACAAAAACGGAATAATAACATTTCCGTTCCAGCATTAAAGTGGAACTTCGGGTTATTTCTTAAACTTCTATGTCGATTATATACAGTCAAGCCGGAAAGTCTGCACACTCCTTTCACCGTGTCCACGTTTTATTACGTTTTATTACGTTACAGACATATTCTACAATAGATTGAGTTCATTTTTTGTCACAAAATAGCCCATAATGACAAAGTGAAAACAAGTTTTTAGACATTTGTGCTAATTTATTAAAAATCTAAATGTAAAATATCATATGTACACAAGCAGGGCTCGAAATTAACTTTTTTACTTGGTAGCACTGGTGCTCCCAACTTCAAAAAGTTAGGAGCACCAGCAAAAATTTAGGAGCACCCACCAAAATGTAAGGAGCACCAACAATATATGTAATATATATTTATTTATTTTATTGGTAAAAAACGACAATATAACAGTACGGTGAAAGTAGCCTTAAAAACGCATGGTAGGCCACCACTGGGGCCAGGATTTAAAATTTGGTTGCAAACGCACTGTTCAGTGGCGTCTCCTGAGCTGAAAATTGGGGGGGGGGGGGGGGGTGGCGGAAAACTTATTGGTCTTAATCATTTTTCAATCAGTTTCCTTGATTAACAATAGGCTACATCAGCGTTTAATTCACCAATTACTCAATGCCATCAAATGTAGCCGGTTCTCCTCAATTAGGCTATTAGGCAAGTAATAAAATTATTTTAACTTGCGTCGCAAAATTGTGCACATTTTAATCAACATTATAATTGTGGATACATGTGCTCTTCGTTCTCCGCACTCTTAATTCCGAAAATATTCATGGAAATTAAACGATCTTAAAGCTCAGCTTTTGTCAGATTATTTTTTTATTGCAGGTTGTGCTAAATAAAATAAAAAATCTAACAAAAGCTGAGAAAAACCCCCAATTTTCAGATCAGGAGCCGCCACTGGCACTGTTACCTGCTATCTCCGTCCCACAGGCTAGTGCATTGGGCCGTTGTCATACCTAAGCCATTCGAAGTCCTTCAGCCACTCTCTCCGAAAAGTGTACGCCTTCTTCGCTGCTGGTGTACCCACATCGCCATCGCCAACTGTTTCAGCAGCCACGGCGACTACATCTGTTACGTTTTTAGTAACGTTAACGTTACTAAAAAATGCCGTAATCGTTCGCTTCATATTGTTAGCTTTCGATAACGCTAGCTAACGTTACCAATTTAGCTAGTTGGGTAACGTTAATAAATTGATAATAAACTTTTGTCTTCAGGTAACATTAGTTAACGCGTTAGCTCTCTGTGTCACATAACAGTGGAGTGCCGTGAAAGGGAGTGATTGAAGGCTAATCTTAACCAATCTAAAATTGGTTATTAAAGGTAAGAACGTCAAGCTCACGTTTGATTGGTTAGAATGGTCACTGTCAGCACACAAGGCACATACTGAGTGTACTAACTAGCGAATGTACAGAGAAAGGGACGTTCGACTGGGGGGAAAAAAAGAAGAAAAAAAAAAGGTCGCACCAGAACAATTATTTGCACTCGCACAAATGCTCCCAATTATATTTTGAGGTCGCACAGATTAAATTTCGGGGCATATGCGACCAAAACGGTCGCAATTTCGAGCCCTGACAAGTGTGCACACCCTTTGATATGACACCCAAAGTGAGCTGAGGTGCATTTTGTTTCCACTGATACTGCTTGAGATGTTTCTACAACTTAAT
This sequence comes from Synaphobranchus kaupii, assembly GCA_029718625.1. Classification (NCBI taxonomy): domain Eukaryota; kingdom Metazoa; phylum Chordata; class Actinopteri; order Anguilliformes; family Synaphobranchidae; genus Synaphobranchus; species Synaphobranchus kaupii. The sequence continues at coordinate 62,681,931 of CM056377.1, forward strand.
TGGAGTCCACCTGTGATAAATTCAGTTGATTGGACATGATTGGGGATTGCCAACACCATCCTTCTTTTTACAACCAAACCCACCTTGTGTGTTGGTTGCAGAAAAGCTCAATTTTCGTTTCATCTGACCATAGAACACGGTTCCAGTCAAAGTTCCAGTTGTGTTTACTTCCAAATAATTTGTTGGCATGGAGGTGACGTCTAATGGTAGTTTTGGAGACTTGATGACCCCAAGATGCTACTTTCCTCTGTAATTCTCCAACAGTGATCCTTGGGGATTTTTTTGCCTCTCTTACCATCCTCCTCACTGTGCGTGTGGGCAAAATAAACTTGGGTCCTCTTCCAGGCAAGTTTCTAACAATTCCAGTTGCTTTGAACTTTTTAAGTATTGCCCCAACGGTAGATATGGGCATTTTTAGGTGAGTAGCTATTTTTTTATAGCCATTCCCTGACTTATGAAGCTCAACACACTTTTCCCTCATTTGATTTGTGTGTTCTCTTATCTTTCCCATGTTGATGTATGAATAAGGGAATATGGCCTCTGTGTCACCTCATTATACCTTATACCCCAGTGAAACAGGAAGTCATGGATTACTGCTTGAAAGTTCCTAAACACTGATCAACTTAAAAAAGTAAAATATAAATGGAAAAAATGCTTCAGTTCTAGGGGTGCCAATAATTGGCACGTGGTTTTGTTAAAAATAATTATTTCTTGATGAGGGATTTTTTTTTCTCAGAATAAATTTACTTTAATTAAATTAGATTTTTCTAATTTATTTAGTGTGAGATTAAGCTAATTCACCAAAAGGTGAATTTTTTATTACCCTTTTTCTATAACCCTCATCTTTACCAGGGGTGGCAATAATTGTGGAGAGCACTGTATAATTGTATAATTTGATGTCTGATACTGATCCGTTTATCTAACTGTTTTGTAAAAACTCCATTGACCTCCAGTCATTCAATGAGCACTTGTTGTCTGTCTAATAGGAAAATTATCTCCGACTTTCCCGACTTGTAATTACGACTTGGAGGTTCGTTCAAGTGCAACTTCCATGTCGGAAACTTGTATTTCCGATAATTCCGACAGCACTTGATGGCAGCATAATTCCAGCTGCAGGTCTATACTGTAGCCTATAATGGAAGGTTCGAAATTGATCAGATTTGCTGATAGACAAAAGTCTGACATGACTAAAGGGATGCCATCCTCATTATCTTCGGGTTCTTCCGATTTCGTTGATATATAATTTAGCTATAAAAAGGAAAACATTGTAAACTATTGCAGTCAAAAGTCTCTGAAATTGTACCTTCAGCCGCACCGTAGGCCTACAGCTGCCAGCTACCCACGCCACTCAAAGCCTCAGTTCCCTCATACTAGTAAAATTGTAGCATTCTCTCTGATTCAGGAGGAATAATTTCTAAAATATGTAGTCTACGGCTGTGACTGAAAATGCCTGGGTGTATTGTTCCTCACTGCATGAGTGCAAAAGGACATGCATTCCACAGACTTCCAATTAAAGATTAGAACACGTGCAAGAAATGGCTAATAGCAATTAGAAATGAAAGATATAACATACATACATCTGCAACCAAATTGAAAAATCTCCGGTATTACACAATAGGAAACATCCAGTATACATTTCTACCCAGCCTACAAAGACAACCTGGGGGAAACACTGCTAGGCTAGAAACTAAATGTCCGATTCAACATTTGAAAAGGCCATTTAGTTTTTAGCAATATTACTATGTCAATAACAATTCCAGACGTCTATTCCAAAGCATAGCTATTGAAAAAAAGAACATTTATGTTGTAGGTTACCAGAGCTACAATTCTTTTACTAATTTCACATATTATGAACTAAACTGCAATCTATTCAGTATCGCCCAAATTAATATTGCCTCTGCTTGATCATAGTAATTACTTAGCTACTCTAAAGAAAGTGCTCCGTTTGGCCCAGCCCCATCTATTCCAGTTCCAGTTGGGTGTCCAGAACATTGTTTCTACCGTCCATGACCCGGTAAGAACCCCAAAATCTGCGTGTGATGTAATGCAGACCTCGTCCTCATCCTCAGCACCAGCCATAGCCTCCAAATTTGTTGCCAAATAATGGGTTTCTTGGCAGCACTGACATTCAGTTTCTTCGGGCATCACAGTATACTTGCTACAAGTGCACCACCACATATTGGTGGGTCTCACAATGGCTTTGGGAAGTTCGGGTTCTCCCTCCGTGCCTGTAGCAACGGCGGCATCGCCCTCTGCTCATGCAGCTTGCTCAGCTCTCTGTTGAGCTATTTGCTCGTCAGTGTACAGCGGTTCAAAAGAGTAGGGTTTCACTGTAGGCCTACCTGCTCCTGTCAAAAAGCTATCATCAGAGTCAGTCTCGCACGTCCTCATAATGTGACATGCTAAATATTTGACAACGCAAACAAAGCAAGGGTATAGTAAGTAAGTAATATATAAGTAAGGAATATACTATTTCAATATAATTATTCAATATTATTTCAATATTATGATTTTGACTATCCAACGATATGACTATCCGCAAAACTCTATAAATTCACCAAAAACTGTACAGAACATTATCTATCTAATGTTCTATAACATTATCTAACATTATCTATTCAAATCATTAGCCACCACAGTTATTTGTCTGATTCAAGTTTATTTAATATATTCCTGTATTTAGCTTCACATAATAATGACTGTAACAAATTCAGCAAGGTGCTCATTTAAAAATAGTTAAACAATCACTGAGACACCCCACATGACTGACCCCACACACTTACAACCGAGTGCAGGGGAAATACATAGATACCACAATGAGTCCTGTTGCATGAGCTTGTTGTCATGGTTTCTAGCAGCCTCTGCTGTTTCTGCGTTCGGTTTTCCTTTTGGCGTCGTCAGGACGCTCTATCGGATTTTTTCCGCCTCCGTTCCGGTGTTTGTAGCTTACCCGACAGTTATTCCCTACACCTGTTTTGCGTGTCCTGCCGGCTATAGCCCACACTTCGATATTGTCTTTGCTACATTGACAAACGAAGTCGGTAAAGGTATAGGAATTTCGGTCGCTGCATTTCTGGTTCGTACGAATAGGAAACGCAACAAGTCCGGTTAGAAGATTTAGGATTAGATTGGTTTTTCCTTTACTTTCCAATCTTTCTTTATCCTTTTTTCTTTTTACCTGTTGCCAGTTGTGTTCAGCTCTTTTGCCACAAGAGCTCTGGCTAACAGGTCTTTTCTATTCTTTTCCCTCACTCGTTTTATCGAGTTTTGTTTTGTTTCATCACCTCCTATTACACCTAATATTTTAGTGTGTGAGGTTCTTTTGTGAGTTATTCTCGCTGTTTATCGAGATCGCCTCAGTTTTTGGAGGTTGCTTTGTTTTGCCTTGTGCTAGGGAAGTTTTGTTCCCGATCCTGTGTTTCTCAGTCCTGGTGCGGCTATTTCCGGGTTTTGTGGCGTATCTCTCTAGATACGCTTTTAGAAATCCTTATCGTCGCGTTTGGTTCTCCGAACCTTACACTCCCCCTTACAGAATATCAAAGTCATAATGGAAGAATCAGCGACTTCTACCGATTCATACAAAACGCTGCCCAGCCAGGGCGCTACAAATGTAACCTCTGAGGAGGTTAACCTTTGGTTCTCCGAACCTTACACTCCCCCTTACACTTGTGGCACTTTTCATGCAGTTTTAGCATACATAACATGCCTAATTACGCTACGTTAGCGTTAATGTATGGTTGTAAACTTAGCTCTCATGTTAATTTGGATATCTAGTAACAGTAAGACTGATAAGTTAGCCATGATTAGGGTTGCAAAATTTTGGGAATATACAAAGGTGGAAACTTTCCATGGGAATTAACGGGAATAAACTGGAAATGTTGGCGTTATTTGTGCTAGCTGTATTTACCTCGTCATATGCAAACATAAATACAAACATTTTGTCTTGTCATAAGCAGACATCCATCCATTTCTATAAGTAGAACTTTAATGGATTCTTTCATTGAACAAAAAACATGAATGTTAAATAAAAGAAATGTATTCCCTAACCCCCCCCCAAAAGAAATTTTAAAAAGTATGTAGACCATAGACATTAAGTAAAACTTTTAAACAACAACCAAACTCAGCCCAAGTCTGATGTACTCACTTGAGTACTCTATAGCCTTGTCGCCTTGCAGTTGTGTGCATGATGCTAGGAATTATCTGTGCATGTGATAAAAGGATACACTGCACATTGTCGGGTAAGTGAGGACTAGGTAAAATGTGTATTTTCTGAATCCAGCGGTTCCAACAGACAATGCCCTTGTTAAAACGTTCAGCACTCTGAATACTGAACACAAGCGATATTGCGTGCTAGAACCCCTCACTTAACCTACATTCAAAATAAGTTTTACGTTATTTAATTTAATAATTATTATTAAAAATGACAATCATCAATTAAATCGCCGAATTCTTTGATAGGTAAGTCGAACAGTAACCTGGTGGATCAACTAACAAGCCAAAACAAGGTCTAAATCAGGTCTTGAGATTAAAGAATTTTATTAAGCGAAAACAGTCAATTGGAATAATTAATTGAAATCATACATTCACTAAGGAATGTAGGCTGACTACTTATAATTTACAAAATGGAAGACATTAAACCAGACATTAATTTGAATATACCAGAAAAGAGAGAGATAAGCCAAAAATTGCCAAATTATTTACCCTCCAGCTGAACAGGAACAAACGGAAACGCACGAGGAACCAAAAAGAATGACTTCTTCACCAACAAACTCCAAACTGACTAAATTCTTTTTCTGCGGTACACTCATAAAATACCTCCACAGGAAGACCATCCCTGTCCTGATTGGGTTAAGGTATGGGGGAGGGGGGGGAGAGGGGTCATTTATGACAAAGACTGGCTTATCTTTGATGTTGGGGGGTGAGAGTGAGAGAGTGACAGAGATAGAGAGAAGGGGGGAAATATTAGGTATCCTACAACATGTAATGGAAAAATGCACAGTGCAGGGTTGAAATTCAACTGAATTTGCATTAAATTGGGTTGTTTTAACCAAAGTATGCTGCAAGATCTAGAATTGCATTTTATGTGTATTTTCCAAGTAAATTTTAGTTCCATTGTTATAGGCTAACTTTCGTAATAAAAATTGGTCAAGATTTCCAAAATTCCCAAGCTTAACTTCCTATGGTAAATTTCCGGAAAGTTTCCGCCCCTTTGTAACTCTAGCCATGATACATAGATACCACAATGAGTCCTGTTGCATGAGCTTGTGGCCCTTTTAATGCAGTTTTAGCCTACATAACATGCCTAATTAAGCTATATTAGCATTAATGTATGGTTATAAACTTAGCTCTCATCTTACTTTGAATATCTAGTAACAGTAAGACTGCTAAGTTAGCCATGAATTAATTTTCAATGAAACTTGTAACTTCGCTAAATTGAGTCATAGCCACCACATTAAAATTTCACGGAACATAATCTCGGTCAAAATTGCATAAACATGAACATTGTCCACTCATAATCATTTAACTGTTCGCTAGGTTAACTAACGTTAGATAGCCTAGTTCGTGGTTCGTTGTCACAAAGTGCCTTTTTAGATCATAATCCTCCGCTACATGCTTTTCCCACAGCCTCAGAAATCGAGAGAATAGCAGAGGGAGAAAGAAAATGAGATTGCTGCGATTAAATTCATTAGCTTTGTTGGAAAATGTTTTGGGGAAAAAACGTATTAGACTAGATTTCCCATATCACAACCTTATACGCCGTTACTTTCAGAAAGGTGGAAAACCCGTATTTTATACGGGCAGACCGTATAGGTTGACACCTATGGATGCGCGCAAGCCTACGTTATGTAACTTTAGTTGCTAAGCTAACTGAAAACACTACTGCGCACTCCTCCAATGGGGAAAAGCGCTAGTTACCTATCTCGTCATATCTAAAAATCTTTGCTTGATTTGCACCAGTGCGACCAGCGCGTCTGGAAAACAACTGGAAACAAAAGAACCAGGAGGCGCCGTTCTAGTGCGGTAAGCTTCAAGACTCACATTAAACATATAGAATCGATATAGAAGAAATAACCCGGAGTTCCCCTTTAAGCCCACTTCTTACCCCCCCCGGTAAGAATAAATTATTGTTTCTGATTGGCTGGAGGGTGGGCATTCATTTCCAGTAAAGGGTCACCTATGAAGTAGTTCAAAGTAAGAGGCTTAATCACCGTTCCAAATTACTACGTTATCTGATGCCAGAGCCATTGAGTCGCCTCTTTTATGAATGGTAACCATAGCAACACAAACAGCTGATTAATAAAGTCGGTAAATAACACTAAATCTGCAGATTAAAAAGTTTGTATTATATCTTAGTTACAACAACTTTAATCTAGCAAAGCAGTTTTGTGGTTAGAGGTGCAGTATTTATTCAGTTTGGAAATATTAACGTAACATAGTAGGACTTTAGGCTACCTAATGTAACATTAATGTGAGCAACGCTGGTTGTGAATGCGAGTAAGTTAGTCTACTTCACAAAGCATGTTAATCTGTGTATTAAAAAACATTTTATCCAGCGAAATGTCTTAGATAGGACATGGTACATCTAACAGTAACAAACTCTGTATCTATAGTAAGCAATTTTTTCAGATGTTCCCATCTCATGATGCAAATCTGAAATGCAATTTCCTTTGCCTAGGTTAGGCTGTTTAAAATAGGCTGCGTGACCAAACCATTTTTAAAAAGCAAGGCAGAGAGTGGGAGGCAAATTCAGTTGCGGTTTCATGCAATTTTTAAAAATAATGTAACTAATGACAAAAATTACCAAAATTGGTGCTAACTTTATGGTATAACGTTGAGAAGGAACAATTTTTTTCCTTGTAGAATCAATTGTTTTCAGAACTAACAACGAGAGGTTTGCCTAAGTACGGACAAAGTAAAACTTGTACCCAGAAATAGAATAGAATAACTTTTATTTTCCCGTTAAGGAACTTCAGTTGTAGCCACCAGCAACAACAAAAAAAGACAGACAGTGGGGCAGACCCACAACACACAAACAAACATATCAAATGAAGACAGTCAATAGAATCATTGCATTAATCAAATTGATTAAGTGAATTAAAGTGGAATACAGCCTTGATTAAAAATAGCCCCCGCTGTCCCGAGATGTCCAGTGCCATTAAGCAGTCCAACACACAAACTCCGCCTCCACGACTTTCCTCCATACACGCAGTGTTGCGGTCTCTGTACACTGTCGAAACAGAGCACTGAACTGGGTCAACCTTCCCGGTCGTCACCTCACTCCTCCCCAGCATTATCTTCTCCTTCCCTTCCCTGGTTGCCGTTTGAAGATTGCCTGCACTCCCGGATCATTCCCGACATCTTCAACTCCAGTGAAGAGCGATGGTAAACTTTGTTGCTGCAGATCCAACGGACATTCCCGAGCATATGTTGCGAATGCGTCTCCATGGTGACAACCACAAACAAAATTATCCCGACTAGACAATTTGTCAATATTATCAAAACAAGCACCAGGAGTGCCCTGAAAAATCTCCAGCCCGCTTCCCCGTACCACAACAGACACACAGCGCATGAAAAAAACAAAAGACAAAAGCCCAACACAACAAAACACATTCAAATTAACAACCACAAACTCGAGAGACAGCTGGACTACAGCGCCATTACAGCGCCATGTGACGTCACATAGAATGAGCAACGACATGTTTTCTGTTCAGATAGAACTATCAACCAGCAGTTTTGCTTGACAACAGGAAAACAACATGCCAAAATGGCCTCAGAAGGATATTTCAATTTCAGCTGATTAAGTTGATAAAATTGATAAATATAAAAGTAACTAATATATAATCATTGTTGGTAACCATGGTATAAGCGGAATAAACCACTCCGGGCTGTCCCGTTATTGGAAAATAATGTACAACAGGTGTGGTAAGCGATCCTTGGCTTTACCTCGGCTGCATCACCACGCCCGTCATACATTATTTTCCAATAACGGGACAGCCCGTCATTCCTCTTAAGCCCAGTCTACATCAAACAGCCAACTTCAGACCAGACGAGATGGGAGAAATCTTCAGAACGTCCAAATTAAAATCTCAGAACGTCAAAGTAAACTTGTCACTTGTTTTTTACAGTAGCTAGCTTCGTTAACTTATGTCTGACAGTGACAGCGATGCCGTTGCTGCACTATTCGCCGTACTTCTAGTGAAGAGGACACGACAAAGACGGCGAAGAAAGGAGAGGACAATATTTTCCAATCTGCTGTGCTGCTTCATGATTGGTTAAGAGAATATGTTTCCTCTATTACGTAGCCTACGTTCTAAAACGGTTCTAAAACTCCAATGAGAGCAGACGTTCTAAAACTGGACAGTACACACCGCTAAAACTTTATTCAAAAAACGTTATAAAATCGTCCCGTCCCGTCTGGTCTCCTCTCGGCTGTTTGATGTAGACTGGGCTTTAAAAAAACAGTTAGTAACATTCTCATGATGATGTCACAATAGTGTTGAAACAAGGAAATTGCAACAAAACTATGTTGTCATAGCAACAGTAAACAAGCCCACAATTCAAAACGTTCTAATTATTACCAGTGTGCCCTGCTGAAAGGTTATTTTTGTGGAGACAGCAGGCCTAATGCCAACAATGACACATCCTATCATATCCTTGGGCAGTAGGGGTGCCTGCCTGCTGATGTGACATTTATTGACTCTGTAAAACTTATAAACAGAGAAAATAGCTTGAAGTTTGCAAAAGTCTATCTAAGTCATCCCTATTGGTGTGGGCTAACTACATTTAGGGGACAGAGCTGTGCAACTGCCCCGTTTGACCTAGAGTCACAAAATTTGGTGTACAGGTCCCTCTACTCATGACAAATTTGCCTCAAGGGCCCATAAAGTCCGTCATATTTAATTTTCCGTTAATTAGAATTTTTTTGTAAAATACTTAAAATGCTACTCCTCCTTCACAATTTGACCAATTTGCACGAAACTTAGTATGTTGACTCATCTCATGTGCTTTCATACAGGCTTTACTTTTCTAAGGCCTAGATAAAAGGCTGAATGACGAGCCAATGCATTTTCAGTTGGCATGGCTTATCACAAAAATGCTAATAATTATAAAACCTTTTGATAGAAAATTATGAAACTTGGTAGGTCTATTAAGTCGGATCAAGACATCAGCCCTACAGTTTTAACACAATCGAGCCACGTAGTGGCCGCTACAAAGTTCCAAATACAAAACAAATATTTAAAGATTCACTAAAAATCACTGTTCCATTTGCTGAGGTAAGAAAGTTTACTTTCTCTTCATTAGGTTCAATTTGAGGTGGGTTTTAAGCTGGAGAAGTCTCGCCCTTGGTTGGATGAAGATGAAGGAAATAATCCTGCAGAGTCTTGTATTCAGTTTATCCTTTTATTGAGCACTGGTCAGTGGGAGGTCCTTTCTCCTATGCAGAGGGTTCAGAAGCTCTCAGAACAAAAGCAAACAATTGCTTATATATGTAGTTAATTGTTACACAGGGAACAAATGGCTTTCTGATCATGAGAATGGGCCCCCTGCGGAGTCATTCACAATTAACACTCCTGATCAACTGAGGCACAATGGAGTGTCTGTTTCCTTCTTCGGGTGACTCTGAGATGAAGACAGACTGCTTGATCGATCAGGCACTGGGTTGGGCAGGAACTCCCCAATCTTTTGAGAAGGAGAGGGGGGACCCAAATTTAGGTGATTGGAAATGGCTGATCCATCTGTATTTATTGATGGTTCCAACGAAATGAGCCAATCAATTGCATGGGTGCCCAATTGGGATCACAGGAACAGGTTTGTTCTTGTCAGTGACTTTTGAGCATAAAAACACATGAACCAACTTTGATGGTGCTCTGATGGTAAAGACGCTGTCTTATGCCTACCAGACGCACCACTGAAACCCTGACGGACTTCTGCGTTTTCCAACGCGCATCTCGCCTGATCACAGAGACAGAGTTAGCCTGCCACCGTCCACAAAATAAACCAAGCTGGTTTATTTTCAACAGCTGCTTTGAGGACACATTTCTTCAAACTGTTCCTCTACTGTCACCCTTGCGGTCGGACCCAAGTGGAGATCTGTGCACGTCCATGTCGACCTGACTGGAAACCTGTCGCAACCCAACTTCAGTGAAGAAGTCTCCAGGAGTCCACGCACCTGCCGGGACCATGGACCAGATGACGAGCTGACATCACTTACGGAATCGGGACTGGCCTTCCCTTTGTTACCGTTAAGTATTGAAACGCATTGATTTAGCACTGACATCAATTGATAGGCTAGCATAAAACCTGTAATACCCAGTTGAGGTCATTTTACTGCTGGTTCCTACTGTTATTTGTATTTCGTTTTGCTATGCGCGTTTCGGTCGGGAATAGCCAATTTCTTTGACCTTATAGTTTTAAACAGTTAAAACTTTATATTTATGAGACTGATGAAATGAGCTAACCACACAATTATAGTTTAGCGTGTCATTAACCCATAACACAAACTAACCTTTGTTAATGGTAGGACTGTTATCTTCTATATTTAGCTGTCACATAATTATCATTTCCTCTGATTAAGATTAAGTCATAGAATATATTCCTCATATTATATCAATTATTGTTTCTATTATTCACATATTCATAGTTGTAACCAATAAAACGTATGTCAATTTTCCAACCCATTGTCGTGTCTACGTTATTTCACTAAGTTGGGCTCTATTGACGTATAGAATTCAAATTGAGTTTTGAACTTAATTCTGAATAAAAGTCACCAAACCTCACTACATATACTTTCATAACCCCTCCACTTCCTAGCTAATAAACCAATAAGTTAAAGGGATATTTCACCTTCGTGTGACATTAGTAATTTTGTGGAGCCTACCCCATTAGATTTGCATAGCGTGAATGCTAGCAACATCAACTGTCCCTGCTGACCGTTAACGGCATCCCGGTAGTCCCGTTTGTCAGGCTCCCCATTCACTCCCATAAATTTTTGGCACCTCACCAAAATGTTTCGTTTTAAAGCACAGACTAACTACGGTGGATAATACATTGATAAAAGAGAACACAAGGGTGAAAAGGTACGTGTTTGTTTTGCTATTTAATGTATTTTCAATGTTTTATTCTCTTTTAAAAGAAAAAGAATCCGGCAAAAAGCTTTGTTATTTTAACTAAGTGATGAATCCTTGCGCACAATAAAGTTAATGTCAATTCGCCAACTGTAGTAGGCTACCATTAGTTGTAGGTTTTCCTCATAATAAAACAAAAAATCTAACTACGACTTGTTGCATTTCTATGCAGTAGCATATCCGAAAATAATTCCATTATTATAGCTCATTTAAACTTGAAAACCGCTTATAAGCTCAAAACAAACATGTACCTTTTCACCCTCATGTTCTCTTTTATCAATGTATTATCCGCCATAGTAAATGGGGAACCTGACAACCGGGACTAGAGCCTAATTTAAGTGTCGAATGACAAAAATTACATATTTCCAACTGAAAAAAGTGTCGCTTGACACTTTTTTCTCAGTGTGGCGCACCTCTAGAATGTTGTTATGTCGCAGACAACGTCATACTTTGTCGCACAATCTGATTGGACAGCCAGATGGAAACACCTAAATTCATTGTCATGGATATGTTTTAAATGTTCTTCCACCTCGGCAATTTCAAAGATTTCACAGAGCGCTGCCAAGTAGCCTATTATAACAAACGGTCAGAGGTTGTCGTCTCGTTACCATAGAGACAACCAAAACTTCATCGCAGACCTTCGCCTGAAGTATAAATGCCAAACGTCGTGCGACCCCTTCATTTTTGTTGCTCGACACGTATCGAAAGAGGCGTGTGACAAAGTATAAATCAGGCTTAACGGCGATGCCGTTAACGGTCAGCAGGGACATCTCATGTTGCTAGTATTCACACTACGCAAATATAATGAGGTAGGCCCCACAAAATGACTTATGTCACACGAAGGTGAAATATCCCTTTAAGGTGACACACTTCCATCATAATTTATTTTGGCCAATAGATGAAAAGGCAAAATTAAGCTTGTTAGATAATCACTTCCTACCCTATGCGCTTGGGGGCACTAAATAAAGTTTTGCATGCCTCTGCTAAAATCGGATCGGACCATGTCTTGTTATTCATATTTCCCAATTTTATCTGGGTCACCATGATCTATCTTATCTTTGTTTTGGTACATCTCATGGCTCAGCCTACGCAGAGGGGTTGCTCAGCCTATGCATGATCTGTTCTATCTCTGTCATGCGTCACAGCTCGTTGCTCAGCCTGCGTATGATCTTGTCCTAACTTCTGTTATCAAACAGCCTGGGACAGAAAACCTCTCTCTCCCTTGACCTTGACTTTCTGCTCACTCTCAGTGCCCCCCCCCCCCCCTCCCCGCACTCATATTTAGTTTAGCTTTTGCATATGTGGCTTTTGAGCCTGAAAAAGTAAATGACTTACTTTGCAGAGATTTCAAACTTGCTACAGTGACAAAACCCTCATTAGGAACATAGATATGTACTAGATGGGTTGGCGCCATCTTGAATTGGTCGACAATTTGTTTTATATTTACTCATCTATTACTTTTCTGTTTTATTCATTAAGTGCTTGGCTGATTCTTATGAAACTTGGCAAGTAGTTAGAAGGTATCATCCCACAAGCCCTCGCTAACTTACGTGGCGATAGGTCACTTGGTGGCGCTATAATAGTCATTTGAATTGGCAATACTGAACTAGAGAGTTCAGTAGAGATGTCCCTCCTCACACTGAACACCGTTCCATCAAGGAACCATGGACCAATATATAGAATTTTCTGAAATTTTGAATACTTAAAAACACTTAAAATGCTACTCCTCCTAGAATATTTGACAAATTTCCAAAAAATGTGCTATTCTGACTAATGGCACCTGCGATGGGAATTACCATTCTAAGGCCTACGTCAAAAAATGGCCGAATGACGATCCAATGAATTTGCAGTGGGCCTGGCTTATCACATAAATGCTAATAATTCTAAAACCCTTTGATATAACATTATGAAACTTGGTGAGTTGATTGCGAGATAGATCAAGACTCCCGTTGCAAAGGCTTAGCCCAATCAAACCACATGGAGGCACTATAGAGATCCAATAAAATCACTGTTCCCTTGCAGAGATTCCATACTTGCAACAATGACAAAAGCCCTGATTAGAAACATAGATATGGGATTTTATGTGCATATGTCCATAGATAAGTTGTGATCTCCCATAACAGAGTGTGTTTGAAAAGTGCTGCTTATGCTGCTTGGTCCCCGGGATTCGCTGCTCGCAGCTATATTATTATTTTATTCTATAGTATACTAATTACTTTATAATTTGACAACTTTTGACAATGATATATCCCTAAATGTGTTTCAAATACCCTACACTTTTTTCAATATGCTTACCCAACCACAATTAAAATCATAGTTTTGACTTTTGTCATAAAGCAGCACAAAAAATCCAGCAATTAATTTGAAAATAGTGTTAGCCAAAACACAAAAAACACTGTATAATATCAGACATAATGGCCCGCAGCTGCTGAAAAACAGAAATAGTTTGCATCAAACCAACAGAAAAACATGTATTTGTTACTACTCAAATACATGACGAAAATAAAAAAGAAAGTAGCCTACTGCTTGGCCGCCCTTTCTCGTCTATGTAGGCTGTATTACCAATAATACAAATTAGTATATTGGCCTACAGCAATAACAGAATGGCTTTAAAATATCTAGATTGCTTTTGTTAGCAAAATTGCATAGTGGACCTATGCTAGATATAGCCTTTTTAATGGAAATTGAATATCAAGACGCAGCCGTATTACAACTACAGTATGTTTAAGAACCTTTTGAAATTATGTGATGCTGTCATAGGAGGAGCCTAAGCAAAAAGGATTACTGAAATTAAATGAACATTAGCGCAAGAGCCGCATTTGAAATACAAACCGTTGAACATAAACTTGAAATCAGCTGTGAAGTGTCTATAAGCTTATGTAGTCCAAGCTAATGTACAAGAGTATAGCCTATCAATAAAGCCAATGAATGAAGAATATAGCCCATCAATAAGGGCATTGTAATAATTAAAGAATCCAAGACTAAAAGTGTCTAAATCAACAAATGTAAAATTAAAAAGTTTAGCCAAACTAACAGTAACAAAGGTTACGACTGTAACCACGGTTCTATGAGTTCCGGATGACCATTACGGTCATCAACTTTACAATGTACTTTATCACAGCCGGATGCATCGAGACTCTTATACCAACAACTTGTCATGGCCATGACCTCCGCGTGATGACGTAATGTCCTCTATAAATAGAGACACGTCAATGCAGAAGTCCTCAAAACCCTTCTCGCCCCAGAAAGGTTCCAGAGTGACCATGATCCCTAATGGTCATCCGGAACTCATAGAACGAAGGTTACGACTGTAACCACGGTTCTATTTCATTCCTTCAACCATGAGGGTCGTCAACTTTACAGATGACTAATACCCACTGCATCACGAGGGACAGTCATACCGTTAAATGGCTGCCAAGGCCGCTGGCAGAATGGCCGAGCTGACTGTTGATACAGGTGCCACGTTGACATGATAAAACCCTGAAAACATGCAGGCGGATGCCCAAGTAGCCTCCACACAGATCTCAAGAAGAGGGACATCCCTCAGTGCTGCCTATGACGTAGCCACACTCCTGGTGGACCTACACCGGACAAACGTAGGTAAAGGCAGAGCACTAGCCTCATAGGCCACAGCTATTGCCTTCACTACCCAGCGGGAATGGCTCTGAGCTGAAAGCGCTTTCCCCTTGGATTTGCCATAGCAAACAAAGAGCTGTCCTGTGTGCATGATAGAAGCGGTTGCCTCAACGTAGCGGCGCAGCGCACACACTGGGCATACCAAATGTTCATGTAGGGTTGTTCGATGTCAACAAATTTCACATCGTCACATCAGCCAATCAAACATTGCCGATGTCCGATGTCATCGGCTGCTTGCGAGGGGGTACATTTTTTTATTCGGCTATAATTACTTCAGCAATGCATCGCCAATTATTTGTCGCTTGTTTAATTTAGTAATTTATCATTGACTATTCAAATGTTTTCATGAACTTCATAAATAAACTCATGTCCTGAATTAAAACACAACTTTTATGATTTTTACGATTTGTATGGTTGATTAAGCTACACCTTCATCTTTAATCGGTAAAAAAGCCCTGCATCTCACCACGATGCGCTCAGACTGAGCAATAATGTCAATGCTTCATTTGATTACTGAGACAGTAAAATGACAGACTATAGGGTACGTTTCTCACCTTATCCGACAGTGTGCCTATATAGTGGTGGAGCGCATTCCCAAACAGATGGCCCATCACTTGTTGCATGCGTAATTTGGAGTCGTTTTGCTTCCCCCCCCGCATACACAGCGATGCGATCATTTGGAGAAGGCAATATGTAGCTCAGAAAAAATTATAAAAATAGTTATAGCCTAAATTACTTCAGTAAAAGACAGCAAATGCACAAATAGATTGAAATGACAGTATTATTTCTCAGTCATAGCTTACGAAAATGAGGAAAAAAAGCTTTTGAACGTAAGGCAGCTTGCGTGTTAGCCTAATGCTTGAGCTGCTGCAGTTGAATGCTGTGATTGTATGAGTCAAATAGTTTTTAGTTATTTGACGGAGGCATTCGACTGTATGAACATTGGATGAAACGTGACGTATTGTATAGGCTACATACGGTGAAATGAAATATTGTTTTGAAAGGACCGGGGTTAACGTTAAGCATTTAAGGTTGTGTTTCCTATGCAATAACAAACTGAATGATAATGGGAAACAAAAACGTCAGAAATATTATGCTTATGCGCTTAACTAAGGTTTTTTAAAAATGTTTTTGCCTGTGGCTGCATTTTTAGGGCACCCCCCTGGTAAAAAAATAAATAAACCATGTGCCTATGCTAGACATAGCCTAACCTAGAAACGGCATGATACTCATTTCACAAGACGGAAAACATCAACAAGCTACCCCAGGCACCACACACAACGTATTATTATGGTTCTATTTTCAAAGTAGTAGGCTAGACTACAGACAAACTGAACACAATTTAGCCCTATATTGTTAATGTTTGTAGTTATATATAAGCTGTAAAATATGGAAAGTTGTTTTGGGGAGCCTGCACATGCTGTGAAAAAAACAAACAAAAAAACTATCATTCTGGCGATGTATAATTTTGGCGAACGTAAAAGTCACATCGTGATTGGCACAGCACATCGTCGATGTCCGATGTCATCGGCCATCGGCACAACCCTATCCTCCAGGTCCCCGCCTAGTGGGGGGCGAAGCGCAGCAAGCTCAATCGGCTGGTTAACATGAAATGCCGAAACTATTTTGAGTAGAAAAGATGGGTTGGGCCGCAAAGTGACGCCAGAGTCATCCGGCCGCCATCCCATACACTTTGCGGTGATGGAGAGAGGGCAGAGCTACAACACTCCTTACTGATGCCATTGCCAGTAGAAATGCCATCTTAAAAGAAAGCCATTTAAGACTGGTCGTATCAAGAGGCTTGTAGGGTTGTCCCGTAAGCGCTTGTAAAACTAGAGGGAGATCCCAGGTGGTGCTACCAGGGACCTTGCCGATCTCTGCCGCCGGGCACCCCTCAGGAACCGGCTGATAAGGTAATAGTACCCTGCAGGCCTGTTGTTCACCCACACATGAACAATAGGCCCGTCTCGTAGATGGGGCTCTGGAGTTTCGGACACCCGAGAGGTATACGACACGAAGAGAGGCAAAGCTGGGAAGCGCCCAGTTCGGGAAACACTGGATCGCTCTCAAAGACTGGCTCAGCCTGGGTGTTTTTTTTTTCCTCCTTTTTTTGTGACAAACTGTCCAGTGTAATTTACAGATAAATCTAGTCCCACCACAGGCATCAGAATATGCAACCAAATATTAAATATGGTGACTTTATTTAAGTTTATGTTAATTTGTCTGTAGTGCATGTCCATTGGGAATCAACCCACATTTATGTGACCCTGGACCGCATTTCCAAAAGACTACATATACCGGCATGCGACAGTCATGTGATCCCGGGAAGTCATGTGATCCTTGTCCAATCAGGACTGAGTCCCCGGTTCTATAAAACTTTGAGCGAACTTCCCCTTCAGTTTCCTTCTTACCACACGTTTTTACGCTTTGGTTTAGTTCCAAGTTGCACATGCTTCCCCAGCTCGGGAAGAACAACTAGGCTGACATAGGCAAGGAACACGCGGAGAGAACCCTCTCTCCCCAGCTCTCAGTTAGTGTGTTCGCAAAAGCCACTAAAACAGCTAGCTACACTGAGGTACCATCATACGGCGTAGCCTTAAAGCGACAGCCAGAGAAATGTGTGTAGCCTACGTTACCACAAACCGCAACCCTCAAAGATTTTGGGAAACAACTTGCCGAAGGACAAAGGACCAGAAAACCTTCTTCAAAAGTCTTCCAGCCACACTCACCAAAGACGGAGAAAAAGGACAATCCAAACCAGACAAATCTTTCTGGACACATCAAAGAACTGAACCAGCCGGTGTAGCTACTCGAGTACAGTAAGGACTGACACAAACAACATCCAGGCAATAGTTTAGGAAAACTTTTGTTTAATGTTATGTTATCAATGTAATTATATGTTTGATTGTATCCATTGTGTGTATAGAGTAACGTTAACTTACACCTCAACACATGGCTTGCAGGCTAACGACTGCCAATTAGCCTCGCATAAACTAAAGTTACAGAGCCTACTCTAACGGACTTTAACACTAATTTACAATCCGCCTCCCTTTAAATCGAGATCCGTGCATGCAATCTCCCTTTGTACTAATACCTAACTTGTTAGATATAATATCCCGTGCCTGTAAATGGATAGGGGCCTGGAATTTTGCTAGACGTAGCAAAATTTCTATAGCCTCAATACACGCCAACTTTCAGGCCACGATAGCTTCATGCTAAAGGTGGATTCGTATTTCCCCCTCGAGATTGTCTTGTGATCTATGAACACCACATGTTCTGAGCATATACAGAAATAGAACTGTGAATTCTTTATGCCTCATTGTTTGTCTACACTTAATTTCGCTTTCCATATCATTCACTGTTTTTAGGATGTTAGCTCTAGACGTGTTTGTTATTTAATAAATTGTATTTTGTTAAACCTGGTCATCGGTCTGATTGTTGTTTGGATAAACATTTGAGCCTATCCTCCAAAATAACTCACGCCTTCAGATTAAGTTATTGATTATTATTTTAATATTTAACATTGAAATTTATAATCATGATTTAATAATAAATTTTATGGGACTGATTAATTATACTTTTGCACCTAGTGTGAAGCCATATATAAATATATATATATATTCTGCACATTCATTGGTTCCTCCATGTGATGACTGTTAAGACGTTTTAACTATCTGTCTTCACTGCCAAATTCTTAATGTACCTAACGACACTACATGTCCAATGACTTTTCGTCCCCTAAAATGGGGAGGGGGGGATGTTGCTACACGCTTCACCCGATATGGATGTAAAAATCCTCAAATGAAAGCTGAAAGTCTGCACTTTAACTTCATAATCACTGTTCCATTTCAAATCCAATGTTCTGGAGTACAGAGCTAAAACAACAAAAATTGTGTCACTGCCCGAATACTTTTCGTCCCCACTATATGTTCATTAGTTGTTCTGTGCTCCTCTGGGGTTATAATCCAGAATAGGGTATCTGTCGCTCTCCATTCACCTCTCTAGCGTAGCTAAAACGGTCTCAAAAGGACACTTTTAGCATGTATACGAACGCGGACGAAGCGGATTCTGTCAATACAAACAATAGGGGCCCTATCTTACACCCGGCGCAAAGCGGCGCTAACGCAAACGCAAGTGTCTTTGCTATCTTACACCCGGCGCTAGGTCCATAATAACGCCTAACGCTTACGCCGTCAAACTAGCATGTTTGACGGCGTAACTCTTGCGCCATCATTAGTGAACTGGGCGTGTTGGTCTTAAGATGAGGAGTGGCCAGGATTCTTTTTGGCGTATTGCTATCTTGAGCCAGCAGAAAGCGCTTGCGCTAGAACCACCACAAACCTGGTCTAAAGTCATGTCGCAGTTGTTTACATGCTATTTTAACGGCGCATATAAGTGCGTCTACATAGGCGTGTGCACAACGCGCATACCCTCCTGTCTGTTACACACAGGGGCGTGCACAGGCATGACTAAAATATCTAGATCACAATGTGAAATATTATTATTGTGTAGGCTATATCAAAAATGCATAATAATAAAAGGTTCCATAGGTCCACATACCTTTCTCTCAGCGAAGGGAAACAATGCCACATTACATTGCTCTCAGCCCACTCCATCAACATCCAGGCGATGTGCGATGGTACGGGACAATGGCTATCCATTAAAAAGGAGCTGATAACACCTATAGCTATCAAGCCTAATGCGCGAATTGTCTTTGCACCTAATGCGTGAATTGTCATTCAATGGAAAACTCGCGCACGGCAATAGACGGACATTTAAGTTCTGAAAATGCGCTTCAGATGTCATTACAATACAGCTCTGTTTATCTATGAATACAGCCTGTAAGTAAATAGAATGGTTTGTGACTGAAAAAAGTTCAAAACCTTGTCCAGTGAATATTGCATTTATTGTTTTTCAAATAGCCTAGGCTACAGCGAATTCGCTGTGCATAAGGTTTTTTTCGATAGCCTATGGTTAAAAAACGGAGATGTCACCATGTTAACTAAATTGTAACCTTAGCTATTCTTCGTCCTTCATATTTTTTAAATGACAGTGACCAGGTTTCCATACTCTCACCGTTTAAAACCCAGCTGATTTCACCCGTTATTCCTTAACTGAACAAAACGATTTTAAAGAGAACTAAGCGTCTAATTAGAAACTAAAACAAATTTGCAGCACGTTACACAATTAATTCACAATTAATTTTAATGCCATTCTCTGCACGTTTAACGGTCTTCCTGGGAAAGTGGATTGTTTTAAAGGATTACGCTACGAGTAAAACAGGTTGGTCACATTTCCATAAACAGGACATTATTAAACAAGGGGAAATATGCGTGAACTTATGGGTTGCGAACCTGACAGCTTTATTGTATGGCTATTTAGTGTCATCATTAAGGCAAAATAACGGTATGTACACTACTCACAAAAAGTTAGGGATATTTGGCTTTCGGGTGAAATTTATGGAAAATGTAAGTTCACGCTACAGTGATATTATATGTATCATGAAAGTAGGGCATTTAAGTAGAAGCATGCAATGGTGATTTCCTCATCTCAAACAATTTATTGAAACAAAAGCCAACAACAGTGGTGGGTATACCACAACAAAAATGTCAATGTCTCAATAACTTGTCATGTGCCCTTGAGCATCAATTACAGCTTGACAACGACATCTCATGCTGTTCACAAGTTGACTTATTGTCTGCTGAGGCATGGCATCCCACTCTTCTTGAAGGGCGGCCCTCAGGTCATTGAGGTTCTGGGGTACAGAGTTACGACCCTCTACACGGTGAGTCAGCTGATCCCATAGGTTTTCTATGGGATTCAGGTCTGGAGAAAGTGCAGGCCACTCCATTTGAGGTACCCCAGTCTCCAGCAGCCTTTCCCTAATGATGCGACCTCGATGAGCTGGAGCATTGTCGTCCATGAAGATGAAATTAGGCCTGTGTTGTTCATGCAGGGGCACAATGACTGGATTAATGATGTTATTCAGGTAGTATGGGCTTGTCACTGTACCATTCACAAAGTGTAGGGCAGTTCTGTATTGACTAGACACACCTGCCCACACTGTAACACCGCCACCACCAAAGGGTCGTCTGGTGACAACAGTGGCTGATGCATAGCGCTCTCCTTGACGTCTCCAACATCGTTGGCGGCCATCATTTCTGCTCAACGTGAATCGACTTTCATCAGAGAACAGCACTGAGGCCCACTGGTCCCTCGTCCAGCGTAAATGCTCCCTGGCCCATGCAAGACGATGACGCCTGTGCCTGGTGGTGTGGTCAGGTACCCTTGCAGGTCGTCTAGCACGCAGACCACGCTGATGTAAACGGTTTCGAATGGTCTGACGTGACACTTGGGTGCCTCTCACCTCCCTTAAATGTGCCTGGAGTTCAGTGGCATTCATCATCCGGTTCCGCAGGGCACTGTTCACAATGAAGCGGTCATCAGTGTGGGATGTGGCCAAAGGACGTCCACTTCTATGCCTTTCTGTGACTCTTCCAGTCTCTCTGTATCTCTGTTGCAACCTGCTGATGACACTCTGTGACACTCTAAGCTCAGTGGCCACTTCCCTCTGAGAACATCCTGTTTGAAGCCTCGCAATGGCGAGGTACTGTTGATCAATTGTTAGGTGTCGTCTTGGTCTCATGATGTCAAAATGTGAACAGCATGATGAAGAGGACTGTTTAAATACCAATTCTAATTGAACCAGGAAATTTATTGGTCGATTCATGGATCAAACACCTGTTGTGAATTTTGCCGTTCAGCTCCTTGTTAGAGAACAGCAAGTTGTGCAAAAAGTACTGAAACATTGAATAGTTGGACATGTGCATTCAAAAGTTTAGAGAAGGTCAAATTAATTTCACCTGTAAAGGTTATAGTGCATTTTAGGTTAATCCTGAAATTTCACCCGAAAGCCAAATATCCCTAACTTTTTGTGAGTAGTGTATGTTATTAATCAATATTAGCCTACTATGCAGGTAGCCTAATGAACTTTGGATGAAGCTTGAACTTCGAGAACTCCATGAGAACAGCCTCTTGGAATTGATGTTTGAAACTTTCATTGCATAATCAAACGAAATTCGCTGAACAAGAAGGCTAATTTGGCGTTTTCTAAGGTGAGACTGAAGCCATTGATAGCTTATTCTCAGCTGTTGCAGGTCCTTTTAACGAAATTTAACCGCACATATTTTGTAAAATAACAGCCCTGTCTGGAATTACCGGGAACTCATAGGCTAATGGTTAGTCCGAATAATATTGATCATACTCCATTTAGCCTATTCCTTGATCACACTAAACACGCACAAGCATGTCTGTTTCGCCATCATAAGCAATCCGCCAAGGTGGAAAAGCAGGCTTTTAAAGGGAATGGGATATGACATTTTGATTGGTTTATTGAATGTCACGCCCAAGACACACCTATAATTAATGAAGCGACTAGGTTCAGCCCAGTTGCGCCATGCGCCGTGCTTAGCGCCAAAAAAACACGCCGTTAAAATAGCAAAAGTGGACTTGGACACGCCCTAAATGGACTTAGCGCCATGCGCTTAGACTAAGCGCCAAGATAGGGCCCCTGGAGTAAAAAGTCTTAATCCTTTTTTTTTTCTTTTTGATTTTGAAATTATAATAAATCATGGGCATCGACCCAAAACTCCAAAGGCTACTGTAAGCACCGTACTCTTGTAAGGTGCTTTCCTATCCTTGTGCAGTTGTCTTTTTTTTTTGTAATTATTATCAGTGCACGAGGGCATGACATTTAACGGATTGGACTGCAGCCTGGGGTTTGCAAGGAGAAAGAAATAACTGGAAGAAAACATAACGTTATTAACCAGTTTACATACTCTTAAAATAGCGTTTTCTCTCCAGAACACAAAAGTGATTGTTTTTTTTTTTGTTTAATGAAAGATTTTGTCCATTAATCGTTTTCACTTCTAATCCCTGATAGTGAGTAAATAAATGATGGGTGAATAAATGTGATGAATGAGTAGATGTGTGCTGGTGAATCTCTGATATGATTCTGACTATTTATTTCTGGTATAAACAGCTTGGAATCGAAATGGAGAAGGTGGTACCAGACATACTGGATTCCAGTGCTTACAGGCAAGTATTACTACCTCCTCTCAAATGCCATTATCCATTTATCACTACCACAATCACATAATGGCTTGTATCCACCTATGTGGGATGAAGCATTGTCTTACTCTATCACTTAATAGTGCTTGTTATCTTGTATGTGTGTATATGTGTATGTATGATGTGTGGTTGTGTATGAACATGATATGTGTGTGTGTAGCATTGAAACTGCAAAGCAGAGGACAGAGCTGGATCGTATGCGTCGTGAGGCGGAACAGAGGAAGGAGGAGAGGCGGAGGAAGCTTGTGGAGCTGCAGAGCCAATTTAAACAGCTACTACATTGCAACCAGAGCCTTCCAGAGCATATCCGCTTACAGCAAACGGTACCCCAACCCTTACCCTCAGTCAGTGGTGTAGAAGGTCCCTGGAGAAGTGTGTATACTTTAATTTAGCCCCAAAAATATTAAAAATCACGGAGAAAAACGAATCCACAGCAAATACTGGCTACTCTAAGTAATAGAAAAGCCTAATAGATACATTTTTGTACACAATTATTATAATATTATTATGTTATACAAATAACAGGATGTTTTGATATATTTATTTTTCATGTCATCTTAATTTTTAATTTCACACATTTAATATTGAAGTCATATTCATATTTCAAGTACATATGTGACGCTTGCTGGTAAAACGGTCCGCAAGTTGTATTTCTGTAATTCACAGTAGCGCAAAATAGGGAGGAAAACGAAAAAAAGCTTTTTTTTTTTTTTTTTATATAACGAAAGTTTAAGTGTTTTAGAAGTCGCTTTATATAATATACAACGTATTTACAATCTCTAAATACCTGTAATAAGTAACACAAATATGCTTGTTATGCTTGTGGGCGGACTTCAATTTGAGGGACAGACTATAATCAGCTGTCCATTAACACCTTAGTTTCGATTGGCTCTGAGGTTCGGTATGCCTCGCCCATAAAAAGTCTACTTCTTTGAATAATGTAGCTGCCGGTAGAAGCATAGACAACTGAGAATTCATGGAATCCTTTATCGTCCAATTCTGAACAATGGTAATAAAAAAACGAACATGGCGTCATCGTCAGCGGACATCAGAGACATTTAGGAACTATATTGACGTGTATTAACGTTAGGCTAATGATTCTGAAATTACTCAAAGATTCCAAGTAAAACGAGTTGAACATACACGATTCACAGTAGCTACTTGCTCCATCTGGATCTCTGGCTTTCGATATGAATATCTTTACACAAAACTCCATATTACTCCATAGAAAAAAGAGAACACTGTAACTTAAGAGCCGTTTTGCGGCCGAAAGGAATCGTTCAGTAATTCTGTAGTTCTTACCTATTTTGGCACTTTGTGAGCTGACATTTTTATCAAAAATTAGTTAATTACATAAAAGTAATCTTTAAGTGGTTCTTCATACATGTGTTAATCATTATTCATGAATTTTTTTTTTTTTTGATCAAAATATAAAAAAACAGAAAGTTCTATCTGCACATCCCCCTCTGCACTTGGCGTTATAAGGTTCTATCTGCAGTCCAATCACAGAACTGATTATAAACAAAGTAGCCAATCAGAGAACGTTTTATTCCTGCTTGGGTTTGCAATATTCGAACACTGATTAGCAAAGCAAAGTCACTGATAAGCAAATCATGGTAAGAAGGACAAACAGAAAAAAAACGTCACATTTTATAAGAAAGTGAGGGATGACTTTAAAAGATAGCAAGTTAGAGATAATTTATTGCCTGCATAGCCTGCATTTGTATTGGGGGTGCGATTGAGGCAGACTCTCTGAGCTCCTCCAACTGGAATAACAACCATTCGATCTGGAAGACCTCGAGGATTGCATTGATGAATGTTTCAGCCGACTCTCCACTATGAGCGACATGAAAAAAGCCCAAGTCAAGGACAATTCCGCCTCCACACCACTCAGCAAGAGATGCCGGCAATCCGACTCCATCCATAGCTCCCCGGACAAATCATGCTGTACTGAGGTCAGTGAAATCTAACTCTCAATTGACAATAAACTCTCTGGACTAGACGCTAGAATAGCCCTTGTTGAAGTGCTTAAATTCCAGCAGCTACGTGAATTCAGCCAGGAACAACTAACTACACTGGCTAAAGAAAACAAAGCCCTCCAACACTCATTCAAAGCCCTCCAACACTCATTCAAACAACAACAACAACCCGTCACCTCTCTCACAACCCAGTTCGCCTCTGTTGCTAAAGAAAATAAGGACATGAAAGAAACCATACTCAATCTACAATCACGCAGCATGAGAGACAACCTCGTTTTTTCCGGTATGCCAGAGCAAACACAGGACGACAACCCAGAAAAGCTGATACAGGAATGTATGACCACTCACCTCAAAATCTCCCCGGACACAGTAAACAACATTACATTCCACCGAGTACACCGCATAGGAGCAAAAAACCCCGCAAACAAATGCCCATGACCCATAGTGGCAAAATTCGAACACTTCAAACAAAAACAACTGGTACAACTAGGGGTGTCACGATACCGATTCGAAATCGAAAATCGATCGAAATGAGCGTTCGATTCCGAACTTCGAAATCACAAGCTGGTTCGCGATTCTCCAAGTTTTTTTTTTTCTCTCCACCCCCGCCCCCCCGCGCGCTCTTCTTAGCCTTTCATGTGATGGGTAAAATGTAAAAAAAAGTAGCCTACTTGGCCATCTCTAATGTAAGCGTTTCCGACAAAACGAAACTTGACGCCTTCCACTGCATTTTGTTCGTCCACGCAGGCGTGCGTCCGAAGAAAAAACAACAACGATATTTCAAAGAAGACACAGCTGCTAGTTAACGTTAGCTTACCGGTAGCCTGCCTTACTTTTCGGCACATGGCCACTGCCGGAGTTGGAGATCAGTGGCGGCCGGCCTATAGAGGGCGCTAGGGCGCCGCCCCCACTCCCCCACATACAAAAATTTTAAAAAATAAAAATAAATAAATAAATAAAAAATAAAAAAGTAAAATAAAAAGAATACAAATGTAGCTCAAACATGTTACAACATATAAATATGTTGGTCTTGTGTTGTCTAAAGTTGCCCTGCAATCGGCACATTAACCCCTGAAAATGTATTGTATAACGTTAACTGAATCAGAACACTCATACTTTTTCAGGCGAGCCCGCTGATTCTGTTGTCTGATTCGCTGCCAAGAAAGAAGCCCCCGGGACGCAGGCCTGTGCGCCCCGGACCCTCCTACCGTTTTCTGATTAGTTCTCATGGTTTAGGATAGTATTTAATTGGACGCAGCAGCACGTGTATCACTCCGCGAGCACTAGGGCACGGAATTCGAGTGGAATAATGGCGTCTTCGAGTAGAACACAAAACGAAGAAAATTCGGTTGTTTCTTTGCAAAAAGAGCCTTTTTGAAGGCGTTCATTTGAAGAAAAGAAAAGAGTGAAGGAGCTTGGACCACAGCGACTTTATTTGGACATTCACCAGCAAGCAAGTGATCGCGGTCGGGTTTATACACGGAGCTTCTCTCGCTCGTGTTACGACAAACGGAGTTGGCTAGCTGGATGTGTTGTGGGTAATGCATTATATTGCTTTCCCTGTTTGCTATTTCAAACTGCTGGCACCGAACCGTTATGGACAACAACGGGGGTACGGGACCTAAAACATCTTGATGAAAAGTGCAAACGACACGAAAGTAGCCGCAGCCATCTTGACAACAGTATGAAGCTGAGCTTTTTTGGTAGGCTTAGCATTGCTGAACAACTAGATGAAGGCTACAGAATTGGCATTAGAAAGCATAACGAAGAGGTGACAAAAAATCAGGACAGGCTGAATGCATTGGCCATGCTGTCAATGGAAAAGAGACTGGTGACTGAAATGACTGACTTTAACCAGAAAGTCATTGAGAAATTTGCAGGACTGAAAGAAAGAAGGGCAAAATGTATGTTCAAGTAGTGGTTTTAGGCTACATTAGTGTGTTGTAATGGGCCAATTAATCTTTAGTGTTGGTGTCATAAGTGCTGCCAGGATGTTTAGATATGTAGCCTAATTAACATGTCTTTGTCCCAAAATGTTAATGTGAAATGTGAATTAAACTGTCTTATGCAACTGAGACACAAGATTGCTTATTTTTTTCCTGTTTAAAGTCAAAAGTCAGATGTATTTCCCTTTTTTATTTATAAACAAATGCCCAAAATTTTTCTGACACTAAGACCATGCTAGCGCCCCAACCTATATTCTGATCACCAGCCGCCACTGTTGGAGATGGAGAAACAGAACTGCAAAATCCTCCTGCTTCCCTCAAGTCACCGGTGTGGCAACAGTTTGCCTTCCCCGTGAGTTATATAAACAACGAACGCGTCATTGACAAAAAAACGACAGTTTGTCGGCTATGCTACACGCGAGTACCATACGCCACCTCAGGCAACACGTCAAATATGGCAGGACACATTCGCAGGCATCACAAAGAAATAGATTTGACTGGGAAAAAAACATTGACACAGGCAACTCTTCCATTCTCATTTAGAGCCAAGCTTCCACAAAATTCAACTTGTTTGTAGCATCAGACATGCGAGCCTATTCGGTGGTGGAGAACGCTGGATTTAAGCATTTAATGCAGAATGAATTGCCTTGACGACAATGTAAATGTAAATGACCGTTGTCAGGGCATAAAACCAATGTGTAAATTGTTAATAGCGTGGTAAATGTTCAACTGTTTATTATTCTAGAGTCTAGTTTTGATAAAGCTCTTAACTGTTTAGGTGTGTTTAAATATTCTCATATTTTTGTTATTATTTATAATTGTTATTATTCAAATAAAAGTTACTTATTGAGAAACAAGTATTTTTCTTTACAAATCAAGACTCGATAGTCTAACAATGGCATAGCCATTAGTTAGACTATAGTACTGGAAAAAAAAAAAAAGTGCTGGAAAAAAATCTAAAATCGAATCGTGACCTTAAAATCGAAAGTCAAATCGAATTGCGGATTTGGAGAATCGTGACACCCCTAGGTACAACGTAACGGCAGACAACTGAAAGGCACGGACTATGGACTTAACGACCAATTCCCCCGAGAAATCATGGACAGACGCAAAATACTCCTCCCAATCAGAAAACAGAATATGCAACAAGGAAAGAAAGCAATCATCTCAGTCGACAGGTTGTACATTAATGGCAAACTACCAAGACAGAAAAATAACCCCCTGGCTATTCCCAGCATAACCACTCTCTCTTTCCCTCTGACCCCCCTAATTCCTCTCTGTTCACTCAACGATGCTGACTGTATATATGAAAATGCACCTTGGTTTCACTAGGCACCCTAGCACTTGTAAGGGAAAAAAGTTAATGTGAAATGTTTACAGTTTATGTATTTGTATTTTATGTCTTCCTTTTTTTGTTTTTTTTGTTTACTCTGTTCTCCTCCTCTCTCTTCTTGTCTTCATGGTAGACCCCCCTCACCCAGGCATGCACACACACACACACACACACACACACATTCCACTCACGCCCCGCACCTATGGAAGAACACTTCCCCACCCATCTACACACAGACATGCCCAGACAAAAATGCGTATGTGCCCATGCATACATACACACACACAGACATGCACAAAACACAAAAACCTTTCATACAACAGATTCCCACATCCTGCCACCATGAACTCACTTAAATTTTTAACTCGGAACATCCGTGGAATTGGTTCACAGGCAAAAAAAACTTAAGGTACTCAACCACTTAAACAAATTACAAGCAGATATATGCCTATTACAAGAAACTCATACATCCGAAAAAACACCACAATTTAATCAAATCTTCTCCGCCCATTTCAATTCCAGGCAAAGAGGAGTAGCCATATTAATACACAAAAATATATAATTTATTCATAACAACACCATCACAGATCCTGAAGGACGATTTATTATAATAAATATCACAATACACAACAGCCCAATCAAAATTGCATGTATCTACGGCCCGAATAATGATGACTCTCATTTTTCCACACCTTTTTCACTTCTCTCTCTAATCTGTCTGACTCCCCAATAATAATAAGAGGACATTTAAATACAGTCATGAATTCATCATTAGACAGGTCTAACAACTCAAACAGTACACATAACTGCCAATCCACAGAAACAATTAAACAGTTAATGAGTGATTTTGGTCTTGGCGATGGTTGGCGATTAAAACACCCGCCCGCTAGAGAATTTTCATTCTTCTCACTGGTTCATCACTCCTATTCTCACATTGACTTCTTTTTAACCAGTAACTCAATTATTTCCCAAATCTCAGACGTACTAATACACCCCATTACCATTAGCGATCATGCTCCCGTCTCCCTCACTTTTGACTTATCTTTTGAATTATCTCAGACTTTGATAATTATATTAAAAGAGAGTGGGCTTCCTACCTTGAAATAAATGATTCACCAGAAATAGCACCATCACTACTTTGGGAAACAGGGAAAGCAGTATTAAGAGGAAAAATCATATCATATTCCACACAAAAAAAAGGAAAGACAATGAACAGGAAGTATACTTAGAACAAAAGATTAAAGAACTAGAGAACATCAACACAAATAATCCCACAGCACAAATCCGGAACGATTTACGTAAATACAAGTTACAACTGAACGAACACACAAATAGAAAAACTAAATTTTTCATACACAGACTCAGACATGAGAATTTTGAATACAGTAATAAATCTGGAAAACACCTGGCCAACCAAATCAAGCGAAACAAAGAAAAATCTCAACAATTATGAACTCGTGCAGACACCTGAGGAAATAAATAAGACCTTCCAAGATTTTTATACCAACCTATACTCATCAAAACATAAACCAAACCAAGAAGACATTGACACATTCCTAAACGATATTGATTTACCACAACTTACTGAAGACCAAGCACATGCACTTGAAATACCGTATACAATAATAGAATTCTACAATGCACTCAAACTCATGCCTAACAATATATCACCAGGACCTGATGGCTTCCCCGCTGAGTTCTATAAACAATTTTGGAATATTCTATCCCGTTTTCAACAGATTAACAACTGAAATTAAACAAACATCCAGACTTCCCATAGACATGAACACTGCTACAATCTCTCTTTTACTAAAACCCGACAAAGACCCCACCTCCCCATCAAGCTATGGCCCCCTATCTCTCATCAATACAGACACGGAAATCATTAGCAAAGCCCTAGCTTCACAAATCGAAACAGTTACTCCATCTGTCATCCACTCAGATCAAACCGGTTTTATTAAAGGGAGACACTCATCTAACAACCTTTGTAGACTATTTAACTTAATCCATTATACATCTCGCACGAACTCACCAACAGCCATAGCCTCATTGGATGCAGAAAAGGAATTTTTATTTTCTACACTAAAAAAAATTGGTTTCGGTGAATCGTTTATCCACTGAGTGAGGGTTTTGTACACATCACCAATGGCCACGATCACCACCAATGGAATAATATCACAACGCTTCACTTTGCACATGCGCAAGGATGCCCACTCTCCCCATCTTTGTTCGCCATCTTCATTGAACCACTTGCAGCAGATATCCGTCAAAAAATAAACATCAGAGGAATTCAAACTAAAAATATCCACCATAAAATCAGCCTTTATGCAGACGACATTTTACTTTACTTACAAAATCCTTCATCTTCATTACCCGAAACTATCCACCTCATAAACACCTTCTCTAAAATCTCAGACTACACTATCGACTGGTCGAAATCCACCATTCTCCCACTCAGCCCTAATAGCTGGGATGAGGCAGTCCAAACACCACCTCTCTCTCTGCGCACTGGTAAGATCACCTATCTAGGAGTCAACTTTTCCCCTAGGCTGTCAGAGTTATTCAATCTCAACTTCAACCCACTTCTCAAAACAGTAGAGGACAACCTTCAACGTTGGATGAATCTACCAATATCCCTCATAGGCAGAATTGCTACAATCAAAATGACCATACTCCCCATGATAAACTACCTATTCTCAATGATCCCCATCAAGTCCTCACCATCCTGGTTCAAATCCCTAGACTCCATCATCTCAACATTCTACTGGAAAAACAAGACACCTAGAATCAAACTAGACACTTGACAAAAATCCAAAACCCAAGGAGGTCTGGAAGCACCAAATTTTCTTCACTATTTTTTTCCCCACCAAACCCAATACATTCACAAATGGACCAATCTCAATCAATCCGACAGCTCCTGGACAGACATAGAACAAACTTGTATGTAAAGAAATCCATATTTCAGACTTACCATTCATAGACCGCTCCATTACACATCATCCTTGTTTCAAAAACCCTACCATAGCTACAACAAACCATCCTCATGAACTGGAAATCAAGGGAAAAAATCAATATTACACTTTGGAAAAACCTACTAATCGAATACATATCATTGGAAAAATTATCTGCCGCTATCAAAAAACAAACCGCTGATTTTAACACAATCTGGAGTCCATTCATCTGTATCTTAAATCCCTAATTGTAGTACCGATTTCACTCATCACCTTTATGCCTGTACACTATCCACACTAAACATGCCTCCCCTCTACTAGCTCCCTTTAATCTATCCCTCCTTTCTGCGAAAAAAAAACAAAAAACATTTCATTATTATTTTATTTCTAGATTATTACATCTCCCCTTATCCCCTTTTTGTCTTTGTTTTTTGTTGTTTTGTCCTGTTTTATGACACTTTGTTTGCTTAACTTTACTTATTTAGTTTTCCCTCCCTCAGAGAGACTCAAGCACAAAACTTTTTTTGTACATAACTCAATAAAAATAAAGTTGACCTCCAAAGAGGGGGGCGGTGGCGGGACCCCTCATTGAGGAAAAAAAAAAAAAAAGATAATTTATTGCTAATGTGAACTACATAATAACTTTTTATCTAACGTTAGATAACTTAGCAGGCTAGCTATCGTTAGCTAGTTGTCAATACAGTTTCACAGCTGTGTCCAAAATCGCTCACTCATTCACTCCCTCCCTATACACTACTTAGGGAATCTACATAGAGCACTAGATATGGATTGACTGGTGAAAGGAGGAGAAAATTTCGGACACTACCGTTTCTGAGCAGGTTACTTAGCAACACGCGACGCTTGCGTGACAGCGGTCACCGGATTGGTGAGAAAGCATGCAAGAAACGGTACAAAAGTGTTCTTTTTTTATTTTGAACAAGGGTTTGTTTGTCTCGTTGTAGGTAGATAGGTAAGTTAGGTAGCTAGCTAGCTAATTAAGTTGCATTTTCCATTAAACATAGTAATAATTGTTCAATTTAAAAAATAGTTAACACTTTGTAATATATTTAATCTACCGCGTTTATTTATATTTCGGTTATAAAGCCGACTAAACTGTTTTAAATATAGGCTACAAGATGAAACTTGCATTTATATTTACATTTGTAGACCAGCGCAGGCTCAGCTGTCGCCATCTTGACAAAGAAAATCACACCCAGGTGGTGAAGTAAGCGGTGCAGGTTTATGAGCAATGGTATTAAAAAATGCAATAGAAAATGTGTGTGTTGTTTACATGTACAAATATAAGCAAATTAACACTGGTCAGCATGTAGCTGAAAGTCTAAAGCTAGCAAGGAGAAGCTAACAGGTTAATAAACTGTATTACTGTGAACAATATCAAAAAAGGTAATAAGTCCTGGACAGCGCTATTATGCTTATTAATTAGTATACTTAGAGACATTGCGTTTAACAAACATGTAAAAGAGAGATAGAAAGAGATAAAAGGACAGCCATTGGTATTTCAGAAGAAACAGGAAATATGATAGTTAGTACTCTGATAACAAACAGGAAAGATTACACTTATTACTTGAACAATAACAATGGAATTGGCTCTATGCACACAACGCTTCCGGGTTTATCTTGGCCAGCACATTCATTTCCTGTTGTTCTCTCGTTTGGTGATATTTATTTACATACGCAATATACTCTGATAACAAACAGGAAAGATTACAGTTATTACTTGAACAATAACAATGGAATTACAAACTCAACAAGAGGGTGTGTCACTGCCCGATCTGTCCCCCCTGCCCGATTTGTATCGCGCATGCGTACCATGCCCGATCTGTACCGCGCATGTGTAAATAACGTCACATTTTACGACAATGGGTGAATGGCCTGATCTGACTGTATGCTACACAGAACTATAGTTCTGCAGTCTGCTATAAGCTAAGTTAATATTTCTGGTTTTATTTGATGGAAGCATGAATGGTATATTTATGTAAATGTATTCACATCAACCTGCTCAAAATACTGCACTGGTGTGCACATTTTTAGTCGGCTCTGTATTGTTTTAATGCTTTACCGTGCTGGATTAAGCTAAGCATACTTAGCCTAGCTTAATTGCAGCCTACATCAATGGAAATATTTATTTTCTAAGGCTTGAATATTTATGATCATGCTTGCTAAGTAAGGCTACGCTACGCGCGGTTCTGTACGGATGTGTTAAATGTCGTTACGATTGATACTTTTGATTTATAATCTACGATATGAACTGAATGTATAGGCTATATGACCCATGTATTGTATTCGTATTTTATATATATTTTTTATTCTAACGTTGTATTTATTCAAAAACAATAAAAACTACATTTAAGTTGAAGATATAAGCAGCCAAAAGCCGAAAAACACAGGAAATTAACAATTTTCTAACCTTAAATGTGGTCTCTGCATTCACTGATAACGCCCTCAGTACAGGCATTGGCTTAATATGTCCTGAAAGTTGTTCTGATGGCAGCTCAGGTCTTCTCTGGGGGCACATTCACCACTGCCTCAGGGCCTGGTAAACTTACCATAATAGATTCAACCATGAATTCAACTTTATACCAGACCATTCTTGAGGGGAATGTGATTAGTTCAGATGCTGAAGCTGAAAAGGTCCTGGATCCTCATACATATACAAGCAAATCTAATACAGAATGGGGGTGTACTTACTTTTTCACATGACTGTAGATGTCCAAGGCCTGTCCAAAGATCAGCCCTCACCTGCTACACCAAATCATTGATCAACACACACACATGCATAATTACTCTTATAGGACAAAACTCAGAACCCATCAGTGAGCAATGTGTAACCTATTAAATCTATGATAATATATAAATGAATCTTGTCGGTTTTGGCAATCGTAAAATGAAATGAACACTAACACAAAAAATCAAGTAAAGTATATGATTTATGGGCTTCTAAAACTCACTTAACCGTCTACGACTGGTCGGGAGTAATCATTAATCTACGAGCATTTCTAAGAGCG
Source organism: Synaphobranchus kaupii (assembly GCA_029718625.1). Classification (NCBI taxonomy): domain Eukaryota; kingdom Metazoa; phylum Chordata; class Actinopteri; order Anguilliformes; family Synaphobranchidae; genus Synaphobranchus; species Synaphobranchus kaupii. The sequence continues at coordinate 62,716,058 of CM056377.1, forward strand.
CCATAAATTAAGATGCTTTTGGGAAACGCCCCCTAAGTTCAAGAAGCTTCGTAAGAAGGGTTTTAAAATCGTCTTAGCACAATGCTTTTTGGAAACACACCCGCTTGGTTACTTTCCAAAGTGTGTGCTGGAGTGAAAATTTTACCAGCCACAATCAAAATTTTACCAGCATTTGGCTGGTGGCTGGTGCTAATTTCCCACCCTGGTCATTGCTGAGTGGATATCTTTGTTTGATAATGTTATTTTGACACCTTCTTCTGTATTAATTACCATATTGGTCCTCTTTTCTTTGTTCTCCAACTCCTTGTCAAGCTGTTGGAGCTCCTCCGTATTCTGACATGGACCATTTTCCATAATGTCCTCTGCCTCTGCCCCAGCTGCCAGTATTCTCCTTTGCATTGCAAGGATTTCTTGCTGGGTGTCTGCAAAATACTTTCGTGAGAATATTTATGGGGAAAGATTAAATGTTATGGCATTAGATCCTTGAGTGTAGGTGTTTACGTGCATGTGTGTAATCTAAAAATTTACAGAACAGTTTACGCTGTTGCTACTTCTGATAAGGCCCGGGGCTCTTCAGACAGGAGTTGTGACACAGCTGTGACATAAAACAAAAATATACTTAAGTACCAAACTATTAAATTCCATGTTATCCATACTATTTTTTAAATTAACTTTACTTAAAAAAAGAATGCTATGAAATTTAAAGATACATTGAACAGGGGAAATAATAAATGTGAGACGTCTAAAAACTATATGTAATTATATAAAAGATGTAGATTTATCTAAAATAATAGGCAATATTCCTCATATATTTGCAGTTATAGGAAGTAGAAAATAAAATGATAATGATGCCCACTTAGTTTTCAGAGGGACAGCCTGACATGTCTCTTGGTCTGTGGTGGAAGGGAAAAAATGGTCTTTGCAAAAATCAAATCACATAGGCGAATATCTTATACAACGGCATACATACTGTAGCTTTACTGTTCTACTTACCCTGCAGTTTGCCTTTAGCTAGGCTATGGGAAGACAGTTCAGAAGGGTGGTTTTGCATTGTAGTTAGCTACTCATTAGGAATATACTCAGAATATTGTTACATTTTTGTGTGAATCACACAAACAGAACTCAAATTGTACATCATGGAGGGAACTTACAGGTTGATGTGGTACTCCTCAGTAACAGCGCTGTCATCGTCTGAAATGGAAACATTTCAACATGCTTTACATGTTTTAAGTACACCACCAAGTCCCCGAGTTAAGGATTGTGTTACCGTGTGATCTTCGCAAACAGTGAGCAAAAACGTTGTTCAACACTAAAAGGGAGAGAATATAATGAAAAAGTAGAGGTTGTCATTATCAAAACTGAAAATCATGCCAGCGCACCGTTTAAGATGGAATTAATCTCACGTAGCGATTAATAGACCTAACATGAATTGAGTAGGCTTATCCAGATTTATCTTTCCGTCATATTGGCTGCTAAGCACAGTAAAGTTTTCTATTTTTTCATTTTAAATTTCTCACTGCATTTCAACTTAGGTTAAATGATATACTAGCTACCATTAGTTAGCGAGCTAAGTTGGTTTAATGTTAAGCTGTTTGGCCTGGGCTTTTACACAGCTCTACTGATTCTACATAACTTTGCTATGCAGAGACCGAAAAAGAAACGGTGGACGTCAGGTGTTGTCTGTTGTCTGGGTAGTTGAACATTAACGTAAAGTGTGACAGTGACGCATGCGCGGTACAGATCGGGCAGGGGGGACAGATCGGGCAGTGACAGGGTGCATGGATTGTTGGGCTGTTCTATAACTGACTGGGTCCAGCAGAATACTGGTGGTAGATTTTGTATTGATTTTGCTTCGGGGGGTTGCTACGGCGACTCACCTTGTTAACAGGTGGAATGTTCAAAACTCCACTCTAGCAGCAGTTGGTAATTTCAATTTCAAACCCATTATCTAACTTGTGACGACGACTACAGTTTTTAAGGTACACAGACATTATATGTATCAAAATGTTCATGTGGTTCCCAGGATTCCTACGGTGTAAATATCTAAGCTGTGACATTTTTAGTTTGTAAAATATTCAGTGTTGTTTGAAAACCATGCTCCCCATTCACACAGATGGTGGAATGTTAAAAACTCCACTCTAGCGGCAGCTGGTAATTAGGTGTGGTTGAAAAACCACACCTATTGTTATCGCTCAGACTGACCGTTATTATTCTTCCGCCGATTTTTCAATCTCCTCCTACACCGTTAACACCATCGACACCATTCATACCTCATATTATACCTTTATACCCCCTCCAGGTTGCTATTACTTTTTACCTTTATAGCATATACACTTTTTGAGATATTTGACATTTTATCGCCAAAAAATTAATGGGGGTCAATGGGCACGTGCAGTAGGCTAACTCACGGTGAGAATGCTCAGTGTGAGCACTGAGCTGATTTTTTAATCACTTAACGGTCTGTCAACAACCTTGGAAAAATGCCGACGAGAAATTCCATAGCTAACGACATAGCCTACTTCCATCTGCAACTGAAATGATCATACTCACTTTAGCTTTCAAAAATGATAATCATTGCCATACAACAAATGCTGCATCAAGCGCAATGCGCTCTTTTGCCACGAACACGCAGGCTATTAGCCCTATCTACGGTGCTAGCCTAGTCGTCAATGTCCCAATTATAGTAGCCTATTCATATTTCTCTGAAATTGTAAACAACTTTAAACCCTCAAAATTCCAATGCAGGATTGCTGCAGAGTCGCCGCTTGTGCACACATCAACCTCTCAAGTTGCACTGCACGATAAAATAGCCCAAACCCGTTTGCAACCATCTTGCCACAGTCACACAATAACATGCATAAAATGTACCGTTTCTGCACACCACAAAAACTTTGTTCCGATATAGGCTAGCCTATAGGCTATTATTAAAAAGTTGAAACTGTTACAAATAAACATTCGGTGCATTTTCCTTTGCGTAGGCTACGCCTACCCAATGTAGCCTAGCTACTTTCGGTATAACGTTAACATTTTTTTCTACAAATCTCTGATAAACAGATTAAGGAACCAAATATCCTACTTCGTTATACAACTGGTTTCTGTTGAATGTTGAAGAGATTCTTATTCCATTTTGCCACTGCCCAGCAACGTTGATGTTTCCACAGCGCTATCGCGGCTGTAATAGCCTACGTTGCTGTTATGTATATAAATACATTGGGCTACGTATTTTATCCGATTTATGCACATACCTGTTCCGTTGTATTATGAATGTACTGTATCTGTATGTGATCATTCTGACATCGTAGCTATCAGCAAGTGTTTTGCTGTGGGTCAGAAATAGTCAAGTGAGTAGGCCTACCTGCCAGACTGCCACAGTTCTGTGGTATCTGCAGATCCAGACGGGAGAAATAAGGAGAAGCACTGAAATAGCTTGAGTAAGGAACAGCGCCTACAGTGACTGAATGGGAAAACTACAGGGTCGGCGGTTCTTTTATTCATTTTTTATTTTTTATTTTTTATTTTGATTTTTTAAAATGATATATATACTTTTTTCAGTTTATGATTGAGGCGAGGCATCTTTCAGTTGAGAGGCTCGTTTCAGGTGAAACAAATGAAACAGCAAATGCCGCCTATGCTTCCCATCTCTGATCCAAATCCAAATGCTGTCACGTAACGTTATGTTGTCTAAGTTGCAAAATAGGCTACAATTGAATTGTTAACAAAACATATTTTTAGCGCTGTTTAAATTTTTGCCTATGTTTTAGCTAAATGCTTATCTAGCCTACTAATCACTCCATTCAACATTATTCAACGAATTCTGATTTATGTCTTAATAACGTTAGCACAGACAACTTCCTAACAAAACATGAAAAAAGCATAAGCCAGCTAGGCTACTGTGGTTAAGCTAATTACCAGGAAAAACAAACCTTTCACTCTGCATGAAAATGCCAAGGTGCCAGTAGACTACGTTAGCAAAATGCAATCGACTATGACATAGACAGCAGATAAACTATCCGCTACACATGATTGGGTTATAATTTCAAGTTTATGCGAGTCAACAACGTTAAACTAAATTACTATTAGCCAAACGATAGCCTATGTTTAATTATTGCTTTAGATAGCTGCATGCTAGGTCAACACAGGATATGTGGTTTGGACTTCGCAAAATGGTGAGATCTGTAATCGGAATCAGAGTTCGTTTAATAAAGTGGAGAAATCAGTAGATGAGCATTTGGTTAAAACCTAGGGAAAAATTGTATGAACCCATATTTTTCTACAAACACAACTACGACTGTCCGAATAGTCAGAATCAGATCACACTACTATTTGAGTATGCCAGTTGAGTATACTTTTTTTTTTTTAAAAGCTGTTAAATTAGGCTAGCCTTACCTGCGCGGCCAAATTGAGTGTTCTGAATATCCCCAGATGATATAGCCAAAGAGTGTAAAGGCAACTGATATAGCCTAGGCTACTTATGTCCAGGTTTATATAGAGGATATTTTGCATACTGCATGTCACTGCAGTATAGACTACAGTAAGCAGTATGCTAGTACACAGGACGCAGTAAATTGGGCATTCACAATGCCATAACACTGTTATGACCCAACAATACTATCCCAGATGATTTGACATGACCTTTTTGTGCTTTTATCACAATTCATTACTTCTTTGTAGCACTTCCAGGTTATTTAGACTACTTAGCACAAAATAGGCTGCATCACCATATTTTAACACTTTCACCTTCACTAGATCCCTTTATTAACAGTTCATTAACAGTTCATACCATTTCCACCTTTTATTTTCCACCTCACACTATACCATATTACCATCTTTCTATGCCATTTCCAGCCATTGATATTTGTGAAGCAACCACACCTACAATTTCTTTAGGAATTGTTAATCTAGTTTCAATTTCAAACCCATTTTCTAACTTGTGACCACGACTACAGTTTTTAAGCTACACAAGACATATTATATACAGATGTGCATCTGGTTCCCAGGATTCCTACGGAATATCTAAGCTGTGACATTTTTATTTTTTTAGATAGAGCTGTCTGAAACTGGGCATGCTTTTCTCAAGCTACTATTGTATTGCCGGGCATGTGACGCATAGGCGACTCCTGATTGGTTTAAATCTCATGCTACGAACAGACGGACACACGGACACACGTCACGTATAGAAGAGGCTGCACCGCTTAAAAATGTCTCCGGTAATGTAGTGTACATCGTTTGTACCCTACATTTTGTGGTGCATTGTGGGGGATATTGAGTGCACTATATAGGGTGTCAAATTTGACATTTTGAATTCGGACACTCTACAAAATGGCCGATACCCTAAATAGTGCACTATATAGTGAATAGGGAGCGATTTCGGACACAGCCATAGTTTCACTCCTAAATAAAACTTTATTATTCATGGGGAAAATCCTGGATTGAAAATGCAAGTGTGAAAACAACTGGGATTGCTCACCACAGGGTGAAAACATAGCTAGCTAGTTTGTTTCTAATTGTTTACATGGTTAGCTAGCGATAGTGTTCACACCTAGAATCTAGCTCCGCAGTTCGTTAACCTCTTGCTGCCAAACGCCCCCTAGCGGTAACGCCGGCGTTACGGAAATTATTACATTATACATTTCATTAATTTAATAATATATAATAAACTGCTCACCTCAATATTTTGATTAAATATCCTTAAGATATATCCATTCCTTCTGGGAAAGTGGTATTTAAGCCCAAAACGTCGGGATAAAACTTCGTAAATAACGTTGGAAACTCTGACCTAATTCTCAAACATGTATTCATTCAATACAATTCAATACAATATTCATTCAATACAATAGCCGTCGTAAAAAAGGAAATCCTGCCCTGCGTATAAGGAAGTGCCAACCCACGCGTAATTATCGAACCAAGATGGCGCAGTGTTTTTACCTTGTAGCGTAGCTCGCTACATTCCGTTTAGCAAAGCACAATTAATTAGGTAAGGCCGCAGTTACATTTTTTACTTTAGAGTATTTTTGAGACAGTTTTTGTGTAGTTATGTTGAGATTTTTGAGGCGTTTATCCGTGCACCAAGTGCTAGACGAACTGGATAAGCCAGAAGATGTTTTTGCCGAGGGAGACTCATCCTGTCTCAGTGACGCTGAATCCACTGATGACCGAGATGATGTTGCTGACATGTAAGTTGTTTTATCATACTAACAGTGTTATGCTATAAACGCATTGAATTTCGCCATGGCAGGTAACGTCGTTAGGGATGGTGGTATTACAGATTTTCTCGATATACCAGTGTGAATTCACGCAATGCCATGCGCGTTCGTAATTACATTGTCAACTGTATTTTATTGTTTTTCATACAATTAATATTACAAATTGCACATTCCAACGGTATGATAAATAATTTATGAAGTAAACTTAGGGTGTATTGTCTGTGTTGACAAACTCGCACGTGTTACGTGGCGTTGCCAACAACACAGATGTTTGTGGAAACGGTAAGTTTGGTGTAAGCATCGAAGGAAATGAATGTGCAATTTAGCTGCAATGCGTGAATCCCTGTGTTTCTTCTGTGAAGCTAACTAACCTTATATACTTATGCATAAAATCGGTCCCTCTCAGCTAAATTAATATAGATAGTATTACCTTTACAGTGGCAAGCTAGCAAGCAAAATTACAGGTAACAAGCAGCTAGCTATCTATTTGTGTCTGAGATGAGCTACTAAATCGATTTTTTTGAGTGTGAAATGGCTTCTGGAAGTGTTTAGTAAAGTCATTGTTCCACATGAGTAAATTGTTCTGTATGCAGTACAGAAGGCTGTGCAGGTAAACAAAATGGCAATTTATGCATGGTATGAGGGAGAGAACATGATAACATGAGGGAGTACTTGTTTATTATTATTATTGTTGATTGTTGTTGTATAAGGGGGACTGATGGGTATATCAACATGGTGGACAATTCCATGGACAGGGTTAGTGGGGTTTGTAATGATGCAGATTGCTCTCCTGAGGGAATGTGTAGTCTAAATGGCTTCTGTATGAATGGTTAAATAATCTCTCCTCACCCTCCACCCCCATGTTTTGATCCTTTGCCTTTTTTTGTTTTTAGTTCATTTTTTTTATAGCTTTTTGGACCCTGCCATTTTGTACTTTCTTTGTGTAAATACGGTAACTTCAGCAATTAGAGGGCAAGGATCTTTTTATTTGTTACAGCAGGGGTGTTTTTATTTTTTATCTAGGAAACTGGTGGACTTTTGATTTTTTTATCCACTGCACTTTTAGTAGTACACCTTAGTGCACTTGTATATAGTTGATATATGTTTGTCATGTATAAGGTTTTGCCTTCTAAAACCCAACCCCAACGTCCCTGTCATAGGAGGTGGCAACAGAATAAAGGACAGGACTGGCAAGCAGTAATGTGTAGGGAAGTTTCATACTATTCCCATTATTCATTTGAAAACCTGTTTGCACATTCCTGGACTCATTTCTGGCTAATGGGGCTCTGGTGAAATACACAAGATTCACTGTGCTGCTACATGGGTTTTGACAGCTTTTTGTAACCTTGGGTAGTTAGTTGTGTAATATGAAGAGCACCAAGAACACGTCTAAAAATGAACTTTTATTGCCAATATTGACAAATTATCTCATTTTATTGTAAAAACCTAAAAAATAAATCATATTGAGACCTTTCTGGAACATTGCCATTTTTGGCACATTTGGCACCATTTGGCACCATTTGGATAACGAAAAAGGTTCACCTGAAAAAAACCCTGTAAAATTTGAATGGTTTGAGATATTGACACCAGATTGTTACCAGAGGTAGGCAGCATATTGATGAATCAGATAGAGGAGTCATTTCCTCCATAGCATTTGTAGCTCCCCAGGTAAAAATTCTTAAACTTGAATGTAGGTACCCGTTTTTTAGTTTTTTTATATTTTCTGTACATAAATTGTTGTAGTTAAGTATCAAAAACTGGATTTCTATGAGTTCTCACTGCTTAGTCGTAATACTGCAGGTGTCTGCTTTAATAAAAGCCATGAACCATATTTGTACCATTTATAGTTTTTGAGATAACCACCTTTGTTTGTCACTAGTGAAAACAGGCAAAAATTGGCCTATTTTGCCCTCGGTAGGAAGAGGTTAATGAGTAACTTCACTTATTTTCTGATGTAGGAACTTGACTCGAGACGCTTTTTGATTAAATATATACCCCAAAAGGAAGAGTGCTGTCCTTAACCTTTATTTTGTCTCGCTTACATAAGATAGTATGTGGTGTTGCAAGCTAGCTAGATTTAGCAACTTTGAGATAACATTGTCAATGCTTAGCTCACACGTTAGCAACTTGAGAACATTGTCAATACTTAGCTCACACGTGTGGGAATGGGGTACCAAACATAGACTTATGGACTTACTACAGGCCTAGCTGTAGTACCAGGGCTAACAAAGGTGTGCTGCCTTTCACTGTCCCTCTTCCACAGCCTACAAAGAAATTATACTCTGGCAGAAGCAAAGATGCAAAGATTAAATCAGCTACTGCCTGGTCAGCTGAGGCATGTTTTGGGGCAAGGCTTTGACCATACACACACACACACACACACACACACATTGGGACTATGTTTAAATGATAATATTATGCCCATCAACATTGACATGCAGACACATTGCTTTAAGGCCGCTATACACTGTGCGATTTCTGCCGCGATTTTTCAGTCCCAGACAAAATTTGCGAATCGTAGAAGAATCTTTCGCCGTGGCCAAAATCGCCCGTCTTAGATCGCTCAGTGTGACATACTCTCCGACGGCCGATTTTGTGAATCTTAGCCTACGACGGAAGACTGACAGTGTCAGAAATTTCGGCCCAAAATCTTGCAGTGTGACCGCTGCTACGACCACAGACTGTAGAAGTTTCATGGACAACCAATAGGAGAACAGCAACGCATGACGTAAGAGACAAACTCCTTTGTTTTCTCTATAACGTTACCGGTTTGCAAGCGCTCTCAAACCATTTTGCGTCCCAAATAAACAGCCTTAAACTAAGTTGAGAAACTCGTCACTAACAATGTAATATCCTTAACGAAAGCGAAGAAAGGAAGAATGTTTCCTGAAGCACATCTCTCACTTCAGTAAATTTCGCCCCAGCCCATCTTGGATGAACAAACAAGTGAATGAATGCTCGGCTAGCTGTGTGCAATGTTGCCATATTCTTATATTAATTCCCCCCAAAAAACTCCTGAAAAAAGAAAGTTTTGTGAATGTGATGCAATTGATTATCATTTAGCTATCAGTGACTCTTACAATTTATTTGTGCCAGAGGTTTATACGCCGTCAATGCACGTAGTGCGGGTCCCTACTGCAAGTAAGTTAGCTACTAGCTAGTTTTCATTGGCGTAGCTAACATGGCTAAACAAACAGCCTATCAATCACTTCATTTAAAAAAATATATATATATTTTTTAAAACGACGCTTGTGGGAGATTCAGACAAGCAGCTTGGATCAGACTCAGGCCGCGGAGCTTTGCGAAACCGCGGAGCTTACGCGCAAGATAATACCAGGGGAGGTGAAGTAGCCTAGCCTACAGTAAAACTAGTAGGGACGCAGCGTAACGCTACTGTAAAGTCTGCAGACACTTTCCGGCGGTGCATAGAGAGTTTGTGGAAGTATTTTAGGCAGGCTTGTTCAAAACACGAGAACAGCAAACAGCATCGTGTAGCACTTGCTAAATCAGCGCAGTTTTCCCTGTGAAAATTTTTGTGCTGAAATGTCGGTGAAACGCCGTCTCGCATTCAACATTTCCATTCATAGCGAAACCGAATATGAAAGTATTACATCGTAACGTTAATAACATGTGCAAAGCAGGATATTCCACTCCACGGGCACAGGGAAACGGAGGAGGCTATTAACCACGGGAACTTTATAGAAATATTATCTTTGGACAATGATGACATTATAGCCATAGCCTTTTCAACACCAAGCCCTGCCCTATTGTCATGTAGAAAACTTTCACACGCCAATTCAAATCCATCAAAGGTAGGCCTAAGTTGTGTTTATATTTTTTAAAATGATTTCTGTGCCCACCTTTTGTGTGTAGTTATGCGTTCAACTTCAAGTGGCTGTTGAAAGTTAGGCCATAGCCTATAATCTCGTAGCTGTGTGCGTGCTGAGTTTTAACGTTCATTTTCCTTGCCTCTCCACTGGAGGTCAATTGGATTCCGATCCGTTAGGCATTTTGCTTTTCTAAATGACTTTTTCGTTGAGCGTCTCGCAACTTTGTCTGGTCATATTAGGAGCCAGATCGCATAGGCTATAGGCCTATGTACTGGTTTATAGACTAGCCTGCTATAGATTGTGTTTGTTGTACAGAAAAGACAGACAGTGTTTGAATATTCTGTATGGGGTCAACATTGTTGTAGGAGTGTTCCCATGCGAACCATTGATTTACAGTTTGTTATAGACTGTCTGTTGGAGTGCGTATTTGATCACGTCAGATGACGGAGGCTACTTTAGCCAAATCGTAGGATAGAATCTCTGAACTTATTATAGAACGCTTTGGATCTTATCGCACAGTCTGACTACAACGAAGACAATACATTATTGTGGCTGCATCGCACAGTCTGACATGCAACAATCGTAAAGGATGGCAGAAATCGCACAGTTAGAATAGTCCAAATCGACATTGGCGCACACACACACACACACACACACACACACTGGGACTATGTTTAAATGATAAGTTCGCTATTTTGGACCTTGGACCCTATTTGCGGTCTGTCTTCCATGAACCTGTCACATTGAGTCCATATTTTCGCTGATCGGTCCAGTATTGAGCTAGCTACAGATTTCCTGTAGGCTCTCACTGGGCTACAATAGAAGTCAACGGGGCAATTAGAAATGTTATGGAAAAACAATGATAAATGTGCTTTCATGTACAATAAATGAGACGGGAAGCTCAGGGTGTATTGTTACCGGTCTCAGTATGCTCTCCTGTGAAATGTATCTCAATCCGAACATTTTTACGTGCTTGGCATGGCTTGGAAGTAAGCATTTCTCTGTTGCTTGTTTTCGCTGCCCCCCGCGGAGTACTATGTGTCGTGGGTGGGGGAGCGGGAAGGTGTGCCGGCCGTTTACGAAACTATCTATGTGAGCAGTCTGCGTTTGTTTACCTGCGGCAACGTAGGCTACAATTTCCACAAAAAAACTTGGATGATGGATGACTATAATGATTACGAAGAGGAAGAATTTGATTTTGACTTTGACGTTACTGGCTACAGATTTGAGCCAGAATACACGGACACGGAACTACAAGAGATGGATGATAAGAGAGCAAGAGAAGAGAGAGAGGCTGAAGTTGCGCAGGTAATGTAAATTATTACAAATGATGATTACAAACACTGCGTTACAAATAGTTCTGCTGTAGGCAACTAGCTAGTAAACTTCAACGGGAGGTCAGGATTTGTGATCAACTGCTTTTCAAGGGGCCTCTCTACAACGTAGCTAGACTGCGGAAGTTTACAGTGCGAGGTAGTGCGGTCGGAGAAATAGTTCTGTTTCAAATGGAACTGTTGTTTCAACGTTCGGTTTGCGTTTGCGATAGCCTACATTTCACAGGAGAGCATACTGAGACCGTAAGAATACACACTGAGCCATAAAAGCACATTTATCGTTGTTTTTCCATAACATTTCTAATTGCCCCGTTGACTTCTATTGTAGCCCAGTGAGAGCCTACAGGAAATCTGTAGCTAGCTCAATACTGGACCGATCAGCGAAAATATGGACTCAATGTGTCAGGTTCATGGAAGACAGACCGCAAATACGGTCCAAGGTCCAAAATAGCGAACTTATCCTTTAAGTTAGAATGAATGGTTTGATGAGTATGAAAATTATGTGAATCATATGCTATGGCCTTCGCAGTCACAAGATCTCAACCCAATTGAACACCTATGGGAGATTTTGGACCGACGTGTTAGACGGCGCTCTCCACCATCATCATCAAAACACTAAATGAGGGAATATCTTTTGGAAGAATGGTGTTCCATCCCTCCAGTAGAGTTCCAGAGACTAGAATCTATGCTAGACTAGAGGTAGAATCTATGCCAAGGCGCAGTGAAGCTGTTCTGGTGGCTTGGGGTGGCCCAACACCTTACTAAGACACTTTATGTTGGTTTTTGATAATGTATTTTGATATCAGCCAAGTGAAATAAACATCAATATTTTTAACTACTAAAATAACTGCAGTTTTCAGTAAACAGTATTATTTGATGCACCTTCAGTGACAGATAGAACCTTTTAATTCTCAATCGAAATGACCTCTTTAGAATTAGAAGGTTCTATCTGCAATTTTGGCTCTTCAAAATACCCAACTTACAAATTTCACAACATTTTTAAACTTTGCATTTGAAGTACACCTAAGATGAGGGACAAAATAAGCAATAACAGAATAATACACTATGAAACATTTTTGAGATGTGGGGAGTGAAAACTTTGATGCAAAACTATGTCTAACGCAGATAGAACCTTATAATTCTGAGCTCACGACTTGTTCTCTCCACGAATCTCAGCCTGCTCGGGCAGGCTATGAACGGTTTGCCTGTAATCCATACTTTAAGCGAGCTATAACCGAGAATTTCAATACAAACTAGTGACTTCTTCAATACACCACCGGCTAGTGGCATCGAGGGCTGAGTGCATATGTTTCGTTGTCCGAGCAAAGAAGTCTGTGGCGTCCATGTGAATTTTTAGGTATAGAAATTATCACTTATAGCTCGCTAAAAGTATGGATTTTATGGAGAAGACAAGTGCCAGAATATGTAAGAATGTTCAGAATTACGGTACTCGATTCCGTTCGGCTGAAAAACGGCTGTTAAGTTACAGGGTTCGCTTTTTTACATGGAGCTCTGTCTGAAGATATGAATATCTTCAGACAGAGGTCCAGATGCCAGATGGAGCAAAGTAGCTACTGTTGTTTGCCGTGAAACCTGTCTGGTTTGTAACGTTACTCGGGTAAGTTCGAGTTTTTGCTATCAATCTGTCTGTTAGTCAAGCTGTGTCCGAATCTATTGCGTCCTCCTGTGTACTAGATTAGGTAGGCTAACGTTACTGCTTACAGCGTATTGTTTAGTGACATACAGTAGCCTATGCAAAAAAATATCCTCAATACGATTATCAGCGGAAACATAAGCATAATAAGTATATAATTTGCGGATTTAAAGTAGACTACATTTAGATAACATTTTGCCTACTTAACAACTTTCTCACAGCTAGGATGTGTCACTTGTCAATACTCAATAGTAGCCTATAGAAGGGCGTTGATTCAGACCGATTCGGACACATCCTTTGTTTAGCAGAAACCAAGTTAGCTAACAGTTAGCTATCTAGCGAGCCGCACGTCCAAACAATGTTTTATTTGCAAGTATTTTTGTTGTGATATTCTTACTGTCTGTCTTTGTTTTAAAGGCCCCACAAAACGGAAGTCAGATCACATTTTTTCTAATGCTTTTAAGAAGGCTTCTCATGAAACCGAACGTTGGGGCGGGACTTTTTTTTTTTTTTTTTAAATGGGCGGGCTGTCGCGGTGTCTAGCTAGTTAGCGTCTGGATAGCAGTGCTCAAAAGAAAGCTAACGCGTTAGCCAAAATGGATGACATTGTGTCTCAAATTGAGGATCACTCTCCTCCTCCATCCCCCTCTGTTGAGGAGGAGGAAGCATCGTTTCTGTGGGACAACGAGAGGCAGGAGGATGAGAATGAAGAGGGAGATGAGGACGGGGAGGGCGAGGATGGTACTGGGAGGGAGGGAGATCACTACGAGTATGGGGGCGGCTGTTGTTGCTGCTGCCGGAGCTGCAGAAAATGCGGTCCACCCCCGAGAGAATCTTGATGTTTCTGAATGGTACGATAAGAGTCGTATGTAACGTCAACATCTGTAATAAATATTTGCCTAGAATCCGGAATCCTGTTTTGTTTTTCTATTAACGTTATGTTACCATTACCGCAATAACAGGATAGCTGTGTGCAAATTGCTGGACAGCAACAACTACTGCCACTAATAGTAGTCGTAATATCTGTAATTATCAATATCTCGCTAATTTGAATCTGGAATCCCAAAAATTCTCAGTCTCCGCAGGGAGAAACTGCAGTTCTTGAAGTGTAGATAATATAGCTAACATTACATAACTAGATAGCTACAGATTATTTAATTAATCAACAACAAAACAAGCAATGTAGCTACAGCTAACAATACACCTAACTTAGAGGCAGCAGCTCCCAGCGAGCCGAGCGTAGCGGTAACGGTAGTAAAAGAAAGCAGACGCACCTAGGGTTGTCACGATATCCCATTTTCATATTGTCGATATGCCTTTAAGAAATATTGTGATATTCAACATTATCATTCGTATATAATTATAGTGGATTAATGACAACATGAACAGAAGTAATTGCCACGTGTGGCAGCATTGTATTCTAATTGCAGTAGCCTTAGCATTGCTTCTGGATCCGTGTACTTTTTGGCCAATTGTTTCCCGTTTCAGAAACAGAAATTAAAAAACAAACGAATGGTTATGCACTATTCATTTTAAAAACAGAAATTGAAAAATGAGAATCAAATGGTTATTCGTTTTGGATCCTATAAATGAATGCCAACTGCAACATCCCGTACTGTCACTCATCTCACAGTGAGTAACTTTTCTCATAACTTAATAGCTAGACACTTCATAGATCGCTCCAAAATGAATATGATGACAAACATGATGACAAACATGATGACAATGAGTGCCGTCAATTTATTATGTTTCGAACTATGTCCACAAAACAATGTTGCGATGCAATGTTTGCTGCTATGTCTGCAGCATATGACTGGAAATTGGAAAATCGATGTAATAACCATCCTCACTCTGCTGTTAACATTGCGCATCAGATAATGAATTAGTACCAGTATACAAATAGGCTATTGGTAACAAAATAAAAAATAGAGAACAAATAACAACCAAATATTAAAAAAACAAAGCATACAGAATTTGTTGCGAGGCATCAGAACTAAAATAGAAAATGGAGCGGGAAAGGATGCAACGCTCAGATTTGTCGGGCAGGCCATGGCACATGCAGTAGCCTAATGCAAATATTTTGAGTTATACAAATTTTGAAATATAAACTCACATATTATTTCCAGCCAATATTATTTACAAGTATGTATGCATGTTTTGTCTTTAGAATAGCAATACCCCCATCCACTAAGCGGGGGGGAGGCAGCGGCTTATCAGCTGGAGCGAGAGCGCTAACGAGCACTGGTTTCAAGTGAGAGACATGGAAGGTGGGGTGGATGCGCACGGATGATGGCAACTGAAGGCGCACAGTGACTGGTTTAAGTTTCCAGATGATTTTAAAAGGGCCTACAAACCGAGGCGCGAGTTTACAAGATTCTACTCGCAGAGGTAGGTCCCGTGTAGAAAGCCACACCCGTTGCCCCACCCAGTAAGAAGGGGCAGGCCGACGATGTCTGTCGGCCATGGCCTTTTGTTTAGCCGAAGTGCGTAAAAGAGAGGAGCATATGCGCCTCCAGGCTGCTCGACATCTGCGAACGAAAGAAGCGGCAGAAGGAACCTCCGCATCTCTCTCCAGCTCAGGGAACAATGGGGGTAAATATCCTACCTGAGCCTCAAAAGGAGAGAGGCCAGTGGAAGCGTTACACAACGTATTATGGGCGTATTCGGCCAAGGCAAGGTAGTGACTCCAGGACGTGGGACCGAAGAGTGCTCTCCATACTCTGGTTGGTGCGTTCCGTCTGTCCGTTGGTTTCGGGATGAAACCCGGACGAAAGACTGACGGATGCCCCCAACAGAGTACAAAAAGAGCGCCAGAATTTAGCGGGGAATTGCGGACCGCGATCCGACACCACATCCAGGGGGAGGCCGTGCACCCTGAAAACGTGGCCCACCATTAACTGAGCCGTCTCAGGAGCAGACAGCAATTTTGGCAGGGAGATGAAGTGAGCCGCCTTAGAAAACCTATCGACCACCACCAGTGTTCCCATGGGACGGCGACAGACTGGTCACAAAATCTAAGGTGATATGACTCCAGGGACGACTGGGAATGGGAAGTGGACGCAAAAGACCCGAAGGGGAAAGGCACAAACCCTTGTTACGGGCGCAAGTGGAACACGCGGCGACGAATTCCTGCACATCGCTCTTCAGTTTGGGCCACCAAAACCAGCGAGAAATAAATTCAGTGGTCCGGTGAATGCCTGGATGGGCCACAAATTGTGATGCATGACCCCACTGGAGAACCCGCGATCGCAACCGAGACGGCACAAACAGGCAATGGGGTGGGCCCCCACCTGAGCCGGGATCTGAACTTCTGCACAGCTGCTTCTATAGCCCACATAACTGGAGCCACAATCTAAGAGCTGGGAACCACAGGCTCGGGGCATGACTCCCTGTCAGACCGGTCAAAAATGCGCGACAACGCATCAGGTTTAATATTCTTAGACCCGGGGCGATAGGTCAGAATAAAATTAAACCTTGTGAAAAACAACAACTAACGAGCTTGTCGTGAATTGCGTGTTTTAGCCTGTTGGACGTACTCAAAATTTTTATGGTCGGTCCAGACCGTAAAGGGGTGCTCCGCGCCCTCCAACCAGTGGCGCCACTCTTCCAACGCCAATTTGACCGCCAACAACTCTCAATCTCCGACATCGTAATTTCTCTCGGCAGATGTAAGGACACGAGAGAAATACGTGCAAGGGTGGAGTTTGCGGTCCAGCGGAGAGTGTTGGGAAAGGATAGCTCCAACCCCCAGCTCAGAGGCGTCGACCTCTACCACAAAGGGGAGGGAGTGATTGGGAGTTATCAGGATAGGTTCGGAGCAGAACCGCCTTTTAAGTTCAGTGAAAGCTGCCTCCGCCCTAGGATTCCACTGAAAACGAATAGGCGATGTCTTCTTGGTAAGGGCTGTGATGGGATCGGCTACCGTGCTAAAATTCCACATAAACCTACGATAAAAATTGGCGAAGCCCAAGAAGCGTTGGACTTGCTTCACCGAATTGGGCGTGCCTCCAGAACCTGCCTAACGTGGATGATGTGGGATGAGAGATCCGGAGAAAAAATTTAAATATCGTCTAAGTAGACGAAAACAGATTTCTCCAGCATCTCTCTCAGAACATCGTTCACTAGCGCCTGGAAGACAGAGAGGCATGTGAGGCCGAAAGGCATGACCCGGTACCCGTAGTGACCGTGGTGCATGTTAAACGCTGTCTTCCACTCATCGCCCTCCCGCATGCGCACAAGGTTGTAGGCGTTGCAAAGGTCGAGTTTGGAAAAGACCGACGCCCCCTGTAAGCACTCAAATGCGGAGTTCATCAGTGGGAGAGGATACCGATTTTTTATGGTTATGTCATTGAGCCCTCGGTAGTCTATACAAGGTCTCAGCCCCCCATCTTTCTTTTTAACAAAGAAAAAACCTGCGCCGGCTGGAGACTTAGATGGTGTGATAAAACCATTAGCCAAAGATTCCTCAATATACTGCTTCATGGCAGCACTCTCAGGGACTGATAAAGAATACAGTGAACCCCTGGGAGGAACAGTACCCGGGTACAGCTCAATGGCGCAATCATATAGTCTATGGGGCGGAAATCTGGTGGCGCGTTGTTTACTAAAAACCTTGGCGAGGTCTGAGTACTCTGCTGGAACGCCCGCGGGTAGAGCAAATTTGAGCGCCCCTACCACCTCCGGCACACCGGAGGAAGTGTCAGACAACCTGTCCCACTCAAAATCAGAGGTGGGAAGATCCCCCTCCTCTCTACTCTCAGCGAGGGAAAGAGAGTTCTCTGAGTCGTAGTGAGACTCCGCTTCCTCTGAATCACTGTCAGAGCCGAACTCGGAGAGATCAGGGGCGTGGCCCAATGAAAAGAAGGCAACTGAACAACAATGTGGCTGGCACTGAGGGCCCCACTGACAAATAGGTCAAATAGGTACCAGTGGGTACGACGGAGAGTCAATTAAAAAGAATTATATTCTCTCCGAGTGCCCCTGGAGAGAGATGCGCATCTCTACTGGATTAGTCCTCTGCTTAATAACTCCAGAACCCAAAGGACGACCATCAAGGGCAGTAACCTGATGGGCGCTAGTGAGTAGATTGGTGGGGATTTTTAATTTCCTAGCCCATTTGGTGTCAAAATCCACGGCACCAAAATCAATAAAAGCGTTAATGCTTACAGAGCATCCCTCCCAAAACAGTTGAACGGGTAACAGGGTCCGATAGTGTACTATTTTGTCTCACTGGAGACCTCAGTTTCCCCCGTGAGACCCCCCTCATTTCCCGTCAACTTAGGGCATCAATCCTTTGTATGGCCATTACGCTTGCAGTATTGGCACCAGTATGCCCGCGGTTTCGCTCTCCTAGGTTGGTGGAGAGACGACCCATCCATCTGCATAGGCTCCTCCTGCTCAGTGGAGGGATAGGTGGGGAAACTGGGCGGAATACCTCTAGGCAAGGCGGATTTAAAATGGACCGAGTGATTGCTACGCTCACGTTCACGCTCTCTGATCCAGTTATCTAGGCGTATAGCCGTGATGACCAGGTCATTGAACGTAGCGGGTGGCTCAAGCATAGCTAACATGTCCTTAATAGGGTTGGACAACGCTTTTAAAAATAAGGATTTTAGTGGACCGTCCGGCCAACCTGTCTCCCCGGCCAATGTTCGAAATGCTATGGCAAAGGCCGCTACTGTATCAGTTCCCTGGCGCAAACTGGTCAATCTCCTGGCTGCCTCTTCACCTGAGACCTTGTGATCAAAAACCAGCTGCATCTCATTCATGAGCTGGATTGAATCACAAATAACAGGAGCGTTGGCCCGAATTAGGGGGTCAGCCCAAGCGAGAGCCTGATCAGACAGAAGTGACAAAATAAATGCTACACGGGATTCTGGTGTGGTGAAGCGGGAGGGTTGTGCTTGAAAAAAAAATATACATTGTACCAGAAATGGTCTGCATTTTTCCGGTTCCCCACCATAACGAGGCGGTAGTTGGAGTTTAGACTCTTTAAGGGTACGTGGCATGGGAATGGGAGGAGTTTGTGCTTGTTTAACTGAGGGGAGATTCACTGTCACAGAAAGTCTATGCAAACTTTCAGTAACTTTCTGTAGGCATTCTTCCTGGTTGTGCAGTTCTATTAACTGGTTTTGTTGAATTTGCAGGGAGAAAATAGCCTCCTTAACAGTACCCCCTGTAGCGCCCTTGCTAGGCAGCGTTTTGTAAAAATCGGTAGAAGTCGCTGGTTCTTCCATACTGACTTAGAGATTCTGTGAGGGGGAGTGTAAGGTTCGGAGAACCAAACGCGACCGATAAGGATTTCTAAAAGCGTATCTAGAGAAAGATACGCCACAAAACACGGAATAATCCGCACCAGGACTGGGATAACACAGGATAGGGAGCAAAACTTCCCTAGCACAAGGCAAAACAAAGCAACCTCCAAAAACCGATATAACCGGACTTGCTGTGTTTCCTATTAGTACAAACCAGAAATGCAGCGACCAAAATTCCTATACCTTACTGACTTTGTATGTCAACATAGCAAAGACATTCTCGAAGTGCAGAAGTCCTGAGATATTTATAGCCCGCAGAAAACGCAGGTGAAGGGAATAATACTCGGGCAAGACACGAAAACGGAGGCGGAAAAAATCCGATAGAGCGTCTTGACGACGCCAAAAAGGAAACCAAAAACGTATAAAAACAAAGGCTGCAAATAACCATGACAATCGCCATAATCGATATTATTGGATATCGTGATATCTTGACGCACCCAAACTTTATTTTCAGACGTGCCTAAGTTACCTTGAATGACAGAATTTAATGAAAAACAGCCATTATAAATAAGAATTTCAGCTCAGCTAACATTATTAGCCTACCTTTACTTCTCCTAGGCACCTGCCTCAGTTTCAGACCAGGTTCGACGGCGATGTAACCCACTCAGTCTCACACTGACATGCAACCTCTCTCGTTTCTGGCTGCATCGCAAGATGATATATAAGGAGTTATAGCTAACTTTGCTATTTCCGATGGTGAATTAAATATAACGTTATACAGACATGCTAATTAGTTACTTACTTTCAAAGGGATTGAGGGACCATTGTAGTGGATGGTGGGAATGGCCCACTCAGTGAGGGAGTAGAAGCTCCCAAATCCCACCTGGACAGCAATTGCATTTTGAATCATAATAATAATAATAATAATGCAAATTACAGATCCTTGAGCTCGAGCAGATTGCAGCCTCCTTCATGTGGCCAAATTCTAGCCATTTTTTACGTAGCCATGCGTTTGTGGGGAAACTAAATAGTGTTGACTATTAGGCCTCTCTCACCCAAACAAGCACTTTTGTCCCATTTTGTTTGCAGTGCGCACTCGCGCTGACAGTTGCTAACTTGCTAAGTTACTCTAAGGCTAAGCTAGCTGTCACTCACATTGACATTGAGGAGTTGAAGTTGAAAATTGAAGTTGAAAATCAAGCAATGTAATTGGAGGAAATACTTTTTTTTGAGAATTGAGGGAAATATTTAGCCGCGCAAATATCAACTTTAAATTTAAAAAAAAAAATTTTTTTGGTCTGCATCATGTCCTTAAAGTAAATAAACTATAGCTAACCATTTCATCACTTAAAAGAGGTAAATTTTCATTGTGTGGGTCCTTTTATACAAACCAAGCCCTTGCTGACTAAGCAAATAGTTAGCTTTCTAGCTAGCTGCGTGTGAATCTGCAAGCGTGTTCATTGTGATTTTCGTGTCTCTAACAGTCTTTCTTTAGTAACACAAGGCTCTAAAATCTTGTCTGATACGGTAGTGGGGGAGTGGTTGGGGGTGGGGTTAGCCAGCTACTTTTCACGCCCATTAAATTTGCCAGGCTAAGGCGTGAATCTTTGCAAATTTTTCAGAGCTGTTTTCTCAGGAAAGTGTTTTAAGGTGTACCAACATTCCATGAAACATATCTTCTTCAATATGTGCATATTGCAGTGTATGAGACGTCATTTGAAAGCTCAGGATCTGTACTTTAATAAACTATAAAAAACAGAAAAATGACCCCATGCTACTTGTGGACCATTTTACCAGCACCAGTCACATATTACGGATACCTGCCATGCATACAGTAGTACATACTTTTCCCAGTGGAAACTACAGTACATCCCAGACAGATTTTGTAAATTTAGTTGCATTTTTGCTGTTCAATGTATTAATATGAGAAAATAGCTGAATTTCAGTGAGCTCAATGATGTATCGTGAGGAAAAAATAAAACAAAAACCGCATAGATGGTCTTTTTGTATTGTACCGAGATGCTCAAATGAGTATTACCAAAGAAAACTTTTTTTGATTTAAAACTTAAAATTTCCACGAACTGCTTCTGCCCATAGCTACTAATGCTGTGTCCTGACGAGCCGGCAACTGCTGTGGCACCACTGTATTGCCTTGATAGACGGTTTGGGAGCTAAAGTCGTGTCTAGCTAATATTGCCTATAGAAAATTTAGCTTGTTAGCTTGTGATGCTAGGTCGCGGTAGGTATGTATTTGCAAGCTGTTAACCCTTGTATTATGTTCCGGGTCAATTTGACCCGATTCAATGTTTGACGTCTCTTAAAAACCAGTTAACCTTATTTTTTCATCTTGACACTGTATGATTTTTCCTAATTTGTTGGGATTAAATAGTAAACACACAAACATAATGCTATGGTTCCAAAGTCCTTTACCAACTTTCTATAAAAGGTGTTGTGTGGCAGCATTTGTGGGGTAGCTGTATAAAATGTAAGAAAATATACAACCTTTATTATTTTCTAACTCTGATTTTTTGTGGGTAATTCTGGTGGCACTTTCCCATATAGGGAAAGTTCAAAAACATTAATTACCTCAGGCTCTAAAATTTGATGTTTCATCACAGATTTTTAATACTTAGATAAAAGGCTAGTCAATTGGGAGACACACAAAATGTGTTGCAGAAAGTGTAAAAAATTTTCTATTACAATAGTTTTGAGTCACTTTAAACTTTTGGGGTCAATCTGACCCCAAACATAAATGGCATCATAAAATGTAAACATAATACAAGGGTTAACTAATATATCTGATCAAAAATGTCTTTGATGTAAAAAAAAAGCCAAGTTACTCATGCATAGCCTGCAGAGTGCTGTCTATAAGTCCTTAATTCCAACTTGCAAAAACTAGGCTTGCCTTTAAAAGTATTGATATCAAAATGTGGCCAAGTTACAACTAACATTATTGCCTATCGTAGCTCACACTAAATACACTAGCTCTATTCCAAAGCAATGCTATCCAAACTTTCCTAAAGTATTTAATGCAACTTGGCCCTGTGTTTCTTCATCTTAGCATGTGAAGAGATTGTGTCTCATGGAACAACATATGATTTCAATTCATGTTTTTAACAGTTGATGAATAATTACACTCTAGAAAGGATATGGTTATACTTTGTTGGCAAGTTTACTTTAGAAAATGTACAGGTTTTAAATGTTAACTGCTGCTATAGATTTCTTTACATTTATATCAAGAAACATCATGTACAATAGAGAAAGGGGGGATGAATAAATAAATGCAGTAATATTTTTACAGAGAAAATAGCGTACATATAGCATTTTTACAAACGTATCCAGACATGTTTGTGGGTCAGATGAAGGCAAATAAGTAATAGTTCTAATTTTCTTAACATAATAATAGTTATGATATTTGTAAGCAGAATTTTGTGAACACAAGGATATATATGCTCTGTTGGACCACACAGGATTTGACAGAAATCCAAATATTTCAAATAAATAGATCAATAAATACATTTGTAGATGAGCTGTATTTACCGTCTAATGAAATACAATGAACAGCACCACCTGAGCTATGGATCATGAAAAAGCATGTAAATTAATTAACCAAGTCTATATGGAGACATGCATGCACAATAGGCTAGAAGCAAACACATTCTAGCTGAAAGAAAGACATACAGCCTAAGTAGTTAGTACAGCCTAAATAGTTTGCATCAGTAAAATATGTAAATACAGTTGTAAAATAGGCATATTAGTTTTAGTTTTATAATTCCTTCCTTTTCGCAGTGTAGCCTAACGTTGCCTGCAGGAAATCTTTTGGTACCGGACCATTTAGGTTTAGTTTAGTTTTCTGTAGTGCAATGTGCTCTTGTTCCGAAACACTCATTGTTCTTGATGGATTCACAGCATTCACTAGCTACCGATTAGTTAGAAGAACTTAGATAAAACCTAATGCACTGCGTCGTACCGGAAATATGCACACACTCCTGTGATTGACAGTGCTACTAGCCAATGAGTGCTAACTGTGAGTTTTCCCACAGTCCTGTCCAGATTATGCAAGCCTATGCATCAGACGCTGCGTACGAAGTGCGTCAAAGCGGCTGAGACTAGTGTCCGTCTGACTTTCACCGTTTCGCTGTAGTGCAAGTGAAATACAAGTGAAACATTGAACAGTTAATATTGGATACGTCTTTTGCCTTTGCAATAAAAATACGTTTGTTAATGTGAAAATAATAACAGTGTAATAAATGAAAAGTATTTAACAGTTGCACATTGTTTTTGTCGAAAATAAACTTGTGCGCTGTTGGGCTCGAACCACCCAATCCACTGTGTTAGAGACAGCAACTGTAACCAGTTGGCCACAGTAGCTTCATGGAATACACAAAGCCATATAGCGGTTTTGTCTGTGATTCTGTGATGTGTCCACATTAGTTTGAAGCGTTTTTATTGGGCGATAAGCTTGGAAGAGCAGGTATGCGATGTTGTTATCCAATAGGGAGAATTATTATTTGAGGGTACGGAGGCAGGCAGGTAGTGAGGGTCTCTGGGTAGGCAGGAAAAATGGGAAGAAGAAGAAGAATGAGAAGAAGAAGAAGAAGCGGAAGGAGAAAAACCGCAAAATAACCCAGGTTTGGGGCTTTATTGTGTGGATGTGTGAAGTTGTATCTGAATGCTGTGTGGTTACATGAGGTCAGAACATACAGAAGTTAATGTTTTTAAGGGCTGAGAGTCCATGGTCATTGTGGTTACTTCTGTAGGAAACCCTGAATAGTGCCAAACTCTCGGTGCCGTATAGGTATGGGGCTTGCCCCACCAAGCCGTAATTTGGCGGATGGCATACCTGCCATCCCAATCAAGGCAATGCAGCGGCGCTGCAATTGTTGCCGGCTCATCAGGCCACAGCATTAGTAGCTATGGTCAGAAGCAGTTTGTGGAAATAAAATTTTAAATTAAGTTTTCTTCGGTAATACTCATTTGAGCATCTCGGGAAATACAAAAAATACTGCGTTTTTTGTTTTATTTTTTCCTCATGATGCATCATTGAGCTCTCTGAAAGTCAGCTATTTTCCCATAGTAATACATTGAACAGCCTAGAGCGACCAACCTAGTGACCTCATGACCGCAGTTGGTCCAAGATGCCTGTGCCCTAGTGGGGAAAAAAAGCAAATTTTAACTTCTTTTTTCCAGCAAATATGGGTCGGTTTGAGATTTGAAGGCATGGTCATATCTAATTTAAGGTAAAAAGCTAACGAACCAGAGCCACTTTACCAAGCGCTTCATGTCCCCTTTAAAGGATCAAACATTGATGTTTAACATCATTAGGTTTGACATATTTTCTATTAGGAGGACAGCAGTTTCCTCAATGCTGCTGTCCTTGTCTTCCCTGTCATTCTCCTCATCGTCCTCACTGCCCCTCACTTCAACTTCACCATCTCTCCCCTGAACTGGGGCAGCGGCAGAAGATTTTGGTTGGGGGTGCTAAGGTGGTGCTTTATAGTTGTGTGTGGTTGCTCATGAAATTCCGCGGTGCGCGACCACAGATAACCTCGCGCAGCTATATTGTAGCCAGCTATTGCAGCGCTAATAGAGTACTACAGTCATAACGTATTTTTGTAGGCAAATTTTGAAGTTTCTTCCGGCAGATTCCCAATGCTTTTTTCCCGTAGGGATATTGATTTGTGCCGAATATTGGGTCTGTGGTTAAAATAAGACTACGAGACTTTCACGTTTTGTTAATCCCTGCAAAAAAACATTGTTAATCCCCACCAAAAATGATACCACTATTAGGCCACACACGCAATTAATATAAGTAGAAATATAACGTTACACTAAAGTGAACTACATTACTACAACAATTAGTCGCATTCCAATAACGTCACGCCAACCCCACTGAACCGTTTTCCTACTAGCCTGCCGTCCTCCCGCGTTCAACTAGGTAGCTAACGTTACTGGAATGCTATGTAGCCTATTTGTTACCTCCTGGAGCAATGTTAATTACCAGAGCTGCCAAGACTGCTTATAATACCGAGCGACTTGGGCTTGTCTGCTTCACCTGTAGCTGAAGTCATTGCTTGGCGTGCTTCTAGCAATTCATGTAGTTCAGTTGTGTGATATCCAATAATAAATATAAATATTGAATCTAATGTTTCACAACATTTCGTTTATACAAATAGTTGATCCAGCTGAATAACGTAGTTAGTTAAATTGTTAATGCACGATTTGGCACGTTTCAAACAATCTGCCTATGTACATCGCACCTAGCGTATTTAACGTTAATAAATATGAATAACGTTATTGAAACTAATTTCATGCTCCAATGTGGAAATAAGCAAGAGGATTGGATGCAACAAAACCACGTACCAACATTTAATACAATTAAATAATGAATTAGAAAGTGATCGGTAGTTAGCTTGCAATAGTGCATGTCCATTGGGAATCAACCCGCATTTATGTGACCCTGGATCGTATTTCCAAAAGACTACATATACCTGTAACAGTCATGTGATCCCAGGAAGCCATGTGATCCTTGACCAATCAGGACTGAGTCCCCGGTTCTATAAAACTTTGAGCAAACTTCTTGTTCTTTCAGTTCTTTCTTACCATTTTCACTTGTCGGAACACTTGTCTCCTGTCCATCTTCCCGGCTGGGAAGGGACGAGACTAGGCCGACCCAGGGAAGGAACACGCGGGGAGAACTGCTCCCTCCCTTGGGTTATGCGGCCACAACGACCGCTCTCTCACCCAGCTCTCAGTTAGCGTGTTCGCGAAAGCCACTGAAACGGCTAGCTACACTGAGCTACCATCATACGACATAGCCTTAAAGCGACAGCCAGAGAAACGTGTGTAGCCTACGTTACCACGAACCGCAACCCTCAAAGATTTTGGGAAACAACTTGCCGAAGGACAAAAAACCAGAAAGCCTTCTTCAAAGGTCTTCCAGCAACACTCACCAAAGGACGGAGAAAAAGGACAATCCAATCCAGACAGAATTTTCTGGACATCATCAAAGGCATGGACATGAACATCCAGGCAATAGTTAGAAACACTTTTGTGTAATGTTTATTGTCAATGTAATTACAAATTTGATTGTAGCCATTGTGTGTATTTAGAGTAATGTTAACTTATAACTCAATACATGGCTTGCAGGCTATTGACAGCCAATTAGCCTCGCATAAGCTAAAGTTACAGAGCCTACTCTAACTTACTCTAAAACTAATTTACAATCCGCCTCCCTTTTAAATTGAGATCGGTGCATGCAATCTCCCTTTGTACTAATACCTAACCCATTCGATATAGGATACCGTGCCTGTAAATGGATAGGGGCCTGGGATTTAGCTAGATGTAGCTAAATTTCTATAGCCTCAATACACGCCATTTTTCAGGCCACGTTAGCTTCATGCTAAAGCTAGATTCATATTTCCCCCCTCAAGATTGTCTTGTGATCTATGAACACCACGTGTTCTGAGCATATACAGAAATAGAACTGTGAATTCTATATGCCTCATTCTTTGTCTACACTTCATTTCGCTTTCCATATCATTGACTGTTTTTAGGATGTTAGCTCTAGATGTGTTTGTTATTTAATAAATTTTATTTTGTTAAACCTGGTCGTCAGTCTGATTGTTGTTTGGATAAACATTTGAGCCTATCCTCCAAAACTTACGCCTTCAGATTAAGTTATTGATTATTATTTTAATATTTAACATTGAAATTTATAATCATGATTTAATAATACATTTTATGAGACTGATTAATTATACTTTTGCACATAGTGTGAAGCCATATATAAATATATATATTCTGCAAATTCATTGGTGCCTCCATGTGATGACTGTTAAGACGTTTTAACTATCTGTCTTCACAAATTCTTAATGTACCTAACGACACTACACAGATATGGGGCTTCGCTAACTTACAAATCACAGTAAGATAACGTTAACGTTAGCTCGCTAAACCGCTCCAAATGTTAAGCGAGTTTGGCTTCGAAAACCTTCACTGAAATAATAGCTGACCCACTGAAAATATACAGCTGAAGTGGGATAACGAGATCCATTTGAACTGAGGTGAGCGAGCTAGTCAGCTAATTAACAGGTTGAAAAAAGTTGTTTAACTTCTGCAATAGGAACGCGCCTTAGGTGAATAGTTATTTGATGCTCGTTACAGTCAGCAAGCCAATTATTAAATAATAGTACGGCACTTACAGATAATGCCCAACCATTTAATGATTTGCAAGTTCAGTTTTCAGATTTACTTACTAGCTCAGAGCTTGCAGTTATTACTCTTCTAAAAACAATAATGCTGATCTGCAGAATGTACACTATCAAATTAAGGCCCCTCAATCTAACAGAAAAATTTAAGCGAAGATGACACAATGAAAATATTACCTAAAATACAACAATGTCATGTGTTCAGACATAAGGCTAGAGTATCAGTCTAAAAGAAAAAAATATATATTTCTCTGATTTATCTGTGGTTAATTGAAGATCATCAAAATGTATACATGTAAAAGGGAAATAAAATTGTTGACATTGTTTATGTTACTGCTACTTAAACCTTCTAAAGTGATATACATTTAAAACTGTAGAAACTGGTGGACAGTTCACAAAAAACTAATTTCCAGAACATTTCTGGTTACATGTTATTGTGATTTATTCAAAAAAAAAAATTATTAAACAATTCACCGTTTGGTGAATTAGTTTAATCTCGCACTGGAAAAAAATGAGAAAAATCCCTAGTAAATGTATTATGAGAAAAAAAAATCCCTCATCAAGAAATTATTATTTTTAACAAAACCAGGTGTGCCACAATTATTGGCACCCCTGCATTTATATATATTTTTTATATTTTTTATATTTGGCCGCATATCCTTTGGATGCCATGACTTCCTGATGTCTGTGACCGAACAACATCAAAAGACTCTTGATATCTTATTTTCTGGTACTCTTACAAGCTATACTATAAAGTCTTTGCATTTGAATGGATCTCTATGGGAATTGGGGGGTGAGACTAGATTCAGCTGTAAATTACGCTGGTATATATGGAACACATGACTGGCGAAATGGCTGTAAGTCATCAAGGTATCAAACGAGCCCCAAACCATCACTCTGCTGCCAGATATGCAGTAGATATGGATGGATCACTTTAAGGGTTGTTTCTCCTGACAAATTTTCCTATTGAACTCTATGGAAAAATAAGTCAGGAGAAGAAACCCTTCAAGTTATGAACAGATAAGATGTACATTCATATAACATTATTTTGAAGAAATATAATTTAATAATCTGTGAGAAATCAAGCTTACTCAGTGTTTCCCATTAATGTATTAAAATGTGCCGGTTTAATTTCAACCACCACAGTTTCAAATTGATCAAAAAATAAATCAAAATTTCAAATTGTAGGCTTATGTGCGCAGCGTAGCCTCGTTGCTTCAAAAAGACCCTCTCTTCACCCTGGCCAATGCCCCTCCCCCCTGCTAACACACAAAACCCGCCTGTCAGGGCTGGTGGGGGGGGGGGGACCCAAACGCGGACAGGACTGAATAAACTGAAGTTTATTAAAAGGGGCAAAACAGCAATCCAAAGAAAACAGGCAGGCTAGAAATCCAGGAAGGCACAGCAACAGTACAGAGACAGAGTCCAAAATTCAAAGTCACAGAACGGGCAGGGGTCAAAACTGGAAAGGCACAGCAGGAGTACAAAAACAGAATCCAAAAATCAGGGTCGCAAGAACACAGGCAGAAGTCCAAAACCAGGGAAGCGTAAAGAAACAAAAAAAAACAAAGACAATACAAAAATAAACTAAAGACAGGAGAAGGACTAGGGATAACAAAAAATGACAGATACTAAGAAAACAGAACAGACGACTCGGGAAGCAACAGGTACTCGAAAAAAGGCTTGTAGTAACACAGAGGCAAAACAACAGTGACGAACTCGCGAAGAAAATACTTAAATCACAGGGTTATATACACTGAGGAAGACAGACAAAATGAGAAACAGGTGTGCAGAGGCGGGGAGGGGAGATTGCTCACAGGTGAGCACAATGAAACGACAAGGGAAACTGATAATACAATTACGAGGGAACACATAAGACGCGGACCGGACTAGCATATAACATATAGAGTAGGGAATCACAGAAAGATATTTAGAGATAGGACAGGAGAAACGAAAGACAGTTGCAGATGGAAACTAAGATTGCATTAGTAAATTAGTAGGTTAGTAGAAACTCTAATTCCCTGACGTTAGTAAATTAGTTGATTAGTATTATTTACAAGTTAGTCATTAGTGTATTAGTAAGAAACCTAATTCTAAGCAGTTAGTAGTGATTAGTAGATTAGTATTATAAACAAGGGTAATTAGTAAAGAAGGAAGTAAATGAGAGTGGAAATACAGCGAAACCCGAAATCACCAAAGGCTCCCGAATAGTGTGATGACGATAGGGAGTGACAGTAATACAAAACATGGAACAGTGAAACCACAAATAATCTGAATAAATAAACAAGGTAAAAATCAGAAACATAAATGAAACAAACTAACAGGCAAAAATCAGAGTCCTGACACCGCCGCACACAGAGGCTGCATCTCCTCACGATTCTGAGAAGTTTGAGGTGGTTGGTATGTTTGTGAAAGTTGTTTGCGAAAGTTAGACCCTCTGTGGTACACTATAATGGATAAATATTGTTTCAACATTAAGCTAACCAAGCTCTTGGCTGTGTTACGATATTAATTTATCATCAGCTAACGTTATAAGAAATTTTTTTTTAATAATGAATGTTATCTCACAAGCTAACCTGAAAATAAAAACTAAATAATATACCGTAGTTCATGTATATTGTATCTCGTGGAAGATAATACTGATGTTATTAAAGGGCGATTTCAGCACGATGTAACATGACACAACCTGCTGTGTTCCCCCATTTCCCTCACTGAAATAGTTTCCCTTCAGTGCAGGCTGTTTTTTTCTTTGTTTTTTTTTAAACAATCTCTGTCTGGTGTCGCCCGGCTTGTTCGGCTTCTACTTCATACACTGCCTGGCCAAAAAAAAAGTCGCCGTTGCACCCGTCATGCATAGTGCCCACTGTACAAGCCTCTGGAGGCAGTGTTATGATCTGGGGTTGCTTCAGTTGGTCAGGTCTAGGCTCAGCAAAGTTATGCAGCAATAAAACTAAGTCAGCTGAGTACCTGAATGTACTGAATAACCAGGTTATCCCATCAATGGGCATATTCCAGGATGACAATGCCAAGATTCATCGGGCTCAAATTATGAAAGTGGTATGAGGAATCATTTTCACACATGAATTGGCCACCAGAGTCCTGACCTTAACCCCATTGAAAGTCTTTGGGATGTGCTGGAGAAGACTTTACGGAGTGGTTCGACTCTCCCCTCGTCAATACAAGATCTCGGCCAAAAATGTATGCAACTCTGCACAGAAATAGATGTTGTGACGTTGCATAAGGTTGTCGAAACAATGCCATGGCGAATGCACACTGTAATCAAAGCTAAAGATGGTCCAACGAAATATTAGCGTGTGCGACCTTTTTTTTGGCCAGGCAGTGTATAAAAGGATCTACTTTTTTAAATTATTTGACTACGAAAAGACAGAGAAGATAAAGAGGAAGAATCAACAGAGGTAGCAAAGATTTAATAGCAAGCCAATCAGATTCAGAGGCTTTCTTGTCAATAAACAAGTAGGCTATTCAACTTGTTTTTATTGTAGTTTTCAATCCCACTTAAGACAGGGCTGAGCTTTGGACTAGAACAGGTTAACATGCATTGTGATGATTTCTGTATCGTCTACTGACAAAACGTTTTTGAATATTTTTCATCAGACCACGTTTCTTAAACGAGTCAAAATTCTATATTTTACGTGTTCCATTTCCCATGTTCCAATCTCAAAGAGCACCAAATTGATACATTTAGTTGTTGAAATTGAAAAAGTTTTCTTCCAGGGAAGCATGCCTCCGGACCCCGCTAGACATTTTGGGGTCCACCCACCACAGTTTCAGAAAATCCTATGGGAAACACTGTTATTGATTGCACCCAAAGTGGACATGCTACTGATGAAACAGAGAACTGATGTTACAGTGCCACCCATTATTATTGGCACCCCTGGTAAAGATGAGTAAGAAGGGTTATAACAAATTCACTGTTTGGTGAATTAGCTTAATGTCACACTGAAAAAAATGGAAAAATCCAACCTTTAATTGAACTAAATGTATTATGAGATAAAAAAAACCCTCATCAAGAAATAATTATTTTTAACAAAACCATGTGTGCCACAAAAGGGTATGGCTTGTAAGAGTACCAGAAAATAAGATATAGAATAGAATAGAATAACTTTTATTTTTATTTTAGCCCCAGCAACAACAAAAAGACAGAGACAGTGGGGCAGACCCACAGCACATATCAAATAAAGACATTCAATAGAATCATTTCATTAATCAAGTGAATTAAAGTGGAATACAGCCATGCTGTCATGATTAAAAATAGCCCCCACTGTCCCGAGATGTCCAGTGGCATTAAGCAGTCCAACACACAAACTGCGCCTCTTCCTCCATACACGCAGTGTTGCGGTCTCTGTACGCTGCCGAAACGGATCCACCGAACTGCGTCAACCTTCCCAGTCGTCGCCTCACTCCTCCCCCGCATTATCTTCTCCTTCCATTCCCTGCTTGCCCTTTGAAGACCGCCTGCACTCTCTGATCAGTCCCGACATCTTCAACTCCGGTGAAGACCGATGGTAAACTTTGCTGCTGCAGATCCAACGGACATTCCCGAGCATTATGTTGCGAATGCGTCTCCATGGTGATGACCACAAACAAAATTATCCCGGCGAGACAATTCGCCAATATCCTCAAAACAAGCTGCAGTTGTGCCCAGAAAAATCTCCAGTCCGCCTCCCCGCACGACAACAGACACACAGCGCATGAAAAAACAAAACTCAAAAGCCAGTGACGTCATATCAAGAGTATTTTGATGTTGTTGGGTCACAGACATCAGGAAGTCATGGCATGCAAAGGATATGTGACCAAATATTAAAAATATATAAATGCAGGGGTGCCCATAATAAGTGCTTTTGTAAAAAAATTATAATTTCTTGATGAGGGAATTTTTTTTCTCATAATAAATTTACTTCAATTAAAGATTGGATTTTTCTCATTTTTTCAGTGTGACATTAAGCTCATTCACCAAACGGTGAATTCTTTATAACCCTTTTTACTCATCTTTACCAGGGGTGCCAATAATAGTGGGTGGCACTGTATATACCATTTTCTTGTGGTGGAAGTGGGGGAGTCCGTGGGTGGATTGGATTCCTCATTTCTTTGGATTCCTTGTGTCTTAATCATTATCAGGAAGCAGTTTGGTACAAAATAGTGTAGGGTCAACAGGAACTACAATTCCATTCAGTCCACAGGAGGCTCCTCCTCCACATTGGAAGTGACCTAGTACGTTGTACCAGTTGTGATTTCCGTCCGCACTGTAATGTGATACTGCGCAGCGGA
This sequence comes from Synaphobranchus kaupii, assembly GCA_029718625.1. Taxonomy (NCBI): domain Eukaryota; kingdom Metazoa; phylum Chordata; class Actinopteri; order Anguilliformes; family Synaphobranchidae; genus Synaphobranchus; species Synaphobranchus kaupii. The sequence continues at coordinate 62,748,832 of CM056377.1, forward strand.
AATGCGCGACTGGCAATAAAGTTTATAAAAGGGGCAACACGGCCGCTCTTCATTCCAGTTCTTCCGGTTCAGTTGTCCGCTCAACTCGCCAGGGCCTTCACTGTCTCGTCTCACGGCCCCGTGTGGCCTGCATGCCCGGGGAAGAGCCCTCCACAAGGAAGCACAGCCGTCCATGACGCCGATCCAGCTGAGCGAGGCGGGCTCATCTACCCCCGGCTATCGACCGCGGAGGACCGGAGACGAGATGCAAGGAGGCAACGCGAGCACCCAGTGTTCAAGAAGAACCACCAAGCGGACCACGCAGCCACTGATCCTGCAGCATAGCGCCGCCGGTGAGTCCCCAAAGAGGCAAGCGGTCTGCAGCAGGATCATGCTGCGTATTTCGGAGGAAATAATGCGACCAGTTCCATTATCTGCCCCTACGAACTGCAACCCTGACGATGAAAGAAACCAGTTCCAGAGACCCAAGATGAGGCAGCCGGTTCCCCTGTCTATCGCAGCCCTACGAACTGCAACCACAGGATTGGGCGACCGGCTTTCCCCTTTCATTGTGAGTGCGCAATCCAACGGAGGAAACCATTCAAAGGACTTTACAAGGCTGTAACATGGGCATAGCTTATTAGTTAGCAACTGCAACATGTTTGTGACTGGATGTATGTAACTGTACTATTGAATGGTTAATGTGTGTTATGTAAAGGTTTTGTGTTACCATTTTACTTTCAGCCATCCACCGTGCTGCATTAGGTTTAATGCATCACGCACTGAACGTATCTTGCATGTGATCTGTCTTTAAACACTAACCAGTCGTAATCTTAACACTGCACGCTGATCTCAACGCACATGCATCGATAAGCTTACAGCTATCCCTTGTGTATGGTATGGTTCATGCGCCACCATTAGCTAGCTCCAGCGAAAGCTTGTTTCAAACCTCCCTCCATTTTAGTTTTTTTGTTCTCTCTGAACACGTGTCCGAGGCAACCCCCACACGCAGGAGAACATGGAAACCCCCACGTGCGCCCAACGCACGCACGTGCGCACACACACACAAACACACACTTTTATAGACCTATCTCTCTTTTATAGACCTGTCTCTAAGCTACCTTTTTCAGCTAAGATTTTAGAAAAAGTAGTCTGCAAGCAACTTCTGGAACTGGTTGAAGAAAGTAACATATTGGATAAATTCCAATCAGGTTTTCGCCAAAAACACAGCACTGAGACCGCTCTCCTCAGGGTCACGAATGACATTCTCGTGCATTTAGACCAGGGTGAAATTCCCATTTTAGTTCTTTTAGATTTGTCTGCGGCCTTTGACACCATCAATCACGCTATTTTCATTGATTGGCTTGAAAAATGGGTTGGGATATCTGGTGTAGCACTAAACTGGTTTTCCTCTTATTTGTCCAACTGGAAGTTTTTTGTTTCAGTTGATGACAAGGCATCCACCTGTGCTCCTCTGACTTGTGGGGTACCTCAGGGATCAATTCTTGGACCCATTTTATTTTCATTATATTCACAACTTTCCCGAACTCTGACCTTTCCCATGATTCATAGCGGAAGCCGGTTTCTTCCGTCCGGTCTACTATGTTTACGTTTGTAGCTAGGTAACTGCTAACTAAATGTATATGAAGACGAACATTATTTAAAATGGCCACATTTCGCAGATGGTTACATGGATCGGATTATCTAACAAGTACTGGCGATAATACGGTGAAAGTGCCGCATCCGTCTATCCTAACGGAATGGGTAGACAATATGAAACAATGGCCCAACGTTAGCTACTTCAGTCTTCATTCTTAGTGAGGGCGTTGATGGCGAGGAACTTAGAAATTACAAAAGCACAGAGGCTTATAATTACCTACATAGCAATAAAATCGGTAAAGTATTGTGTAAAAAAGTCTGCGAGTTTACTTTGTCCTCTTGTTTTCGCCTCGTCCTTGGGGATTGAATGTAGCGCGTAGGGTGCCGGACAACAACATGTCTTGCGAGTCTGTCTGTGTTGAAAACAGGCTCCATTCATAAAATCTTTAAGTTTTCGCGAGTTACTTGTGCACCCGACAACGGCACATGTTGAGCCCGAAGACATTATCTAGCTATCCTGTGACTGAGAACGGTACATTTGGCATAAAAAGTAAACGTTAGGCTGGCTTTAAACGGTGAAACTTTCACGCAACTTTAGTTGCTTGAAACTTAGGTGAAACTAAGTTAGAATTCAGTTGCATGGTGTAAAGCCCTCTGCAACGCACGTGAAACTCAGCCGCAACAGTTGCAAAACTCAACTTTGTTGACAACTTGTCAGATGATGTCGCCAAACTACCAATTTCACACACCCTTTTATGAATGGTAACCATAGCAACACCAACAGCTGATTAATAAAGCCGGCACATAACGCTAAATCCGCTGATTTAAAAAGTTTGTATTCGTCAAATATCTTAGTTACAACAACTATAATATAGCAAAGCAGTTTTGTGGTTAGAGGTGCAATATTTATTCAGTTTGTAAATATGAACGTAACATAGTAGGACTTTACCTAATGTAACGTTAGCTAACGTGAACAACGCTCGTTGCGAATGCGAGCAAGTTACTTCGCATAATCTGTGTATTAAAAACATTTTATCCAGCGAAATGTCTTAGATATGACAAATTACATCTAATAGTATCAAACTCTGTATCTATAGTAGCCTATTTTTTCAGACGTTTTCCCACTTGAAATAATCTAACGAGAAAACAATATGACAGATGAAAATAAATTACCAATCTAGCTAGCAGATTTTCGTGAAATAAACTATCAAATCGTGTTGCACGGGACTGATTATTTTTTTAATTGCTTCGTGTAACTGTCAAGGTGCATGGAAATTATGTCGCATGCAATTTGCAACCTGCAACTAGTTGCGTGAAAGTTTCACCGTGTAAAGCCAGCCTTAGCTACATTTTGGTCGGCGAAAGCGTTGGGTAAACCGGAAAGGAATAACCGGCAACCTCTGGCGTCCCGGAAGTGTCGAGTGTCATGACGACACCCATTGTCTCTCGCAGGAAAGTGGTGAATATGCTCCCCTTAGGCTACTTGATCCGTCAATTTGGCTGTGTGTTGTATCATTGCTATGCTGATGATACACAGCTCTACTTATCCGTTAAGCCTGGTGACCTCTCAAATTTTACTACACTGCACAAGTGTCTGGCTGAGATTAGTAACTGGATGTCTCAAAACTTCTTTCAACTAAATCATAGTAATACTGAAGTTCTGGTTTTTGCCCCAGATCAGGTCTCTACCAGTATTCCCCAACACCTTGAGTCATTGGCCACAAATAGAAAATCTTTTTTCCAAAAACCTAGGCGCTACTTTTGATTACCAGCTAAAATTTGATAAACATGTTAAGTCAGTTATTCAGTCCTGCTACTTTCACCTGAGGAACATTGCAAAAATACGCCCACTTTTATCTTTCCAGCAGTTGGAAATGGTCATCCATGCTTTTGTGTCCTCCCGCTTAGACTACTGTAATGCCCTTTATTCCTGCCTTAGTCAAGATGCTGTTTCCCGATTACAATTAGTCCAAAACTCTGCAGCAAGATTATTCACAAAGACATCATATCGCTCTCCTATCACCCCGGTTCTGATGTCACTACACTGGCTTCCGATCAAGTTTAGGACTCAATTCAATATCCTCCTCCTTATCTATAAGGCTTTAAATGGTCTTGCTCCAGAGTACATCAGGGCCTTATACCCCTGCTAGGCCCCTCAGGTCCTCTGAGCAAGGCCTGCTAGTTGTACCTCGCTCAAAACTAAAATCGCGAGGGGATCGTGCATTTGCTGTCCTGGGTTCGAGACTGTGGAACAGTCTCCCCCTGGGAGTCAGGTCAGCAAACTCTCTTGGGTATTTTAAATAACAGCTGAAGACCTATCTTTTTTCTAAATGCTTCTGTGCTTGAGTTATAATGTACACTATTTTGAATTGAGATCTTTCTTTTGTTTTGTGTTCTTTCTTTGTTTGTGATTTTTTCTTTTGTGAAGCACTTTCTAACCTAGGTTTTGAAAGGTGCTATATAAATAAAATTTTACTTTCTTTACTTGCTTACATAGTTTGTTGTACATTATAGTAGTGAATCATGCTTTGCTCTGTTTGGTACTTTGTGTTCAATAAACTATTACATTTTCCAAGATTGTCTGTATTAATGTTGCTCTTGTGTTGAACTGAGTCAGCCAATGCTAATCGCAGGGATTCCCCAAAATGCCTTCACCTTTTAGCTGGATCATTTATAGGGGTGGGAATCGAGAACCGGTTCCCATTAGGAACCGGTTCCAAGTTGTCCGATTCCTCGGAATCCTACGCCTTCGAGCTTATCGATTCCAGCATGTATTCCCGACAGCTACGCATAGCAAAACAACGTCACGTCATGCGCGTCGTTTTTCATTCAGTCAGCGCATGATGGTGGCCAGAGTTTGGCGCCCCGTCTAAAAATATAAAATGTAAACGTCATTTTTTTTAAACTAATACTACTGCTAGGCTACTGTCATTTAAAAATCAATAGAAAATGTGTTCGCGTAAGCTCCATTTTGTGATCCGTCTTCGGAAATTATCAACTATTCAGAACTATAACAGATTTGTGGAGTGTGTGGACTTCCCTCGGGAGTCTATAACCAACTACAAGTGTAAAACTACAGTGTTGTGATTGGCCGTAGACTAATCTGACAACGTTTGCCTGCTTGGCGACGCACAGATGAGTAGCCTAGATTTGGGAAGCGAATAACTAACCTAAATTAGCTAAATGATAATCTTCAATCTTCGTCATCTTCAGCTAATAAGAGAAGCCAGCTTGCCTCAGGTAACGTTAAAGATCTCATCTTTCTTCCATGTAAATGTATAGGCTAAATGAGATAGGGGAGAATGGTGACAGTTTAAACTGTTCTTATAATACAGAAACCAACGCAAATGTTACGGTGCAGCTTATGAAACACACCTAGGAGCGTAACTAACTTTAAAGTTTGCGATCTTCGTTAGGGAATGAAACTACTAAATATCAAAATCACAGAGCAGCGGTTAAACAACAATATTTTAGCCATTTTTTTAATCAGTTAAACTGATCATTTATCCTCTCTTCTCGCGTCCTTTTTAATTATTTTCTGGTGTCTTACTTTCTTTGACGTCTGATATGTTTAAGCACTCATATTGATCAAGCCAAATGACATTTATAATGCCATTTCAATTAACAGAATTATACAATTCAGACTTTTATTGGATGCTCTGCCACTTATGCAGGCCTATAGCAGATAAATATTTTCCATGATATGACTAAGAAATATGAATGGAAAACGAATGCTTTATACTGTATAAATATTGTGTCATTGAATCCATTTTAGATGACCACCCAATAGTAATAGTTGGTCTTTTAATAGCCTGGGAGCAAATAATATTTAAGGAATCGATAAAGAATCGGATCGATAAGCGGAATCGATAATGGCATCGGTATCAATAAAATCTAACGATTCCCATCCCTAACCATTTATATTAATTCGGTATCAACTGAGTACATAATATTGTGATTTTGCTAAGATAATTATTAATGTGTAATTTTATTGGTAATTAATTTAATTAATTAATTCATGTTACCCATTTTTAGTTAGTATATTCTCTTTTGAGAATAGTATATAAAATTTTATGAGACTGATTATACAAAACTATGCCACCCAGTTGTATAAGGATGGTAGTGGCGTACTCCAGTACATAAGTGACACCCCGTGTATAGATTTAAATGAATATTCCCTACAATAGGATGTTGGTTACTTTATTTACAGAATATTATGTGAACCGTACCAAAATAAGATGTTCACTTTGGGAGCCTCAATTAGCTTGATTTCTCACAGATCAAATTATATTTATACAAAATAATGTTGCATTATAAAAAATCTTATTTTAAAGAGCATGTTTTATTCTCTGGTTTGTTCTTTCTGCTTGCCAGTACACATGATACACATGCATTAACAAACATACATTTTGGGTCAATTGCAGTGTACCTTCAAGTTGGAGACAAGTGCAGGATTTTCTCAAGATTTTCCATATTACCCAGATGTAGATCAAGATCAAGACCAAAGTGCATTATTCCCGATTGTAGTGTGCTCTCTAAACTTGTTGTATAGTCCCATGATAATCCTGATTGCAGCGTGCTTTAAAGGCCATCTATAGAATACAAAAATTGTACTTCGTATGTCTGCTGCTGACCAGGTTTTACAAGAGACTAAGAAAAATAATCAAAGTTCACAAATCTTTACAGCTGACTTCATCCACATTTTTCAGCACGCATCTGTCATGGTTTGGCAGCCTTCTCTTCACGTCTGCGGATGCTTCTTTTTGGAGATGCTAGAGGGCGCTCCTGCTTTACTTTTCCACCAGCCGTGCCATGTTTTTCCTCTTCCCAGGCACTTATCTGGCGCACCTGTGTCTCGTTTCCTGCTGGCTATATAAGCACTGTGTTTTCTTCTTTTGGTGCTTTAGTGTCTTCATTGCCACTACACTAAGCTGGTAGGGGTATAGGAATACAGACGACCACTTGTCCTTTTATTGGCTTACGCCGATTTTGTTTTGTTTTCCTATCTGTTTTATTTTGCTCAAGTCTGCGAGCTTCGCCCTATTAGTGGGGTCGTTATTATTTTGGGCTTTTAGCTGGGAGGTTTTTTCCCGTTCCTCTTATTTCTCCCCTTTCTTCTAGTGGATATCTACGTTTTGTGGATATTTTTCTGATCCCCTTTCTGTCATGTCTGGTCCTCCGAACCCGACCCTCCTTACAGTACACTAAAGCCACCATGGAGGTACCTGAGACTCCGTTAGAGGGGGATCAATCCATGGCCGTGCAACACACAGTGCTAGCCGCCGAAGAGGAGGGCATTCAGACCCTCCAGGCGCAGCAGCAGGCCATGTTGGTGCAGCAGAGGCACTTAACGGATCAGCTGCATGTTCAGGAGGGCTGGTTCCGTGAGTAGGCGGACAGTGTTCGCCGACTGATGGTCTTAGCCACACCCCCAGTTCCACATACACCAGTCCCACTCACAGTGCAGGAGCCCAAGCTCCAACTGCCCCTTCGATACAACGGGGAGTCGGGCAAGTGTCGGGGCTTTCTGACACAGTGTCTAATTTTTTTTAAAGCCCAGCCCACACGGTTCATATCGTAGGATTCCCGGGTGGCATTCGTTCTGTCACTACTCACCGGGACCGCCCTCGCCTGGGCTAGTCCTCTGATTCGGGCTAAAGCTTCCATTATGAATGATGCAGATAAGCTTATGGAGGAGATGGCGTTAGTCTTTGATAATGACATCTCTGGTCAGCAGGCTACCATGCGACTAACCCGTCTCCGCCAGGCCAATGAGACGGTAGCGGGTTTTGCTATCGCGTTTCGAGCAGTGGCAGGCGAGACAGGGTGGCCTGAGGGCCCCCTGATTTAGCTGTTCATCAACGCGTGATCAGACCCTATTAAAGACGCCCTGGCAGTGCTCAAACTGCCCGCTACATTCGATGCCCTGGTAACCACAGTTATCCACATCGATAACCATGTCTGGGAGCGAGAGAGAGCTGGCAGAAGAGACCCTGCCACTCGTTATGTCTCTTCCCCTTCGGTAATGCCCCCAGCTTCCTCTTCCACATACTCTCCTCCTAACAGGGAGGAGCCCATGCAGGTGGACGGCACTTCTCGGCGCGAGCCTAAACAACCTAAGCCGCGAGAGGAGTGGTGTCGTTACTGCGGGCGCAGGGGGCATTTAAAAGATCAGTGCCTGAAGTTGGGGATGAAATGGGAGGTCTCGCTAGGGGAACCGGGGAGACATAATGTTACCCGCCTCTCTGACGTTATTACGGGTTCAGCTGCTCTGAAATAAGCGCTCGTCTAATGTCGATGCTTTCATCGATTCCAGAGCAGTTGAGTGTTTCATAGATGCTAAATGGGCTAGGGAACAAAGAATTCCTGTACCCAGCCCCGATTGGTGAAGGCTCTCGACGGCCGCATGTTGGGTACCAGGACCATCAACGAAATGACAGGATTCTTAACCCTATAAACTTCACCCCTAGTGGTTTGAGACGTATCCGTCTCAATTACAGTATTCATGTTCATCTGAAATTATAAACTACAGCTTTAAGAAAACCCCGAAAATTTTGACGCAGTATTTTTTTAAAGGGTAGCCTCTTGCGAAAACCTCAGCTTCTCCAGTTACACTGCCGTGCAGTAAATTAGGAGGGTGCTATTAGTAGCCCACAGCACTTACGACCCTCCTCTGGCTACAGCCATAGACTGTAAAATGCATCAAATGCACCGTTTATACACGCTAAAAAAATCATGTTCACGTATATAAACAATAATATTTTTTTTAAACGTACAAATGAGTATTCGCCGTTTTCCCTTGCTTACTGTACTATATACAGTACCTGATCCACTTTCGGTTTAGAAGACACCTCATTTTTTGCTCCAAAATCTCTCGTATAAATATGTTTAAGAAACCAAGTACTTATATTAAAAAAAACTAGTAGAAACCAGGAGGAAATTGCCTAAAAAGGGCCAAAGTAAATAGAGTTAAATATGTGCGCTTCTCCCGAGTCACATTATGAACACATTCAGTTTTTTTTTGTCAACTCTCCGGGTTATCCCCTTGTACTAGGGCATTCATGGCTGGTTCAGCACAGCCCTCATATTGATTAGGGCGAAGACAAGGCTGTTATCCTCCGATGGGGGTCCCAATGCTGGTCTCACTGCCGGCCATCGGTATCTTTCACCTCAGATGGGCGTGGTGGACCTGGTTGTGCAGTACAGAGCAATGTAATGCAGTGAAACCTGGTTGTGCAATACAGATCAGTGTAATGCAGTGTGACCTGGTTGTGTGGCAGGAGCTGGAGCTGGACCCTCGGTTTCGGGAAGAGGCTGAGCAGCTGACTGACCTGCAGATTCAAGAGGTATGGAAAGAGCTGGCCTGGGAGGCAGAGTGGCACAGGGTCGCCCTGAAAAAGCTGCAGGAACGGTAATCATATTCTTGTCCTGTCCCATCTGTATCACCTGTCTGTCATCGAATGTCAACACACTCCCTCCATTGTTGTTATACAACTGTCATTACTAGAGGGCAAGAAACATTCTCATTATAGCTCATCGATAGCAGCTGTTTCTCATTGAGGACAATACTTCATTTTGTCATTCACTGCACTTGGGTTTACACCTCAGCTCCCCACATAAGAATTCTGAATACACATACAGGTACACCTCAAAGTGCTTCACAACAGGCAAATAGTAAAAGCACATATGAATGACATAAACATAATTAAGACAGAAAATAACAATATAATATCAATGAATTTATGAAAATAAAGGACAAGAAGGTACAGATACAGATAGCGTCAACTCTGAAAGAGCAGTGCCTCAAAAGTATTCATTGTGTCCCTCACTGTGTGTTTCATCTGTGGCTCGCCCTTTTCTCCTGTGGTATGCAGGTTCTGGGAATCCCTAGAGTCAGATATAATTACTGTGGTGGCCTGTGAAAGTGAACATAAGATCTCCACATACCGGCTGTTGCCACTGTCACAAAGATTTCTGCAGCTGCAGAAAGGCGGCCAATCAGGCAGGCCTCGGCAATGCAAGAAGGAGCTCAGTAAGGAGAATGACATGTCCTCAGGTATGTGTGAAACATATGCACAGGTGTGTGAATCTCCACAGGTGTGTATGAGGCATCAGTATGTGAGATAAATATCCACAGGGGACATTTGAGAACCCAGAGGTATGGTTTTTAGACATCTGTATGAGACTCCATGAGACAAGCGTCTGTGAGAGTGCAGGTAGTAATCTCTGCCTGTATGTGGCATGTGCAGAGAAACACAGTGGCAGGAAGGAACAGAAGCAGCTGTCTCCCTCAATAGACCTGCTTGTAACTACACAAATGCATCAACCAAAGCCTATCCATACATTCATTCCTGCCTCTCTCAGTGTGTGCTATCATCACAGCCCACACATACTGTACATTCAATTAATGCTGTATCTATCTCTGTGTGTTTTTTCTTTACCATATTCATTCATATATTCACAGAAGATTAGGATCAAGTTTTACACCATCATCTTCATTTTAATTGTCCATGGTCCACTGTGGTTTTATAGGAATTATGAGACTTTTCTGATAGGAGCTGCATTTTACTTTAGTTTATTTGCACACTTTAAAAAACAATACAATACAAAAAAGAAAGAAATGAAAAGAAGATGTACATGTGCAGGTGAGATAAGAAGCTCAGAAGAGCTTATATCACAATCTCACCAGTTCGAAAATTAAGTTAGAATTATTGTATGTACGTTTTAACACTAGAAAAGGAGTGGTCATTTGACCGCTTTTGGAAATTTGAACTTTAATATGTCCGAGCAGGAGAGTCGCACGGCTGCCTCCTTTCATGACTTTTCCTAAATATGTAACATGTACCTGGTTATGTTTTAAAATTAAAAAAATTACTTTCTGGAAAATAAATATAATAAAAACACCTAGAAAGACAGATAAACGCAGTCGTCCCTAGGTGTGAATGCACCCTCTTCCAGGCATGCATTCACACCTAGGGATCACTGAACGTTTTTAGTTTGCAACTGCTGAGCTCCCTTGAGAGGTCAATTGTCACATTAGCAAGTGATTAGTCGAACACTCTTATCCATTTCTTTGATGTCTAAGTAAAAAAATTCAAACTCAATTAAAAAAATTAACAATTCACGCCATCTGCTGCTTATTTAGCTTCAAAAACATTATGCACAATCGTTTGAAAACAATGCAAAAGAAACATTTTAGCGCAATTAATTCCTAGGCTACGTGTAGACAAATTCAAAGAACGAGATAACATATACTATGACACCAATGTTATTCCACAAATTGCATAGGGCAAATGTTTAAATTGATTGTGCAAATAAAACTAGATTAACAATTCCTAAAGAAATTGTAGGTGTGGTTCCTTCACAGTGGTATCAATTGCTGGAAATGGTATAGAAAGATGGGTAATATGGTATAGTGGGAGGTGGTAAATTAAAGGTGGAAATGGTATGAAAAGGTAATGTGGTATAAAGGGATCTTACAAAGGTGAAAGTGTTAAAATATGGTGATGTACTTTGAGGTAAATAGTCTAAAGAACCTGGAAGTGATACAAAGAAGAAATGAATTGTGATGAAAACACAAAAAGGTAATGTCAAATAATCTGGGATAGCATTGTTAGGTCATAACAGTGTTGTAGAGGAATGCTTTGATGTCATAAGTAGTGTAATATGTTATAGCATCCACATTCTATCGGTTTTGAAAATGTGCCCATTGACTCGGTTTTGAATTGTGCCCATTCATTTTTTTGGCAATAAAAGGTCAATTATCTGAAAAAGTGTATATGGAAGGTTAAAAAAAAGTAATAGCAACCTGGAGGGTGTATAAAGGTATAATATGAGGTATGAATGGTGTAGGAGGAGATAGGTTCTCAAAAAGTGGCGGAATAATAATAAGTATGGTGAATAAGAAAATGTGTGGTTTCACAACCACACCTAATAATCTTTGATGCTCCAAAAACAGGCGCACCAAACGTATATGCGTGGGTCTAATAAAAGAGAGCTAGGGTACTATATTGTTTATAGCCTATAAACAGAACTCCACAAAGTTGCCGGGACAAATCTTAAATATAATATAAATGTATGTGTCATGTGAACAGAAAACAACACTATAATATAATAAAACAACTTATTGTTCAACTTAGTGTTCAGCATTATTGTTTCATGACTATTTCTGGCTAGTCTACTGTTATTTCCTTTATACTTTTGGTTTCTCCCTTATCAAATATTATTCCATTTTCCCTCTGGAAATTGTTTTGATATGTCTAACATTTAAATAGAAATACATTTGTTTCATATTTTCCTCTTTGATAAGGGTGAAACCAAAAGTATTCAATTCAGGTTTATCTAAGTTTTAGAACTCTTATGGTTAATTTAGAGCTACTTATGGGTAGGCCTATACTGTAAGAAATGTCCGTGAATTTTACGGTAAATAAAATAACGAAGTTATGAAATTGCAAACAGCTGAAATATAAATCATTGTATATTATTATTACTGTAAGCATATAGTATTGTAATACTGTAGCCTATATCTAATTCTATTATGGGTTTCAACCGCATATAATACAATTATTTATATTTCAGCTGTTAATATTATTTTTACAAAGTAGCCTAAGCTATGGTAATGAAAGCTCAATCTTCAATAGAAATGAATCAAAGCCTTCTTTGATATTGTCATGGTTTTTAACTCTTTTTCCTATGCGGTCTTTTTCCTTGGTGGCCACGCGAGGGCGCTGTCCTTTTGGTGGATGCTTGCTCCGCCCTGTTTGGATTGCGGAGCTTCTGTTAGCGTCCACACCTGTGCATCACCTTGGTCACCTTGAGAGATATTTAAGCCTCCCGTTTCCTTCATGCGGGGCTTCGAGATTGATTGTTTGTTGTTTGTGCTGTGGTGTGTTGTTTGGCATTATTTGTGCTGTTTTGTGTGTGGTTTATTTGGCCCTTTTAAAGTTTTAAGCTAGTATGATTAGGTCTAGGGTTTTAAGGAGACCGTTTTGCTCCACTGTGTTTTGTGGGAGTTTTGCGGGACTTGCCTTTGTGCTTTGAGCTATCAGGTTGTATTCCTTTTTTTTGTGCTCATTTCAGTCTCCGCTTTCTGGTCTGTCCTTTGTTTGTCGTTTGCCCTTTTCTGTCTCTTTCTCCTCTCTCTGTCTGCTGTCTTTCGTGAAAGCAAGAGGAGTTTTTTTACTAAGAGACAGGGGGCTCTATTTTAATAAACCAAACGCAATGGTGAACGCAAGAGTAATCGCTTGGCGGTATCGCTCTGAGGGCGTGTCGGCGAGAAATTTGGTAATTTCATGACGGCAATCTTGGCGCATCTGATGGCGGTATTGCTAAAAGGCTGGGTTTAAATGTCCAAGGTGTGTCTCTATGGTAGCCAATCAAATAGTTGTTCTCATGCTTTGAAAAAAAGCCAGTTGGAACACAATCGCTCCATGCAATTTCATAATGAGCAACCCAAACGCACTGGACCGTCAACGACAAGAGCGATTTTCCGCACAGGAATCAGACATACTTGCAACAGAAGTACAGGCTAGGACTAGTAATTTATGGATCACAATCCACACCACCTCGTCTCCCAGAAGTTCGGAAGGCATGGGAGGAGATGGCAAATGCATTAATTAGCCTACATGAGGTGATGTAGGCATAATTATGATTCAAATGGTAGGCTTATGATTCAACTGTGTCAATGTGTAATTTATATATTATAGGCTATTGGCCTACATGATCGCAGGTTTCTTGTAAGCTGTCCTGTTTTATTCTAGTAGTTTAAATTAAAATTAATTCATAATAATTATAGGCTATTTGTTCATTAAATGGAAGTGTAATGTTGGCATCACCTATAGACACTACATAGAACTACATGACTAACAAGTTTCCAAATTGCCAGAGTCTATTGCGTTGCCGCTAAGAGGTGGTTCCAGCGGATCATAACGCAATGGGTTTTCGTTGGTTCAAATTGTCACTGAGCCGAAAGTATTTTAGAACACGCCCCAGACAGCGCCACCCATCCCACTGCAGCGCAAGCGAAAGGATGTTATGTTGAGAATTTGTTGATCCTAGCGGTATTGCTGAGAAACGCCATAGCGCCAGTTTTAAGACGTTGATGCTGTCAACAAGCTTGCGTTTGACTATACCGTCCCCTTGCGCTGGTTTGAAAATAGAGCCCAGGGTGTTTTATCATACTGACTTTAGGGCTCTATTTATTCTTAGAGGCAGGGCGTGTATTTTTGTTTGAACTTGCGCTAGTCTGATAGCCGATAATTCCGGTGCAGCTGTCCTTTCGTCCTTCTGTGCCTTTCTCCGTATATGGAGTTTTGGGCGATTTTGTTCGGAACTGTAGTTCTGTTTGCCTTTCGGTACATGTCTTCCCATAGGGAGACCGGGCGATGTTGTGGACATGTTTGCGTGTGACTGCGAGTCTCAATTTAGCCTTGGAACATTAAAGGGTAAGTTCGCTATTTTGGACCTTGGACCCTATTTGCGGTCCGTCTTCCATGAACCTGACCCATGAAGTCCATTTTTTCGCTGATCGGTCCAGTATTGAGTTCGGTACAGATTTCCTGTAGGCTCTCACTGGGCTACAATGGAAGTGAACGGGGCAATCAGAAATGTTATGGAAAAACAACGATAAATGTGCTTTTATAGCTCAGTGTGTATTCTTACGGTCTCAGTATGCTCTCCTGTGAAATGTAGGCTATCGCAAACGCAAACCGAACGTTGAAACAACAGTTCCATTTGAAACAGAACTATTTCTCCGACCGCACTACCTCGCATTGTAAACTTTCGCAGTCTAGCTACGTTGTAGAGAGGGGGGGGGGGGCGCTTGAAAAGCAGTTGATCACAAATCCTGACCTCCCGTTGGAGTTTACTAGCTAGTAGCCTACAGCAGAAATATTTGTAACGCAGTTTTTGTAATCATCATTTGTAATAATTCATCACAGCAATGGTGCGCGAATGTGCAGTCCCCGGTTGTGGGAATAAAATGTCTGGACGCTCAAATACCAGTTTTCACAGGCTCCCGTTCTCTGACCCAGAAAGATTGAGACTTTGGCTGGTTGTCTTACGGATCGACATAAACACTCCAGTCAATCAACTCCGTTTGGCAGACTCGCGAGTTTGTGGAGCGCATTTCGACGCTACTGATTTCTGTAACCGCAAATCAGAACCAAAACACTGGTTTCTAAAGAACACAGCTGTTCCTCGTGTCGGACCTGCAGCACTATCAAGCACCGGAGCGGAGGTAAGTTATATTTAGCTATAACGTTACTAACATTTTTATTTTTTTTGAGCGCGTCCTCTGACCCAGCACTCAATACCAACTAACAAAATCCGAGCTTGACATAAGTTGTTTTCTTGTAACAAAACTGTCGGAAACGTTCATCAACTATAACTTTTTACAATTCTATAATGTTTTATTTACAAATGCTTGACGCATGGTGTCCTGTCCAAAGTTCTCATCTATCACATATCTGTTGGCAGTCATAGTGTAATGGTAATCAATGGAGATGATCCAGTGTCATCCACGGATACATCCAGGTTTTCAATGGCATTCGGTAGCAACAGATCCCACTCCCTACAACACAAACTTTCCTCCTCTCTGGGCATCTGCTTGCACCTCTTGCAAGAACACCAAAAGTCCCCCGAAATTCTTGGTCTAGCCTCGGCAGCGACTTCGGATAACATTACCTGCGCAACTTCAGCCTCTCTCTCTTCTCTTGCTCTCTTATCATCCATCTCTTGTAGTTCCGTGTCCGTGTATTCTGGCTCAAATCTGTAGCCAGTAACGTCAAAGTCAAAATCGAATTCTTCGTCTTCGTAATCATTATAGTTATCCATCATCCAAGTTTTTTTGTGGAAATTGTAGCCTACGTTGCTGCAGGTAAACAAACGCAGACTGCTCAGCTAGATAGTTTCGTAAACGGCCGGCACACCTTCCCGCTCCCCTACCCCCGACACATAGTACTCCGCGAGTGCAGCGCAAACAAGCAACAGAGAAATGCTTACTTCCAAGCCATGCCAAGCACGTAAAAATGTTCGGATTGAGATACATTTCACAGGAGAGCATGCTGAGACCGGTAACAATACACCCTGAGCTTCCCGTCTCTTTATTGTACATGAAAGCACATTTATCGAACATTTCTGATTGCCCCGTTCACTTCCATTGTAGCCCAGTGAGAGCCTACAGGAAATCTGTACCGAACTCAATACTGGACCGATCAGCGAAAAAATTGACTTCATGGGTCAGGTTCATGGAAGACGGACCGCAAATAGGGTCCAAGGTCCAAAATAGCGAACTTACCCTTTAATTATCGGTTCCTTCGCCTCGTTACATTTCCCCTTACTGAGAGGCTAGGGCGTGTGCTTTCTAGTTAAGCTTGCATTAGTCTTTCTGCTAGTAACGTTATGGGACGACGGTGCTCCGTCGGCTCGCCTGTAAAATGTTTCTCCCTCCGGGCGTTTACCCCTTTATGTTCTGCATGTGACTGCGAGCTTATGGAAGTAGCCACGGAACGTTATATCTGTTCCTTCGCCTCCTCCTTACATTCCTCTTTACCAAGAGGCAGGGCTCCTATTCGCTAAACTCGTTTTGGTCTTTTAGTCAGTAATTGTCCGGTGCAGCCTGTCCTGTTCGTTCCTTTTGGTACCTGTCTCCGTACATGGAGTTTGACGATTTTATTCGGAACTGTTGTTCTGTTTCGTCTTTTGGTACATGTCTTCCTATAGGGAAGATTGGACGATGTTGTGGATATGTTTTGCCGAGTCTTTGAAAGTAGCCTTGGAACGTTAAATCTCTGTTCCTGTTCGCCTCGTTACATTCCTCTTTATGGTGAGGCAGGGCATTTATTTTCTACTAATCTCGCGTTGGTCTTTTTAGCCGGTAAATGTCCGGTACAGCTGTCCTGTTTGCTCTATTCGGTACCTGTCTCCGTACATGGAGCTTTTGACGATTTTGTTCCTATCTTCCTATAGGGAAGATTGGGCAATGTTGTGGACATGTTTGTGTGTGACTGCGAGTCTGAGAGTAGCCCTAGAATGTTAGATCTGTTTCTTTCACCTCCTCATATACAATCGTATCATTTTGCAGTGTTTGTTGACTGTGTTTTTATAAGTGCCTTTACGCTACTCGCCCGTTCTTATGTGTCTCGTTACCGAGACAGGGCGCGTATTATTTCTGGCTATTCAGAGACCTGTCCTTGCGCTTCTGCTTATTGGCGTGTGACAGTGAGCCGGTTGGTAGCGTCTGTAGGCGTGTTCGTTGTATTGTCTCCTCCCTTAACTGCGGGGTTTCCCGCCTTAGTGGCCTTAGGGCTTAAAGAATCCCCTTGCTGCGTTTGGCTCCTCCTACCTCACACGTCACGCCCCATTACAGATATGGGTGAAACTAAAAGCAATCGATTATGTCCATTCATAAAGGGCCATCGAAACTCTGGACAATACTTACATAACAACAAGCAGAGGGGACTATATAGTTGGGCAAAATTTGGACTGGGTCAGAACTTGCTGTGAGCAATGTACTGAGCTTTCATCTGCAAAATGGCACAGAGAAAATACACTGCAGAGGAAGCCATGCGCATTGTGGAGCAGATGTGAAATATTGATGACACGGACTGTGATGAGATGGAAATGAAGATGAAAAAATGATCTATGAAGAGGAGGAAGTTGGAAACTTTGACATAGGTACTCTGTATCTGAATCAGAATCTGAGCCAGATGATGATGATCCACGCCTGAGCAGCCACAATCAGATCGAACCGCAGAAACAGGAAGAGAGGAAGTTGCCAAGGATAAAACAGTGTGAACTGAACAGGTTATAGCAAGGACTCCTTGCAGGAAACCGGCTCACAATGTTTTCAGAGAGCAGCGAGGCCCTACAACGTACGCTAAAATTAATATTGTTGATGCACAGAGTAGTTTACTCTATTTGTTGGACAATGACATTTTGAACTGCATCAGAAACTATACTGTCAAGGAGGCCCGCAGACAAAATGCTGACAACTGGGATTTATTTGTCAGTGAACTAAAGGCATTCATTGCTATTTTATATGCCTGTGGCATTCAAGGGAGAGGACTGTGCATGGCCGAGACTGTAAAGCTGATGGTACACAGGCAATATTGCCAGCAATATTGACAGGCAATGATTGCTGGCAATTTTCCAATTGATAAATCAATATCTGAACAAGTTTGATCGAGGCAAGCAATATTTTGCTACCATCCAATCACAGATGAGAGTTTGGGTCACATGACACCTGAGTCTTCCAAAAATAAATTTCAACAATGGCTGCCAAGTGGTGCGAGGAAACCGAAGGGATGCTGATCTCTTATAACTTTATTTATTTATGTATTACTCAGGTAAGTTATATTGATGTATTAGTGTTATGTTGAAATAAAGACCAACTTTTCATAAGTTATGGTATTCTTGACTTTTGATTGTAAATAATTGGTATTATTACTCAGTCACCGCCGTACTGACGAACCGAGTGACTTTATTCAGCAGACCTAATCAGACCACATGCTTTACTGGTGAATACATCCATGAATGCTTCCGTAAAATTTAGAGATACGGTCAATTGAATTACATTGGTGGAAAGCTGTGGTGGAAAACTCGTAGATTAGAGCAGAGAAAATAAACAATAAGGGAAAAGAATCCCGGCATAAGTCAAACAAATAACAACCCAAAAAACAGGGCGAAGCTTGTAGACTCGAGCAGAGAATAGCAACAAAATAAATGCCTGTAGCTCAATAACTATCAAAGAGCTAAAATAAAAGGCAAACGGAAACGAAGCGAAACCGAGGTACTATCTCAGCAGAGATAGGGGAAAGAAACCAAGGAAGGAAAAAGGAAGTGAGAAAGGAAAACCAAATCTCTAGAAGGAAAGAGAACTCCTAACTCCCTCAGGCAGACCCCACGTGTACTTTTAGCAAAAGCAAAAGAACAAGTGGTCGCCAAATCCTATACCGTCATTAACTGGCTTAGCATGGCAAGAATGACACAAAAGCCCAGAGCCATGAGAGAACGGAGCTTAAGTAGGGCGGAGCGCACCTGTAGGGAATAATTAATTAGTCCCGGAGAACGAGAACTAAAGATGGGAGCACCTTCTCATGGCCCGAGAGGCAACGCCCGAAAACAGAACCGAGCAGGCCGAAAACCATGACACAGACGGATACGGCGCGGGCTGGACCACTCTGGAGGACGGCGGCGCGGGCAGGAACGCTCAGGAGGATGGCGGCGACAGCTGCATCGCCCTGGAGGCCGGCGGCGACGGCTGCATCGTCCTGGAGGCTGGCGGCGACGGCTGCATCGCCCTGGAGGCCGATGGCGACGGCTGCATCACCCTGGAGGCCGGCGGTGAATGAGCGGCCGTAGGCTAGGCGGCCCAGGGACAGGAGGCGGCCAAGGGACAGGAGGCGGCTGCTGGCTCTGCAGCTCAGGACAGGCGGGTAGCTGGCTCTGCAGCCCAGGACAGGCGGGTAGCTGACTCTGCAGCTCAGGACAGGAGGTCTGGAGGACAGGAGGGCTGGAACGGGACCGGACAGGAGGGCTGGAACGGGACCGGGCAGGAGGGCTGGAACGGGTCCGGGCAGGAGGGCTGGAACGGGACCGGGCAGGAGGGGTGGAACGGGGCGGGACAGGAGGGCTGGAACGGGGCGGGACAGGAGGGCTGGAATGGGGCGGGACAGGAGGGCTGGAGCGCGGCGGGACAGGAGGGCTGGAGCGCGGCGGGACAGGAGGTCTGGAGCTTGGCGGGACAGGAGGGCTGGAGCATGGCGGGACAGGCGGGCTGGAGCGTGGCGGGACAGGAGGGCTGGAGCGTGGCGGGACAGGAGACATGACCACCTGGGGAACAGGCAGGGCATCGGCGAGGGTGCTGGCGAACACGGACGGGTGGAAAATTGATCCTCCGTCGACGGGTAGCTGAGTCCGCCGATGGAGCCGGGAACCAGGACCCCTTCGTTTTCTCCTGGGCCCATAGTTTCCCAGACACAGGACCAGGCGGGTCCCTTTGAAGGGTGACGGTTGGGGTTGGGTGAATGCTCCCAGATACTCCCCAGGACCCCAGATTCCTCATAGTGGTCGTTAAAAAAAAAGGGTCTTCAAAAAAATCCTGAGCCGCCATGACTCTGGGGTCCTGGGGACCCTGCTGGGTCCTAACTGGCGAGTTCTTTCTGTCAGGGTAGGTGGAAAACAGGACCCAATAGCAGGCGGGAAATACAAAAAACAAAGTTTAATAAAAGGGCAAGGCAGCAATCCGTAGTACAACAGGCAGGGTCGAAAACCGGGGAGACAGGGCAACGGTACAAAAACAGAATCCAAAACATGGTCGCGAGAACACAGGCAGGAGTCGAAACCAGGGAGGCGTAAAGAGGAACAAAAATAAAACTAAACGAAGAACAGACAACGAAAATAAAATAACGGGAAGGACGAGGGATAACAAAAACTCGGAAACAGATAATCAAAAACCAAACACAACTAGGGAAGGTACTCGGAAGAATAGTATATAACCGAATCAAAACAACAGTGAGCGAAGAAACACTGAGATGACAGGGTATATATACACAGAGGGAGACAGACATAATGGGAATCAGGTGTGCAGAGGCGGGGAGGGGAGATTGCTCACAGGTGAGAACAATGTTCCGAGCCCATTTTAATTACGCCCAATACCTCCCTCCCGTTTATCGTGGAGGTTGATGCCTCCGAATTAGGAGTAGGCGCCATCCTATCCCAGCATTCCCCCGTCGACCGTAAATTGCACCCATGCGCGTACTTCTCTCATGCCCTTACTCCGGCCGAGAGGAATTACGACTTGGGAGACCGGGAGCTGCTGGCTGTCAAATTAGCTCTTGAGGAATGGCGTCACTGGTTGGAGGGAACGGAGCACCCTTTCACTGTCTGGACTGATCATAAAAATTTTGAATATGTCCAACAGGCTAAAAGACGTAATTCGCGGCAGGCACGCTGTGCATTATTCTTTACCCGGTTAACTTCCTACTTACATACCGTCCCGGGTCAAAAAACATTAAACCAGATGCGCTCTCCCGCATTTTTGATCAGTCTGACAGCTCCGTCGTTCCAGAGTCTATTTTGCCAGTTGCGCAGATTGTAGCCCCGGTTTTGTGGGACATTGAGATTGCGGTCCAGGAGGCGTTACGCCTTGATCCGGGTCCGGGCGGCGGTCCCGCCAACTGCCTTTTTGTTCCCTCTAAGATGAGGTCTCAAGTGCTCCAGTGGGGTCATTCCTCTCAAATCACCGCACATCCAGGCGCTCACCGCACCAAAGAATTCCTCTCCAGACGCTTCTGGTGGCCTGGTATGGAGAGGGATGTGCGCAAATTTGTCGCTGCTTGCGCCATTTGCGCCCGGAACAAGGGACAAACCGAACGCACTAATCAAACGCTGGAAAACACTCTTCGCTGCTTGGCATCTTCCAACCCCACCTCGTGGAGTCAGTACCTTCCTTGGGCTGAATATGCCCAATTGCGTAATGCCTCCATGGGTCTTTCTCCATTTGAGGCCCAGGTGGGTTACTTGCCCCCACTCTTTCCTGAGCTGGAGAGGAATGTGGAAGTTCCGTCTGCAGGTTCCTTTGTCCGGAGGTGTCGTGCGGTGTGGAAGAGAGTTTGCGCTTCACTTTTGCGAGCGTCTGCCATCCAAAAGGCATCCGCCGACAAACACCGGCGTTCGGCCCCTTCGCCTGGGGTCGTCCCTTAAAGGGGGGGGGGGGTCCTGTCATGGTCTCCCACCATTTTCTCGTTTCCCACGCCTGCCACGTTTCCGATCTGTCGGATTTTCCGCGTTCCGTTGCGGGACTTAGCTTTACCCAGGTGATTATCTCTTTGAACTGTCTTACCTGGCGCCAGATATTTATTCCCCTGGGTTCCGCTTCCGGGCGCTTCTTTCTCATTTCGTTTCATTACGAATGTCAGGGCTGTGCGTGTTCTCTCTACTGCTTAAAGATCCTTTCTTATTTTCGCAGTAGAGCTTTCAACTGAAGCTCAGGGAATTAGTTTTCTGTTCCCTTATCTTTTCCTTTTCTCTGTTTTCTCTCCCTACTCTCTTTGTCTCTGAGAGTTTGTGTTTTATATTATTTTTATTTATTTCACCAGTTATCGGGCGTCACACACCGAAGGTGCCTTGTTTTTTCCTGTTCTCACCTTTTCTCCTTTTGTTTATATGTGCCAGTTTTCTTGGCTATCCCGTTTTACCAGGGAGGTTATTGTTTGGCTCTGTCGAGGAGTTTTGTCCTCTAATACGCCTGTTCGTGTTACGTGCTATCCCGTTTTACAAGGGTGTTTTTTGTTTGGCTACGGCCGGGAGGTTTTCATCCCTTTTTGTTTTGTCGCGTTTGGCTCATCGTAGTAGCGCTCCCAAACCCTCACAATATCAGCACGCAGTAAATTGGAAACAGTACATTTGTCATGCCCTAAGGCACAAGTATATACGCCATAGCCTATATTATGTATGATAACATGAACATAAAATAGTATTCCACCATCTGCAAAATGCTGCCAAATGTTCTATATTTAATGAACATCGGTAGCCTACATCAAAAATACATTTAACGATTGCACTACAGTATGTGAAATGCACTCAAAATGCGAAAATAACAATAGGGCTATCAAACATATTGGAAAGACAGCGCTCGAGTGGAAACATGAACGTACATGTGTAGCCAGCGAAGCCAACGGCATTTTAGACGCAAAAATACTTACATATAGGGAAAGGGAAACTCTATAGGGCTTGTGTAATACCAGACCGTTTAAACGAAAACTGCCCTTACGCTGGGGTGTAGTAAATTGTTCAAAGCACCCAAAAAGACATGGCATATACCGTTGCTAAGGTTATAATGTACTCTATTGGATAAAAAATCTGACAATTAAACCAGAATGAACTGTAATGAATGAGACAGGCTTTCAGGGCATGGGGGTATTATTAGTCGACGTTTCAGATGGTGTAATAGCGGTATAAAGTGTTGTATATTTCTCAAACTGATTGTACCAGACAATAAGTGACCACTGAATTTTGAGAGTAACATCTCGTTGTGTAAAACCAATGGTAGGATTGTATATTTATTTAATATTTAGTAGCATATATTGCTAGTAGAATACATGGTAGAATGAGACAATACTTTCATTTTGCATTTGAGTGAGCAGGGCTTTTCAGTTTTTGTCCAGTTCAATATAGTCAGTGGTGTCTAAAGATGCCAGACGGGGAGTATTCTGCCCGTGATTTAATTTGTGTTATGTGTATTTGGCTCCTCCTAGGAATTTTTTATTTGATGTTGGTATTGCAGACCGGAAACAGGAAGTAGTTTGTTTTTCTCTGCCTTGTGGCTGGAGTGATAGTTGAATAGCTACCAACTCGGTCCCATCTTTAATAATCCTTTGTAGCCTTCAAAAAGTAACGGCTGTAAGTGTATTTTGTTTCAAATTCTCGCAGTGTTCTGTATTGATGCATATTTTGTATTAGACAGTAATTTGTAATTTTATATTTGTCTGTGCTTAGCATGCACTGTTTTCTGTGGTTAATACAGTAGTTATAGCATAGATTACTGATTTGATACATTGATATTAGATTGCAATTTGGTAAAGTGTATTTGATTTATACTTACCTGGTTAAATCTGTAATGTGCATTTGTGATATAATTACTGTATTTATTTTCTCACACAGTTTCACTTAAAGGTTGTATCAGCGATTTTGGGTGACGTCACTTCTGAAGCGAAATCCCAAACAAACATACTTATGAATAATTATGTTATGTTTTAAAAAATAGTGTTCAAGCATCCAGAATTATAACCACGTTAATAACGTTTGTAAGAAACCAAACCGTTTGTAAATCCGTCAAGATTTCAGCGAGATAAGAGTATTAGCGTTTGTGCAGATCATTGTGATTGGTTGGAATACTGTTTATTTTGGTTTTGAGTGGTTGGTAGTACCATTTGTTTTTGTGTACGATCTCGGAGCATAGGCTGCCTACAGAGACGCGGTTTTTTGACGGCCTGCTTATGGGGCGGGCAGCTAGCGGATCGTGAGGAAAAATCAGATGAATGTGATCATTTATGTTTCCACCCAAAATCGCTGATACAACCTTTAAACTAAGGTGCAAAGGATGCTCACTTCCTGACTGATTTATGAAAGGAGTTTGGCTGGCTATTTTTCTGCATTCAACACTCATGCAGTCAACACTTAGAAAGGACAGTACAGGTTCCCATGTGAATTTGGAACCCCACTCCCAAGAGCAAACACCACATTACAGGGCCGGCCCAAGCCTCCATGGGGCCCTAAGCAAAATTTGATTTTGGGGCCCTCTATTACTGCCAATAATACTGATTATTGATCATTCACACACCTACTATAAACCTATTCTACTTATTCTACTCTGTCATTACGAATACACTTGTAAAACTAAATGTGAGAACTTTTTTGTTGTAGTTAGATTGTAATCCACAGTGATTAATGCCATGGAAGCTATGTTTATTTACTCACATAAATTACTATGCTCTGCAGCAAACAATTGCAAACAACATACCTCAAACTATACGTTACCTAAGTTAATTCATTAACGTTAATGCAAAAACATATTGCTAGCAAACGCCACCGCGTTTGTAATTAACGTTAATTATTAAACATTTAATGTTACTATCAAACATTGTTATCAAAAACGTTTTTTTTTAATGCCAAAAATCGACCCAGAATAATATACACACTGAGAATCAACTTATTCAAAGTATTATACAAACATACAAAACGTTAACTTGAATAGTAAGCTATCTAACCTACCAGTTAAAAGAGACATTTCTCTCGTTTTGAACTAACGTTAGCAAACTGTTAACTAATTATATGCTAACGTAATTTCAACTATAATTAGGGACTTTCCTAATTTGAGGAAACTTTGCAAAATCTCCTTGACACCAAATGTTATACCAAGACATGCAAACATACCTTTATCTTGATGTTTTTTCTCCTCTTCTTCTTTCTTCCTTTTTCTTTTCTCTGCCCCTGAAGGGTATGTCCTTTTTTGCGACATGATTAGGTCTTTCACCTGCTATCTCCTGGAAGCGCACTGTTAACGTTTCTAGAGCGGAGCTCTGACCTCTGACATTCTGACCTCTGACATTCTGACCTCTGACATTCTGACCTCTCACATTTGACACTCTGTTAACATAATACATATATATATTATTTTATTTTTTTTTGTACAATAACGTACATTTGATAATATATGAATCATCATCACTCACACATGGAAAAAAAATAATTAATTACGTTTTTCTTTTTTTAAGTTAATTGCTCTTGGGGGCCCCCTGGTGGTCACGGGGCCCTAAGCAGCCGCTTAGTTCGCTTATGCCTTGGGCCGGCCCTGCCACATTAACAAAAAAATCATTAAATTTACAAGCAATGTCATAAGGATTGTTATAAGTTCTTTCCCCATCACAGAAATCAGAAGGCAACTGAGTTAGCTTTCTCCCGTTGCATTAGCTGATTTATAATTTTCCATGTTGTTTTAATATGCACGCTCCCCTCACTCCCTCTCTATCCATCTTTCCAATCTCACAGGAGGGCAGGATAGCAGTTTGGACAGGGCTGAGAGACAGAGAGAAGGTAATGTTGAAGAATATTGTTGGTTTAATAATGTATAATTAATGTACATCATTTTAATCTCTCCACAGACTTTCTCCAACCACTTCCTCCCTTCAATTTTCTCCCAATTGTCATTGTGCTTGCTGGACACTTTTATATTAAGTTGCAGAAAGTAAACATGAGAACTTAGCTGGGTCTGTGAAGCATCACCCCTATCATCTCCCATTTTTATCCACAATAATGGACTGCCATGAGCTTGCCAAATGGCAATTATCACTTGCTACTGTTACTTCAAGGACTTTTCTTTCATGTGATTGGTCCATGTAGTGATTGATGTTCTTGGCAATCTCTTGAGTTTCCCTTAGTTCTCACAATAAATTGCGGGCAAAGCCAAGAGGAGCTAATAGCTGAAGAAGAATGTGTGTATGATGTCGGGTATGTTCCTGATTTGTAAATACTAACCTACACTTGCATTTCAGATTTGTTTTGATATTAAGTTAACCCCTTACTCTTTACACTATCACTGGAAACCACTCATCAAATTCCCTTTTATTGTAGTCTAAAGCGTTCTTTCATGGTGTTATGTTGAGCATACACTGTGCGAGACTTGAGCCGATCTGGCTATCCCAGACGATCCCAGACAAAATGTCAAAGTTGGGTCGGCTCATCGGCTGTCGTTTCACGTGCAGTGTGAGTGCAGGAGAGACAGGTGATAAATCACCCAGACGAGCCCCGACCAAGCTGTCGGACGATCGTTTGGATTTCTGGCATGTCAGAAATTTTGGCCAGTTGTCTTGTAGTGTGAGCCGGGTCCCGAGCCGATTTCCCAAAATTCGTTAATTAATCAAACCCTCTCAGTATTTCACAGCAACAGAACACATGGCCTGGTAGCCTATTTGCAATGTCGAAAAGACATTGTGTGGAGTCAATGCAGGACGGCCTGCGCACAGTTTCAACGTTTCAGCGCACAATATGACACAGATTACAAATGCTGCACGCTACTGTTTTCACATTTTGTTGACACTAAACACCGGGGCTTGGACATGTTTTCTTTAATCATATCCAACTTTATTGTGAGGGCGGGGATGTGGTCGGAGAGCCAGACGCGACCGTAAGGGGATCCATAAGTTACCCACAACAGAGATAACCACTAATAGGGGGAAAGGAAAGATGAAATCCTGACAGAGCAGGAGAAAACAAAAAAGGGTAAATAAGCCCCGGCGAATCCGCCAAAAGAAAAGCAACCCAAAAACGGGCGAAAAAGCTGGCAGACTCGAGCAGTAAATTTAAAAAAAAGGAAAGAAAATGCCTCTAGCTCAATAAACTATAAATTAGCAAAATAAAGAGGCGAATGAGAAGGTAACAGAGGTTTACTGCCTCAGTGAGGACAGGAAGGAATAAACCAAAGTAAGCAACAAAGAGAGCAAAAGAGAAAACCAATTCCTAATAATGATTTCTCTAAAGAACGCCTGCGTTACTTTTCAGCAATTAGGCTGAAAAAGCAAAGTGGTTGCCTAGTTCCTATACCGATACCTGGCTTAACGTGAAACAATCGTTTACACAGAAGACCCAAGAAGTGCAAACGCCCAACTTAAATAGAGGAGCCCAGCTGACACCAATAAAGCCTAATCGGCCTAGCAGAAAAAGGAAAAGAGAAGGGCTCGAGTGCCCTCTGGCGACAAACAACCACCATAACCGCCAGACACAGACCGAAAAGGCTAAAACCATGATAGGACCCCCCTCTAAGGAGCGGCCTCCGACGGTCCTTCTGACCCACGCCTGTGAGAGTCACTTATCAAATCCGGGTCCAAGATGTGTAATGGTGGCGTGACGTGTGAGGTAGGAGGGGCCAAACGCAGCAAGGGGATTCATTAAGCACTAAGGCCACTAAGACGGGAAACCCCGTAATTAAGGGAAGGAGACAAGACAGGTAACACACGAGAGATTAGTAGAAAATAAACGCCCTGCCTCTCAGTAAAGAGGAATGTAACGAGGCGACAGGAACAGAGATCCAACGTTCCATGGCTACTTCCATAAGCTCGTAGTCACATGCAGAAAACATAAAGGAGGGTAAACGCCCGATCTCCCAGGAGAGAGAAACATTTTACAGGCAAGCCGCCGGTAAACCGCCCTCCCATACCTTTACTAGCAAAATGACTAACACAAGCTTAGTAGAAAATACACGCCCTAGCCTCTCAGTAAAGGGGAATGTAACGAGGAGGCGAAAGGAACAGAGAGCTAACGTTCCAAGGCTACTTTCAGAGACTCGCAGTCACATGATAACATGTCCACAACATCGCCCGGTCTCCCTATAGGAAGACATGTACCGAAGGACGAAACAGAACTACAGTTCCGAACAAAATCGCCAAAGCTCCATGTACGGGGACAGGTACCGAAGGACGAACAGGACAGCTGCACCGGACATTTACCGGGTAAAAGACTAACGCAAGCTTAATAGAAAATACATGCCCTGCCCCTCAGAATAAATAAAGCCCTGCCTGTCAGTACAATAAAAATGCCCAGTCTCTTAGTAAGAAATGACTATACAAATACACCCACAAACAAACAAAGACTCCTCTCGCTTTCACGGAAGAAAGCAGACAGAGAGAGGAGGAAGAGACAGAAAAGGCAAAAGGTCTAGGCAAAGGAAGAAAGGAAAGACCAGGAAGCGGAGACAAAAGAGCCAGGGGGGAAGAGTCCTAATATATCCACAAAGGCAAGTCCCGCATTACTCCAATATAACCCACTGGAGCAAAAAGGCTCTCCTTAAAAAAACCTAGACCTAATCATACTGGCTAAGCAATCAAAGGGCAAAATAATACCACACACAAAACAGTGCAAATAATGCCAGACAATACAAAACAATATCAAAAGCCCAGAACGGAGGACAACATGGGCTTAAACAGCTCCAAGGTAACCAAGCACAGGTGTGATGCTGAGAGAAGCTCCACAATCAAGACGGGGCAGAGCAAACATCCACTAAAAGGGCAGTGCCCTCGCGTGGCTACCAAGGAAACCGACCGCAAGGGAAAAAGGGTCAAAAACCATGACAAGATGTTCCTGGAGGGAACCCAGCAGCGCTCTTCTGGGCCATAGCTTTCCCAATCCACAAGGTACTGCACCCCACGGCCCACTCGCCTACTGGCCAGAATTCGACGCACGGTGTATGCCGGCTGACCCTGAATGAGCCCCGGTGGAGGCGGGGCCTCGTCCGCCAGAGCCAACGTGCTAATGAGTACCGGTTTAAGACGAGAAACGTGAAACGTGGGGTGCACCTTCATGGACCGAGGAAGCTGTAGGTGAACGGTGACCGGTGTCCGGATTATTTTAAAGGGTAAGCACCAGATAACTTTTATATTTACAAACTAGACCGGTATTTATAATAATATCAATAATATAAGTTATTTTTTTATGTAACTACATGGAAATTATGTAAAATTAGCGAAGTTTGAAAAAAAAACGTTGAAAAATCCGCTGATAATAGAATCATAGATGTATGACGTCATACGTGGAGGAGTGCAAATATTTCCCTATTGTACATACAGTACTGTGTACAATATTGGTCTGTAAATGTAAATTGTAAATGTCTTTAATTTTAAATTTGCTATATTTGAAATGCCCTGGAACCCTTTCTACTGTTATATGTGAAATTAAATGTATATCGGTGGTAGAGGTGTCCCGGTATGCACCGGTATGCAGAACTTGGCTCGGACTGGGTGCCAAATTGGGGGGGGGGGGGGGGGGCGAGCTGATTAGCGCCTAGTATCGGTATACAACAATGGCAGACACTCACAAATCCGACAGTTCTGAGATGGAAGAGGAATTTCAGTTTCTTGATAGAGTGCCGTTAAAATAGACTCTCTGTGACCTAGAGGACAGATAGCTCCTTAACCACAGAATAGCAGAGCGTTTAAAGCCATAACAAGTAAGTTTACTGATTAAAAGGTCATGGTCGATCACATCAAAGTCGGCACTAAAATCTAGCATTACTGTACCCACAAGCATTGACCTGTCAATTGCTGTAAGCCAACTATCTGACATTTGTAGCATTGCAGTGCCGGTTGAATGACCAGCCCTATATGCATGTTGGAACATAGTTGTTAAACCATTTGTGGAAAAATAGCCCTGAATTTGTTCGAACACAATTTTTTCTAATAATTTGCTAAGTACAGGCAGAATGCTGATAGGCCTACTGTTGGGACCACTGAAAGTAGATTTTTTGTTTTTGGGAAGAAGTAAGATCTTTCCTTCCTTCCATAATTTTGGACACACACCACTGATTAGACATCTATTTAAAATATGACAAATTGGTATAGAGACATATAAGGCAGCTATTTTCAACAGTTTACTATCAAGGTGGTCAGTCCCAGCAGACTTATCCACAGGTAGAGCATTCAGCAACCTTTCAACCATCCCATCATCAATCTGATGAAACTCAAAAGTACAGTTTTTATCCCTCATAATACCATTTTTTATAAGTTCCTCAGAGTTGGAAATTACAGTGTCCATGTTCTCTCTAAGCCTGGAAACCTTATCAACAAAATAGTAATTAACCTCTTCCTACCGAGGGCAAAATAGGCCAAATTTTGCCTGTTTTCACTAGTGACAAACAAAGGTGGTTATCTCAAAAACTATAAATGGTACAAATATGGTTCATGGCTTTTATTAAAGCAGACACCTGCAGTATTACGACTAAGCAGTGAGAACTCATAGAAATCCAGTTTTTGATACTTAACTACAACAATTTATGTACAGAAAATATAAAAAAAACGAAAAAACGGGTACCTACATTCAAGTTTAAGAATTTTTACCTGGGGAGCTACAAATGCAATCAAGGAAATGACTCCTCTATCTGATTCATCAATATGCTGCCTACCTCTGGTAACAATCTGGTGTCAATATCTCAAACCATTCAAATTTTACAGGGTTTTTTTCAGGTGAACCTTTTTCGTTATCCAAATGGTGCCAAATGGTGCCAAATGTGCCAAAAATGGCAATGTTCCAGAAAGGTCTCAATATGATTTATTTTTTAGGTTTTTACAATAAAATGAGATAATTTGTCAATATTGGCAATAAAAGTTCATTTTTAGACGTGTTCTTGGTGTTCTGCATATTACACAACTAACTACCCAAGGTTACAAAAAGCTGTCAAAACCCATGTAGCAGCACAGTGAATCTTGTGTATTTCACCAGAGCCCCATTAGCCAGAAATGAGTCCAGGAATGTGCAAACAGGTTTTCAAATGAATAATGGGAATAGTATGAAACTTCCCTACACATTAATGCTTGCCAGTCATGTCCTTTATTCTGTTGCCACCTCCTATGACAGGGACGTTGGGGTTGGGTTTTAGGAGGCAAAACTTTATACATGACAAACATATATCAACTATATACAAGTGCACTAAGGTGTACTACTAAAAGTGCAGTGGATAAAAAATCAAAAGTCCACCAGTTTCCTAGATAAAAAATAAAAACACCCCTGCTGTAACAAATAAAAAGATCCTTGCCTCTAATTGCTGAAGTTACCGTATTTACACAAAGAAAGTACAAAATGGCAGGGTCCAAAAAGCTAAAAAAAATGAACTAAAAACAAAAAAAGGTAAAGGATCAAAACATCGGGGTGGAGGTTGAGGAGAGATTATTTAACCATTCATACAGAAGCCATTTAGACTACACATTCCCTCAGGAGAGCAATCTGCATCATTACAAATCCCACTAACCCTGTCCATGGAATTGTCCACCATGTTGATATACCCATTAGTCCCCCTTATACAACAA
Organism: Synaphobranchus kaupii; assembly: GCA_029718625.1. Classification (NCBI taxonomy): domain Eukaryota; kingdom Metazoa; phylum Chordata; class Actinopteri; order Anguilliformes; family Synaphobranchidae; genus Synaphobranchus; species Synaphobranchus kaupii. The sequence continues at coordinate 62,779,761 of CM056377.1, forward strand.
CAATCAACAATAATAATAATCAACAAGTACTCCCTCATGTTATCATGTTCTCTCCCTCATACCATGCATAAATTACCATTTTGTTTACCTGCACAGCCTTCTGTACTGCATACAGAACAATTTACTCAGGTGGAACAATGACTTTACTAAACACTTCCAGAAGCCATTTCACACTCAAAAAAATCGTTTTAGTAGCTCATCTCAGACACAAATAGATAGCTAGCTGCTTGTTACCTGTAATTTTGCTTGCATTACATTACATTTATTTAGCAGACGCTTTTATCCAAAGCGACGTACAGTAAGTGCGCACAGAGACATCAAGATCACTACAGAACAGACAAGGCAAAGCACATCCTTCGCATAATGTAGCAGCTATCCCTAGCAATGAACGTCGACTGTAGTTCACAGTAAGCTGTGGGCAAATCAGCAACACCACACTTCCATTCCTAATACTCGTATAAACTATAATAAACAGACAGGAAAACACAGGGATGCTTGCTAGCTTGCCACTGTAAAGGCAATACTATCTATATTAATTTAGCTGAGAGGGACCGATTTTATGCATAAGTATATAAGGTTAGTTAGCTTCACAGAAGAAACACAGGGATTCACGCATTGCAGCTAAATTTCCTTCGATGCTTACACCAATACACCCTAAGTTTACTTCATAAATTATGTATCATACCGTTGGAATGTGCAATTTGTAATATTAATTGTATGAAAAACAATAAAATACAGTTGACAATGTAATTACGAACCTGCATGGCATTGCGTGAATTCACACTGGTATATCGAAAAATCGGTAATACCACCAGCCCTAACGACGTTACCTGCCATGGCGAAATTCAATGCGTTTATAGCATAACACTGTTAGTATGATAAAACAACTTACATGTCAGCAACATCATCTCGGTCATCAGTGGATTCAGCGTCACTGAGACAGGATGAGTCTCCCTCGGCAAAAACATCTTCTGGCTTATCCAGTTCGTCTAGCACTTGGTGCACGGATAAACGCCTCAAAAATCTCGACATAACTACACAAAAACTGTATCAAAAATACTCTAAAGTAAAAAATGTAACTGCGGGCCTTACCTAATTAATTGTGCTTTGCTAAACGGAATGTAGCGAGCTACGCTACAAGGTAAAAACACTGCGCCATTTTGGTTCGATAATTACGCGTGGCTCGCCACTTCCTCATACGCACGGCTCGATTTCCTTTTTTACGACGGCTATTGTATTCAATAGCCGGCTTGTTTCAAAGATAAGAGTCTTGGCTATTTCCTGGAATATTTGACAGACAGTTTTAAAACCCAATGGAAAGCTAATAATACTCAGAGTGGAGGCGGGTGGAAGACGGTTTTTCCCACTTCAGATAGGCCTATTGTGCTATCAGTCAAAGAAATACACCCAATTGACGACGGTTTTGCATAAATCTCTGCAAGCATGTTCAAAACTACTCTGGCTAACATATACTAAGCCATGGGATTGGTACTCCAGAAACTGGCTGAGTTTCACACGCCAAAGTGAACACAGCCGAACGAGTCGTAATCAAGTGCAAAAAAGCACAAGTCGGTTTAAAATTGGAAAAAAATAATGTACAGCCGTATGAAAGTTTTAAAGTATTTTTTCTTGAAGCCTAAAGGTATAATGATTTTTCAAACCAAAGTTTTGTGAAATACAATTAAGCAGAACAGTTTACCAGCACATTGTTTATGGTGTGACATCAAGCTGCAATACATGTTTGAGAATTAGGTCCGAGTTTCCAACGTTATTTACGAAGTTTTATCCCGACGTTTTGGGCTTAAAAACCACTTTCCCAGAAGGAATGGATATATCTTAAGGATATTTAATCAAAATATTGAGGTGAGCAGTTTATTATATATTATTAAATTAATGAAATGTATAATGTAATAATTTCCGTCACGCCGGCGTGACCGCTAGGGGGCGTTTGGCATTAAGAGGTTAAAATAAATTTTGTTTAATGTATTTTAGCCAAAGAAGTTATGAAACGATTCAAGAGTCTCCGGGACGTCTACGGGAGAATTAAGAGGGAGTCTGTCAGGCGGAGCGGGTCAGCAGCGACTGTTCCAACAATTATTCGTCTTGCCCTGGATAGCCGATAATTGAAAACTCTCTCGGGTTCGGGGAGAAAGCGCCCTGGAAAGGGCCTCATCAGATTTTGCCGCAGCGGAAACGCTTCGTCGCCCACTAGTACGTGTGGCACCGTTATGGCAGACCTTGGCAAATTGGTGGCTCCGGGGAAGCCAAGATCACCCGATTGGAGCTTTCGCCCAAAAACGGAACTGCTCATGACGCCCCCATCACTGTGTCTTCCAGGGCAGCCGATGTCGACCATGCTGAATCGGTAGCGTGCATCACATACTGCAAGGAGGACGATGCTGTGTGTGCCTTTATAATTATAGAACGTGGACCCATCATTGGCAGGGGCCTGAATTATGCAATGCTTCCCATCGATAGCACCACAGCAGTTGGGGAAATTCCACACTTCGTTGAACACTGCAGCAATGTTCATCCATTCCCTTTCGTCTGGGACCTTGAGGACCTGATGGTGCAATGCCTCCCACAGAGCTGTACAGGTCTCCTCAATTATTAAGCCAACAGTTGACTTTGCCATTCTGTAGGAGAAGGCCAGGGATTGCTGGGAGTCCCCGGAAGCCAGGTATCTATAATACAAATTGATCTTTGTAAGCTGTGTTTTATTTATTCTTATTATTAGCCTATTATTTATGTAAATTCGCCGATTGCTGAACTAGACTGTGGAGAATGTCACGGGAAGCAGCTGGCTCAATGTTGCAATTTTACAAGTTGGCAATGTTCAGTCTGTATTGTCAATGGTTACAATGACACATTTGTAGCTAGCTAACAAACTAGCTAGCAAGCGTAGGCTATGCATTAAAGTAATTTGCTTTTAACAACTTGATTTATCTCTCCTATAGCCTCCTATTAATAGTGGCTTATTAGATTGTACATTACCGTAGGGTTAAGGTCAGTCTTTCTCCGGGCGATATTGGCTGACGATGTGTTGGCCTGTGTTGCAGACTTGTAATAACGAGTGACAGTAACTGATCAAATATCATCGGTGACATTCTAATGTAGCGAGAAAAATACTCGACATCACTGAACCTCAGTTCTCTAACGAGAGAATTGTACTCCCCCAACGAGTGACGCCTTGTGTTCACATCCCTGACATATGCCCTCCATGTTTGCTTTCTCCTTTTTAGGAGTAAAGTAGCTGATAAAATTAGATGAAGTAAAACAGCTTCTTCCTCCATTTTCCTCGGAATGTCAACTGTCGCTGGAGTGTTTATACTTTTTGAAAGCGACAACGACCACAGTCTATGTCGGGCGACAATAGAATGTTCATGAACGCTCAGCGATTTTGGTCGCCGCGCCACTCTGTCGCTGGACTATAAACTGGCCTTTATAGTTGAAACAACCGAATCCAGTTCTGAAAGCTCCGAGGCGGATTTCTACTCCTTAGCCAACAGTTTATCAACGTCTTTTTCAGTGAAGTGGAGACTCTCACGTAATCCACTTAGTTCTCTGGTGACGTCGTCCAGTCTCTTGTTGATTGCTTCAGTCGTAATTGTTAAAAAGCTCGCGGACTTGTGTTAGAGAGACATAGTCCTCGTCCACCATCCCGTGCGCTTTCGGTGGCATGGCCGCAAAAAAAAGTAGAAAATCCTCCAACAGACGGACAATTGAATCGCGTTGGAAGATCGGACTGGTATAGTTGTGTTAGCTAACTATTTCTGTGAGAAAAGTTGAAAACTGTCTCTGTGCAGTCCTGCCAACCAAATCTGCCAGTTGTAGTAGTCTGATGGGGTAAAGTGCGCTGAGCAGACGATGGAGCTGATATTGTCTCCTCTCCAATCTGCCCTCTTCGTCTTCGTCTTCGTCTTTTGGAGCACCCAGCCACCACACACCACTTAGTCTTTTAAAAAAAAATTTTTTAGCTTAGGCTAACGTTAGCTAAATGGTTATGCACCCTGAAAAACTCACTTTTTTTGACAGTACCACGTATGACGTCACCGGTTTGACATAAAATGTTCTTTTATCAAATATGAAAAATGTTGTGGGCGGGGCGAAAGCGGTACTGGAAACACATTTTAAACACCGATATCCAACATTTATATAACACTAATATACTTTATGATTATGTAATCTTATACCAGAGTCATTTTTCTTTCACATTTTTTGAATTTCTTTCACAGAATTTTAAATTATCTGGTACGTACATTTTAAAGGGGCCTATAAACCGCGAAGCGAGCTTACGAGACTCAACCCGTAATGGGAGGCCACGTGCGGAAAGCCACACTCGTTGGCTCACTTGATAAGAGGGCACCGGACGGCGACGCCTGTCGGCAAGTCTCTTCTGATTAGCCACGGCGCGCACAAGCGAAGCCCGAACTTTTCTCCAAGTGCCGCGACAACATCAAATAAAGAATATGGCGGATGGCACCCCTATGTTCCTCTCCAACTCAGGGAATAAAGGAGGTTGATAGCCGACTTGTGCCTCAAAGGGCGAGAGACCCATGGATGCATTACGCAATGTGTTGTGCCGTACTCCGCCCACGCGAGCTGTCTTCTCCATGTTGTAGGATTAGACGACGCCAGACAGCGGAGGGTGCTCTCCATCGACTGATTGGTGCGCTCAGTCTGCCCGTTGGTCTCCGGATGAAACCCGGATGAAAGACTGACAGACGCACCTAGGAGAGAGCAGAAAGCCTGCTAAAAGCGAGAAGCGAACTGGGGGCCACAATCGGACACTACGTCCTGGGGTAAACCACGAACCCTGAAAACGTGGTTGACTACGAATCGGGCGGTCTCCAGGGCAGGAGGCAGCTTCGGAAGCAAAATAAAATGGGCTGCCTTGGAAAACCTGTCCACAATCACTAAAATAACCGTGTGACCGTCCGATGGGGGTAGGCCGGTCACAAAGTCCAGAGCAATGTGACTCCACTGCCAACTCGGGATGGGTAAGGGACGTAACAGTCCGGAGGCTGAGAGCTGTGACCCCTTATTACAGGCACAGACCGAACAGGCTGAAATGAACTCACGCACATCCCTTTCCATCCCAGGCCACCAAAAGAAATCCTTGGTGCAGTGGACACCCGGATGACCAGCAAGCTGGGAAGAATGCCCCCATTGCAGTACCTCCAGCTGTCTCTCGTGTTTGTGTTTGTTAATTTGAATGTATTTTGTTGTGTCAGGCTTTTGTCTTTAGTTTTTTTCATGCGCTGTGTGTGGGACGGGGAAGCTGACAGGAGATTTTTAAGAGCACTATTGCTGCTCATTTTTATAATATTGACGAATTGTCTAGTCGATATATTTTGTTTGTGGTCGTCACCATGGAGACGCATTCACAACATGTGGTCGGGAGTGTCCGTTGGATCTGCAGCAAAAAAGTTTACCATCGCTCTTCACCGGAGTTGAAGATGTCGGGACTGATCCGGGAGTGCAGGAAATCTTCAAAAGGCAACCAGGGAATGGAAGGAGATAATAATAAGATAATGTGGGGGAGGAGCGAAGCGACGACAGGGAAGGCTGATGCTGTTCGGTGGATCCGTTTCGACAGTGTACAGAGACCGCAACACTGAGTGTATGGAGGAAAGTCGTGGAGGCGCAGTTTGTGTGTTGGACTGCTTAATGCCACTGGACATCTCGGGACAGCGGGGGCTATTTTTAATCATGGCTGTATTCCACTTGAATTGACTTGATTAATGCAACGATTCCATTGAAAGTCTTTATTTGATATGTTTGTTTGTGTGTTTGTGAGTCTGTCCTACTGTCTATGTCTTTTTGTTGTTGCTGGGGCTACAAATGAAGTTCCCAAATGGGAAAATAAAAGTTATTCTATTCTATTCTATTTTTATTCTGAGGGGCACGAACAAGCAATTAGGGGGTCCTCCCGCCAGGTCCGGTCGCTGGGCCCCTTGCATGACGGACTCGATATTCCACGTGACGGGCCAAAATCTGAGCCGCGGGAACAATAGGTTCGGGGGGGGGGGCTCATCATCAGACCAGTAGAAAATCAGAGAAAGCGTGTCGGTTTAATGTTCTTGGAGCCCAGCCAATATGTCAATAGGAAATTAAAACGCAAAAAGAACAGTTACTAACGGGCCTGTCATGAATTGCGTCGTTTAGCGTCCTGAATAAACTGAAGGTTCTTATGGTCCATCCAAACTGTAAAGGGATGCTCAGCTCCCTCAAGCCAGTGACGCCACTCCAGCGCTAATTTAACAGCCAAAAGCTCCTGGTCACCCACATCATAATTCTTCTCGGCAGGCGTCAAGCCCCGAGAGAAATAGGCGCACGGATACATCTTCTGATATTGGCGGGCACATTGAAACAATATAGCCCCCACCCCTAACTCAGAGGCGTCAACCTCAACCTAAAAATTAGCAAACCCCAAAAAACTTTGCACTGGTTTGATTGATTCAGGGGTAGGACAATTCATGACCGCTGAAACTTTCTCGGGGTCTATTTGGATACTTCCCTCCGTTATTACAAACTATAAGAAAGAAACAGAGTCAGCATGGAAGGCACACTTTTCCGCCTTAACAAATAATTGTGCTTTAAGAAGCACCTGTAACACCTGCCTGACATAGTCAATGTGCTCATAGACATTTGCGGAAAAAACCAAAATGTCATCTAAATAGACAAAAACGAATTTCTCCAACATCTCTCTGGGCATGTCATTCACTAGCACCTGAAAGACAGAGGTGGCGTTAGTGAACCCGAACGGCATGACCAGGTATTCGTAGTGCCCACGATGCGTATTAAAAGCCGTCTTCCATTCATCCCCCGTGCACATGCGCACCAAGTTATATGCGTTGCGGAGGTCGAGCTTGGTAAAAACTAATGCACCCTGAAGGCATTCGAAGGCCGAGTTCATTAGAGGCAGAGGGTATCGGTTTTTTACAGTGATACTGTTTAACCCTTGATAGTCGATGCATGGTCTCAAGCCCCCGTCTTTTTTCTCAACATAAAAGAATCCCGCCCTGGCCGGCGAGGTAGTGAGCCTGATAAAGCTATTAGCTAATGCCTCTTGTAGCCCCTCATAGCAGTACTTTTGGGAGCTGACAAGGAGTACAGGGAACCCCTAGGTGGCACTGTGCCGGGATACAAGTCAATGGCACAGTCATAGGGTCAGTGAGGCGGCAAGGTGGTGGCACACTGTTTACTGAACACCTCCGCAAGCTCAGCATACTCGGCAGCCACATTAGGTGCCAAAGAGAATTCGAGCGCTCCTATCATTCTAGTGTCTTCAGACCGAACAGGCTAAATCCATGACATTTATTGGAAATTGTCAACACCCAGAATTGCCCTCGGGGCCATCTCGCACAGTCTGAGCACTCATGTTGTGGAATGATTTTGGATCGTCATGTGTGAGCACATACATTTTGGGCTTTTGTCCAACACAACAGACAACTCACTTGTGCCGTGTGAGTAGTCATCAAAGCACATGATTTAGAAACACATACAGTCTATGCCCATTTTTAGTCAATCTGAAATGTTAAAGCCTCCATATTAGAGAAAAATGTATCAAGAGCAGAGCACTGTTGTCTAGCAAAAATATGTAGAGTTAATCTTAATTAACAAAATAAACCAATTAAGTTAGAACAAGATCAACTAGAATTCTGCCAATGAAATGATGATATACGGGTGGATTAATTGGCGGACCACATTTTTTAGGGTTGATCTTAATTAAAAAAAGAGACTAATTGAGTTGCATGAATATCATTAAGTAACAACAACATCTGCAATAGATGAACACATAGTTCACGTGAAATAGAGATGACGACATGCAGGTGAAATAATTGAAGAACCACATTAGTTTTAGAGTTAGAATTGATCTACGGGATAGGCCAAATAAATTAGCAAATTCCATGGATATCAATGTTAAATGGACAATATCCATTGTTAAAAAAAACACATAAATTACTAAAAAAAACTAAGAGCCAAGTCTACATTCATGCCAAAAGCAACCAAGGACTTCAGCTTGAAAATCCAAAAAGCTTCCCTTTGAAGTAGAGTGACATCGATGTTACTCCCGCTACGATGTAATAGTCAGGCATTTATTGTAAATATTTTGATAAAGGCCTTTGACCAAACATCAACCAATAAAAGCATGAGCAGTGGCGAATGTGCAGACATTATTTCCCTACTTTTGTACTACCAGAAGTATGGGAACTTGGTTTTCCCTGCACCACACATGAGCCAAGCTGCTGTTCTTTTTTGACACACCTGACATATCATTTAAATAGATAATATCTGATATAAAAGGAAAGACTACACAGGTAAACAATTTCCATAATGGGAACATATTTATTGCAAGTCAAAGTATGCACTTTAAATTGCTTACTTTCAGCAATTGGTTTTAGAATAAATGGCAGAACATACATTACAAAAAACATGCTGGTACCCACCCCTATTTATTTGAACAGGAATCCACAGACAAAGAGCTAAATCAAATTGAAGAGGGTGGAAGGAGAACGGAGGCTGAGACAGAAAGGCAAGATGCTAAGTATCCCGTGTATTCCGGTTCAAATAAAAGTGAAGAAACTCAACATCCTCGTAATAGTCTGATGAATAATCAGCATTGCAACATGTTTTTGATTTGGATGTTAGCTTGTAAAGTGAACCACACACTACTGGAAACAATACATTTTAGTGTGAGCAGATTAGGCAAGTTGACATGGTTTGGCAGCCTTCTCTTCATCCCTACGGATGCTTCCTCTCGGAGCTGTGAGACGGCGCTCCTGCTGTACTTTTCCGCCGCCCGTGCCGTGTTTTTCCGCTTCCCGGCACTTATCTGGCGCACCTGTTTCAGGTTTCCCGCTGGTTATATAAGCACGGTGCTTTCTTCTTCCGTTGCTTTTGTGTCTTCATTGCCACAGCACAAAGCCAGTAACGTGGTATAGGTTACAGTCGACCACTTGTCCTTTTTATCCAAAAGAGTGTTAGTTTTTGGTTTAGAATTATTTTTTCTTCACTCTTTATTTCCTGCCTTGGTTTTTCTTTCCAGTCTCTCTTCTAGGCAATACCTTGGTTTTTCCCGTTTCCTTTTGCCTCTTTGTTTGTTTTAGCTCTGACACTCTGTTTGTTTTTCTTTCTGCTTGAATCTGTGAGCATTCGCCCATTCTCCTGGGGCGCTATTATTTTGGCTTACGCCAGGATTGTTTCTGCTCGAGTCTGCGAGCTTCGCCCTATTTGAATTATTTGAATTATCTTGTAACATTAAATGATAGTCATAGCATTGTACAAACAAGTGCACTGGGGGAAACCTCATTTTAGCCTGCAGTCCGTTTAATGCAGGTGGCATGACTACAGCCGCATCATACCTCTGAGCAACCAGTTTGCTCATCATCAAACTTTGCCATCTCTGCACTCACAAACACATATTGTGCATCTCGCCCACACTTAAAGCGTCGAAAAATCCAATGAACATCTCCTGAATGTGCCCACTTCCATCAACGTATCACAATGCAAATGAAAGCTGGGAGTGACAACTGGTGTCAGTCGTTTCATGAATTTGCCAAACAAAAAAAGGAGCAACCTTGCGTTTTAATCATGGTTTTAACTAACGTTATCTCATTATTAAACATAGTCGATGACTCCAAGAGAGAGGCAAGCAAATCATTATAGCTGGTCATAACATCAACAAACAAACTGCCTAATGTTACCTGTGAACTGCCTCATTCATCCTGCCTCATGAAAGCTAACGTTAACTCTTGCTGGCTAAGTAACATCAATGAAGTTTAAGCACAGCCCTATTTCGTCTTACGGTTTCATTATTTTTTTTACGCCTGAAGCCTTTCTCCCTCGTCAATAACATACTCTAAGTTATACAAATTTGTACCCAAAGATTAAGCTTTACCAGTGCACTGTAGCCTACAATCCATATTTTTGATGTTAAATCCATGTTTTGTCTAAGGGACCATTTGAAGCAAATACATCAGTTTTGTGGCTCAAAGCATGAAGAAGGTCTAATGTCATTTATAGTTTAGCCTAGCCTACATCTCGTCGACCCATTTCATATCAGGGGGTATAGGCCTACTACGAAGCAGTCTTTGTGATTACTCTACTGAGTAGGCTAATAGGCTAGGCTACCAGGAACAGCTCTTTTTACTTCAGTCCACGTTCCAGATTTGGGATGGTTCCGGGTTTTACTTTGGGTGCAGTTATTCAGCTAACTAAGTAATCCTGCTTTGTAGTATACCCCCCAGGTAAGTTATTTTCCTGTACTTAACTACCACATCTGTAAGCAACATAAGGTTACAACTTTGGATGTAGCCTACTTCTCGGGAGTTAGCATTCGCTAGCTAATGTATAATGGGAAACGCCATTGACCATTGTTAGCATCGTTGTTAGCATGTCGGGAGTTTGCTAACGTTAGGTTACAAGGACAGATTAGGCAGACGATCAAAGTTTATAACATTTCGTTAGGTTAGGCATATATTTGTTTCATAAACTATATTCTTACGTAACGTTATTTAGCCAGAAAATTAAACATTAGCTATCTTAAACTCTTTGTTTCTAGTAAACTAGCTACTAGTAGGGTAAACTTACCAACCAAACCATGAATTATGGACCGATCTGCTCTTACACAGGAGAGGCAATCAAACACTATCACGGAGCTCGGGGAGAGAAAATCCATAACACATTTTCAAAATGACCTACCTATCTTGACTCAATTGCGCTATCTTGTTGCAATTTTTAGAAATTCACATATTTAATTAAATACTAGAAAATACTAATGTTACCAGAAGTGGGGATTAATCGTATCCCCGCCGGGGATGAAAATGAACAGCCAGCGGTAGGGACATGAAAACCAGAGGCGGGGAATTCCCCGCCATCCCCCCTGGCAAATCGCACCAAGTATAGGGTAAACCCTGTTGCAAAGAGAATGGACAGGCACTTTCAGCAACAGTTCTCTTAAGTATTCTTTCTGTAAAGACAAGATACAATATGACCATCATTCAAAGAAATACAAAGGAAAAAATCCCATTTAAAAAAAAATATATATATATATATATATATATATATATATATACGTATATACAGTCAAGCCGGAAAGTCTCCCCACCCCTTTCACCTTCTCCACGTTTTATTACATTACAGACATATTCTACAATAGATTGAGTTAATTTTTTGTCTCAAAATTCTACACAGAATAGCCCATAATGACAAAGTGAAAACAGGTTTTTAGACATTTGTGCTAATTTATAAAAAATCAAAATGTAAAATATCATATGTACACAAGTGTGCACACCCTTTGATATGACACCCAAAAGTGAGCTGAGGTGCATTTTGTTTCCACTGATACTGCTTGAGATGTTTCTACAACTTAATTGGAGTCCACCTGTGATAAATTCAATTGATTGGACATGATTGGGGATTGCCAACACCTGCCTATATAAGGTCCCACAGTTGACAGTGCATGTCAGAGCAAACTCCAAGCCATGGGGTCAAAGGAATTATCTGCAGACCTCAGAAACAGGATTGTGTCAAGGCATAGATCTGGAGAAGGGTACGGAAAAATCTCTGCAGCTTTACAGGTCCCAAAGAGCACAGTGGCCACCATCATTCGTAAATGGAAGAAGTTTGGAACCACCAAGAATCTTCCTAGACCTGGCCGCCTGGCCAAACTGAGCAATCGGGGAAGACGGGCCTTGGCCAGGGAGGTGAGCAGGAACCCGAGGGTCACTCTGACAGAGCTCCAGCGTATCCTTGTGGAGATGGGAGAACCTTTCAGAAGATCAACCATCCAGGCAGCACTCCACCAATCAAGCCTTTATGGTAGTGGCCAGACAGAAGCCCCTCCTTAGTAAAAGGCACATCACAGCCCGCTTGGAGTTTGCCAAAAGGCACCTAGAGGACTCTCAAACCATGCGAATCAAGATTCTCTGGTCTGATTAAACCAAAATTGAACTTTTTGGCCTGAATTCCAAGCGTCACGTCTGGAGGAAACCAGGCACCGCTCATCACCTGGCTAATACCATCCCTACAGTGAAGCATGGCGGTGGCAGCATCATGATGTGGGGATGTTTTTCAGCAGCGGGAACGGGGCGACTAGTCCTGATAGAGGGAAAGATGAATGCAGTTAAGTACACCGAGATCCTTGAAGAAAACCTGCTCCAGAGCACTCTGGACCTCAGACTGGGGCGAAGGTTTACCTTCCAACATGACAACGACCCGAAGCACACAGCCAAGAGAACAAAGGAGTGGCTTCGGAGAAAGTCTGTGCATGTCCTTGAGTGGCCCAGCCAGAGCCCAGACCTGAATCCAATTGAACATCTGTGGAAAGAGCTGAAAATGGCTGTGTACCGACGCTCCCCATCCAACCTGACGGAGCTTGCAAGGATATGCCAAGAGGAATGGGCAAAGATGTCCAGAAACAAGTGTGCCAAGCTCGTAGCTTCTTTCCCAAGATGCCTTGAAGCTGTAATCGCTGCCAAAGGTGCAGCAACCAAGTATTAGGCTAAGGGTGTGTACAGATATGTAACCCCTAAATAACCTATTTTTGTCAGTAAAATAAAATTGCATATTTTCTAAAAACCTGTTTTCACTTCGTCATTATTGGCTATTGTGTGTAGATGTTTGAGGCAAAAAATGAACTCAATCTATTGTAGTATAAGTCTGTAACGTAATAAAACGTGGAGAAGGTGAAAGGGGTGGGGAGACTTTCCGGCTTGACTGTATATTGTGGTGCCAGGGAAGGTGATGGGGTGCTGTCCTCTGGTGGACGGCACCGCAGATACACGCAGACAAGGGAAACCAGGTGATTTGCATTTAATCAGCCAGCTGCAGATAGTTTCCCCTCGTCAGTCTGTCTTCAAAAGGGCCTGCTTCCCAGGACAGAGAGAGGACTCTTTTCAGATTTTGAACTCCCAGAGAGAGGTTTTTGGTTTTTACGTTTTGTGCGGTGGGCCTTTATTTCCTTGTTCCACTGAAAAAATGAGAGAAAAAAAAAATCCCTCATCAAGAAATAATTATTTTTAACAAAACCACGTGTGCCACAATTATTGGCACCCCTGCATTTAATACTTTGTACAACCTCCCTTTGCCAATAAAACAGCACTGAGTCTTCTCCCGTAACATCTAATAAGGTTGGAGAATACAGAGCAAGGAATCTGAGACCATTCCTCTTTACAGAATCTCGCCAGATCATCCTAGGTCCTCTCTTGTGCACTCTCCTCTTCAGCTCAGCCCACAGGTTTTCAATGCGGTATAGGTCAGGGGACTGAGATGGCCATGGCAGAAGCTTGATTTTGTGTTCAGTTAACCATTTTTGTGTTGATTTGGACGTATGTTTTGGATCATTGTTCTGCTGGAAGATCCAATGATGACCCAGTTTTTGTTTCCTGGCAGAGGCAGCCAGATTCAGATTTAAAATTTCCTGGTATTTCATGGAGTTCATGATGCCATGTCCTCTAACAAGGTTCCAAGGGCCTTTGGAGGAAAAACAGCCCCACAACATCATGGAACCTCCACCATACTTAACCCCTTGGCGCAGATGGCACATTTCACCTATTTAGGGGTGCTCTGTTTAAGGCTTTATAACTCCAGGTGTGAGCATCACATAAACTTGGTAAATGGCTTAAATGAAAGAAGACAGGTGTACCATTTACAATACAAACTTAGATTTGTTTATTTTCATAATTTAAGTCAAAATAAAGTGCCACAAATGCAAAGAAACTTAGGGGAAAAAAAATTTTAAATAGTTTTTTTTAATTTTGCTGAGAGCTACATAAGTGAAATCGGTAATATATATACATTTCCTGGATCATAAACTCCATGTCCACAAGTTTTGCAAAATCTGAGGATGATATGCAGAACTACTAAAGGTCTATGATGCAAAATATAGCCGTGTATCCTCTTGTCCATTAGTGTCTCCAAATCTATCCAAATGGCTAAATTGTGCACTGCTGCAAATAAAAAAAATTTATGAAATATTTAACTACAAATCAACAGTTTGGGCTCATAAAACTCACTTGTGCATAATTTCCAAGTGAGAATTATATATTTTCAGCAGTATAGGTGGGTAGATATCTATGGGTCCAAAACCCCTATGCAAAACATGTCATAAAATATTATATTATATTATAAATTATAACGCATACACATTTGCTCCCTCTGGTGGCTTAAGATAAAAAAACATTGATATCACAGTGTTACATACACCTAAATATGTTGCCTAATCATTCACTCTTGTACCTCAATAAAACATCACTTGTCCCTGTACTCTACAGTATGTATACTTTTGTCCTGGGATTGCATTTTTCTGTATTCTTTTAATCTTTTAAGTTTTCCTATTCATAATAACTCCAAGGAAATTTTTACCTTAATCTACCACATATCAGCGCAACAGTAAATTGGAATGAGCACTTGTCATGCCATAAGAGGCATACATCATAGCCTATACTATGTATGATAACATGAACATAAAATAGTTTTCCACCATCTGTAAAATGCTGCCAAATATTCTATCTTCAATGAACATCGGTAGCCTAGTTCAAAAATACATTTAGCTAACGATTGCACTACAGTATGTGAAATGCACTCAAAATGCGAAAATAACAACAGGGCTATCAAACTTGGAAAGACAGTGCTCGAGTGGAAACACGAACGTACGTATGTAGCCAGCGAGACCAACGGTATTTTAGACGCAAAAATACTTACATATCGCAAAAGGGGAATTTCCCTGGATAATGCGTATTGTATAGCGCTTGCGTAATACTAGACAGCTAAAACGAAAACTGCCGTTACGCTGGGCTGTAGTAAATTGCTCAAAGCACCCAAAAAGACTTGGCATATACCGTTGCGACGGTTATAATGTACTCTATTGGATAAAAAAGCCGACAATTAAACCAGAGTGAACTGTAATGCATGAGACAGTCTTACAGGGCATGGGGCTTATTACGCGGCGACGTTTCAGATAGTGTAATAGCGGTATAAAGTGTTGTATATTTCTCAAACCGATTGTACCAGACAATAAATGACAACTGAATTTTGAAAGGAACATCTCGATGTGTAAAACCAATGGTAGGATTGTATATTTATTTCATATTTAGTAGCATATATTGCTAGTAGAATACATGGTAGAATGAGATAGTACTTTCACAGTTTATTTTGCATTTGAGTGAGCAGGGCTTTTCACGGCTTTTCTGGCATACGATCAGGCTATTGTTGGATTTATCTCGTTGCTATGACGTTATTCTAATTTTATATGATGAATAAATATATGTATGAACTCAAACATAGACGCTATTGTCCACTATGTCACGTATATGTAGGTATAGACTAGGTGGGGTTTGCTTGATAAATGGACTTGCTACAGGGAAATAGTGGCACTTAGAAACTACGTATTCGGCAGAAATCGTCACGAACCGTCTACCAATAAATTTAAAACACAGAGTTTGTGATTTCCAATCATAGTTCGGCTGCAGTAGCAACGAATGTCTGAGTTGAGCAAAAAGCTTCCGCCGGCGCCACCTTCTGCGCAAAGGTGTTATTAACTGTGGGGATCAGGTTATTTATGCCAAACCCATCTTGAGTGTTGGTTGCCGAAAAGCTCAATTTTCATTTCATCTGACCAGAGAACACGGTTCCAGTTAAAGTTCCAGTAGCGTTTAGCAAACTCCAGGCGTTTACGTTTGTGGTGAAATGACAGGAAAGGCTTTTTTCTGGCATGCCTTCCAAATAATTTGTTGGCATGGAGGTGACGTCTAATGGTACTTTTGGAGACTTGATGACCCCAAAATGCTACTTTCCTCTGTAATTCTCCAACAGTGATCCTTGGGGATTTTTTTGCCTCTCTCATACTATCCTCCTCACTGTGCGTGGGGGAGAAATAAACTTGGGTCCTCTTCCAGGCCAGTTTGTAACAGTTCCAGTTACTTTGAACTTTTTAAGTATTGCCCTAACGGTAGATATGGGCATTTTCAGGCGCGTAGCTATTTTTTTATAGCCATTCCCTGACTTATGAAGCTCAACACACTTTTCCCTCATTTGATGCCAATAATTGTGGCACACATGGTTTTGTTAAAAATAATTATTTCTTGATGAGGGATTTTTTTTTTCTCAGAATAAATTTTACTTCAATTAAAGATTGGATTTTTCAAATTTTTTCAGTGTGGGATTAAGCTAATTCACTCAAAATAAACAAATATTTCATTTAGCTTTGATTACGGCGCAAATTCGTTGTGGCATTGTTTCGACAACTTTATGCAACGTCACAACATTTATTTCCATCCAGAGTTGCATAAATTTTTGGCCGATGTCTTGTATTGATGACAGGAGAGTCAAACCACTCTGTAAAGTCTTCTCCAGCACATCCCAAAGACTTTAAATGGGGTTAACGTCAAGACTCTGGTGGCCAATTCATGTGTGAAAATGATTCCTCATGCTCCCTGAACCACTCTTTCACAATTTGAGCCCAATGAATCTTGGCATTGTCGTACTGGAATATGCTTATTGATGGTATAACCTGGTCATTCAGTATATTCAGGTACTCAGCTGACTTCATTTTATTGCTGCATAATGTTTCTGAGCCTAGACCTGACCAATTGAAGCAACCCCAGAGCATAACACTGCCTCCAGAGGCTTGTACAGTGGGCACTATGCATGACAGGTGCAACGGCGACTTTTTTTTTGGCCAGGCAGTGTATGTATATACACTACTCACAAAAAGTTAGGGATATTCGGCTTTCGGGTGAAATTTCAGGATGAACCTAAAATGCACTATAACCTTTACAGGTGAAATTAATTTGCCCTTCTCTAAACTTTTGAATGCACATGTCCAACTATTCAATGTTTCAGTACTTTTTGCACAACTGTTCTCTAACAAGGAGCTGAACAGCAAAATTCACAACAGGTGTTTGATCCATGAATCGACCAATAAATTTCCTGGTTCAATTAGAATTGGTATTTAAACAGTCCTCTTCATCATGCTGTTCACATTTTGACATCATGAGACCAAGACGACACCTAACAATTGATCAACAGTACCTCGCCATTGCGAGGCTTCAAACAGGATGTTCTCAGAGGGAAGTGGCCACTGAGCTTAGAGTGTCACAGAGTGTCATCAGCAGGTTGCAACAGAGATACAGAGACTGGAAGAGTCACAGAAAGGCATAGAAGTGGACGTCCTTTGGCCACATCCCACACTGATGACCGCTTCATTGTGAACAGTGCCCTGCGGAACCGGATGATGAATGCCACTCAACTCCAGGCACATTTAAGGGAGGTGAGAGGCACCCAAGTGTCACGTCAGACCATTCGAAACCGTTTACATCAGCGTGGTCTGCGTGCTAGACGACCTGCAAGGGTACCTGACCACACCACCAGGCACAGGCGTCATCGTCTTGCATGGGCCAGGGAGCATTTACGCTGGACGAGGGACCAGTGGGCCTCAGTGCTGTTCTCTGATGAAAGTCGATTCACGTTGAGCAGAAATGATGGCCGCCAACGATGTTGGAGACGTCAAGGAGAGCGCTATGCATCAGCCACTGTTGTCACCAGACGACCCTTTGGTGGTGGCGGTGTTACAGTGTGGGCAGGTGTGTCTAGTCAATACAGAACTGCCCTACACTTTGTGAATGGTACAGTGACAAGCCCATACTACCTGAATAACATCATTAATCCAGTCATTGTGCCCCTGCATGAACAACACAGGCCTAATTTCATCTTCATGGACGACAATGCTCCAGCTCATCGAGGTCGCATCATTAGGGAAAGGCTGCTGGAGACTGGGGTACCTCAAATGGAGTGGCCTGCACTTTCTCCAGACCTGAATCCCATAGAAAACCTATGGGATCAGCTGACTCACCGTGTAGAGGCTCGTAACTCTGTACCCCAGAACCTCAATGACCTGAGGGCCGCCCTTCAAGAAGAGTGGGATGCCATGCCTCAGCAGACAATAAGTCGACTTGTGAACAGCATGAGACGTCGTTGTCAAGCTGTAATTGATGCTCAAGGGCACATGACAAGTTATTGAGACATTGACATTTTTGTTGTGGTATACCCACCACTGTTGTTGGCTTTTGTTTCAATAAATTGTTTGAGATGAGGAAATCACCATTGCATGCTTCTACTTAAATGCCCTACTTTCATGATACGTATAATATCACTGTAGCGTGAACTTACATTTTCCATAAATTTCACCCGAAAGCCAAATATCCCTAACTTTTTGTGAGTAGTGTATACACATATATCCAAGATATGAATTGGCATAATAAGGTGCCATAGTAGCACCTATGGCTGTACCCTCAATCTGTAAATTAAAGAGAATCTTCAAATAAGAAGTAATTTTTGGTTAATACCAAAACAGGCCATATCTATTATGAATTCTGTGGGAAGATCACAAGGAAATCTAGAAACCAAACCTTCATCAGGGGGAACATTAGTCTATTAGGATGTAACATCCATAGTGGCTAAAATCACGTTGGGACCAAGATCATCTAATACAGAGAGACACTGAATAAAATTGCTCATTTCTCGCAGATAGGTTGGGAGACTCGGCCTTAAAACAAAATCAACAAAATTAGAAAGAGGTTCAGTCAAACTATATATCAGCTACACACACGTTGTCTAGAAGGATGACTCAAATTCTTAGGAACCTTCGGCAAAATATAGAATTCAGGTTTATTAGGGGAAATATTATGCAGGTACTGTAACTCCTTGCTTGTGATAAGGGAGCCCACTGCGATGGCGACGCTAGATCAAAGCTGCAGCAAAGGAGGCAGGGATGGGACGAAAACTTACCGACACGCTCCCAAAAACTGAGCCCATGGCAGTTGCTCAAGCTTCCTCCTGGTAGATAGCAGTGGAGGCCAGGATCTGCGCCTCGGGGGGAATTTTTCTCCCAGATAGCTTTTACGGTATTGAGTAACTTGTGTCTCTGACGATGATCTCCCGGCGATTTGTAAGTGTCTGCTTGGCAATCAGCGTTTGTTCTCATTTTCATTTTCATTTTGTTTGCAACAAAAAGTCAGGAAGGTTTAATTTACACAGCTGGCCGTGAGAACACGTGTAGGGTTACAAAACGTATGAATGAATGAATGAACGTATGAATTTTATTTGTTCTTTTATACAGTTCTATCAGTTAAATTTGCATTTAATTCTAACAGTGACATTTACATTGAGTAGTCCTGGGGGGGTGCGGTGTTAGCTCCTGCCTGATTGGTTTCAAGACACGATTGTTACAAGACATCTCCGAAACCAGCCAGATATCCAGGCGTCTGCACAAACCCCAGTGTACAAACACACAACATCATCTGTATGTTCCCCGAAGTGTGTGCTTCTATGTATATATTAAAAATACATTCTCACAATGGAATGTGCCTTTTGCCAAATCTAATTCTATGAAGGATATTTTTCATAGTCTTTCTCTCCATCCCTCAGATGAGATTTTTTCAGAGGATGAGTCTCAAGAGCATGTGGGCGTGCCTGGGGGGAAGGGAGGCCACACCGCAGACAGGCTCCAGAAAGCTGCAGAGAAGGCAGAAAGAATGAAAGCCAAAATCAAAAGGCGGAGACAGGAGTGGACAGACCTGTGAGTAACACATTCTCCTTGGTTAAATCGCAAGAGCATTCTCAGTATCCCTATCCTCAAACAATCACTGCTTTGTGAGTGTGTGCATGTGCAGTTGTGTGTGCAGGTGCTGGAACTCAATGAGTTTTGTTCCAATTTTTAGGGGTCCAAGCACTGCAGGTGCTGGAAGCCTCTTGGCTTTTTAATTAGGGTCCAAGCACCGCAGGTGCTGGAACCCTATTATATTTGTTCCCATCTTTATTATTAGGGGTCGAAGCAGCACAGCTGCTGCAACCCTATTGCTTTTGTTTTGATTCTTTTTTCTCCCCTCCCTTTTCACCTAAAATAACTGTGAGCTGATATGACCTAGAATCACAAAACTTGGTAGGGTTGTTGGGATGGCTGAACTCTTGGATCCTTTAAAGGGATTGCCAACTGTGATTGAAACATGGTTTTCTTCTCCTCATTGTTAAAATTATCTGAACAAATACAGAGCGCTGTCTATAAGTCCTTAATTCCAACTTGCAAAAACTAGGCCTGCCTTTAAAAGTATTGATATCAAAATGTGCTCAAGTTACAACTAACAATATTGCCTATCGTAGCTCACACTAAATTAACTAGCTCTATTCCAAAGCAATGCTATCCAAACTTTCCTAAATTATTTAATGCAACTTGGCCCTGTGTTTCTTCATCGCCTCATGGAACAACATATGATTTCAATTCATGTTTTTAACAGTTGATGAATAATTACACTCCAGAAAGGATATGGTTATACTTTGTTGGCAAGTTTACTTTAGAGAATGTACAGGTTTTAAAATGTTAACTGCTGCTACAGATTTATTTACAATTCACAAGCAGACATTGTCGTGGATTTTTCCCTTTCAACCCACAGTGAGCAAAGTCTGTCCAAACAGAACCACAACAAAACCATGTAATAGAATAAGAAAAAGAATTTCAGTTCATTTGGAGATAAACTCAGAATGAGAGAGAGTCTTACCAGAATCTCTAACTTGAAAACAGAATACAGAGGACATTTATACACAATCTATTATTGCTTTACTGATTTGCCACAAGGGGCGGTTTCTAAACATACAGAGACAAGGGTATCCATTTCTTGGTGTTTATTCTTTCGATAACCTCTAACCTTCAAAGATTGTGAAGGAGAGGCACAGAGGGAGTGAAAACACAGCAGGCCTGCTTAAAGCCTACTCAGTGTTCACAGAGAATACATTGTTTAATTACTTAACTCAATATAATTGATCTACTAATAATCAAAACTATAATAAATGCTTAATGATAATCGTGTGATTGTCTCTATGTTAATACACACACATTGTAAAACAGAAAATTCCTTTACATTTCCCTCCTTTTATCATTCCATGATAACAAACAATTTTCTGTTACAATCTACCTAATGTACTCAATCAGTTAGTAAGTGATTCATTTTAATAACATCATAAATGATTACATGATTATACAGACCAAATACAATAATCTCGTGTGGATATGTACAATACTCCAATAATCCAGGGGGAATTGAAAAACCGGCAGATTCAGGACTTCAGATTCAGGACAAAACTAGCATAGAGCCAGAAAACCCAATCAATTCTGGAAAAAATAATCCCCCGACCCCCCTTAGGGCAATCAAGCGTCGCTTCCAGATATCAGCAAATATCGCACATCATCCATCTTTGATTAATAATAAGAATCAACATAGGAAAAATAAAAATATAAGAAATGAAATCATAGTGGATTGATAATCATAATTGATTATAAAAATGTTCACTATAATGTACTACTGATTATTTTAACATATAAAATTACTACTATCAAGAGAAAGTCAGAAAGAAAAGAAAGATAAAACATAAAAACCCATCATGTAATGGAGACTTTTCACAACTCCTGGAATGTCGACCTTTTAAAACTCTTCACATTACAGCACTGTCTGTCTTCCCACCAACCATGTGACAGGGTGGGTACATAATTCAGGCCTATACTTTATATAGGGCCGTCAGTAAACTCAGGAAGTTGTCGGAGAAGGAATACATTATCTTGTTCAGGATCAGGAACATATTGCTGTAAGTACTGACCTATGGCAGCTTGAGTCAGGAATCACATATGTGGAATCATATAAGGCAATGAGGGCGCAAACTCTACTCCAGTCAGGGGGAGAGCAGTGCCCACAAAGCAATTACCAATCAGATAACAGTCGACTTCCCAGGCGAGAGGATGGTGTTATCCCGGAACAGTTTGTAGTTTGTTCCCTATTCCAAGGTAATGAGATTGCGTGTGACCAGTTCTTCCTGCATATCTCATCAGCCATGTCAGGGTAGTCTCTGCAGGGACTATAGGAATCACTCAGACAGTCAAAATACTTATCCGGCTGTATGGGCGGACAGTCACAGAAAACAGTTTTACACTGAACATTGTCTAATTGACCTAGCGCATTAGAGCCATGATCTATAATACACCTTCCAAACTTCATACTATGATTAAGTACGACTGGACCGGGCATTCTCCATGACACCTGTGGCCATGCTAGGTAATCTTTCAGGAAAGAACAATCTGTATTGACTACTGGAGTACTCAAAAGTGACAGACTTAATGGCACAGAGAAGTCAGCTTCTTCCCACCGTTTTCCCATACCTGGGTGAGAACTCAGTCCCACCAAACATGTTGAGAGGTCGTTCTTCAGATTCTGCACCTGAAGAAGAGGGCCTGCTGTGGAATGAGGCATGTGAGAGCAAACATAACAAGACTGGTTAAAGTGCTGCTTTGCAGTCCACTCAGCATAACGCCACCAAGAGTTAGTAGCATAATGATGCTTCACAGTTCCTGGTGGTGACATACCTTTTAGGCCTTTTAGTCATTACAACAGTACCGTTTAGTTCACTGGTGTTAATGGTGTAGAATGTCTCATGAATCAGGATAATGGGCAGAACAATGATGAGTGTAATGAGGCCTAGTAGCAATAGGCCTACCTCCAGGATGCAGCCTAATCTTCTCAAAGGGTTGTACCCCTCGGTGTTCCTGCTGTGGTCTGGCATGTTGGGAGCAGATATTACCGTCACGTGCTCCTTGAAGTGGTGGTTCTCTGAGTTTTTAAACTCCATGAGAACTTAGTTGTCCCTGCGCATCGGTCGAGGTGGGTCTCTCACCCTTATCCCTCCTTTGGCACTGGTGGAGCTCTTTTGCAGTGGCTGGCGTGGACCCAAGAAGCACGGCCTTCCACTCGCACGGCTGTGGGCGTGGTGAGTAGTACCTGGAAAGGACCCCTCCACCTGGCCTGGTGCCACTTCTTCCTTCTGAAGTCTTTTATCACCACCCAGTCTCCTGGCTGCAGGTCATGTAGAGGCCCGCTGGCTGGGTCTGGGAGAGCTGCTTTCATCTGTTGATGCACAGATCTCAGAACATTGGTTAGCTGAACACAGTAACTTACCATGCGAGTGTCAGATAGCTCTTTGTCCAGCATCAGCCCTGGGGGGTGACATCCAGTCCTCATGGGCTGCCCTGTGATGACTTCATAGGGGCGACAACCCTGTAGCAGCGTGGACCCTTCCTCGCATACCTGTCAGGACAATTGGCAGGGCCTGGACCCAATCCAGACCTGTCTCTGCCATCACTTTTGTTAACCGGTTCTTAATGGTTCCATTTGCCCTCTCTACCGCCCCTCCACTCTGAGGGTGGTAAGCACAATGGAACTTCAACCTGATCCCCAATTGCTCGGTCACTTTGTCCACCACCTTGTTTAAAAAGTGTGTGCCTCTGTCTGAAGACAGCTTCCTCGGGATCCCCCACCTAGGAATAAGCTCTGTTAGTAGGGCTTTCGCCACTGCTGCAGCATCAGCTTTCCCTGTAGGAAAAACTTCAACCCACTTTGAAAACATGTCAACAAACACCAAACAATAATTCTTACCCCTGCATGGGTTAAGTTCAATGTCCATCATCAGGTACTCAAAAGGCTCCTGTGGAGCCGGGTGGGCTGCATTTGGAACCTTCTGGCCCCTCCCAGCATTATTTACAACACAGATAACACACTTTTCACAAAAGTTTTTTGCACAAGTAGAAAATCCGCGGGATTCAGAACATTGCATCGCTTGACTGTAACATTTGGCAAAGAGAGCAACACATGTTGATAGTGAAGCATTCGGGCTGGTGAGAAATGTGCCGTCTTTTGCTTTAACAGAATTTCTGCTACCGCTTGAGGAACAAGGACAGTGAGAGGACGATAAGCAACAAGTGATGCAGATGCAGTTACAGCCAAAGCCGCTGCTGAAATGGAGCGCAAACAAGGAGGAAGGCCCCTAGAAACAGCATCAAGTCGCTGAGAATAGTGACATTATCATTAGCCAAAAGATCATGGCCATGTGCCAAGTCTTGCAAGGGTTGGGAATATTCAGCGTAATCAGAAATCCATTGCCTACAGTACCCTGTCATGCCTATAAAAGACATTACCTGCTTTTTTGTAACCGGTTTAGGGAGGTCAAGAATCGCTTGGATTCTGTCAGTTCCCAAAGTCTTGCCTTCTGCAGAAATTGTGTGTAACCCAAATTGCAATTTCTCCTGTTTAACTTTGTGGCCCTTTGTGGCTAAGAATGTCAACAGTTCAAGTGAATCCTGAATACAGCTGTGCTCGTCTGGAGAGCAGACGAGGAGGTCATCAACGTATTAAATCAAAGTACTTTGGCCTGAAGAAAACTGGAACTGTTCCAAGTTTTCCTGCAGGGCTGCTGAAAAAACTGTTGGCGATTCAGCATACCCCTGGGGTAATCGAGACCAGGTATACCTTTTTGCCCTGAATGTAAAGGCAAACCAGTACTGGGAATTTACATCAACAGGAATACTAAAGAATGCATTCACTAGATCGATCACAGAAAAATATTTAGCATTACCCGGGACCTGTGCAAGAATGGTAATGGGATTAGGCACAACAGGAGCGCACTGTTGAACGGCGCTGTTCACAGCTCGTAAATCTTGTACGAACCGCCAAGACCCATCAGGCTTTTTTACAGGCATCATAGGAGTGTTGCATGGAGAGTCAGGGCAGGGAACCACAACACCAGCTTCTAACAACGCATTAAATACGGGGACAATGCCATCCTCGGCTTCTGGGCATAGGGGATATTGACATTTGCATGGTCTGTATTCAGATTTAGGGGTTACTTGAAGTGGAGTAACTCCAGCTATGAGCCCCACATCATTTTGGGACGTTGCCCACAATTGAGAGGGAATTGCACTGAATCGCGGGTCTGACAAATGCAAATAGGCTTGAGTGTCACACAACTCATGAATGCTGCAGACAGCTGTCAGAGTTCGGAAACTGGTGCGCAGTGACACGCAGAGAGGGAGAATATTTTGAAAATTCCCCTGTCTTTTCCCAGTCTGTGGTATCCAAACATAATTTCACCCATGGCCCTGTGTCCTCCCATTTTTTATTTGAGGCTTTGCACAGCGACACATGGGGTGCACTTCCCGCAATGGAATAGAATTGCTGCTGTGCTGAGCTCAATTGTACAGACAATGCACAGAAATCGCGACCAACCAAAAACAATGTCGAATTTAATGTACAATCACCGTACCAATTCTTTTCAAACTCCAAATCTCTACCTCGACTAAAATGTGCTGTTACATGTAGTTGTAAATCTTTCAGTCTGTCGCCAGTGCCTGTCCACTCAGTTCTGGCGATTTGTATGGCTTTAGCTGTGACTGAGGATCTGTCCAGATCCCAAGCATAGTAAAACATTTCTAGAGTTTCTGCCGTAGCAACTCTGTCAATCGTTAAACCGTCATCAATACACTGCACACTCAGACCTAATTTGCACATTAAGTCTCTGCCAAGCAGATTTACCGGACATACAGGGGAGAACAAGAACGCATGTTTCAAAGTAATATTGGAGCCCGTATTGAAATCTTGCACCAGTAATGGAGCTGTAAATTTCTCTGTCGTGGTCTTTCCACCAGCATCTTGGCTGAGCATGGTTTTACCACTAAAAAGAGGAGGTTTTGAATCCCATGCTTTAGCTGCTATTACAGACCGACCAGCTCCCGTATCCACAATGAAGTCTAATGCTCGCCCATCAACTTTTAATGACCAAAGTGGTAACGCATTTGGAGCCGTATGGTAAAGGAACCCAGCAAACTCACCCTTGTCCGCATGCGTTTCCTCGTCCCCCACAAAACTTCATTGTCCAGGTAATCCAGTTTGACCCCCAGGATGTTGGAAAGTAACATTCCCTTGGGGTGCTGTGTCACAATTGTCAGCATTACCGGAAAACTTACAACCGCGAGCCCAATGTCCCTTTTTTTTCTCCACATTTTCGGCAAACATCATAATCCGCCACGGTAGTGGGTCCCATGGAGTTGGGTCTCTGTCTGTTTCCTTGATTCCGTCCTCCACGTCTGCCATGGCCTCTCCTTTTCTGCTGCTGTCCACCGGCACCATCCC
The DNA here is from genome assembly GCA_029718625.1 of Synaphobranchus kaupii. Classification (NCBI taxonomy): domain Eukaryota; kingdom Metazoa; phylum Chordata; class Actinopteri; order Anguilliformes; family Synaphobranchidae; genus Synaphobranchus; species Synaphobranchus kaupii. Next base: position 62,805,767 of record CM056377.1, read on the forward strand.
GGTTCCCCTGGTAGGACTGGAGCTGGGCCAGCTGCAGCTGAGAGGTCATCTTGTCGCTTTTCTTTTTGTCTTTGTGTTGCTTGTCGCGGTCCTGTTCTTCGCAGTGAACAGCATAACGGAGAACGTCCTTAAGTCTCCGAGTCTGCCAGCCAACACAGGAGGTCTTAATAGCGGTTGCAAGGTGTTTATCTAATCCATCCAGGAAACAGTGGGTTAGCTGAGTCTCGTACAGAGTAAGAGTCTCGTTGTTGTCAGGTTATAATCCAGTCCACTGTGTGCGTCGTACTTCTCTGAAAGTCTCTCAAGAAAATCATTAACAGTTTCACCAGGCTTTTGTTTAACCTGTCTGACTGCTTCCCAGTTCAGACGAACAGGGAATTCGGTTTTTCATACTGGTTTCTAAAGTATCTATCTGCTTCATATATGCAGACGCAGCATCATCATTGTATGGATGGTTCGTAGACCAAGTTCCCCTTACGTTACCCCACCGTAACTTCAGTTTCTTAATCAGTACAGTTTGTAATTCACCTGCAGTTGGGTGACAAGTTCTTACCAGATTTCTCAAAGCTTCCATGAACTTGGCACCACCCACCTGGGTTGGATCCGGCAAATCTTCGCAGACAGCCTGTAACTCTACCTTGTGCAGTTCGCCCTTGTGGGAAGTTACCTGTACTGTGGAATCTGGGCTTACAGAAACTGCAGGTCTCGCTCTGGCCGCCGGCCCACTCGCAGATGGTTGTGCAGCAGCACTGGAATGCACTGCCTGGGGAGCAGTGGCTGAGGGATGTCCGTGAACTCCTGCCGCTTGCTGTGGGACATAAGCTGGAGGACACGCAGGACAGTCCAAGTCCAGGTTAATTTTGTGTATGCTTGCAAGCTGTGCTACATTGGGATACAAAGAGCCGCCGGAATGCACAGCAGGAGATGGCACTGAATTACTTTGTTGGGATTTCTCCACAGTAATTTTATTTTTATCTTCCCCCTTGGTCTGTTTTTCCTGCCTTAATTTTGATTCCTTTTCCCACAAATCTACTGCATCCCAGTCGGGTTGCCATTTAATTTTACGTTTACTATTTTTAACCTCATATGACCGCAGCCGCAGTTTTAGGTTATCAATCTGATTTAGGCTAAAAGAGCCTTTTTCAGGGAAACCTAACTTTTGCCATTTAACATGCTGGTGTGTGGTTGCCGGACCATATTTGTCATGCATTATTTTCATTGGACCCGTAAATTCCTGTTTCCTTGAATTTTTAGAACCCATTGTCGTGCGTTTGTCCCACAACCAAACTATACCTGATTCATTTTAAGGTTTTAATTTTTTTCTTTTAATTAGGCCTATTTTAGTCAGAATCAGTTTCAGATTCTGCACTATCCTCTGGATAATTGTCCTCACTTTCAGGGTGAACGTTTAGCCTAACTTCTAATAATGCCGTTTCCTTCTCTTTTAACCAATCACCTCTATCATATATATATATAACCATAATTAACTCCTCTGCAAAAATGCCTCTCCTGTACTGGTCCATGTATATCATTTGCCTCTACTGACAATACATGATACCACATTACAAAAATGTTTCAGAGCTCATTACAAGAGAAAGAAAAAGAGAAATATTAGCCCATGGGTAGGAGCAGCATACAGCCTCCACAGTTTGAATCACTCCACAGAGTGACGGACCCGTCGGTCACTAATCAAACTTTTACATTTGAGCGCAATACAGCCTCAAGTTACGTTTTGCTGTGGCGGCTCACCTGTGATTTCTCTTTCTATGGATTGCGTATTGATCACCCCAGACAGACGTCTTAAGCTGATGATACACGGGCAATATTTTCAGGCAATATTGCCGGCAATATTGCCAGGCAATGATTGCTGGAAATTTTCCTATTGACAAATCAATATCTGAACAAGTTTGATCGAGGCAAGCAATATTTTGCTACCATCCAATCACAGATGAGATTTTGGGTCACATGACACCGTAGTCTTCCAAAAATACATTTCAACAATGGCTGTCAAGTGGTGCGAGGAAACCGAAGGGATGCTGATCTCTTATAACTTTATGTATTTATTACTCAGGTAAGTTATATTGATGTATTAGTGTAATATTGAAATAAAGACCAACCTTTCAAGTTATGGTATTCTTGACTTTTGATTGTAAATAATTGGTATTATTACTCACTCACCGCCGTACTGATGAACCGAGTGACTTTTAACTAGCTAGCTAGCTAGCTAACTTTACTCAGCAGACGTAATCAGACCACCTGCTTTATTGGTGAATACATCCAAGAATGCTTCCGTAAAATTTAGAGATACGGTCGATTTACATTACATTACAATTACATTGGCGGAAAGCTGTGGTTCTTGCCGTTCCGGGCACATATATACCTTTGTGGTGAGATGACGGTAAAGGTTTGAAACAGAGGTTAAAAACAGGATCCACAAAAAATCTTTTTTCAGTTATTGCCCCATTGCCCATTGCTACAGTGGCCCATACCCATTGCTGGCAATATTGCCTGAAAATATTGCCTGTGTATCATCAGCTTTACTCTCCTCGGTCCGGTCGCCGCCGTCCTTCCTCTAGGTGACTGATTACAGTTACCTCTCTGTGAGAAGGTGGGTTGCGGTCTCGGGGTTTGAACTCCCGGCAGTGCGCCGTTCCGACTTGAGAGAAATCTGCGTAGGAGAAAACCAAGTTAGCAATCCTGCCGACTACGCCATATTGTCGTGGATTTTTCCCTTTCAACCCACAGTGAGCAAAGTCTGTCCAAACAGAACCACAACAAAACCATGTAATAGAATAAGAAAAAGAATTTCAGTTTATTTGGAGATAAACTCAGAATGAGAGAGAGTCTTACCAGAATCTCTCTAACTTGAAAACAGAATACAGAGGACATTTATACACAATCTATTATTGCTTTACTGATTTGCCACAAGGGGCGGTTTCTAAACATACAGAGACAAGGGTATCCATTTCTTGGTGTTTAGTCTTTCGATAACCTCTAACCTTCAAACCAAGTAACGAAAACATCCATCTCACAGACTGCCTGTCTCTGTAGATTGTGAAGGAGAGGCACAGAGGGAGTGAAAACACAGCAGGCCTGCTTAAAGCCTACTCAGTGTTCACAGAGAATACATTGTTTAATTACTTAACTCAATATAATTGATCTACTAATAATCAAAACTATAATAAATGCTTAATGATAATCATGTGATTGTCTCTATGTTAATACACACACATTGTAAAACAGAAAATTCCTTCACAACATTCATATTAAGAAACATTATGTACAATAGAGAAAGGGAGGATGAATAAATAAATGCAGATAAAAATAAGTAATATTTTTAAAAGAGCATACATATAGCATTTTTACAAACATATCCAGACATATTTGTGGGTCAGATGATGGCAAATAAGTAATATTACAAATTTTCATAACATAATAATAGTTATTATATTTGCGAACAGAATTTTGTGAACACAAGGATATCTATGCTCTGTAGGAGCACACAAGTTTTGATAGAAATATTCCAAATAAATAAATCAATAAATACATAATAATAATAATACATTTTATTCATTCTGTGCTTTTCATAGACACAAAGCAGAGAGAGACATGCATACAGAATAGTACATGCATTCCAAATAAATGCATGCAGACATTCGCGTAACCATAACGCCCTCTACTGACGAGAATGATAACATTTCTCCTATTACCGATAGCCCACAATTACATTAAAATTAAAAGAGTTTGTAGATGAGCTCTATTTAATGTCTAATGAAATACAATGAACAGCACCACCTGAACTATGGATCATGAAGAAGCATGTAAATTAATTAACCAAGTCTATATGGAGACATGCATGCACAGTAGGCTAGACACAAACACATTGTAGCTGAAAGAAATACATACAGCCTAAAATATGGAAATACAGTTGTAAAATAGGCGTATTAGTATTCTATAGAAATAACGTTAGGCTATTCAACACTGTCTTGTCGGATGCATAACTCCAAGCTTCCATGTCTGGGCTACAAGCTGCCGAACTTCATAAGCACAGCATAATACCTTCGCAGTTTATTTCCCGGTAGTGTAGTCTAACGTTGTCTGCGGGAAATATTTTGGTACCGGACCATGTCACTAGGTTTAGTTTAGTTTTCTGTAGTGCAATGGATGTAGGCATGAGGCATGTTGATTCACTTCGTAGTAGCCTAGCTTGTACCTGCTTCCTGACTAGCAGCTGACTGACGTTTCTCTGGCAAAACTAACGTTGGCTAACAAGCTTAATTGGACAACGCATATTTCCCAGGAATCTTAGCCAGCAGGAAAACAATAGATAGGCTACTACTAAGAAAGTAGCCTACCAGAGATTATTCTTCTGATTATTATTAGAATGAAAAGTGTTTGCAGTAAGATACATTGTCTGCAGAGTAGCGTAGACTAGAGTAATGTTCGGAGGCTATAGTAATTTTTTTAAAGTGACTAACCATGAATCAGATATGTTTAGGGAATTGGAGGTTTATAAACCCGATCTCTCAAGGCTTTGCAGCTTCTTGTAGGCTATCGTCAATTCTTAATGTATTATCGTAAATTCTTAATTTTCCTAGTAGTTAATTTTATGGTGACATTGTGTTATGTGTGAAAAGGATAAACGGAACAGAGCTGAAGTGAAGAAATGAATGAAGACATAATAAAGAAATGTTGGCCGAGGCGAGCATTGAAGGTTCGGTTTCCAGTGAGTCAGACATGACTGCGGCGCAATGGACAGCACGCTCCACACAGGCGAATATTTTTGTCGGCATTTGTGTGAGATTAAAACATGTAGCCAATGGCATTTTTACATTAATGCAAGAACGCGATGTTAACCAGATGATATTCTGTGTTGAAACTTTTTTCTTTGCTTGACAAATGGCCATGGGATGCCTGTTCCCATAACGTTAGCTAGCCTATTGCATTACTGTCGTGGTGTCCAATGACTGAATTGTTGAACATTTTTGCTAACTTATCATCCGGGTTCTAAGAATGTTAAACCGGATGCACTCTCACAGATTTTTGACCGGTCTGAGGATGATCGCCCCCCTGAGCCTATCGTTCCCATGGCTTGGATCCTAGCCCCAGTCACGTGGGACATTGAATCCCTTGTGTTAGGTGCCCATTGTCTGGACCCAGATCCTGGTGGGGGTCCATCTAATTGCCTGTTTGTGCCCTCCTGGGTCACAGGTACTGCAATGGGGTCATTCCTCCCGCATTACGGGCCATCCTGGCATCCATTGGATGATAGATTTCCAATCCAGGCGATTTTAGTGGCCTGGCATGGATAAGGATGTTCGGGAATTTATTTTGGCGTGTGCGGTTTGCTCGACCCCCGCCCTCAGGGCTGTTGCGCCCTTTACCCATCCCTAGCGGTCCTTGGAGCCACGTCGCTTTGGACTTTATTACTGGGTTGCCTGCAGTGGATGGTAATACTGTTATTCTGGTGGTGGTAGATAAAATGCACCACCTTAGAAAACCTATATAAATTGCCATCTGCACCGGAAACAGCACGGTTGGTTATCGACCATGTTTTCAGAGTGCACGGCCTGCCCCAGGACATTGTGTCTGATTGCGGACCCCAGTTTGCCTCACGGTTTTGGCATTCCTTCTGTTCGCAGCTGGGGGCGTCTATTATTCTGTCTTCAGGATTTCACTCTGAGACTAACGGACAAACCGAACGCACCAACCAGACGCTAGAGAGCACCCTCCGTTGTCTGGCCACTGCCAATCCAACTTTGTGGAGTCACCCCCTCGCTTGGGCAGAGTATACACATAACACGCTGCGTAACGCGTCCACGGGGCTCTCGCTGTTTGAGGCTCAGTTTGGGTATCTACTAGAGGTCGAACGATTAATAAATTTTGAGATAATCGGCATCTGGCTTTTTTTTTTTTTTTTAAATTTTATTGACAATATAAGTCACATACAAACAAAGAAAACATTAATACTTTTGGCAAGTATTTATTTTCATTCTCTCAGAAACAAGGAGATGCTGTTGTTATCTGCTGATAAATTCTGTTAAGTGCACTAAAACTTTTTATTTATTTTTTATTTATAAAAGTCTTTTTTACAGACATTTTTTAAAATTAAAATAAGTAGAGTGCAGAGTGCGGATCTACAGAGAGCAAACAGAGAGTAGTTTTTTATGTTCAAATGAATACATAAGTGTTAAATAAATGTTCATTTAAGTTCAGCAATTTTGTGTCTCATTTGTTATTATATTTAAATCTTATTTTATCAGATGCAAAAAAATAAAAATAAAAAAACAAAACATGATATCGGCTTTCTAAATATCGGCATCGGCCACTGAAAAACCCATATCGGTCGACCACTAGTATCTACCCCCTCTGTTCCCCGAGTTGGAGAAAGACGTAGAGGTACCGTCCACCGGGTCTTTTGTCCGGAGGTGCCGGGCCATTTGGAGGAGAGTTCGCGCATCTCTCGTGCGCTTCGGCTAGGCAGAAAGTACTGGCTGATAGGTGCCGCCGCTCGGCACCTCTCTACCGTGTTGGGCAACGGGTTTGGCTCTCCACACGGGACCTTGTGGACTCTCGCGAGTGGAATCTCGTGAACTCACTTCGCGTTTCGCGGGGCCGTTTAAAATCATCCGCAGGATTAACCCTGTTACGGTGCGCCTCCAGCTTCCCCAGTCCATGAGGATTCACTCTACGTTCCACGTCTCTCGGCTTAAACCTGTGCTTGTTAGCACGTTGGCTCCTGCGGACAGGCCGCTGCCTCCTCCCCGGCTCATTGAGGGAGGTCCGGCATATACTGCATACATGCGGCGCATTTTGGCTGAGAGACGTGTGGGCAGAGGTTTCCAATATCTCGTGAATTGGGAGGGCTATGGCCCTGAAGAACGCTGCTGGGTCCCGTCCAGGCACATTCTGGATCTTGGACTTATAGAAGCCAAGGACTTATAGGGACCGTCTGGGGCCGATCCTTAGTGGGGGGGTCCTGTCATGGGTTTGCAGCTCACCGGTCCTGTTCTGCGGACGTTTCCTTTCGGGTCCTGCGGGACGACGCCTTGCCGTGTTTTTCTTTTTACCTGCACTCATTCGTTTCACCTGTTCCGTCGTCAGCTGTTTATTTAAGCGCAGCGATTTCCGGGTTCGTTGCTTCTGTGTCAGTTTTGCCACGCTAAACCAGGTAACGCAGGTATAGGAACTAAGGCGACCCCTTGTCGGTTTGGCTATATTTCTAAATCGACACGTGGGACTTGCCTTTTAGTGTGTTAGGGATCTCTTTATTTTGAGTTTCTTTTTCCTTTCACATTTAGGGCCCCATCTTACACCCAGCGCAAAGCGGTGCTAACCCAAACGCAAGTGTCTTTGCTATCTTACACCCGGCGCTAGGTTCATAATAACGCCTAGCGCTTACGTCCTTTAACTAGCATGTATTCTTGCGCCCATTACAAGTGAACTGGGCGTGTTGGTCTTAAGATGAGGAGTGGCCAGGATTATTTTTGGCGTATGGCTATCTTGAGCCAGCAGAAAGCGCTTGCGCTAGAACCACCACAAACCTGGTCTAAAGTCATGTCGCAGTTGTTTACATGTTATTTTAACGGCGCATATAAGTGCATCTACATAGGCGTGTGCACAACGCGCGTAGCCTCCTGTCTGATACACACAGGGGCGCACACAAGCATGACTAAAATATCTAGATCACAATGTGAAATATTATTATTGTGTAGGCTATATCAAAAATGCATAATAATAAAAGGTTCCATAGGTCCACATACCTTTCCCTCAGCGAAGGGAAACGATGCCACATTACATTGCTCTCAGCCCACTCCATCAACATCCAGGCGATGTGCGATGGTACGGGACAATGGCTATACATTAAAAAGGAGCTGATAACACCTATATCAAGCCTAATGCGCGAATTGTCATTTACACCTAATGCGTGAATTGTCATTCAATGGAAAACTCGCGCACTGCAATAGACGGACATTTGAGTTCTGAAAATGCGCTTCAGACGTCATTACAATACAGCTCTGTTTATCTAGGAATACAGCCTGTAAGTAAATAGAATGGTTTGTGACTGAAAAAAGTTAAAAACCTTGTCCAGTGAATATTGTTTTTCAAATAGCCTAGGCTACAGCGGATTCGCTGTGCATAAGGTTTTTTTCGATAGCCTATGGTTAAAAAACAGAGATAAATGTCATCATGTTAACTGAATTGTAACCTTAGCTATTCTTCATCCTTCATATTTTTAAGCGGTGCAGCCGCTTCTATACGTGACATGTGTGTCCGTCCGTCTGTCCGTCCGTTCGTAGCATGAGATTTAAACCAATCAGCAGTCGCCTATGCATGACATGCCCGGCAAAACAATAGTAGCTTGAGAAAAGCATGCCCAGCTTCAGACAGCTCTATCTAAAAAAATATACATGTCACAGCTTAGATATTCACACCGTAGGAATCCTGGGAACCAGATACACATCTGTATATAATATGTCTTGTGTAGCTTAAAAACTGTAGTCGTGGTCACAAGTTAGAAAATGGGTTTGAAATTGAAATTACCAGCTGCCGCTAGAGTGGAGTTTTGAACATTCCACCATTTGTGTGAATGGGGAGCATGGTATATGGAGTTTTGAACATTCCACCTGTTAGCAAGGTGAGTCGCCGTAGCAACCCGCCAAAGCAAAATCAATACAAAATCTACCACCAGTGTTCTGCTGGACCCAGTCAGTTATGGAACGGCCCAACAATCAATGCACCCTCTTGTTGAGTTTGGAATTCCATTGTTATTGTTCAAGTCAGGGCTCGAAATTAACTTTTTTACTTGGTAGCACTGGTGCTCCCAACTTCAAAAAGTTAGGAGCACCAGCAAAAATTTAGGAGCACCCACCAAAATGTAAGGAGCACCAACAATATATGTAATATATATTTATTTATTTTATTGATAAAAAACGACAATATAACAGTACGGTGAAAGTAGCCTTAAAAACGCATGGTAGGCCACCACTGGGGCTTTACGCAATATCCTGGGGCCAGGATTTAAAATTTGGTTGCAAACGCACTGTTCAGTGGCGTCTCCTGAGCTGAAAATTGGGGGGGGGGGGGGGGGGTGGCGGAAAACTTCCCTTTAAACTGATTATTGGTCTTAATCATTTTTCAATCAGTTTCCTTGATTAACAATAGGCTACATCAGCGTTTAATTCACCAATTACTCAATGCCATCAAATGTAGCCGGTTCTCCTCAATTAGGCTATTAGGCAAGTAATAAAATTATTTTAACTTGCGTCGCAAAATTGTGCACATTTTAATCAACATTATAATTGTGGATACATGTGCTCTTCGTTCTCCGCACTCTTAATTCCGAAAATATTCATGGAAATTAAACTATCTTAAAGCTCAGCTTTTGTTAGATTATTTTTTTATTGCAGGTTGTGCTAAATAAAAAAAATAATCTAACAAAAGCTGAGCTTTAAGATCGTTTAATTTCCATGAATATTTTCGGAATTAAGAGTGCAGAGAACGAAGAGCACATGTATCCACAATTATAATGTTGACAATAATAATAATTATAATAATGTTGCACAATTTTGCGATGCAAGTTAAAATAATTGTATTACTTGCCTAATAGCCTAATTGAGGAGAACTGGCTACATTTGATGGCATTGAGTAATTGGTGAATTAAACGCTGATGTAGTTATTGTTAATCAAGGAAACTGATTGAAAAATGATTAAGACCAATAATCAGTTTAAAGGTAAATTTTCCGCCCCCCCAATTTTCAGCTCAGGAGCCACCACTGGCACTGTTACCTGCTATCTCCGTCCCACAGGCTAGCCATTGCGCCGTTGTCATACCTAAGCCATTCAAAGTCCTTCGGCCACTCTCTCTGAAAAGTGTACGCCTTCTTCGCTGCTGGTGTACCCATGCGTCGCCATCTCCAACTGTTTCAGCAGCCACGGCGACTACATGGGCCCTATCTTACACCCGGCGCAAAGCGGCGCTAACGCAAACGCAAGTGTCTTTGCTATCTTACACCCGGCGCTAGGTCCATAATAACGCCTAACGCTTACACCGTCAAACTAGCATGTTTGACGGCGTAACTCTTGCGCCATCATTAGTGAACTGGGCGTGTTGGTCTTAAGATGAGGAGTGGCCAGGATTCTTTTTGGCGTATTGCTATCTTGAGCCAGCAGAAAGCGCTTGCGCTAGAACCACCACAAACCTGGTCTAAAGTCATGTCGCAGTTGTTTACATGCTATTTTAACGGCGCATATAAGTGCGTCTACATAGGCGTGTGCACAACGCGCATACCCTCCTGTCTGTTACACACAGGGGCGTGCACAGGCATGACTAAAATATCTAGATCACAATGTGAAATATTATTATTGTGTAGGCTATATCAAAAATGCATAATAATAAAAGGTTCCATAGGTCCACATACCTTTCCCTCAGCGAAGGGAAACAATGCCACATTACATTGCTCTCAGCCCACTCCATCAACATCCAGGCGATGTGCGATGGTACGGGACAATGGCTATCCATTAAAAAGGAGCTGATAACACCTATAGCTATCAAGCCTAATGCGCGAATTGTCTTTGCACCTAATGCGTGAATTGTCATTCAATGGAAAACTCGCGCACGGCAATAGACGGACATTTAAGTTCTGAAAATGCGCTTCAGATGTCATTACAATACAGCTCTGTTTATCTATGAATACAGCCTGTAAGTAAATAGAATGGTTTGTGACTGAAAAAAGTTCAAAACCTTGTCCAGTGAATATTGCATTTATTGTTTTTCAAATAGCCTAGGCTACAGCGAATTCGCTGTGCATAAGGTTTTTTTCGATAGCCTATGGTTAAAAAACGGAGATGTCACCATGTTAACTAAATTGTAACCTTAGCTATTCTTCGTCCTTCATATTTTTTTAAATTACAGTGACGAGGTTTCCATACTCTCACCGTTTAAAACCCAGCTGATTTCACCCATTATTCATTAACTGAACAAAACGATTTTAAAGAGAACTAAGCGTCTAATTAGAAACTAAAACAAATTTGCAGCACGTTACACAATTAATTCACAATTAATTTTAATGCCATTCTCTGCACGTGAGCTGCATGTTCTGTTTCCCCTGCTGTAAGTCGCACGTTTAACGGTCTTCCTGGGAAAGTGGATTGTTTTAAAGGATTACACTACGAGTAAAACAGGTTGGTCACATTTCCATAAACAGGACATTATTAAACAAGGGGAAATATGCGTGAACTTATGGGTTGCGAACCTGACAGCTTTATTGTATGGCTATTTAGTGTCATCATTAAGGCAAAATAACGGTATGTATGTTATTAATCAATATTAGCCTACTATGCAGGTAGCCTAATGAACTTTGGATGAAGCTTGAACTTCGAGAACTCCATGAGAACAGCCTCTTGGAATTGATGTTTGACACTTTCATTGCATAATCAAACGAAATTCGCTGAACAAGCAGGCTAATTTGGCGTTTTCTAAGGTGATCGCACTAAACACGCACGAGCATGTCTGTTTCGCCATCATAAGCAATCCGCCAAGGTGGAAAAGCAGGCTTTTGAAGGGAATGGGATAGACATTTTGATTGGTTTATTGCATGTCTCGCCCAAGACACACCTATAATTAATGAAGAGACTAGGTTCAGCCCAGTTGCACCTTGCGCCGTGCTTAGCGCCAAAAAAACACGCCGCTAAAATAGCAAAAGTGGACTTGGACATGCTCTAAATGGACTTAGCGCCAAGATCGCCAAGATAGGGCCCTTAGTCTCTTCCTTGGTTTCCATTTTCCTATCTCTTTGAGATAGTACCTCAGTTTACTTTTTCCTGTTTTGCCTCTTGTTGTTTGCTCATTTCATGTGCCTGTTGAGCAAGAGGCATTTTTCCTTTCTCTCACCTGATTATTTTGGACGCTTATAGTCTATCGTACCGGAGGTTATTTTCTTTTTTTCTTCGTTTCTGTCTGCCCCTTTATTTTAGCTTGATTATTGAGCTTGGGGGTTCATCCTGTCTACAGCTCGAGTCTGCGAGCTTTTCGCCCACTTTTCCTGGGTCGTTTTTTGTTTGGCAGTTATTGGCTCTGGACTTCCTAAGGGTCTTCTGCAATTATTCATTTACCAATTTTTTACATTTATTTTTTTGTTTGTTTGTATTTTGTTTTCTGTTTATTTGGTAGAGATTAGGAAAGCATAATAAGAGTTATAGCATTTTGTTCTCACTTAGCCTCTTCCCAGTGGGAAGAATGGCAGGGAGAGGGCAGAGGGAGGGTTTGAGTGAAGGGAGACCTGGAGGTTTAAAATCCAAGAAAGGAAATACTGGAGTGACAGGAGCTAATCAGGAAGATAGCGATGGAGCAAGTGAAGAATGGCAGGATGAAATGAGAGAATGGGAGATTGGCAGAAGAGTGGAGTTAAAAGCCGAAATAAAAGAATGAGGAAGGTGCAAAGGTCAGAAGAATCTGACTTTCAAGAGGAGGAAGAAGGCAGGAATATGGTAAGATTCAAAGTCGTTTTGAGGTTCAAAGAGGAAGAAGGTGCCAGGGGGATAAATCCCATAAAGCTGACCTTAGAATTAAAACGTTTGTTAGGAGACATAGATTCTGCCAAAGTGCTGAGAAACGGTAGTATATTTATAGAATGTACAAGCAAAAAGCAAAGGGACTTAATCATTAATCAAGTGGGGAAGCTGAAAGTTTCAAATGCTGTACCTTTTCACAATGGTAAATGGAGTAAGGGAGTCATATCAGGAGTTCCAGTTTGCATGAAAAGTGAAGAGATAAAGGATCATTTGAAAGGGGGTAAACTTCTGAATGTTCAGAGATTGCAAACAGCTAGGGAGGGACAGAGAACAAACACTGAATCAGTGCTCTTGGAGTTTGAAGACAAGGTAAATGCTGAGTTACTACTATACTATACTATAGGTTACTATAGGATATATGAGCTATTATGTAAGGCCTTATGTTCCAAAGCCCCTAAGATGCTATAATTGCCAGAGATTTGGTCACATAGCAAAAACGTGCAAGGGGAAGAGAAGATGTGCCAAGTGTGGAGAAGATCATGAATATAATAAATGTGATTCAGTGCAACCTTAGTGCTGTAATTGTGGGCGAAATCACAGTGTGCCATATGGGGGATGTCAAGTTATGAAACAGGCTGTTGAAGTATAACAGGTAAGAGCTGCAAACCAAATATCATATGCAGAGGCAGCTAAGAGTGAAGGGGCAGAGTAAGGAATGTGCAGGAGTGAGTATCCCATCTGATGAAAAACAAGGGTGTCAAATCGAGAGAGACATGTATGTGAATAAAAGGAAGTTGTTTACCTTCATTGCAGGGGTTATAAATAGTACTGTTGATGTGACATCTAAGACAGAAAAGATTGAAATAGTTGTAAAAGCTGCTGCACATCACCTCGGAGTTGTAGGACTGACATGGGAAGAGGTTAGAGGTGACTTGCATATTCAGTCTAGTAGTCAAGAACTATGTACTGGTTAATATTGTTTATGATTTTAATTCTTCAATGGAATGCAAGAAGTTTGTTAGCTAATGGATAGGAGTTTAACTCCTTTGCATAGGAGGTGACGCCGGTGGAACCTTTTTGCTCAACTGAGACATTTGTTGCTGCTGCTGTAATGGTGGCGTGACTTGTGAGGTAGGAGGGGCCAAACGCAGCAAGGGGGATTCATTAAGCACTAGGCCACTAGGACGGGAAACCCCGTAGTTAAGGGAAGGACACAAGACAGGGAAACACACATACTAAGGCTGCTAACCGGCTCACTGTCACACACTAATGAGTAGAAGCGCAAACGCCAGGTTTCTCAGTAAGAAAACCAAACAATGGAACAAAGCACTGGGCTCCCATACTTCTACAAGCAAAGTGACTAAAAAAGAGCCAGAAATAATAAACACCCTGTCTCGGTAACGAGACGCATAAGAACAGGCGAGTAGCATAATGGCACAAATAACACACACCAAACGTACCGAACACTGCAAACTAATACAAATTAGTATACGAGGAGGCGAAAGGAATGGAGATCTAACGTTCCAAGGCTACTCTGAGACTCGCAGTCAAACGCAAACCTGTCAACAAAAATGCCCAAGCTCCATATGAGGAGAGACATACCTGGAGAATGAACAGAACTACAGTTCCGAACAAAATCGTCCCGCAAGTAAAAAGGACGAAACAGAACAGCTGCACTGGAATTACCGGCTAAAAGACTAACGCGAGTTTGATAGAAAATAAATGCCCTGCCTCTTGGTAAAGAGGAATGTAACGAGGAGGCGAAGGAACAGATATAACATTCCATGGCTACTTTCATAGGCTCGCAGTCATATGCAAAGACGCAGGAACAGAAAAGAGCCAGGGGAGATGAGTCCTAATAACTACATCCACATAGGCAAGTACGCCAGGGGGGAAGAGTCCAGATAACTACATCCACATAGGCAAGTACGCCAGGGGGGAAGAGTCCAGATAACTACATCCACATAGGCAAGTACGCCAGGGGGGAAGAGTCCGGATAACTACATCCACATAGGCAAGTACGCCAGGGGGGAAGAGTCCGGATAACTACATCCACATAGGCAAGTACGCCAGGGGGGAAGAGTCCGGATAACTACATCCACATAGGCAAGTACGCCAGGGGGGAAGAGTCCGGATAACTACATCCACATAGGCAAGTACGCCAGGGGGGAAGAGTCCGGATAACTACATCCACATAGGCAAGTACGCCAGGGGGGAAGAGTCCGGATAACTACATCCACATAGGCAAGTACGCCAGGGGGGAAGAGTCTGGATAACTACATCCACATAGGCAAGTACGCCAGGGGGGAAGAGTCCGGATAACTACATCCACATAGGCAAGTACGCCAGGGGGGAAGAGTCCGGATAACTACATCCACATAGGCAAGTACGCCAGGGGGGAAGAGTCCGGATAACTACATCCACATAGGCAAGTACGCCAGGGGGGAAGAGTCCGGATAACTACATCCACATAGGCAAGTACGCCAGGGGGGAAGAGTCCGGATAACTACATCCACATAGGCAAGTACGCCAGGGGGGAAGAGTCCGGATAACTACATCCACATAGGCAAGTACGCCAGGGGGGAAGAGTCTGGATAACTACATCCACATAGGCAAGTACGCCAGGGGGGAAGAGTCCGGATAACTACATCCACATAGGCAAGTACGCCAGGGGGGAAGAGTCCGGATAACTACATCCACATAGGCAAGTACACCAGGGGGGAAGAGTCCTAATAACTACATCCACATAGGCAAGCCCCGCATTACTCCAGAAAACGTAAAGAGGTAAACGCCCGGTCTCCCAGGAGAGAGAAACATTTTACAGGCGAGCCGACGGAGCACCGTCGCCCCATAACTTTACTAGCAAAAAATGACTAACACAAGCTTCGTAGAAAAGAAACGCCCTAGCCTCTCGGTAAAGGGAAATGTAACGAGGCGAAAAGAACAGAGAGCTAACGTTCTAAGGCTACTTTCAGAAATGCGCAGTCACACACAAACATGTCCACAACATCGCCTAAGCTCCATGTAAGGAGAGACATACCCGGAGAACGAACAGAACTACAGTTCCGAACAAAATCGTCCCGCAGGTAAAAAGGACGAACAGGACAGCTGCACCGGAATTACCGGCTAACAGACTAGCGCAAGCTCAATCGAAAATACACGCCCTGCCTCTAAGAACAAATAAAGCCCTAAAGTCAGTATGATAAAAACACCCTGTCTCTTAGTAAGAAACTACTATACAGATACACACAAACAAACACAGACTCCTCTCGCTTTCACGGAAGACAGCAGACAGAGAGAGGAGAAAGAGACAGAAAAGGGCAAAAGATCTAGGCAACAAACAAAAAGGAAAGACCAGAAAGCGGTAACAGAAACGAGCACACAAAAAAGGAATTCAGCCTTAAAGCTCAAAGCACAAGCACAACGGAGCAAAACGGCCTTCTTAAAAACCTCAACCTAAACATACTGGCTAAACATTAAAAGCGCAAAATAATACCGCACACAAAACAGCACAAATAATGCCAGACAATACACCACAATACAAATCAACAAACAATCAATATCGAAGCCCCGAACGAAGGAAACGGAAGGCTTATATAGCTCACCGGCAAACAACGCACACCTGTGAACGCTGACGAGACTTCTCCGCGAAAAGCCGAGA
This sequence comes from Synaphobranchus kaupii, assembly GCA_029718625.1. NCBI lineage: Eukaryota > Metazoa > Chordata > Actinopteri > Anguilliformes > Synaphobranchidae > Synaphobranchus > Synaphobranchus kaupii. The sequence continues at coordinate 62,821,941 of CM056377.1, forward strand.
CGGAGCCAAAACTCCACTAACAGAGCAGCGCCCACGTGTGGCGACCAAGGAACACGACCGCGAGGGAAAAGGGTAATAAACCATTACAGCTGCAGCCAAACTATTATTGGAAATCACAAACTCTGTGTTTTAAATTTATTGGTAGACGGTTCGTGACGATTTCTGCCGAATACAGAGTTTCTAAGTGTCACTATTTCCCCGTAGCAAGTCAATTTAACAAGCAACCCCCCACCTAGTCTATACCTACCCATGCGTGACATAGTGGACAATAGCGTCTATGTTTGAGTTCATAAATATATTTATTCATCATATAAAATTAGAATAATGTCATAGCAACGAGATAAACCCAACAAGCCTGATCGTATGCCAGAAAAGCCATGAAAAGCCCTGCTCACTCAAATGCAAAATAAACTGTGAAAGTACTGTCGCATTCTACCATGTATTCTACTAGCAATATATGCTACTAAATATGAAATAAATATACAATCCTACCATTGGTTTTATACATCGAGATGTTCCTTTCAAAATACTGTTCAAAATTCAGTGGTCATTTATTGTCTGGTACAATCGGTTTGAGAAATATACAACACTTTATACTGCTATTACACTATCTGAAACGTTGACGCGTAATACCCCCATGCCCTGTAAGCCTGTCTCATTCATTACAGTTCTTTCTGGTTTAATTGTCTGCTTTTTTATCCAATAGAAACTACAGAAAAATACAATCTCAGGACAAAAGTATACATACTGTAGAGTACAGGGACAAGTGATGTTTTATTGAGGTACAAGAGTGAATGATTAGGCAACATATTTAGGTGTATGTAACAATGTGATATCAATGTTTTTTATCTTAAGCAATCAGAAGGAGCAAATGTATAGCTTTATAATGGACAAAACTAATTTTATTTATTTTATGACATGTTATGCATAGGGGTTTTGGGCCCATAGATATCTACCCCCCTATACTGATGGAAATATAGTAATTCCCACTTGGAAATTATGCAAAAGTGAGTTTTATGAGCCAAAACTGTTGATTTGTAGTTAAATATATCATAATTTTTTATCTATTTACAGCAGTGCACAATTTAGCCATTTGGATAGATTTTGAGACACTAATGGACAACAGGGTACACTGCTATATTTTGCATCATAGACCTTTAGTAGTTCTGCATATCATCCTCAGATTTTGCAAAACTTGTGGACATGGAGTTTATGATCCAGGAAATGTATATATATTACCTATTTCACTTATGTAGCTCTCAGCAAACTAAAGAAAAAACTATTTTTTTTCCAAAGTTTTTTTGCATTTGTGGTACTTTATTTTGACTTAAATTATGAAAATAAACAAATCTAAGTTTGTATTGTAAATGGTACACCTGTCTTGTTTAATTTAAGTCATTTCCCAGGTTTATGTGATAATCACACCTGGAGTTATAAAGCCTTAAACAGAGCACCCCCTAAATAGTTGCCATCTGTGCCAAGGGGTTATGCATTTTGTTTAGAGTATGGTAATGTCCCCAGAAGTCATATGTGTTGCAGGGATATGCTACCATACGTAGAGATAGAGGAAATGATAGGGGAGGAGGATGTGTTGCCTTCATTAAACAAGCTGTTTCATATGGAGTATTAGGTTTCCCTAATACTCCATATGAAACAGCTTGTTTAATGAAGGCAACACATCCTCCTCCCCTATCATTTCCTCTATCTCTACGTATGGTAGCATATCCCTGCAACACATAGTGAGCAGGAATATATTTCAGTAGAAATTTCATTGAGAGAGGGAAATTTAATGATTATCAATTATTACAATCCCGTAAGAAGTTGGAACTGAGTCAACTTGAACGGATCGAAGGTCAGGACAGGGATAGGGTTGTATGGTGTGGGGATTTCAATGCCCATACAGTGCTTTGGGGTGGAGCAAGGAATGATGGAAATGGCCAGGTAATAGAGGAATTGTTAGAAGTGAAAGAACTGGTGTGTTTGAATGATGGAAGAGGCACTAGAATAGACATTAGCTCAGGTAATGAGTCTACCCTGGACTTAACAATTGTTTTAAGGTCAATAGCCAGTTCTTGTGAGTGGAAGGTATTGGGGGAATCGACCATAGGGAGTGATCACTATCCAGTTATCTGCAAGATGGGTATGAGAAAGGAAATAATATCAGTGCATGGAGGAGGTAAATGGATTCATAGGATGGCAGACTGGGAGAAATTCAAGGACGTTCATCAGGGTTGAGGAATATTGACATATCAGGTGATGTAGATACTATGAGTCTGAATATAACAGTAGGAATAATAGCAGCAGCTGAGGAGTCTATTCCTTAGAGCAGTGGTTCCCAGACTCGGTCCTCTGGGACCACTGTGTATGCTGGTTTTCGTTCCAACCACAATTGCAATCCCAAAATCCTAACAAGCTGTTCATTTTTCTTAATTAGGTGCTTTTCATGTTTAGAGGGATTATTTACCCTCTTAAGCCACATCATGTCAGAAATAGCTATACATGCCATGAAGAATAAAAATTCCCATGTTCCTACTGTGCTTATTGGGCTGTTTTGCAAATTCCTAAATTATTTAATGCAACTTGGCCCTGTGTTTCTTCATCTTACCATCTCAAGAGAATGTGGTCAATAAAACTGTATGTTCCACATCAAACTGCAAAATGAGAATAATTTATAGTGGAAATACTCACAAAATTCTGTTTGCAAATATCATAACTATTATAATGTTAAAATAATTTTGTGAACACAAGGATATCTATGCTCTGTAGGACCACACAGGTTTTGATAGAAATCCAAATATTCCAAATAAATAAATCCGTAAATACATAATAATAATAATAATAATAATAATAATAATAACAATACATTTTATTCATTGTGTGCTTTTCATAGACCCAAAGCAGTGGATGCAGACAATTGTTCAAACATGCCCTATAGTGTAGTAATTTTTCTGTTTAATTTCTAAGTGCAACACATCTGAATCAGAGTATTTCCACTATAAATGATTCTCATTTTGCAGTTTGATGTGGAACATATTTGTAACGTTCCACTCCCGTCCTATTGTTTCGTCGTGTTTTCCCTTTCCCCCTGTCTCGTCTTTGTCTCTCCATTGTCCGTTTTCCCCCCTTGCTGCAGGTTGGGTGTGTTTTCCCGTTTGTGTCACTCTGTTTCACTACACTCATCTCAGCCTATCCCATTCCCCCGTTTCGCATGCATTCCACACTCTCCGCTCTGTTAATCACTCTCGCATACATTCGCACGCGGCACCTAATTGATTCCAATTAAATGTTTGCATTTAGTCACCCGGTGTTTTCTGTCCTGTGCCAGTTTGTTAATGCTCTTTGTCTGAAACCTCTGGTCCTGTCTGGTTCCCTGTCTAGTTGCTGCTTTAAAGTCTTGTTCTGTGCCGGCGTTTACTCGCCCTGCAATTCTGCCTAGTCTAAGTCTGCTCAGTCTGGAACAGTACTACCCGCTGTTCACTGTTTCGTCTCGCTATACTAACTCTGTCTGCTTCAGTCCAGCCTGCAGTCGTCTGTAATCCCTGCCTGTGTTGCGGTTTTCCTGCCTCCCACCTGGCGTGTGTGCATGCAGCTTGGGCTCCTGCTATTCCACCTTGCGGCGGTGCCCACTTACTGCCAGTGTTGCGGTGCTGCTGATGTGCTGTCGCTCCTGCCTCTGCTGTTGCTGCTGCCGCCCTGCTGTTGCCGTGCTGCTACTGCCGCTGCCCTGCTGCCACGCCTGCGTCCTGCCTGGACCCCGCTCCACTGTCCTGCTCTACCGCTCCCCCTCATCCCCTGCTCCACCAACCCGGTTGTCCGTCTCCATAACCTTCCCCGGCTTCTCCTGCTCCCACTGCTCCCCGCATCATCATACCTGGACTGTCTGTCTTTAATGTTCTCCCTATGCTTCAGGAGTATTGGTCGAAGCATAAATTATTAGAGCTACGCGCTCTGTTGTCTGTCTGCTCATATCTCATTCATATCTCACCATATCTCATTCATGAAGACATTATTATCAGTTTGTTTACGAGATGGAGTCTGGTAACGTTAATGTTATTCAACGTTAGCGAACGTTAACGTATTAAAAATAGATCTGAAAACACTTAACATATGGTCTTTTATATTTGTAAGCTAACCAAACGTCCAAATAAGTCTAGTTTCAGCACAGTAGCTAAATGGTAACTAGCCAGCTAACGTTAGATGTGCTCGCTTTGGCTTTAAAATGCCTAGTTACAACAGCACTGTATTGATTTCATGCTCCGGAAGTGGACATTCCTTTGTATTAAATAAAAATTCTGTCAATTTACATTTGAGGTGAGATTAAATTTACTGTTTCAACTGAAATGGCTCAAGCTGGAGTTTGATATTATTTCACAAACTATTAAATGTTCCAATACTTTGTCTATTTATTTATTGCATTATTCATGTTTTTATCTTACTAACGTTTTAGTTGGAGGTGGTCGGCATGTAACTGCAGCTCCACTATCAGCAGCAGTAGTTGCACAGAAAGCAGCAACAGGTGTTTGGGTAACGTTACTTGGGACTAACAAATTGCGGGAATAACATGTTTGTTAAAGAACAGTGATTTTCTTTCTTTTAAAGTAAAATGTATTGTGTCCCTTTTTAGATAGAGCTAATGTACACAGTAGCTATAACAGTTGACATCCATTACGGATAGCCAAAGCTAAGGATGCGATTAATGTTGCATTATTAGGCCGCGATCACACCGGACGCGCTTTGTAGGCTTCAAAACGCGAGGAGCACTGCCTGTCTTGATTTTACGAAAGCCTACTCTGAAAAAGCAGTTGGAGGCGTCTTTTTTGCTGCTGCTAGGCAACCTGAACTCCGTTCCTGTCACTCACTTAGCTGACGTTGTTAACGGTGTTAGCGAACTAAGTTTACCCGAAAGTTTGCTTCGTTATTTGTCTTTAAAAAGCCGTGAATAAGCGGAGTTCCTTGGATTGCTTATTTTTTATCATGGTATTCACGATTATTGAAATCATATAACTCCGGGTGGGCTGAAACGGCAACTAACGTTACAATTTTTTTCCTCAATCGTCTTTGTTTACACGGAACCGACAGGCAGAATCGAGGCCCGCCTCTACTTTCATGCGATTGGACAGAGGAGAAAAGAATGGCAGTGACGTGGCACGCATTTTTCCTCAGAGCGTTTCAAGATGAGATATTTCAACCCTGTGCGCATCGAACATTTTTCGAAAAACTGCGAGGCGCCTGGAGCGGATAAACGTGAGGCGCCCGGGGCACAAAAGTAGCGTGGAAAACGCTTCAAACTCATTGAAAACAATTTGAAAAAGGCGCCCCCAGCTGTTAAAGCGGATCCGGTGTGATCGCGGCCTTAGACCACAGAAACGGGTGAAATAGATTTTGATTTTGATATATTTGAAGTCAATTGGCTACCATTGTGTAGCTATGTGTAGTTTCTTTTTTCAGTTATGGTAGCTATTAACACCAAAATAAGGGTAACGTTGATGTTAACTAACGTTAGCTTTTTACCTTGAAGTAAGCATAATGTTAGATGTGCTACATCATCTCCGAGGGGTTCAATTGTGAATGAGGTCGCCCACATAATTTTATCCACAGCGTACACCTTTCCTTGTTTGATTTGGGTTTTGGAAACGGGAAAATGATGAAACTGTAAGTTATAGTTTTGTATTTGTTTTTTTTACAATGCTGAATCCTGCTGTATAAATTGTTTTAACTTTAAACCTGTTGGTCGCTTTAAGTACTGCAGTACCTGTTTTTTTTGTAGTGTAATAAAGGGTGGCAGTCTTTCATGACCAACTGTTGTTGTGGACTATATACTGGGGAAGTATTTGTTTGTTCTCCATTTGAGTGGGACGTTTTTAGGTGGCTAATTGGCCATCATGAGCAAAGTGCTTTCATATATTTTATTATTATTATTATTATTTGTTCAAGAGTAAAACAAAGTATCGGAGTGATATCGGTATCGGCAGATAGCCAAAGCTGCGGTATCAGTATCGGTATCGGAAGTGGAAAAAGTGGTATCGGGACATCTCTACTAATATTATAATGCAGGTAATGAACCCATGCCTGTGTTAAACCCTAATGTTAAAGATTATTATTGTGTATATCAAAACGTGTTGTAGTGTTATTAGGTACATTAAGAATTTGGCAGTGAATACAGTTAAAACGTCTTAACAGTCATCACATGGAGGCACCAATGAATGTGCAGAATATATAAATTTAGATATGGCTTCACACTATGTGCAAAAGTATAATTAATAAGTCTCATAAAATTAATTATTAAATCATGATTATGAATTTCAATGTTAACTATTAACATAATAATCAATAACTTAATCTGAAGTTCTTTTGGAGGATAGGCTCAAATGTTTATCCAAACAACAATCAGACCGACGACCAGGTTTAAGTAAGCAATAATCAACGACGAGGTGTGGATTACATGGTTTTAACCGCACGACGTTGAGGCGAAGAACCACCCGACGAGAAGCGGAGGCCTCAGCGGAGTGCGGTTAAAACCGTGTAATCCACACCTCGGAGTGGATTATTGTGCTTATACCATGGTTACCAACAATGATTATATATAGTTACTTTCATATTTATAGATTTTGTAAGCAATAATGACCGAGGAGCCGGGCATTACACAGTTTACATTACTAAGCCCTAGGCTACTATGTTACGTTCATATTTCCAAACTGAATAAATACTGCACCTCTAACCACAAAACTGCTTTGCTAGATTAAAGTTGTTGTAACTAAGATATTTGGCCAATACAAACTTTTAAAATCAGCGGATTTAGCGTTATTTGCCGTCTTTATTAATCAGCTGTAGCCGTTGCCATGGTTACCATTCATAAAAGGGTCGACTCTAATGGCGCTGGCAGCAGATAACGTAGACGGCGTATTAATTTAGAACGGTGATTAAAATGTTACCAGTGCTACTTCAGAGCCGGGCGGTTACACGAATTAAAGATCTTGGACTCTGAATTGACCGGTCATGTTTGCCATTCCCATGTTGCGTAGTACTAGCTGGCCAGGCAGACAGTGCATTAATTTAGAACTGTGATTAAACTTGTGACCGGATGACTGACCGGTTATACATAATAACCACCGGTCATTGACCAATCAGAATTGAGTATTCACCCATACCATGGTATAACAAGATATAATTTATTAAACAATAAAGACGTCTAAAACGAACATACTAAAAGCAGCGAATGATATGGAAAAGAAAACAAACCCATAGGAAAAAATCTGTTGCTCACTCAGATATCCTTTTAGTCTTTTGAGACTAACTGGAGCTTCTCATTTTTGACTAATACCGTGATCACTAGTGTCTGGGTTATTGCTCCTAAAGGCCCCTTAGGAGCAATAGTGAGATGAGGTTGGAGACTATGAGACCTCTATAGGACAAATGAAGTTGAATTGAGATGATCATTTCAGCAGTATTCGAGAAGTATGATCAACAGAGGAGGTCTCATCATTGTATACCCCTGATTTCATGCATGCCTCGGTTACTACAGAAGCTATACATGAGAAGGTTGCACAAGCTTGATTTGAGAATTATGAGAAATAATTGAGAATTTAATTTGTTAGCATTCATTTGCAGTAGCGATTAGTATAAAAACAAGAATACAAACTGATACAGTTCAACAAATTTATTCAACAGTGTTGCATTAACAAAGCATCTATTAATTCCCAGTACAGATTGGGCTACATCAGGGGTGTGTTTAACTTGATGGACACCTTGCATATGGAGGAGAAGGTCTTCAGCAGATCAGTGTGGACAGCAGAGCAGGCCAAATGTCCCTGAAGTTCTTTGGTACTTTGTGCATTAGACTTGGATGAGAAAAAGTCACCATCATCAGAAGAGCTGGTGTGAACATCCCTGAGGGGCTGCAAGGGCTCCATTTCCACATTGATGTAGTCCAGTCCTGAAAAACAATGCATGTCCCATACACATGCAGAAATTGAACACAATGAGTCAATGACCAACATACATATTTTTCAGTCAATAAGAGGAATGGAGTGGGGCTTATATAGCAATAGAACAATTAAAAATACATACATTTATTGATGACATACACCCCCCTCTTAAAGCTACAGAACATAACTTCTGCATGCTTTGCTGAATTAAATGCCCCCTCATTGAAAAATGAAACTTACAAACACCTCATGATCGAGACCACTATATAAAGGCATTTTATTCTGTAGTTAATGTTTTTATTTGAAATCATAATAATTAGATTCAAGATATGTTCAAAATAGTCAGGTAAAGTCATCGGCAATCAGACCTGGCACCCGGAGGCCAGACCATGAACTTTGTCATTAGGGAAGCATTTTTATCATTCTCCATCCTCAGATTTACTACTCTGAAGATGGGTTTGGGGAATTGTAAAAATGTTCATAGTCTGACCTTCTGGGTGTCAGGACTAATTGCCCCTGAAAAAAGTGAAATACCCTTATACTGCGGTCTACTATATGATAAGACAGTTGTTCTAAGCTCATTAGGTATTTAAGTTATATTCTTCAAGAAGTAGTGGGTATTTATCATTCATTGAAGGGCAACATGCAGGTTAAATTTCTTAACGGATTTACAATTTTGGGCTCATGGAGAAGGTGATTTGAAAAAAATGTCTTTTTTTTTTATAATTTTTTTTTTAAGAGGCCACAAGGGCAGAAATACAGAGAAAAATTGGCATAAGCCACGCCCCCTAAAAACGTAAATATCGCCCAGTGACGTCACAGCAGGTATATAGGGGGTGCGTCCCAATATTCTTCACTCCCCACCTCCACTCCCCGACTACTGGTGCATCCCAATAGTTGAAAAATGCCAGCTTTCCTCCTCCAATTCTATTTTCTATACATTTTATTTTCTTAGTTATTTATTTTATGTATTTACTGGATTATAATTATTTATTCTTACTAAAGATCAAAAAAGTTTGCTTTAATTAAATAATCTGGCAAATTGAACAACACGGGAATGGGCATCACTTACATGCAAAACTAGAATGGCCCGAGTAAAACAAAGGAGGCTACTCCTCCCTTGTCCTCCACCTCACCTCGGCCAATAAAGTTCAGCAATGGATAGAAAAGAGCAGAAGCTTTGAGCTATCCCGTCATCGTCATGGTCCATAGTTTGTATACGTGTCTAAATTGTGTCTAGTGTAGACCGGATTTAGCTTGTCAAAGCAATGACTTCTAGTGAAATAGATCCATTATCAACACACTGTTTCTCTTTGAACTTACAAATTAATCACGTATGAAAATTGTTAAATAAAATGTGTCATATGGCACGTCTATGTTGTAGACACCTTTTAGCCAGGCTAAAAAAGAGGTAAAAGAGATCTTAGATGCTTAAATCTGATTTAGCGGCTCTTTAGATGATCTAATAGACGTCTAGTGCTCAGTGGGAGTATTGAGCTATTTTAACAATAGCTACATGTTTATGAACTGTGTATTCTGCGCTTTCTGCACATTTCATAGGCTATGATCACAATTGCAGCTCAATACAGGCTACCGATTAATTCAAGTTCAGGCTAATTGGCTCGCTAGCTACCAGCCGATCTTGACCGAAACAATTGATGAACTTAGAAAAATATTGTTAAATGTCAAACGATGTCTTCTAACTCAACCCTAAATCACGATTAAAAAGTGATCTAAACAAAATCAGGTGACCAATACAGCCGATGTCACCCGACATTATTAGGGACAACGAATGGGCGCGATTTTGCTCAGTGGGATTGGACAGTCTCTACTGGGTTAGTTTGCCCGCTGTCACGTTAGATAGCTAACGCAAGCACTGGAAAGCGGATTTTCCAGCTCATCTGTCTCAACAATGCTGACATTACGATCCATTTTGCTCCTAATGTTGCTTACTTTACCATTCACTGTAACGCCGATTTCATTACTAAAATAAGCATAGATTGAATTTTAAGTGTATTAAAAAATATATACATTTTAAATCCCATTGCTAGCCTACATCATTTTCCCACATATTAATTCACTGTTGATGTTAACCTAAAAGTTGCCCTTTAAAGTGTAAACGAAGCATGCTCAAGTTATATAGGCTAGCTACTGCAGCTTTAATGTAAAGTTGAATTAATTAGTTGTTGTCACTGCACAGTTCAATGAACACCCCTATACAGTTATTTAAAAATAAAGAATCTGTTCAGAAAAAGCAAGCTTTGCCTTACCATTTTTGAAGACAGTTTAATCTTGGTCCAGGACGTCTTGAATTTTGGCATCAAGATGACTGCTACTAGTTCTGGGTTTCCAAGGAGCTGAAGCGGTTCTTCAAACCCTGTTGAATGGCATCGACCATTGGAAAACCTTTTGAACTTTGGAGACCGCAAGCTAGCTAGTTATCTAACGCAGGCGTTCCCAAACCGGTCCTGGGGACCCCCTGTGTATGCTGGTTTTCGTTGCAACCACAGTTGCAATCACAGAATTTTGCTGTTAATTTTTTTTAATTAGGTGCTTTTCATGTTTGGAGGAATTATTCACCCTCTTAAGCCACATTATGTCAGAAATAGCTATGCATGCCATGTAGAATAAACTCCCCATGTTCACATTGTGCTTATTGTGCTATATGGCAACAATTCCATAAAAAGAGGTTACAAAATTATGTATTTTCACTCAAATTAAAGAGTGAAGTGAATCAATAGGCTCCTAATTAGGTTGTTGAACACATGTGTTTAACTCATAATTTTTTCTTTAGGCTTATTAACACAATGCAAGTTTGGCTCGTTATCATTTGCTTTGTGTTTGAATTCTTCATTATCTACCAAATGGTTAGTTTTAGTGGCCATGTGTCCACACTTTCACCAATTAGGAGCCTATTGATTCAAATCAGTCTTTAAATGGATCTGTTAAATAATTTTCTTATCTTTTTTAAATAATATAGCACAATAAGCACAATGTGAACATGGGGTGTTTATTGTACATGGCATCCATAGCTATTTCGATATAATCTGGCTTAAGAGGGTAAATAATTCCTCTTAACATGACAAGCACCTAATTAAGAAAAATGAACAGCTTGTTAAAATTCAGGGATTGGAACTGTGGTTGCAACGCAAAGCAGCATACACAGGGGGTCCCCAGGATCGGTCTGGGACCCCTGATCTAACGTGCATGATTCCAATTCGGACCAGCAAATTGGCTAAAGCTCACGCCGTTTGACTAATTGGGTGTCAGCTGAAATGAACGTGAACTTTTTAGCCGATTTGAAATCACGCACTCTCAGGGTTAGCTAACGTTCACAGGGAAACTTTGCTAGCAATAACGTTAACTTACCTTGCCATGTTCTCAAATTTGAAGGCGTTTTTGAATTCCGAAATGTCATTCTTCCGCATCAGACATTTCAGGCGATAAGAATGTCCTCTTACTCCAATATAACCGAACATATCCCTTTTATATGGCCATGGGTAACGTTAAACAGGCGATAAACCACCGACAGTTGAATTGCCGAACGGGACCTGGCGCCCTTTTCTTTTCAAAATAATTCTTCTTTCTTCTTCTTTGTGTTTTTTGGCGGATTGCAATACCAACTTTAGGTGCATACCGCCACCTACCGTACCGGAGTATGTAGAACAGGATTCCAGGAAAAAATAAATAAATAAATGAATATAATTATTTCTTTATTCTATGATATTAAATTAAGTTAATAAATAAAATTATAAGTATAAAGTAAAATTCTATATTCTATTAAACAATCCTGAACCTATTATGAACTCTATTAACCCTCTCTGTACTTCCCACACCTTATCTCCATTTGTTCCTAATATCCCTTCCAAATCCCAACCTCGTCCAACCTCTCTTACCCTTTGTTGCAAACGCTCCCTTTCATCTTTATATTTTATGCAATGCATTATTATATGTTCAGTGTTTTCAATTATACCACAATGTGCACAACTATGCGAATTTACTTTACCCAATAAAAATAAAGTTTTATTTAGCCCAGTATGGTCAAATCTTAGTCTTGATATGACTACCTCCTCTCTTCTGCTTCGCCCTTTAACACTCTGTGCTCTAACGGACTTTTGTATCCTATAATATGTTCTACCCTTACTGTCCTCGTCCCATTTTTTCTGCCAGCATTCCAGTATTTTCTTTTTAATTAATGCTTTACCTTCCCCTATTCCAAATGCTATATTAATTATGTGCGTCATATTTAGCGATCTTTTTGCCATCCTGTCTGCAATTTCATTACCCTCTAATCCCACATGTGCAGGTACCCAGCAAAATATTGTTTCTATTCCCATTCTCTGCGTTCTAAATAGACATTGAAACATTTCATATACTAGGTCTTCCCTAATTGAGTTCATTGTCTGAAGGCTAAAAAGAACTGCTGCAGAGTCAATGCACAGCACCACCCTGTCTGGTCTCACTTCTTCCACCCATTGGAGACTAATAATCACTGCCATCATCTCGGCTGTATATACTGATAATTTATCAGAAATTCTCTTCCCTATATGTATTTTAAATTGTGAGATATACACTCCTATTCCTACATGGTAATTTTGATCTTTTGATCCGTCAGTAAAGATATGTAGGTAATTAGAATATGTGTTTATTATATGCTGGTTTGCACAGTATCCTATTTCATGTTCCGCCCAATTTTTCTTTAGTTCCAGGATACTAAAATCAACTTTAGCTTTAGGGAAGAGCCATGGGGGAACATTACTTATTGGAGTAGGGGAATTGAAATGTATTCCATCTAGGTCATATTCTTCTGATTTATCTTTTATCTTCCATCCAAAACCTATTCCGTTATGTCTATACTCCCAGCATTCGTTTAGGACACTTTTAGTGGCATTTTCATCCCCACATCCCCTAAGCCGAATCCAGTATGTTAGAGCCAGTTTGTCTCTCCTGAGCTCTAGTGGGATTTCCCCTGATTCCACTAACACGGCATTACATGGTGTTGATCTCATTGCACCGATGCTAAGTTTCAAGGCTTTGCTTTGCATTCTATCAATTCGGTTTAAGTGCGATTTAGCTGCTGCCCCATAAACAAAACACCCATAGTCAATTGCTGATCTCATCAAAGCCCTATATATATCTATTAATGCCTGCTTATCTGCTCCCCATGTATATCCAGATATAGCCCTCATTAAATTTATTACTTTTTTACATTTAGTTTCTAGCTTTTCCACATGTGTCTTCCATGTACATCTCTCATCTACCCAAATTCCCAAATATTTAAATTCCTTTACTTTTTCCATTGGTTGTCCATATAAAAGAAGACACTGTTCTTCTATCTTTTTCTTTCTAGTTATGAACATGTAGCAAGATTTACTTGTTGAGATTTTAAAACCCCAATTGTATGACCATTGCTCTACCTTTAAAATAGCTTTCTTAATCTCTCTCAGCACACTTGTGTTGTCTCTCCCCCTAATCCATATAGCTCCGTCATCTGCATATAATGATGAGCATATCCTTCTGTCAAGATTCATGAATATATCATTAATCATAATGTTAAATAACACCGGACTAATGACGCTTCCTTGTGGAATTCCATTAACGATATCATACTCATCAGATAACTCTGGTCCTACCTTAACTCTAAACTTTCGTTCTGATAGAAAATCTAGTACCCAGTTGTAAAATCTTCCACTAATACCCATTCTATTCATTTGAATTAACAGCCCTTCCCTCCACATAGAATCGTACGCTTTTTCGATGTCAAAGAAAACAATCACCATCAATTCTTTCATTTTAAATGCTTTCTCTATTTCATTGCTAACTTTAACAAGTGCGTCCATGGAAGACCTACCCTTCCTGAATCCATTCTGGTATGATGCAATTAAGCCTCTCCTTTCTAAGAAATAGTTAAGTCTTCGGACCAAAATCTTTTCCATCCATTTGCACAGATGCGAAGTTAAAGCAATGGGTCTATAATTTCCAGCATTATTTGGGTTTTTACCGGGTTTGCTAAAAGGTAAAATGAGTGCACTCTTCCATCTTTTTGGTAACAATCCTTCTCTCCATATTTTATTGAACAGTTCCAGAATTATTCTCAGTACTTGATCAGGTAATTTACGAAACATAGCGTAACTTAGTTGATCCTGCCCCGTTGCTGTGTATCCAGTGTTATTTATCGCTATTTCTAACTCACTCATAGTCAGTTCAGCATCAAGGTTTGTGTCTATATTATTATTTTTTCCCCTAAGTATATTACGATTTTCCCTTATCACTGTCTCTTTTCTCTTTTTATGCAGATCGTCTAAGTGATTCCCACTGTGTACATTAGCAAAGCTCTTACCCAATATATTAGCCTTTTCTTTATCTGTTACAGCTATTGTTTCTCCATCCTCTAAGATTGGGATTTTAGTATATTTCCTTTTGCCACTCATTGTCTTTAACATTTGCCATACATCACCTAGTTTCACTTCTCTGCCTATAGTAGCACAGTATTTCCTCCATGCATTCTTTTTACTGGATTTGATAATTCTACGAGTCAGAGCTTTTTTCTTTTGATAATCCATTAGGTTTTCTTGATTCAAGTTAGTCCTTAACACTCGTAATGCTTTATTTCGTTCTCTGATAGCTTTAGTGCATTCTTCATTCCACCATGGTACCGCTTTCCTTTTCCCTGTTATTCTACTCATGGGTATACTCTTTGATGCAGCATTCAAGATTAAGTTAGTCACTATAGAATAGCATTCTTCTATACTACCATTCATTGAAATTGACTTAATTCCCTTTATGCAGTATTCTTGATATTTTTCCCAGTCAGCTTTTTCAAAGCACCATTTTTCTAATACGTACCTTTCTTGGACATGCATATTCATTTCTATGGAGCAGAAGATTGGATAATGATCACTTCCTATACTAGAACTATCATCCACGTTCCATTTGCATGAGCATGCTAAATTTCTAGATACTAACGTTAGATCTAGACATGATAGGATATTTCTGTATATATCTAATCTTGTTCCTTTTCCATCATTAAGACATACTAATGCTCTTTCTTCTAACAGTTCTTCAACTACATTGCCATTATTGTCTGTATGTACACTGCCCCATAAGCTATTATGTGCATTGAAATCACCGCACCAGATTTCTCCTCTACCATGTTCAATCGTATTAAACATTTCAGCACTCAGCTTCTTGCACGGGTTATAAAAGTTGATTATTTTGAGACTGACACCTGTATTACACACTTCAATAATTACGCATTCTATGTCTGCTGGTGATGGTATTCTTCGGAAGACGACACTATCTTTGACAAATGTAGCACAACCGCCGCCTTGGTTGTCAACCCTGTCATACCGGGCTGAGGTATATCCTGGGATAATAAAATCTAGATGGGGTCGTAACCAGGTTTCTTGTACACATATAATATCCGGTCGTGGTTTTGCGTCAATTATATATTTTTTAAATTCTTGGCCATTTGCAATGAGACTTCTCGCGTTCCATTGTAATAAATGGATCACCATAATAATTTTAATCAATAACCGGCCCCCCTCCATCTGAGTTTACTTTCAGCATTTTATGTATCTCTTCTGCTTTCAGGTCTTTAATACCCAAAAATTCTTCCGCTGCATTCACCACTGTCTTAATTCTGTCACTTTTCTTCTCTTGCTTGGTAGCCACATTAATTATTTTACAAATGAAGGCTATGAAGCTTGTCTGATCCACTACCAACGAGTCTTCTTTAACCTTACATTTATGGGCACATTGAGTCTGCTGTACAATCGGATCACTTCTGTCTTCTTGCTGAATTCTAGGTCTGCTTGTTCTCTGGGGTAAAGGCCTAGGCCTACCACTACCTTCTTCACCTCTCCCCACCTCTTCATATGTTACAGTTCTTTGCATTTCTTCATTTACTTTCTTTAAAGCATCTGCATAGGATATATTATTAATCACTTTATATTTCTGTACCTCTTTTGCTTTAATCTGAATGGCACAGCCCCCAAACGCAGCACTATGATCTCCTCCACAGTTGCAACATCGCAGTTTAGCGCCTTTCTCACATTTGCCGTAATCATGTTCTCCCCCACATTTTGCACATCTTTGTTTGCCGCGGCACTGTTGGGCTATGTGTCCAATTCTTTGGCATTTATAACAGCGTATTGGTTTTGGGATATACTCTCTCACCCTATAATTGATCCACCCTATTTTGACTTCTTTAGGAAGTGTGCTCTCAAATTGTACCAACATTGACAGACTATCTTTCTTTACTCCATCTTTGTTTGTCTGCAACCTCTTAACTTCTATTATTTTCCCCCCTCTAATTTCTTTCTTGACTTCCTCCTCGGTCATTTCTATTGGCACATTTGAAATTACCCCTCTCAGTTTAGCTATTATTCCGGGAATATGCGTTGAGATTTGTGTTCCATCAAGTGTATCTAGCTTGAGGATTTTGTCTTGTTGATGTTTATTTGAAGCTGATATAAGGATTTTCCGGTTGTTAAGAAATTTGGCAAATCTAATCTTCCCAATTTCTTTTTCAATTACTTTAGTCATTTTAACTGGGTGAAACTGACCTGTCTCCCTCCCAAACACAATTACGACTTTCCACTCCTTTTCCGTCTCTTGCACCTTTCCCAACTGTCCTGTATTGCCCCGATTCTCTTTTACTTTTTTAGCAGCACCCCCTTCTCCTTGACTACCATGATCTGACCAATCTTCTGTTCTACCTTTCATCTCCTTCAGTTTCTTCCTTTTATTAGACATGGTATACCACTCCATATTTCCCTCTTCACCACCCTCTGAGCTGTCACCCATTCTACACTCACGGTACGGTTGATTGCAATCCGCCTTGCTTCCTGGTTCCCCTAACGCGTGTCTTTCTCTCTCCTACACGATCTGTCTCTATACACCAAACAAAATCCGCCGGCTTCCTCAGTCGAAAATGGCGCCTAAACGCTGTACGACACTCTTTCAAAATAATTATTTTCTTCTTTGTTTTTTATTGGCGGTTTACAAATCAGCTTTTGGTGCATTACCGCCACCTACTGGGCAGGAGTGTGGTCCTAAGATTTTATCTTCTTTCCCCAAAATGTACTAGCTACTATTAATATTGTAAGATAAATAATACATATTATATATACATCAGTGGCGGCTCCTGAGCTGAAAATTGGGGAGGCAGAAAACTTCCCTTTAAACTGATTATTGGTCTTAATCATTTTTCAATCAGTTTCCTTGATTAACAATAGGCTAACATCAGCGTTTAATTCACCAATTACTCAATGCCATCAAATGTAGCCAGTTCTCCTCAATTAGGCTATTAGGCAAGTAATACAATTATTTTAACTTGCATCGCAAAATTGTGCACATTTTAATCAACATTATAATTGTGGATACATGTGCTCTTCGTTCTCCGCACTCTTAATTCCGAAAATATCCATGGAAATTAAACGATCTTAAAGCTCAGCTTTTGTTAGATAATTTTTTTAATTATTTTTAAAAAATAATCTAACAAAAGATGAGGTTGTGCTAAACCTGCAATAAAAAAGAATCTAACAAAAGCTGAGCTTTCAGATCGTTTAATTTCCATGAATATTTTCGTAATTAAGAGTGCGGAGAACGAAGAGCACATGTATCCACAATTATAATGTTGATTAAAATGTGCACAATTATGCGATGCAAGTGAAAATAATTTTATTACTTGCCTAATAGCCTCATTGAGAAGAACTGGCTACATTTGATGGCATTGAGTAATTGGTGAATTAAACGCTGATGTAGCCTATTGTTAATCAAGGAAACTGATTGAAAAATGATTAAGACCAATAATCAGTTTAAAGGGAAGTTTTCTGCCTCCCCAATTTTCAGCTCAGGAGCCGCCACTGATATACATGTATATACATAATGCACATAAAACCTAATAATAATAATAATAAATAAATAAATAAGTAAAACTCTAAATTAACTTAGAGCTAGTACTAAATTTATGTTCTGCAATTATAATATTGATAAAATACCAGTTAAATTGTTGAATTTTGACAAACAGATTATTCTCGCTTGGTCTTTGGCTTAAAAGCACAATTTCTCACCCCACAAATACTTCATTTGGAATAATATGAATATTTTGTACAAAATTAAAGGTTGTATCAGCGATTTTGGGTGGAAACATAAATGATCACATTCATCAGATTTTTCCTCACGATCCGCTAGCTGCCCGCCCCATAAGCAGGCCGTCAAAAAACCGCGTCTCTGTAGGCAGCCTATGCTCCGAGATCGTACACAAAAACAAATGGTACTACCAACCACTCAAAACCAAAATAAACAGTATTCCAACCAATCACAATGATCTGCACAAACGCTAATACTCTTATCTCGCTGAAATCTTGACGGATTTACAAACGGTTTGGTTTCTTACAAACGTTATTAACGTGGTTATAATTCTGGATGCTTGAACACTATTTTTTAAGACATAACATAATTATTCATAAGTATGTTTGTTTGGGATTTCGCTTCAGAAGTGACGTCACCCAAAATCGCTGATACAACCTTTAAGTAATTGTTTATTAAGACGTGGTATGATGAGAATATTATTTTGGTATGTCAATTATTGGATAATAAAGGTTAAATATCCATGTTACTCCAAAAGTATTTGCAACAGTATTTGATATATTCCTTCTGGTGCGCTTGTGCTTTTAAGAAGTTAAGAAGAACTTATGTCTCTTTTTAATAGCCTGTTGGTCGGAAAAATCTTTCTCCTATTTACATTATAATAATAACATACAAATCAGAGCCCTGTTTAAAAAAGATTTGGTTTCAATGACTTCTGTTACTTGTTAATGGAACTGTGGTTTTGACGGTATCAATTGGAGAAAATGATGGTTATCAAGACTCTTGATACCTTATTTTCTGGTACTCTTACAAGCGACACTATAACGTCTCTGCATTTGAATGGATCTCTATGGGAATTGGGGGGTGGGACTAGATTTAGCTGTAAATGACACTGGAACAGTATGGAACACATGGTTGGCTAAATGGCTCTAAGCCATCAAGGTTCTGATGTATAAAACAAGCCTTAAACCATCACTTTTCTGCCAGAAATTCAGTAGATATGGATGGATAACTTTAAGGGACCCAGATGTCACAGACATCAGGAAGTCATGGCATGCAAAGGATATGTGACCAAATATTAAAAATAATTACTTTATTCTACATTATGTTAAGCTGTCCAATTTGTTTTGATGCCCGGAAATTGGGGGGGGGGCGGGGGGGGGGGACGGCTATGTACAAAAGGTTCTATAATTTCTAAACGGTTCATCCGATTTGGATGAAAATACCCTCAAATTAAAGCTGACAGTCAAACTCAAAGTGCTGGAATACAAAACCAAAATAACAAATAAATGTGTCACTGTCCAATGAATTATGGTGCTCACTGTATATGGTTCATATAGTGAGATAGGTCCAAGATTACAAGGTGGAAATGCCACTGAGATTTGTATGTGATAAAGTGAGACATGTTTGAGGTAGATAATATAATTGTTTGTGTCACAAACCTAATACGGGCTGGACCCAAATGCAACGACCAGGAGGCAGAGGGACAGAAAAAGGTAATTTATTTATATATAGCTTGGGGTAGTCCCAAGCTGTACACAGATAGTAAACAACAATAACAGGAAGGTCAGGAATCTCTCCAAACTTGAATCTGCTCCAAGCCGGAGCTGGACTTGAACGGCCACAGGATGTTCCAAGCCGGAACTGGACTTGGTGCTGGAACCCTGGAGTTCCAAACCAGAACTGGACTGGACTTTGGACTGGATAGTCAAACGGGAACTGGATCACGGGAACATGGAGTTGTTCCAAACCGGAACTGGACTTGGTACAGGAGACTGGAGTTCCAAACCGGAACTGGACTGGACTTTGGACTGGATAGTCAAACGGGAACTGGATCACGGGAACATGGAGTTGTTCCAAACCGGAACTGGACTTGGTACGGGAGACTGGAGCGGTTTTAATTGGAACAGGATAACTGGAACACAGGAATGTTCCAGACCGGAACTGGACTTTGCGGGTCTCTCAGGTAAGTTCCAAACCGGAACTGGACAGGAACTGGACTGGAAGCAGAGGAAGGGATAACGGCTGGATACAGCAAGGCAGAGCAGTGCAGCGGAGCTCAGGATGGCCCGGTTGGGGCAGCAGGGTAACAGTGGAGGCTGCAACCGTAACCGTAGCAATGGCGGTAGCCACGGCCGGACAGGAACCACTGCAGTATGGAGAAGCAGTACACCCAGCTGCGGGCGCAACGTCAGGTGGAGGCAGAGGTACCGCAACACACACAGGGAGTGGTAAACAGCTACAGACTGGCAGAAACAGTAGAAAGGTGGTTAATGAGACAGGCAATGTTCAGGCAGGGAAAACAGCGGACAGACAGGACTAGTTATCAACAACAGTAGGCAGAGAGCATTAAAGCACTGAGTCAAAACCAAACTGAAGTCTTTAGGGCACAGGACAGGGATTCAAAGACCAGGATACAAACGAACGACGTTAACGAACTGGCGCTGAATAGCAGCCAGCCGGAGGGTTAAATAGGGAAGTGAGATTGAAAACAATTAAGAAGGCGTGCGGAATGTAAGCGAGGGTGATTGAACAATTGAAGGGTGCGGAATGCATGCAGCAACGGGGAAAGGAGATAGGTTGAAACCGGAGTGGGGAAAAGGAGTGAAACAAACGGAAGGAACACGCCCAGTCTGTAGCAACGGGGAAAACACGGACAAAGGGAATCAAACATGACACGGAGGGAAATGGCAAAACATGGAAAATGGACGTTTATTGAGGCTATAGAAATTTAGCTACGTCTAGCTAAATTCCAGGCCCCTATACGTTGACAGGCACAGGATCCTATATCTAATGGGTTAGGTATTAATATGAACATGCACAGATCTCGATTAAAAAGGGAGGCGGATTGTAAATTAGTGTTAGCTGTAAATTAGAGTAGGCTCTGTAACTTTAGCTTATGCGAGGCTAATTGGCTGTCGATAGCCTGCAAGCCATGTGTTCAGTTATAAGTTAACGTTACTCTAAATACACACAATAGATACAATCAAACATGTAATTACATTGACAATAAACATTAAACAAAAGTTTCTCTAAACTATTGCCTGGATGTTTGTGTCAGTCTTACTGTACTGATTCCGTGGTTCCACTGGTTCCGTGGCTTTGATGTGTCCATAAAGTTCTGTCCTTTTGGCAGCGTCTCTGGATTGGACCGTCCTTTTCAGCAAGAGGTTTCCTTGGGTGAGTGTTGCCTTTGAAGCTTTGCTGTTTGCAATAACACAGGCTATCACTTTAGGACTGCGTTGTATAACGGTAGCTGGATGCAGTTTCCGTGGCTTTCTAGAACACGCTGAGTGCTGGGAAGAGCGGTTGTTCTGGCCGCCTAACCCGAGGGAGAGAGGGGTCTCTCCACGTGTTCCCTTGCCTATGTTGGCCTAGTTTCTTTTTCCCGAGCTGGGGAAGTGCGTGCAACTTGGAACTAAACCAAAGAAGTGGTAAAAAGGAACTGAAATAACAGGAAGTTTGCTCGAAGTTTTGTATAACCGGGAACTCAGTCCTGATTGGTCAAGTCCTGGCCAGGATCACATGACTGTCGCATGCTGGTATATGTAGTCTTTTGGAAATGCGGTCCAGGGTCACATGAATGCGAGTTGATTTCCAATGGACATGCACTACAGCATCATAATGGTCAGACCAAATAATATTGATCATAATATTGATCCATATAGCCTATTCCTTGATCGCACTACACATGCAGGAGCATGTCTGTTTCGCCATTATATAAGCAATCCGCCAAGGTGGAAAAACAGGCTTTTAAAAGGAATGGGATATGAAATTTTGATTGGTTTATTGCATTTCACGCCCAATATAATTAATGAAGAGACTAGGTTCAGCCCATTTGCACGTGCGCCGTGCTTAGCGCCCAAAAAACACGCCATTAAAATAGCAAAAGTGGACTTGAACATGCCCTAAATGCACTTAACGCCATGCGCTTAGACGAAGCGCTAAGATCGCCAAGATAGAGCCTGCATAATGTGCAACCTGCAAATGTTAGGCTACTATGCAAAATATTAAGTAAAATAAAAAGTCCAAGCTTCTAGGTTTGGAATTAATTTACAAAATAGGTAGGGCTAGGCAATAAACCATTTTGACGATTATCAAATGTTTTTTTTAAGCATAATAATGTTGTTTTTTCTTTAATCATACCTTATGCAGTAGTAAACACATTCAAACATCAGAGGCCACATGAAAAAAGAATAATACCACTCTATTGGGTGTTGATATGACATCCACTCAGCAGTAAGGCCTTGGAGCTTCCATGTGATCGACAAAAACACATCACATGATCAAGGAAAAGAAAGAAAGAATTGTTATGCTTAAAAAAACATTTAATAATCATCAATGTTGTTTATTGCTCAACACTACTTCCAGGTATTCCTTAATAATTTGTGCAGCAAGATGCAGCCCTAAAGGGTGACACACAGTTAGGGTTGCCCAGAGTTAGGGACGGTTCAGTCAGCATCACTTTTTCATGACCCCCTTGGGCAGGCAGGTGTCTGTGGTCTGCTTGTTAAAGCCATACATGAAGTATTTTCCTCCAACCCATCTCCGTAAAAATCTTGATTTCTTGGTAGCAGTGTCAAAAGAAGCAGCTAGCCACATTACGTCCTTCCGAGGAGAGTGTGTATTTGTCTACACTCTCCGGCATTGGCTGAGGAGATTACTTGGACATTGTAAATTGGGGAGAAATTGTGGGAAAAGCATCTCTGTGACCAATCAGTTGTCAAATCATGCATTTATATTTTTACTTCACACATGAAGGCACAGCCAAAATGGCTTTTTTCTTTATCAATTTCTTGACAAATAAATAAATAAAGACTATATGATTGCATGAGTGTAGCTTTAAATACCTTCATTATGAGTGAGTGAAAGTGCCTAACTCACATAATGCTATTAAAACCAGAGAAATGTATCCTTTGATGAATCATGCTCAAAGTTTGTTCTCTCAGGCCATGTGGTCTCTGTTGATAAAAAGAGGACAGAAAACCAATAGATGCCATTGACCAAAAGGCATACAATTTCACAAGAAAATACATTTGTTTAGGGTTATTATCTGACAGCTCAAGGGATTAAAAATGATCTTGTTTTTTTTTTCTGTTCTCAGCTTTGCTTCAAAGCCAAATGAAAACTATGAGGACCCTGAGGATGTGCGAGCCCTGCAGTTGGCTATAGAGAACATGGGTGATTTTAAGTTGAAGACAGCCAAGGACTTCACTGTCCCAGAGCAGCTGAGAATGAACACAGAGAGAAAGAAAGCACAGCTGGTTGCCCTGGAAGAGGAGGTGCGTTATACCCCCCATAACTCCTTACACTATGAGTGGGGAACCCTGTTCCTGGAGGACAGTATCTGGATTATATGCCATCTCTAGATTACATTGCATTCAACTTCTGCTCTAAATTATTTTATGATGTCAATCATTTATGCCATACATTTTAGATTTACATTTACTGATAAGTTCATCAATGAGATGGCTATTCTTGTATCCAAATATAAAATATTTTCATGTAACTCGTGAGTGAACCACCATGGTTATATATCTATGGAACCACCATTGATTTATACAGCTAGTTGAACATGAGCAATTGGTGGAAACAAAGAGTAGAATCAGATGGGGCCCTCCAGGAGTAGCCATCCCTGCTTTATACCCTCACTCATTGCACTCACCCCTTCAATTCAACCCCTTTGCACTCTGATCCTCTACCCCCTTGTCACATACACCTTGACCCCTTCCCTCTGACCGTTTACATCCTCACCCCTCACTCCTAACACCCTTACACTTTATATGCTCAGTCCTGCCCCCTCAGCCCTTACACCCTCATCCCCATGTATTGTGATGATGATGGTGATGACTATGAGAACAGTGATGATGAAGATCAGGATGCAATGGTGATAACGACATGGTGGTTCACAGATTCATGAGAGAAAGCTGAAGATGAATGTGCGAATCGTGGCACTGCGGGATGAGAAGGTACAGTTGATCTCTCAGCTGGGCCAGAGGATGGAACAGCTTTTTGCAGTGCAGGCCCAGCTTACTCCAGATAGGTGCTGCCAGTGCCCCACCCTGCCTACCCTGCAGCCAGAGGAAATCCCAGAGAGGAGGCTTCAGTACACAAGTAGCACACTGCAATATTTTGCTGCCCTCCGTGCACAATGGAACCAGAGAGGTGCAACAGAGGGAGGTCCAGATGAGCCAAGTCTGCTCGATTTAATGCAGGAGGACAGCGATGATCCCATCCAACCAAGCCCAGCACCACCCAGCAACCCTGCACCACCAGGGCCGAAGCCCTATGAGCTCACAGAGCTTGAGGAAGAGATGAAAGAAATGCAGGAGATCAGATTCCTCTACCAGCAGGATGACCTGCTTTCGCAGGTGGGAGCAGTGTGTGTTTGTGCGGGCGTGCGTGCGTGCGTATATGGGTGACGTCACAGTGACTTTGTCCTTATTTTTATAGTCTATGATTTCACACCCCTGCTTACTTGCCATACCCTACTGTTTGCTGAAATTACGCCACTAATTTAAAGCAAGCTAAATTGCAAGGCGACGTTTCACCAAATGCATGTTCCACACAAATCATTAAATTATGGTAGGTTTTATCAAGTTTTTAAAATGTATTTAAAGGCCCATTCATTCATTTCGGTTGCCAATCGAACGAAAATTATGTGCATGGCAACTACTTTGGTGGATAATGGTTCCGTCTATTTTTGTTAACCAGCCACTGTGTAACCAGCCACTGAACAATACGACAAAACAATTTCCAAGGCATGGTTTATTTGGCAAAATCTTAACATTCTATTCTTTTCGATTATTATCTGACGAATGAGCAGTGCAGTAAAAACAACGCGTGAGTGATTCTTTTGTTTCCACGCTGAGCTGTGCAAGGAGCAAGCTAATGTCATTAGCTAGCACCACGGAGGGATGGATAAAAAGGTGAAAGTTTGGGAGAGGGATAAAATTGGTATAGGGATAAGGAGAGCGGGAAAAAATAAACACTTCAGCTAACTAACTATTCCAAATCCAAATGCCGATAACGCGGACAACTATACTCAAGGGCAAACAAAACGAGCGCTTGGCTCAGAGTTCAGACAGGATTTGTTAGTGAGACAGGACGGTTTTATTCGCCTCAAACTATGGGAGGAGTTATGTAATGAGATCAAAGTATGTATTGGTTGAGATTTCACGTCTACGTCACCATGGACCCATTTCGTCTCCACCCTTTTTTTCAGCATACAGGTGATAGATCGGTTCTCAGGAAAAGAGTCAAAGTCTGAGGCTGGTGAATAATAATTTTTTTGTTGCAATAATATTCTGGTCCAGAAGAGCAATGCACGAGGAATACAAAGCTGCCAATCTCTTGTTCACACACATCTTTATACCATTTCAAACTCGTCATAGGAAGGACTGTTCCACATAAATCACAAGATATTATCTTAATGCCAGCAGCCCCCCCCCCCCCCCCCCCCCCCCTCCCAACTCTTTCTGGGTTCTACTGATTACCTCTTAAAGGTCTGATATGGTGTTTGTTTTTTAATGAGCCTCCTCCTGGGGGAATTTACAACCAACAACCATTTATACCGCTAGAAAAAACTGGTGCTCTAACCCCTTATCAGTTGGTCGAGCTAACTTCCTGAAGAATGACTTATTGCTGAGGGAATAGCACACAATATAGGGTTAGTCATATATAATTAATACAAACGTTTAACTGTCATTAATTTTAACTGATCCATATTATCATATATTAGTACAACAGATTCTATAGGCGTAATACAAACCGCCGTTGTTAGTACATTCTTATTCTTTCATATATATATGTTTCTCCCTTGGCCTAAATCCTAAGGCACAAGGTCAGATTCGAAACCAGAGATCGAGCTGGGGGGAGTGTATGGCCCTGCCACCAAGTCCAGTCAACTTCCTCTCAGCAGCAGCCTGACACCCCCTCCTAGATTGTCTAGCTCAACTCTCCGACAAGGTTGCACAAAGGACAAGATGTACCCTTGCACAAACATGCAAATCTTAGTACATGCAAACTCAGCAAATGCACACTCCTTCAGTTTAATGATTACACACTGTGGATAAATGTGAAATAAACATATATTGTAATAAATGTAAAATAAAGAAACACTTAAATCAAAGGAATAATACGTGGATTTAACATGTTCTTTAAAGGAGCACTGTCACGCTTGTTTAAATTGAGATTATTTGGATTGAATTCTTAAATTATGTGTGTAGGCCTTTTTAAAATCACTGTCAGTGCAGCCGTTTCCTATTTATGGGAAATTCGGCGGCAAAACTTCAAAGGGCAAATACGTCCAGTGACGTCACTGGATGTGTTTTGCTTGAATTTCCAGCCAGTGTTTCCCAGAAGGTAACGGGCACTCAAACTCCACCCTTGAACGCAGAGACTGGTTTATGGGCGGGCACCCATCCAGGCGACACTCCCACGAAAATACGGTAACGTTAGCGTACAAATATCACGTGGCCTATCTTGGCCGACGACTATAGCCTGAGAGATATGGCGGACAGCTCTGAGTTCGCGGAGTTAGAGGACGAGCTTTTCGATTTTGACGAAGATATACAACCGTACAGTTTTGAACCGGAATTTACAGAGGAAGAATTACGTGAGCGAGAGAGACAGAGAGCGGAGGACGAGGCAGCCGAAGCTAACAGAGAGCAGAGAAGTGGGAATATAAATTGGTGCCAGTGTAATTAGTTACAAGTTATAATTTAGCTAACGTTTGCTAAACTTATGTTAAAGTCGATATGTTGTGCTTGCCAGCACGACACCAAGATTCGGACATTCCATGTAACGTCAGTTAGGCTACTGTCCGAATCAGTCGCTTGTTGGCTATACCTAGATGGCTATCTACCTGCTCATTTAGCATCCTTTGTGCAACAACAGATATTACATTACTATAACCAGTTTTTTCTGTCACCCCTTTATTTAACATTAGGCAATTCAGACTGACCGCTTATCGTTGGCTATTGGAATGGGTACTCCATGGCGAACGACTGGGGAGAGGTGTAAAGGCCAGTTTATAGTCCAGCGACAGAGTGTCGCTCGACTGAAATCACAGAACGTTCATAAACATTCTATTGTCGCGCTACATACACTGTGGTCGTTGTCGTTCGCAAAAAGTATAAACGCACTCCAGCGACATTCCAGCGACAGTTTACACTCAGGGGACAATGGAGGAAGAAGCAGCTTTTATAGGCTAGCCTACATCTCATTATGTCTTCTGCTTTACCCCTTTTTTTGTCGGAGGTCTCTGAAATAAAGTTTGTAAATGTCCATTTTGAGGGCACCGTATATTGTTTGAAATATCATTCACTGCGTCTTTCACACACTTGTAGGATGTGGGTTTTGAACGAGGTAGCAAATAAAACGTTCAACATCGATGCAACTCATATTAAACGTTATTTAGTAGGAAAACACGGAGGGCATAGCCTAGCCTATGTTCGGGATGTAAATAGCTAGTTACAAGAAGGGACTCATTGGGGGAGCAGCCTACAATTATCTAGTTAGAGAATGAGGTTCAAGAATGTGGAGTAGCCTATTTCACTCGCTATCAGAATGCCACGGATCAGATGGGCTGTCACTGAGTCGTTGCACAAAGTTTAATCTGGCAAATCTAAGTTAGTTACTGTGAAAGCAAATAACTTTGCAATGCATTCGCAGGCGCCTACAACGCTACAAATGTGTAGTCAAGCTGAAAATGTGTAGTCAAGCTGAAAATGTGTCTTTGTAACCATTCACAATAGCCTACTGACTAAGGCCGCGATCACACCGGATCCGCTTTAACAGCTGGGGGCGCCTTTTTCGAATTGTTTTCAATGAGTTTGAAGCGTTTTCCACGCTGCTTTTGCGCCCCGGGCGCCTCGCGTTTATCCGCTCCAGGCGCTCGCTGTTTTTCGAAAAATGCTCGGTGCGCACAGGGTTGAAAATATCTCAACTTGAAGCGCTCTGAGGAAAAATGCGCGCCACGTCACTGTCATTCTTTTCTCCTGTCCAATCGCACGAAAGTAGAGGCGGACCTTGATTCTCCCTGTCGGTTCCGTGTAAACGAAGACGATTGAGGAAAAAAATGGTAACGTTAGTTGCCATTTCAGCCTACCAGGAGTTATATGATTTCAATAATCGTGAATACCATGATAAAAATAAGCGATCCAAGGCACTCCGCTTATTCGCGGCTTTTTAAAGACAAATAACGAAGCAAACTTTCGGGTAAATTTAGTTCGCTAACACCGTTAACAACGTCAGCTAAGTGATTGACAGGAACGGAGTTCGGTTGCCTAGCAACAGCAAAAAAGACGCCTCCAACTGCTTTTTCAGAGTAGGCTTTCGTAAAATCAAGACAGGTAGTGCTCCTCGCGTTTTCAAGCCTACAAAGCGCGTCCGGTGTGATCGCGGCCTAATACACTATCGTAGGCTAAATTGTAGCATTGGAAGCGAGCTGCTTCTTGTTTTGGATTGTAACGTTTTCTCAACCTCTAGCAAAGCATCCATCTGTGAAATTACATCGTTATTATTATTAGGCTATTTATAATAATAATATTAAATTGTGCTCATTTATAATGATATTCACGCGCTTGCTAAGTACGTAAGCTATGGGTAGGTAAGCCGACCCTATGGCTGCACGCACAAATTTGTCCAACAGAGAAATCTGCACATTAACAGTTAGCTTATGTGCTAGCTAGTAAGTTGACAGCTCGACCGAAGCCTCCGCTGTCCGAGACAAATGTTACCATAACAACAGAGGCAGAGACAGGGTCAAAGTTGAATTTATTTTATGTCTCAGCGACATCTTCAGCGACCGTCGCAGCGACCACAGGACGACAGTCGCCTGAAGTATAAACCAAATGTCCATGGCACGTCGTCGGTCGCGGCGACACTCTGTCGCTGGACTATAAACTGGCCTTAAGAGTTGTGCTGCCATCGTGTGTATCTCTGCAGTACGTCAAAGATACCCTTCTCCCAATGGTCAATATGTTGGATTTCTGGACATCGACGAAGACTGAACCAGACTCTGCACTTTGTGATACCTCACGCTTTACTTTTGTTTTATTATTGTAAAAATGTGGCCATAATTGTCAGAAGATTGAGCCCATAGTGTTCAATAATAGACATACAATGCTATAATTACTGTTTCTCCTGTTGAGTTGGCTTAGTATAAATTTCCAACATATTTGTTGGTTTACAAGGTCTAAGTTTGAAAATGCATACCTCTATCACATTCAATAAAATCACTGGGATTGTAATTGATTATTTGGAATGGTTGTTACTTCAACATAAGATTATCTTCATTATGGCAAGGTAAACAAAGACAAAAAAAATACAGAAAGGTGATATTGTAATAATAGTAGTAGTAAGTCTTTATTGTCCCCAAGGGGCAATTATTGTGCAGTAG
The DNA here is from genome assembly GCA_029718625.1 of Synaphobranchus kaupii. NCBI lineage: Eukaryota > Metazoa > Chordata > Actinopteri > Anguilliformes > Synaphobranchidae > Synaphobranchus > Synaphobranchus kaupii. The sequence continues at coordinate 62,851,365 of CM056377.1, forward strand.
TTGAACAACAATACTGAAATGTCTAAAAATAAGTAAAATTAAATAAAGTAAAATTAAAAATTAAAATGCCAGAATTTCCAATATTTCTTAAGGTACCGTAGACTCAACAAGCAAATTCTTTGATTTAGCTCCCAGTAATTCGCCACTATAGTCGCGCTGGAAGTCCTCTGGCTTGAAGTGTTTCGAACAAACACGAACTTTGTCGTAATCCTTTTTTGGCAAATTTATCGGATAGATCGGGTTGTTAATTGCTGCCAGGCACTGGATGCACCTCGTCTCATTTTTGGGCAAACGGTATCCTGACTTAATATCGCACCCACGTACGGCGCACGATGGCATTTTGGGCAGACGCAAGAATTTTCTGCGGTATCTTCACTTGAACAGTTAGCTCGTCACCGTGCTCGCAGCAGTGGCGTGTACGTCCCCTATTACATATTCATGCACACCAAACCTAAGCGTGCGCAGGGAGATATGGGAAATGTGGTAAATAAGGCTGGAGCTGCTCTGGAGATGGAGCTGTTCTTGAGGGCCCATATCTCAAAAACCACAATTCCAATCTTTATGATTTTTTGGAAAATATGAAACATTGAAATAGTAGATTAGAATGCAGAAAACATGCATAAGCGTGACTGTGCTCCTTTAAGCACTTAAAAGATATATGGTAATTCGCTCAACATTTTTATTAAGTCCTTTATTCAGGGCCCCTCACAGAAATAAAGAGATATAGATAGACTGAAATTTAACGAGATTACAATGGAATTTATTCCTTGCACTTTATTGGTGCTCAATACATACCTTAATTGCCATAAATAACGTGGTTATAAGCATATTACGGATTTTCCTTGACCGTCACTTTAATGTTGTTTTTCGGTGGAACTACCCTTTAATAGGAATAGTTCTGAATTTTGGACATGATGTCTCAATTACGACTTACCCATGATGTAGTTGATTGATGGAAACCATTTTCAGATAATTCCATGCTGTCCTTTCTTTTGGACATACACACATTGCTAATGCTAGCGCAACTCTAAGGTATCTAGTAGCATCCACTACCAAACGCATTTAAACACTCCACAGTGCACCCAAAGCAAATAAAATACGACGACAGTCTATCGGGGTTATTTTCAGTGATTATACCATCATTTTTCAAGTCAAACTATCGTTGAATCCTTTACTTTGTGCTCACCTAAATTCTCAGTTAAAACAGCTGAGAATAAGCTACCAATGGCTTCCGTCTCACCTTATTACGCCAAATTAGCCTGCTTGTTGAACAAATTTCGTTTGATTATGCAATAAAACATTGTCAAACATCAATTCCATGGGGCTGTTCTCATGCAGTTCTCGAACTTCAAGCTTCATCCGAAGTTCATTACCTGCATTCTAATATTGATTAATAACACAAATACCGTTATGTTGCCTTCATGATGACACTAAATACAATAAAGCTGTCAGGTTGGCAACACAGAGGTCCACGCATATTTTTCCTTGTTTTATAATGTTCTTATTATAAAACAATATATGGAAATGTGACCAACGTGTTTTACTAGAAGTACGTCCCCTTTCCCGGGAAGACCGTGAAAAGTGCAATTTAATGCAGGTGAAACAGACCTGCTCCTGTATGAAGTTAAAGCGCACATGCAGATAATGACATTAAAATTAATTTTGAATTAATTGTTCTCTTTAAAACCATTTTGTTTAGTTATGATATAACTCAGCTGGGTGAAATCAGCTGGGTTTTAATAAGCTGATACTATGGAAGCCTGGTCACTGTAATTTTAAAAATATGAAGGATGAAGAATAAGGCTAAAATTCAGTTAACATGGTGAAATTTATCTCAGTTTTTTAACCGTATACGCTATCGAAAAAAACCTTATGCACAGCGAATCCCGGGGACTGTAGCCTATAGGCTATTTGAAAAACAATAAATGCAATATTCACTGGAAAAGGTTTTGAACTTTATTCAGTCAAAACCATTCTATTTACTTACAGGCTGGGGGGACATATATAACATGACTTTAGACCAGGTTTGTGGTGGTTTTAGCGCAAGAGCTTTCTGCTGGCTCAAGATAGCAATACGCCAAAAATTATCCTGGCCATCTTCAGACCAACACGCCCAGTTCACTAGCAATGGGCACAAGAATACATGGTATTTAAACGATGTGAGCGCTAGGCGTTATAATGCACCCTGCGCCATGTGTAAGATAGCAAAGACACTTCCGTTTGGGTTAACGCCGGGTGTAAGATAGGGCCCTAAATATCTTTTCTTTGTACTGTTTTCAATTAAATATATGTAAAAGAGAATCTACAAATCACTGATTTCTGCTTTTATGTGCATTTTACATACTCTCCCAACTTTTCCTGTATTCCTGTATGAACATATCATTTTCCTTTTACCTGTCCACCAATCATTGTTCATATATTTCAGATTTGACAATAAACATCCAAAATGACCCAGTGTCATTGTGGCTTGAATTGTGGCGGAGGGGATTAGTCCTACAATTTATTCGCCTTTTGCGAATGTGAAATAAATATTCTGAAAATATTGTCTTGCTGGTATAATTTATCTGCTTTGTACTGGAGACCACCCACATCTAATGTACTCATGGCGATAATAACAGTTAGATCTTAATCATTAATCTTACACCAATTTTTAAGATGGATGTACAGCACTGTGGCCAGGTTGTGTTGCTTAATATTGTTTAATTAGGGGACCGAGCAGCGTAGCTGCTGGTACCCTATTGTTTTTGTTCGGATTCTTTTTTTATCCCCTTTCACCTAAAATTCATGTGAGCTGGTTTGGCCTAGAATCAGACCCAAGTCCACCATATTGGATTTTCCACTAATTAGCATTTTTTGTAAAACACTTAAAATGCTACTCCTCCTAGAAAATTTTAACGATTTGCATGAAACTTGGTGTGTGCACTCAGCTCACAGGCCTCCCTTAAGGCTTTTGTCAAGAAATGGCCAAATGACGAGCCAATTAATTTTTCAGTGGATGTGGCTTATCACAAAAATGCTAATAATTCCAAAACCATTTGACACAAAGTTATGAAACTTGGTAGAGGCACATTTTTTTCAGAAGGATTACAGAAGCAGTGAAGAATGAGAATTGACTTCATTGTTGATTGCATTATTGGTGTAACGTTACCAATATTGTACTTTGTCCAGGCCCACCCAATCACAAGCCTGGCCCACCCACAAGAGAAAAAGAAGACACAAAAAAATTTAATACGCACAGATGTGCATTGTTGGGTTTTCTGTAGGTGTGTTTGTGGGCCATTAGCTAGCTAAGTTACCTTTCGTATATAAAACGAATGAATGCAAATGTTTATATGGTAAAAATTAATATGTTTATATGAAAATACAGTAGGCCTACATACTAAGTCACAGTCATAGTGAAATGCAATATTATTCAATTTTGTTTACCTGTCATAATGTTCATACTGCATCTAATATCTTTGTAATACATATTTAGCTAATTTATCATACCCTATTGTAGGCCTAGCGACTGTGTCAAGCTAGACTCATATGATTCAATGGTCATTTATTGTCTGGTACAATCCGTTTGAGAAATATACAACACTTTATACCACTATTTCATCTGAAACGTCAACTCGTAATACCCCCCACGCCCTGCAAGCCTGTCTCATTCTTTACAGTTTAAATGTCTGCTCTTTTGTCCAATAGAGTACATTATAACCTTAGCAAGGGTATATGCAAAGTTTTATTGGATGCTTTGAACAATTAATTATAGCCTAGCGGAATGGCAGTTTTCTTTTTAACAGTCTAGTATTATGCAAGCTCTGCAGAAAATGCATTTGTTTTTTTTTAAAAGTGATGTTTTATTAAGGTACAACTGTGAATGATTAGGGTACATATTTAGGTATGTGTAACAGTGTGATATCAATGTTTTCATCTTAAACCATCAGAAGGGGCAAATGTATATGCTTTTTAATGGACAAAACTAATTTTATTCATTTTATGACATGTATCGGATAGGGTTTTGGGCCCATAGATATCTACCCCCCCTATACTGATGAAAAGATATTAAATCCCACTTGAAAACTATGCAAAAGTGAGTTTAAGATCCAAAACGGTTAATTTGTAGTTAAATATATCATTATTTTATTGGCACAATTTAGCCATTTGGATAGATTTGGAGACACTAATGGACAACACGGTACACTGCCTATATTTTGCATCATACATCTTTAGTAGTTCTACATATCATCCTCAGATGCACACTTGTGGACACAGAGTTTATGATCCAGGAAATGTATAGATTTACCTGTTTCACATATGTAGCTCTTAGTATTTCATTGCAAACTAAAGAAAGAAACAGTGACCTCTATCGGCTGAAAAGGGAAATAAGAGTAAACTCGCTCCGCAGAGACAATCTCGCATTTGCCTCAGAGAAGCTCGTTGGCAGCACTTTAGCCCAATCATAGTTTTCTAAAATAACAGTCATGCCATGAACAGCACTGTCAATTAAATGTATGAGTCCCTCCCACTCTTTCTAATTTTAAGCGGTTGGGTTGCTACCGGTTGCTACAGATTATTCAGTGATAGTCAAGCAAGTTATACGAATATGAAGGAGCTAACGAGGAGCAGACTTTGAGTAAAATTTTCAAATATTTGATTATTTCATTCAACATTTTTAATTATCGCACCTAGACACATTTTAGATGAGTTATGTTTAGGTGTTGTTTGTTATAAGGAAAGATATAAGGAAAGATTTTCACTATAAATGTACTACTGATTATTTTAACATACATAAAATCACTACTATCAATAGTAAGTACGAAAGAAAGATAAAAAAAACCCATCATGTAATGGAGACTTAGGCCGCGATCACACCGGACGCGCTTTGTAGGCTTGAAAACGCGAGGAGCACTACCTGTCTTGATTTTACGAAAGCCTACTCTGAAAAAGCAGTTGGAGGCGTCTTTTTTGCTGTTGCTAGGCAACCGAACTCCGTTCCTGTCAATCACTTAGCTGACGTTGTTAACGGTGTTAGCGAACTAAATTTACCCGAAAGTTTGCTTCGTTATTTGTCTTTAAAAAGCCGCGAATAAGCGGAGTGCCTTGGATCGCTTATTTTTATCGTGGTATTCGCGATTATTGAAATCATATAACTCCGGGTTGGCTGAAACGGCAACTAACGTTACCATTTTTTTCCTCAATCGTCTTCGTTTACACGGAACCGACAGGGAGAATCAAGGTCCGCCTCTACTTTCGTGCGATTGGACAGAGGAGAAAAGAATGACAGTGACGTGGCGCGCATTTTTCCTGAGTGCTTCAAGTTGAGATATTTTCAACCCTGTGCGCACCGAGCATTTTTTGAAAAACAGCGAGGCGCCTGGAGCGGATAAACGCGAGGCGCCCAGGGCGCAAAAGCAGCGTGGAAAACGCTTCAAACTCATTGAAAACAATTCGAAAAAGGCGCCCCCAGCTGTTAAAGCGGATCCGGTGTGATCGCGGCCTTATGCACAACTCTTGAAATCTCGACCTTTAAACTCTTCACATTACAACACTGTCTGTTTTCCCACCAACCATGTGGCAGGGTGGGTACACAACCCAGACCTATATGCTTTATAGGGGTGTCAGTAAAAATTAGGGAGTTGTCGGAGAAGGAATGCATTATCTTGTCCAGGATCAGGAGCATGTAGTTGGAGGTACTGACCTATAGCAGCTTGAGTCAGGAATCACATCTGTAATGGAATCATATAAGGCAAAGAGGGCGCACACTCTACTCCAGTGAGGGGGGAGAGCAGAGTGCCCACAAAACCAATATCATAGCTGGCTCCCAAGGCGAGAGAATGGCGTTGTTCCGGAACAGTTCGCAGTTTGTGTGCTATTCCAAGGCAATGAGATTGCGTGTGACCAGTTCTTCCTGCACATATCAGTAACCATGGCAGGGTTGTTTCTACAAGGGCTACGCAGACAGTCAAAACATTTATCCAGCTGTATGGGAGGACAGTCACAAAAAACCGTTTCACACTGATCATTGTCTAATTGACCTAGCGCATTAGAGCCGTTACCTATAACACACATTCCAAACTTCACACTATGTTTAAGTACGACTGGACAGGGCATTTTCCATGACACCTGTGGCCATGCTAGGTAATCTTTCCGGAAAAAACAATTTTTATTGACTACTGGGGAACGCAAACCTGACAGATTTAATGGCACAGAGAAGTTGGCTTCATTCCACCGTTTTCCCATACCTGGGTGAACACTCAGTCCCATCAAGCACATTGAGTGCTCGTCAGTCAGATTCTGTACCTGTAAAAGAGGGCCTGCTTTTTAGGCCTTTTAGTCATTACAGCTGTACCGCTTAGCTCACTGGTGTTGTTGTAGAGTGTCTCATGAATCAGGATGATGGGCAGAACGTTGATGAGGCTGATGAGGCCTAGTAGAAATAGGCCTACCTCGAGGCTGCAGCCTGCTCTTCTGAAGGGGTTGTACCCCTCGGCTTTCCTGCTGTGGTGTGGCATGTTGGGAGCGGATATTACCGTCACATGCTCCTTGAAGTGGTGGTTCTCTTTGAGTTTTTAAACTCCGTGAGAACTAAGTTGGTTCTCTTTGAGGTTTTAAACTCCGTGAGAACGAAGTCGTCCCTTCGCGTCGGTCGAGGTGGGTCTCTCACCCTTATCCCTCCTTTGGCGCTGGTGGAACCCTTTTGCAGTGGCTGGCGTGAACCCAAGAGGCACGGCTTTCCTGGGCGTGGTGAGTAGTACCTGGAAATGACCCCTCCACCTGGCCTGGTGCCACTTCTTCCTTCTGAAGTCTTTTATCACCACCCAATCTCCTGGCTGCAGGTCTTGCAGAGGGCTGCTGGCTGGCTCTGGGAGAGCTGCTTTAACCTGTTGATGCACAGATCTCAGAACATTGGTTAGCTAAACACAGTAACTTACCATGCGAGTGTCAGCTGGCTCTTTGTCCAACAACAGCCCTGGGGGGTGACATCCAGTCCTCATGGGTCGCCCTGTGATCATATGGCGACAACCTTGTAACAGCGTGGACCCTTCCCCCGCATACCTGTAAGGACAATTGGCAGGGCCTGGACCCAATCCAGACCTTGTTTAAGAAATGTGAGCCTCTGTCTGAAAACAGTTTCTTCAGGATCCCCCACCTCGGAATAAGCTCTGTTAGTAGGGCCTTCGCCACTGCTGCAACATCAGCTTTCCCTGTAGGAAAAACTTCAACTCATTTTGAAAACATGTCAACAAACACCAAACAAACTTTCTTGCCCCTGCATGGGTTAAGTTCAATGAAATCCATCATAAGGTATTCGAAAGGCTCCTGTGGAGCTGGGTGGGCCGCATTTGGAACCTTCTGGCCCTGCCCAGCATTATTTACAACACAAATAACACACTTTTCACAAAAAGTTTTCGCATAAGTAGAAAATCCACTCGTGTCCCATTGTCTGGACATCAAAGAGATCATGATCATCCCCCCTTTTTGACACATGATCAAATCCATAGTAAGGCATAGTAAGGAAATAACAGGAAAGAACAAATGAGGTAAACAGAGTTTACCGGTAGGGCCTAGCCAGGCTCCATCAGTGTAGGTGCTATCCCGCTTCCAATTGGCCTTTTCCTGGGGTGTGGCCCCAGTTTGGCAGTCCTGTACAGAGGCCAATGGTGTTTCTGTGGGAGCAGCATCCTGTGTGTGAAGACTGAGAATTGTGTTGGGAGGGGCTGAGCCAGCAGCGGCCTTGCTACAGCTCCCAGAGGGGGGGGTGTGTTGGAGCAGCATTCCCTTGGCAGATAGCATAGTGGTGGCGAGGTCAGGATGGGGAGAGAGGAAAAAAAAAGGAAAAAACATTACTTGTTTTTTTTTGTTGTTGAAGGTTTAGGGAGGTCAAGAATCGCCTGGATTCCGTCAGTCCCCAAAGACTTCCCTTATACAGAAATTGTGCACCCTAAGTATGTAACAATAGGTAAACCAAATAGCAAGTTCTCCTGTTTAACTTTGTGGCCCTGTGTGGCTAAAAATGTCACTTGTCCTTGTCTGTAGAGCAGACGAGGAGGTCGTCAACGTATTGAATACGTTGTATTCTGTAAGTACAGGCTGTACTTAGGCCTAAAGAAAACTGGAACTGTTTCAAGTTTTCCTGCAGCGCTGCTAAAAACACGGCGTACCCCTGGGGTAGCCGAGACCAGGTATACCTTTTTGCTTTAAAAGTGAAGGCAAACCAGTACTGGGAATGTACATCAACATAATAAATACTATTATGGAATATATTATACTTTAGGAATACTAAAGAATGCATTTGCTAGATCGACCACAGAAAAATATTTAGCATTGCCCGGGACTTGAGCAAGGATGGTAGTGGGGGGTTGGGCACAACTGGGGCGCGCTGTTGAACGGCGCTGTTTACAGCTAGTAATCTTGCACTAAACGCTAAGACCCATCAGGCTTTTTTACAGGCAAGATAGGAGTGTTGCATGGAGAGTCAGGACAGGGAACCACAATGCCAGCTTTTAGCAACGCATCAAACACGGGGACAATGCCGTCTTCGGCTTCTGGGCGTAGGGGATATTGACGTTTGCATGGTCTGTACTCAGATTTAGGGGTTAGTTGAAGTGGAGTAACTCCAGTTATGAGCCCGACATCATATTGGGACATTGCCCACAATTGAGAGGGAATTGCACTGAATCTCGGGTCTGACAACTGCAAATAGGTTTGAGTGTCACACGGCAACTCATGAATGCTGCAGACAGCTGTCAGAGAGTTTGGAAACTGGTGCGCAGTGACACGCAGAGAGGGAGAATATTTTGAAAATTCCCCTGTCTTTTCCCAGTCCGTGGTGTTCAAATATAATTTCACCCATGGCCCTGTGTCCTCCCATTTTTTATTTGAGGCTTTGCACAGAGACACATGGGGTGCACTTCCCACAATGGAATAGAATGGCTGTTGTGCTGAGCTCAATTGTACAGACAATGCACAGAAATCGCAACCAACCAAAAACACTGTAGTCTTCAGTGTAAAATGACCGTACCAGTTTTTTTATTTTTTTATTTTTTCTTCAAATCACTACCCCGACTGAAGTGTGCTGTTACCACTTTGATCCTTCGAGCCTCCCTCTCTCTCGGGCCCAGCTCCAGGCTGGATCCCTTTCCCTTTCCCTTCCACCCGACTCCTCTGAGTGAAGGACCCTCAGCCTCTCTGCTTCCCAGGCGTCTCCTTTTCAGAAAACCTGATCACAGAAAGCACTGCTCGCTTACTAACGCATTCGGTTTCAACTTACAGTGGCCTGACTGTACATTGAGCCGAGCGCGGCAGCCATGTGCTCCACTACAGGGACGCCACTCATGGTCTTACTGCTCTCTGCGACCCGACCGGCCGGTGACCCAGTCGATAGCGATCCCCAGCCCAGCGTCTAAACACCGAGCCCCGTAGTGGTAACCAGCCACCCAGTTGGGAACCGACGGTCTGATCCCTATCCCACCTTGCTATGGATATAGAAACTTTGACCGTTTTCACCAGCCTTGCCTGTTCACAGAGGTCGTCTCTTACGCCCCTCTGCTAGGTGTGGACTGTCATCCACGTACCACGCAGTGCCTGCATACTTACATGTGACAACTACGCCGACTAGACGGTACCACGGCAGTATGTCAATTCATACTTCATCAGACACGGGGGCCTTCAGTCTTCTCCCCTGCACTATATTACCTTTTTAACGTGCCCTCGGAACTTTGCAATTCCGCCGCCACCTGTTCTGCAGTAGGTTCGGGGTGCCTAATCCCCTGCCCACTGCAGTTGTAATTCTGTCATTTGTTAAACCGTCATCAGTACACTGTACAACCAAACCTAATTTGCACATTAAATCTCTGCCAAGCAGGTTTACCAGACACACAGGGGAGAATAGAAACGCATGTTTCAAAGTAATAGTGGAGCCCGCATTGAAATCCTGTAAGGGCTTTGAACCCCATGATTTAGCTGCTATTACAGACCGACCAGATCCCGCATCCATAATGAAGTCTAATGCTCGCTCATGGACTTTTAATGACCAGAGTGGTAAGGCATTTGGAACTGTATGATACAGAAAACCAGTAGACTCACCACCGTCAGCATACGTGTCCTCCCCCCCTTAAACCTTCATTGTCCCGGTAATCCAGTTTGACCCCCAGGATTTTGGAAAGTAACATTCCCTTGGGGGGCCGTGTCCCAATTATCGGTATTCCCAGGATGCATACAACCGCGAGCCCAATGTCCCCTTTGTCCACACTTGCGGCAAATATGATAATCCGCCATGGAATTGGGTCTCTGCCTTTTCCCTTGGTCCCGTCCTTTACGTCTGCCGCGACTTGTCGCCGTCTTGTTGCTGTCCACGGGCTTGTTCTTCGCAGTGAACGGCATAATGGAGAACATCCTTCTGTCGCCGAGTCTGCCAGCCAACACGGCTTCCGTAGCTGTTGCCAGCTGTTTGTCCAAGCCATCCAGGAAACAGTGGGTCTCATACGGCGTAAGGGTGTCGTTGTTGTCAGGTTATAATCCAGTCCACTGTGCGCGTCGTACTTTTCTGTAAAGCTGATGATACACGGGCAATATTTTCAGGCAATATTGCTGGCAATTTTCCTATTGACAAATCAATATCTGAACAAGTTTAATCGAGGCAAGCAATATTTTGCTACCATCCAATCACAGATGAGATTTTGGGTCACATGACACCTGAGTCTTCCAAAAATAAATTTCAACAATGGCTGCCAAGTGGTGCGAGGAAACCGAAGGGATGCTGGTCTCTTATAACTTTATTTATTTATTACTCAGGTAAGTTATATTGATGTATTAGTGTAATATTGAAATAAAGACCAACTTTTCATAAGTTATGGTATTCTTGACTTTTGATTGTAAATAATTGGTATTATTACTCACTCACCGCCGTACTGACGAACCGAGTGACTTTTAACTAGCTAGCTAGCTAACTTTACTCAGCAGACGTAATCAGACCACCTGCTTTACTGGTGAATACATCCATGAATGCTTCCGTAAAATTTAGAGATACGGTCGATTGAATTACATTGGTGGAAAGCTGTGATTCTTGCCGTTCCGGGCACATATATACCTTTGTGGTGAGATGACGGTAAAGGTTTGAAACAGAGGTTAAAAACAGGATCCGCAAAAATTCTTTTTTCAGTTATTGCCCCATTGCCCATTGCTACAGTGGCCCATACCCATTGCCCATTGCTGGCAATATTGTACAATATTGCTGCCAATATTGCCTGAAAATATTGCCCGTGTATCATCAGCTTAAGTCTCTCAAGAAAATCAATAACAGTTCCACAGTAGTGGAAAATTAGGCTGGAGGACACACAGGGCAGTCCAAACCAGTTAATTTTGTTTAAACTTGCAAGCTGTGTTACATCGGGATACAAAGAGCCGTCGGAATGCATAACAGGAGATAACACTGAACTGTCTTGTCGCGGTCTCTCCACAGTTGATTTATTTTCATCTTCTCCCTTTTTAGTCTGTTTTTCCTGCCTTAATTTTGATTTTTTTCCCCACAAATCTACCGCATCCCAGTCGGGTTTCCATTTAAATCTACTTTTACAAAAACAATTTTTCTCATATTCCCGCAGCCGCATTTTTAAGTTATCAATATGATTTGGGCTAAAAGAGCCTTTTTTAGGGAAACCTAATTTTTCCCATTTAATACGCTGGTGTGTGGTTGCCGGACCATATTTGACATGCATTATTTTCATTGGACCCGTAAATTCCGAGTCCTGTTCCTTAAAATTTTTCAAACCAATTGTCGTGTGTTTGCCCCACCACCAATGCCTTATTAATTTTAAGGTTCTCATTTTTTTATTATTAGTGCACCAATTTTAGTCAGAATCAGTTTCAGATTCTTCACTATCTTTTATTACTGCCTTTTCTTTTTGTTTTAACCAATCACCTCTATCATGTATATACAGTTGCAAGAAAAAGTATGTGAACCCTTTAGAATTTTCTGTATATCTGCATAAATTCGATCTAAAATGCGATCACATCTTCATCTAAGTCCTAAAACTTGATAAAGTGAACCCAACTCAACAAAAAACACAAAAAACATTATTCTTTTATAATTTATTTATTGAGCAAAATTATCCAACATTAAATGCTTTGTTGGAAAAAGTATGTGAACCCTTGGATCATATGTATGTTTAAAGTATCATATTTAATATTTGGTCGCATATCCTTTGCATGCTGTTACTTCCTGAAGTCTGCGACCCATCAATATCAAAAGGCTCTCAATATCTTATTTTCAGGTACTGTTACAAGCGATACTATAACCACTCTGCATTTGAATGGATCTTTATGGGAATTGGGGGGTGAGACTAGATTCAGCTGTAAATTACACTCGTACATTATGGAACACATGACTGGCTAAATGGCTGTAAGTCATCCAGGGTCTGAGGTATCAAACGAGCCCCAAACCATCACTCTGCGGCCAGATATGGAGTAGATGTGGATGGATCACTTTAAGGGTTTCTTCTCCTGACTTTTTTCCCCATAGAGTTCTATAGGAAAATGAGTCAGGAGAAATAACCCTTGCAGTGATCCATCCACATCTACTCCATATCTGGCCACAGAGTGATGGTTTGGGGCTCGTTTGATACCTCAGACCCTGGATGACTTACAGCCATTTAGCCAGTCATGTGTTCCATAATGTACGAGTGTAATTTATTATTATTATTATTATTATTATTACATTATGGAACACATGACTGGCTAAATGGCTGTAAGTCATCCAGGGTCTGAGGTATCAAACGAGCCCCAAACCATCACTCTGTGGCCAGATATGGAGTAGATGTGGATGGATCACTGCAAGGGTTATTTCTCCTGACTCATTTTCCTATAGAACTCTATGGGGAAAAAAGTCAGGAGAAGAAACCCTTAAAGTGATCCATCCACATCTACTCCATATCTGGCCGCAGAGTGATGGTTTGGGGCTCGTTTGATACCTCAGACCCTGGATGACTTACAGCCATTTAGCCAGTCATGTGTTCCATAATGTACGAGTGTAATTTACAGCTGAATCTAGTCTCACCCCCCAATTCCCATAAAGATCCATTCAAATGCAGAGTGGTTATAGTATCGCTTGTAACAGTACCTGAAAATAAGATATTGAGAGCCTTTTGATATTGATGGGTCGCAGATTTCAGGAAGTAACAGCATGCAAAGGATATGCGACCAAATATTAAATATGATACTTTAAAAATACGTATGATCCAAGGGTTCACATACTTTTTCCAACAAAGCATTTAATGTTGGATAATTTTGCTCAATAAATAAATTATAAAAGAATAATGTTTTTTGTGTTTTTTGTTGAGTTGGGTTCACTTTATCAAGTTTTAGGACTTAGATGAAGATGTGATCGCATTTTAGATCGAATTTATGCAGATATACAGAAAATTCTAAAGGGTTCACATACTTTTTCTTGCAACTGTATATAGATATATATATATAACCATAATTAACTCCTCTGCAAAAATGCCACTCCTGTACTGGTCCGTGTATATCATTCACATTTACTGACAATAAATGATACCACATTACCAAAATATTTAGAGCTCATTACAAGAGAAAGAGAAAGAAAAATATTAGCCCATGGGTGGAAGCAGCATACAGCCTCCACAGTTTGAATCACTCCACAGAGTGACGGACCCGTCGGTCACTATTCAAACTTTTAAGTTGAGCGCACTACGGCCTCAAGTTGAGCGCACTACGGCCTCTTTTTACGTTTTGCTGTGGCGGCTCACCTGTGGTTCTTTTTCTATGGATTGCGTATTGATCACCCCCAACAGACGTCCCACTCTCCTCGGTCCGGTTTCCCGCCGTCCTTCCTCTAGGTGACCGATTACAGTTACCTCTCTGTGAGAAGGTGGGTTGCGGGGTCGGGGTGTGAACTCCCGGCAGTGCGCACTGTCTAAACCGTCTCCGACTTGAGAGAAATCTGCGTAGGAGAAAATCAAGTTAGCAATCCTGCCGACTACGCCAATTATGTCGTGGAATTTTCCCTTTTAACCCACAGTGAGCAAGTCTGACCAAACAGAACCACAACAAAACCGGATTAATAAGAATAAGAATTTTAGTTTATTTGCAGATAAACCATAGTGAGAGGATCTTACCAGATCACTCTGACTTGAACAGAAATACACAGACATTTATACACACTCCTTACTGATTTGCCACAAGGGGCGTATTCCAAGCTAATAACTAATGGGAGAGGCAGAGGTGTTAATCTTCCAGTGTTTAGACTAAATAACCTTCAGCTTTGCCACTGAGTTTAGGAATGTTCAACAGAAAGCAGAAACACACAAATCTCACAGACTGCCTGTCTCTTGCAGAACTGAAAGATAAAGACACACAGAGAAGGCCTGCTGTGCCAACTCATGTGTTTGCATAGAGTATATGTTTAATTACTTAATTCAATATAATTGATCTTCTAATAATCAAAACTATAATAAAAACACACATATTGTAAAACAGAAAATTCCTTCACAGTATAGACTGGGTGGGGGGTTGCTTGTTAAATGGACTTGCTACGGGAATATAGTGACACTTAGAAACTCCGTATTCGGCAGAGTGGTACCAATAAAGAGTTTTTGGTTTGCACTCATAGTTTGGCTGCAGGAGCAACGAATGTCTCAGTTTAGCAAAATCTTGGCGCCGGTGCCATTAGGCAAAAGGGGTTAAACAGAGTCCCCGCTAAATACGGTAGGTGAGAATTGACCAAATTTGCCATCTGCGCGAAGGGGTTAAACGTAGCAAGAATGACGGATTTGGGCTGGCTTGCCAATAATGTGGAATGTGGAGTTCAATTTATTCCTCCATAGTTTTGCAAGTAGAAAAATAAATGCAGGAACATCTTTGTTTCAAGTAGGTTGTTTAATAGAGTAAAGGAACTCGAGGGTCTGTGCATAAAACACCTTCGGCTCTATCTTGGCGATCTTGGCGCTTGGTCTAAGCACATGGCGTAAAGTCCATTTAGGGCATGTCCAAGTCCATTTTGCTATTTTAACGGCGTGTTTTTTGGCCACTAAGCACAGCGCAACGTGCAAATGGGCTGAACCTAGTCTCTTCATTAATTATAGGTGTGTCTTGGGCGTGACATGCAATAAACCAATCAAAATGTCATATCCCATTCCCTTTAAAAGCCTGCTTTTCCACCTTGGCGGGTTGCTTGATGGCGAAACAGACATGCTCATGCGTGTTTAGTGCGATCAAGGAATAGGCTAAATGGATCAATAGTATGATCAATATTATTCGGACTAACCATTAGCCTATGAGTTCCCGGTAATTCCTGACAGTGCTGTTATTTTACAAAATATATGCAGTTAAATTTCGTTAAAAGGACCTGCAACAGCTGAGAATAAGCTATCAATGGCTTGAGTCTCACCTTAGAAAACGCCAAATTAACCTGCTTGTTCAACTAATTTTGTTTGATTATGCAATGAGAGTGTCAAACATAAATTCCATGAGGCTGTTCTCATGGAGTTCTCGAAGTTCAAGCTTCATCTGAAGTTCATTAGGCTACAAGTAATATTGATTAATAACATAAATACTGTTATTTTGCCTTAATGATGACACTAAATACAATAAAGCTGTCAGGTTGGCAACCGATATGTTCACACATATTTCCCCTTGTTTTATAATGTACTGTTTATGGAAATGTGACCAACCTGTTTTACTCGTAGCGTAATGCTTTAAAACAATCCACTTTCCCAGGAAGTGCGACAGCAGGGGAAACCGAGAACATGCAGCACACATGCAGAGAATGGCATTAAAATTAATTGTGTAACGTGCTGCAAAAATGTTTTCGTTTGTAATTAGACGCTTAGTTCTCTTTAAAATAGTTTTGTTGGACTTCCGGTGGAAAGAGGAATGGAGTAGTCGCATACTTCGCATTCTCCCGCGACCTCATTACTTATAACCGTTCATAACCCTAAACTTATACCCATCTTTTTTAGCGAAAGCAGGCGTTATCTCGTACCATGGCCTCTAAAGCCAAGCAGAAGCTGAAAGAGGACGCAATAAAAGACGAACCGTCTGCGGAGGCTAGCCATATTAGCATGCCTGCACTAACTAGCCTGCTGGAGGAGCACCGCCAGGCCATATCATCGGCCCCTCTCTACCGAGTTTAAATCGACGTTTGCTTCACTCAAAACCAACCTAGATGCAGTGTGGGCCACAGTAACTGACTTCGGTGAACGAATTGAAAGTCTAGAGACCAACGCCAGTTCGACCGAGGAACGAATCCAGGCCCTCGAGACCTCATGTGCCACCCTAACTGAGGCTTGTGCTAGGCTCAGAGCTAAAAACTCCGACTTGGAGGGGAGAAAACCGACGAAACAACGTCAGGATTGTCGGTCTACTGGAGTCTATTGAAGGTCCCCTACCCACAACCTTTTTCTCCGAGGTCCTGGTGGAGATATTCGGTGACCAGGTGTTGCAAACTCCCCCGGAGCTTGACCGGGCGCATCGCACACTATCCACAAAGCCACGACAAGGGGACAAGCCTAGAACTGTGATTGTGTGCTTCCACCGACATCAAACCAAGGAGTTGGTTGTTCGCGAGTCCCGCAGACGAAGGAACGACCTGAAGTACCAGGGCACACCAATCCGCATCTACGAGGACTACAGTCCCGATGTCCTGGAGCAGAGGGCGGCCTACCGTGAAGTTATGGCTAAGCTCTACAACCTGGGCCTGCGACCAGCTCTCCTGTACCCGGCGAGACTCCAAATCACAGACAGAGATGGCAACAAGAGACGGTTCTCCTCGGCCGGTGAAACCGCCACCTTCGTGAGATCCTGGTCTGCCTCATAATACTGGTATTTTACTTGAGCCTGAGGATGGCTACAAGGCTAACATTACCTGAGTAGCGGTTAATGCTAACGCAGGCTCTGCAATGGCCTGCATGGTGTTTGTGTTTGCTATTGTTGTTAAACGGATAAAGTCCAGTTTTTTATGACCCGGTGCCTCAGTTAATGTTTAAATTGCTATTGTTCGATCACCAGGACTCTTTTATTTTCTTATAAGTTACCGTTATGACTTTATCTGGACTCAGCTAACAGGGCTATCTTTCCATGTTGCCCTCGTTTGTTTTTGTTTTGGGCTTGTACTTATTTATTATTACTATTATTATTTTTATTTTTATTTTTTATTATTATAATTTTTTTTATTTAAAAAGGAAAGGGGAAAAAAGGAGGGAGGGGGAAAGAGAAAGGAAGAAAAAAAGGAAAAAAAATTCTTAATCATTATTATTATTATTTTTTATTTTTTATTTTTAAGTTTATTTTATTTTATTTTTTTACTTATCATAAGGAAGGAAGGAATAAATAAATAAATAAAAATGTTGTTATTATTATTATTATTATTATTATTTGTTAAAAAAAAATTGTAAATTTTTATTTACATAAGAGGGGTTTAAAAAAAAAAAAAAAAATTTGTTATTTTCTTTCCTAATACCCTCCTGGAAACGTTTCATTTACAGAGGAACTATGGAGGTTTCATTTATTTTTGTCTGCACTTTCAAGGGTTACATTGTTCATATTGGGAACTGTGACTGAAAGGGAGTAGTGAGTATGAAAAAGAACGGGAAGCTTGATAAGGGTTTTGGGTTTCTTAATGGGGTGGGGTTGTATCTTTATTTGTTAAGTGTTTTTTGTATAACTTGTTTCTGTTGTTTCTCCTCCTCTAGTTATGATTTCACCCCCTTCCAAACCCCCCCCCCCCCCCTCCCCCCGGCATCGTCATCGTATATTTCCTCACGGCAGTGGGTGAGTAATGTGTAGCGCAATAACACCTCAAAGTAGGGGCTGCCGGTTTGTCTCATGGAACATTAGGGGTGTCAATGGCCTCATTAAAAGGGGCAAGGTAATGTTGCATTTGCGACAACTTAAAGGGGATATTTATTTTCTTCAGGAAACCCACCTTAGGTCCTCGGAGATCTCGCGTATTAAAAAACCCTGGATGAATCATATATTCCACTCCAAGTTCTCCGTTAGGGCGACAGGGGCAGCCATCATAATCAGCAGAAATGTGACATTTGAACCCTCGAAAGTCGTAGAAGATCCTAATGGACGCTTTGTGGCTGTCTCGGGCAGGCTATTCGATATCCCTGTGATTTTAACGTGTGTGTACGCCCCTGTTTGGGACGATGACCGATTTATTGCTCACCTCTTCTCTTCCCTCCCTGATATAGATAGTCACTATCCGATTTTGGGGGGCGATTTTAATTTCATCCGGGATCCCGTTCTGGACAGGTCCTCTTCTAAGCCTTTTACTCTGTCTAATTCTGCTGTAGCACTAAAATCAATTACAGATCGGCTTGGTTTAAGCGATCCCTGGAGGTCCTCAAACCCATCCACTAAAACCTTCTCCTTTTTCTCCCACGTTCATTGTTCGTACTCAAGAATTGATTTTTTTCTCGTCGATTTTACTGACTCCAGTACGTACCACAGCATAGTGATCTCAGATCATGCCCCCCGCCTCAATTGACATACACTTCCCTCAACACAACCCCCCACCCAGACAGTGGAGACTCTCCCCTCTCTTATTTTCTAATACGCGTTTTAAAACATTCATCTCGGGCGAGATCTCTAACTTTTTTCAGACAAACGATACTCCCGACATTGCAAGACGCACCTTGTGGGAGGCGTGTAAGGCCTATTTGAGGGGACAGACTATCTCTTTTGCATCACAATTGAAGAGGACAGATATAGCCAGATTGGCAGGGATTTCGGATCAAATCCAGAGGGTTGATACACAATATGCCGCCACCCCCACCCCTGTACTTCATAGCCAACGCCTCAAGCTCAAAACAGAATTCAACCTCTTGTCGACAGCCAGGATCGAAAGACAATTGTTAAAATCAAAGCAACGTTATTATGAAATGGGGGAAAAGGCGGGCAAACTTCTTGCCCATCAGGCCAGGGCTGCAGCTCTTTCTAGACTGATCCCAAGGATAAAATCATCGTTAGGGACCATTGTTTCCGATTCACTTCCGGTGAATGAAGTCTTCCTGAATTTTTATTCTTCTGAACACTCGCCTGAGGCCTGGAGAGGCCACAATCCAAAATTTGCGTTAGCCAGGCTAATGATTTGGGAGCACCAGTTTCGACTGCTGATGTACAGGAGGCAATTGGACAGCTGCAAAACGGTAAATCTCCTGGCCCTGACGGCTACATAGTAGAATTCTATAAAGCATACTCAAATCAAATTGCTAAAGTTTATAATGAATCCTTCGTTAATGGTCGACTGCCCCCAACTTTATCTGAAGCTGCTAAATATAATCAGCTCCCCCAGCCCTGTCATCCCAGAGGTAATACTATCCCTAGATGCTGAAAAAGCATTTGACAGGATTGAGTGGAAGTACCTGTACTATGCTCTGGTTAAATTTGGCTTTAGTTCTGACTTTATTGCTTGGATTAGGTTGCTGTATGACTCCCCAGTGTTCTCACCAACGGGGTGAAGTCTCCACCGCGGCACCAGACAGGGTTGCCCTCTCTCTCCCCTCCTATTTGCTTTTGCCATCGAACCCTTAGCCATCTGGCTTCGAGGGGAGGGGAGAGTTGAGGGCATCACCAGGATGGGCATCACTCACAAGCTCTCCTTATACGCGGACGATCTATTATTGTATGTCTCTAACCCTGTCGCATCACTCCCAGTCGTCACAGACATCTTAACACAATTCGGCAAATATTCTGGTTATAAGTTAAATTTCAGTAAGAGTGAGCTCCTCCCCATTAATACCCCATCTAAGAAAATACCACGGTCCTCCTTCCCATTCAGAGTTGTCACAGATGGTTTTAGATACCTGGGGGTTTTTATCACCACCTCATTTGGAGACATTTTTGACAAAAACTTCCGCCCTCTCATTGATAAGAGCAAGCTTGATATGACTCGCTGGTCCTCTCTCTTCTTGTCTCAAATTGGCCGAGTTAACCTTGTAAAGATGGTGATTCTCCCTAAGCTTCTCTACTTGTTCCAACATGTCCCAATTTTCATGAGAAAGTCCTTTTTCCGTTAATTAGACCAGATGATATCCTCATTTCTATGGGCTAATAGACCCCCACGCATTAAGAAAACCATTCTGCAACTCCCCAAAAAATCAGGTGGTCTAGCATTATCCAACTTCATCCAATATTACTGGGCGTGCAATATTGATAAACTCCGTCACTGGCTCGATGACAGGGCCGAGACACCTCCCTCATGGGCCCTAATGGAGCTGCAGTCATCTAAGGTCTCCCTTCAGTCTCTCCTTATGGCACAACTCCACCTTAAAATTCATAATGTCTCCCAAAATCCAGTTGTCACCAATTTGATTAAGATCTGGCTACAATTCCGTAAACATTTTGGACTGGATAAACCCTCCACATTGGCCCCGGTTTTTAAAAACCATTTATTCCCACCTTCTTCTTTTGACCCACTTTCCATATTTGGCGTGACAGAGGCTTGTTTAGTGTTAGAGACCTCTACATGGACGGTGTTTTCACTGACTTTGCGGAGCTCTCAACCAGGCTTGACCTACCCCAATCTCACTTTTTTCGTTTCCTCCAGGTCAGACATTTTATCCAATCTAAATATCCCCACTTCCCCAATCATCCACCCGGGTCTCCGATCGACTCTCTACTTAAACTAGAACCTGCCCAGAGACGCTCCATCTCTATAATTTATGACGTCATTGACACCCTTGACCCGACCCCGGCAGCCCATCTGAAACAGACCTGGGAACAGGAAATTGGAGTACTAATATCTGATGACCAGTGGAACCGAATTTATGACCTAGTTCACTCGGCCTCTATGTGTGCTAGGCACGGCTTAATGTAATGTAAGGTCCTTTTTAGAGTACATTACACAAACGCCCGACTGGCAAAAATATACCCGGGTACCAACGACACTTGCAATAGGTGCAAACAGTCGCCCGCTAACCATACACACATGTTCTGGTCTTGTCCGAACCTGACAGCCTTCTGGCGTCAAATCTTTAGCACACTTGGGACAGTGTTTGACATGAACCTTGAACCCGAACCGCTCACGGCCATATTTGGAATCCCACCCCCTACAGCGTCCACTTTTTCATCGACAAAGCACCATGTTCTGGCGTTCACAACCTTACTAGCCAGGCGACTCATTTTATTTAAGTGGAAACATGCCCTCCCCCCCTCACACAATAACTGGCTCAAAGAGATCTTGAACCACATTAAGCTGGAAAAGATTAGATTTTCAATTACAAACCCCAGAATATCCTTTGATAAGACTTGGAAGCCCTTCACTGATTATCTGAACAAGGCCACCATCCACCCAGACGACGAATAGATGCCACCCCCCCCCCCCCCCCCGCCCTCCCCCCTCCCCCCCCCCCCCCCCTGCCTTTTTTGTTTTTGTTTTATGTTTTATGTTGTGTAGTTTCATGTCGATAGCTTGTATCTATTTATTAGTATTAATGATGTGTTTGGATTGGGATAAGTGGGTGGGAAGGGATAATGAATGTTTGTGATGATGTTATTGTTAAAGCAAAATCAATAAAAAGAATTTTGAAAGAAAGAAAATAGTTTTGTTCAGTTATGGAATAACAGGTGAAATCAGCTGGGTTTTAATAAGCTGAGAGTATGGAAACCTGGTCACTGTAATATAAAAAATATGAAGGGCGAAGAAGGTTCAAATTCAGTTAACATGGTGACATTTATCTCCGTTGTTTAACCGTAGGCTATGGAAAAAACCTTATGCACAGCGAATCCACTGTAGCTTAGGCTATTTGAAAAACAATAAATGCAATATTCACTGGACAAGGTTTTGAACTTTTTTCAGTCAAAACCATTCTATTTACTTACAGGCTGTAGGCCTAGAGAGCTGTATTGTAATGACATCTGAAGCGCATGTTCAGAACTCAAATGTCTGTCTATTGCAGTGCGCGTGTTTTCCATTGAATGACAATTCACGCATTAGGTGTAAATGACAATTCGCATATTAGGCTTGATATAGGTGTTATCAGCAAATGGAAAGCCATTTTTATGCATTTTTTTATATAGCCTACACAATAATAATACACTGCCCGGCCAAAAAAAAAGTCGCCATTGCACCCGTCATGCATAGTGCCCACTGTACAAGCCTCTGGAGGGAGTGTTATGATCTGGGGTTGCTTCAGTTGGTCAGGTCTAGGCTCAGCAACATTATGCAGCAATAAAATGAAGTCAGCGAAGTACCTGAATGTACTGAATGACCAGGTTATCCCATCAATGGGCATATGCCAGGATGACAATGCCAAGATTCATCGGGCTCAAATTGTGAAAGAGTGGTTCAGGGAGCATGAGGAATCATTTTCACACATGAATTAGCCACCAGATTCCTGATCTTAACCCCATTGAAAGTCTTTGGGATGTGCTGGAGAACACTTTACGGAGTGGTTCGACTCTCCCGTCGTCAATACAAGATCTCAGCCAAAAACTTATGCTACTCTGGATGGAAATAAATGTTGTGACATTGCATAAGGTTGTCGAAACAATGCCACAACAAATGCACGCCGTAATCAAAGCTAAAGGCGGTCCAACGAAATATTAGAGTGTGCGACTTTTTTTTTGGCCGGGCAGTGTATTTCACATTGTAATCTTGATATTTTTAGTCATGCTTGTGCGCGCCCCTGTGTGTAACAGACAGGAGGGTGTACGCAAGTTGTGCACATGCCTTTGTAGACGCACTTATATGCGCCGTTAAAATAACATGTAAACAACTGCGACATGACTTTAGACCAGGTTTGTGGTGGTTTTAGCGCATGCGCTTTCTGCTGGCTCAAGATAGCAATACACCAAATAGAATCCTTGCCGCCACTCATCTTAAGAACAACACGCCCAGTTCACTTGTAATGGGCGCAAGAATACATGGTATTTAAACAACGTGAACGCAAGGCGTTATAATGAACCATGCGCCGGGTGTAAGATAGCAAAGACACTTGCGTTTGGGTTAACGCCGCTTAGCGCCGGGTGTACGAGCTATTATAGCGCCGGGTGTACGAGCTATTATAAATAAATGAGCTATTAGCGATCTGTAGGCTAGCCTATGGGAGTTCGGCAGAACAGCTGAGAGGATGAAGGAAAGAAAATGTTGAGACTAAGTTGCACACAAACTCACAATTGTTTTTCATGAAGAAAACCTAGACTACCATAATCAGTTAACATTAGCTGGGGAATTCTACCTTGCATTGTCAAATGACAACTGACATGATAACCAGCGAATAAATTACTTATCCTACTTAGCTAACACGGTTGCTTTTTAAAAAACAAGTAGCCTAACGTTAAATTCAGCTGTGTTTGATTTCATTTCTGCCCGATCACGGAAGCTTTCTACAGTGAGGCTATGCCAGGGCAGGGATACTTCAGCCTGGTTATTACCAGTGAGAATGTGAACGTAGGCTCCGGCTGACAACAACAAAGTGATAATAGCATAGGCTAGCCTACATTACGTTTAATATCTGGAGGACACATCTGACTAATAATAACGTCATTATGAGTCTTTTTTAGACTAATCTGTGCCATCGTTTTAGGAGGAAATGCTTACTTTTTAAAAAGGAAAAGTTAAGGGAATATATTTCTTGCCTTAAAAAATCCTAAGGGAAATGGTAGATAAGGTGTTTTGTGCAACAAAAATGGATTTTAAGGGATTACTTAAGTAAAATTGAACTCTTAAGGGACATATTAAAGCTCCACTTAAGAAAACCCTTAGATAGCACTTAAGGATGGTTTTATGCAACTCACTTAGCTTTAAGGGATACTTAAGGGTAATTATAAGGGATAACGTAAGTTAAGGTATTTTGTGCAACCGAGCACTGTTCCCCAAGTACAGATCAACAAAAAACCAACAACTGGGAGGACAGCAATACTTATACCCTGCCCAACAAAGGAAACAAAAGACCAAATGGTCATTGCCTTGACTGAGAACACATCACAGGCTGGGGGTAGAGGATGTCACACAAAGGTACTGCATATCAATGAAGGAAATTTGATTGTATTAGGGGCTAGAGAAAGTTATCTCATATTGGTCCCACCTGGGGTAGAGGATGTAACACAAATGTACTCCATATCAACAATGGAATTCGACTGAATTAGTGGCTAGACGAGGTTATCTCATATTGGCCCACAACCAGGTGAGCCACTTCAGGGGGGTTAACTGTACTTGGCTCCCATGATTTCCAACACTTATGTCAAATAGTGCAGTACTTAGAAATTTAGAATTCTTTGGAATTCAAAATACTGCTGTTTGGCCGTTTGGCCAATCGGCACCAAATTTGGGCAGTGATGCTTGGGAGGTTCTATCAGCGTGCCCAGTTTGATTTCAATCAACCAGGTGAAAGTGGAAAAAGTAGCATACGAACAAACAAAATTCAAAATGGCCACCAATTCAAGATGGTGGTGATTGAAACATACATGTTATTATTCGGACTGAGGCATTTAGTCACTGTAGCCTATATTATAACAGTGATTTTTTGTGAATATTTCAATTTAAAAGAATTCTCAAGCTCTATCGCGCCATCCTGTGGGTCAATTGGGCTAAAACTGTGGGGCTCAGGATTGAGCTGTGAATGGACCTACCAAACTGTTTGACATTTATTTGATGCTTGATAAAAAGCCTTGCAAATTCATTAGCTTGCTGCGGGCACATTTTTAAACATAGCAACTTAGTTTATATGTATTAAGGAGTCAAGGAATCAGTCAAAGTGTCTAGGAGGAGATGGATTTTAAAGTGATACTGCAGTCAAAAACCGACTATTCCCCATGAAAACCAATGTTTTCAGTTAGATTATGATCATACACAACTGTTTATGTCTGAAAATCTCATGTTTAGTCAAAATAGTTTTATATGAGTTTTTGTGTAGGCTTACCAATACGCTGGTTTCCGGGGATTTGTGACGTCACGAGATCCTTAACATAAAAGTGGGTGGAGTTGAGGTGGTCTCGGTATGAAAGCAGAGACCAACGGTTTATTTTTTCCTCTTTGAGACTGTGACCCTTGTACTGCTAACTAGCTAGTTCAAGTTCAAATGCAAATTGCTTTGTATTACTGCTAACGGTAATATTACGACTTATATCAAGCTACTAAGGCTACATTCACACTGCAGGCCTTAGTGCTCAATTCTGATTTATTGCTCAGATCCAATTTTTTTTGTTTGGCTGTTCACATAAATTTTTTAATGTGGCCCATATCTGATTACAGTGTGAACCGTCTTCAAATGACCCGTGCAAATTAACAAAAACAAAAGACATAGTGCCTGTTACACAGCCTGCAGAAATAAACAACAACAAAAAGGAAGTCATAAAAGTTACAGCTTCTGCGTTAATTTTAAAGTTGATGTGCAGTGGAGCTAATGATAAGGTTTTTACTAGCTTTTTGTGCTGCCATGGCTGCTACTTCAGTGCAGAGGGACTCGTGAATGCGAGATCGGAGCCAGGAATGCGGGGACCGTGACATGGGCGGTTTCAGTGAAACTCAAGCAACGTATGAAATTAACCTCGCCCACTCGCGAGTGATTCTGAGGACGGGCGAGTTAAGAAAATGGAGCACTCGGCCGTTTGGCTAGTGAGACCAGTCAATATAACATTTATAAAACGGATAGTTCCGGGATGCAGATTAGTCAGCGTTCCAGCCATGTTAAAATACACAATATAAAAAAGCTATCACACGACACATCTGTTCAACTTCATGTGTAACGTATAGCCTAACATCACTGCGTACCCAGATGAAACTATTGACACATTACTGACAACCATTAACATTCGGTAAGCAGCTACATGAGAAAACCGTGAATAATGAATACCGTGCAACAAACCAAGACAATAATATGGACAGTTCTAACATTATTTTAAATCACAAAACGGTTAACGCAGCTGTCCGCGAATGATATAAAAACGTAGCCTACTTCCGACTTATTATGGTGTATCATTTGTGCCCAAAAAAATCCACTGCTTTGCACATTTACCATTTATCTAAAATGTGAATCTGTTGATAACCTACCCTGTACAATAGTGAGTTAACTAGCCTGTGCGCTAATGTTCTAATGCCCTGCTAGCTACATCAAAAATGACATAAAACGTCACATTAATTCCAATCTGACTTTTCAGACTGCGGTCGCTTTGACACAATCGGTTATGTATCGGCATCTAATACCACATTCAAAAGTGGCCCAAATGAGAATTGGAAATTTCAGATTCAGTGTGATTTTCGCCATTCACACTTCCATAAAAAAATCTGATCTGTGTCACATTTGAGGAAAAAATTGGATCTGAGCCACTTTTTACCTGCAGTGTGAACGTAGCCATAGAGAGTTATTCATCAACGTCTTACTTTAGTATCTTTAGCTAACTTGCCTGCATTATGCCAAGGAGTCAGAGATGTATCGTTCCTCGGTGTAACGCCACCGGCTCTGTTAGCTTTCATAATCTGCCGAGAGACGGACGTATCCATAAGTTAGGTAATGCAAAGCAGTCTATTGTGTGTGAGTTTAGCCCTGTTTGGTCCAGAGAACTGGTAATTAGCTAGCAAGCTAGTTATCGCTATCATTTATGAAAAATGTTAACTAATAAATGATAACAATTCTCTCCGGACCAAGTGGAACTGGGCGCTATAACCAGCCATGTTCAAAATACTAACGTTACTGTGTGACTGGGTTTTGCTGTGTATTTGAATGTATTTAATAGTAACTTTACATAGTAATAGTAATGTATTTAATAGTAAAGTTACTTTAGGCAGAAAAACAAGCTAACTTAGCTAGATAACGTTAGCTCTACCATTCGGTTATATTCCTGGTCTTCTTCTCGCGAAGACGTTGCTCAACCAATATAGCTGGAGCGGTGGCTGCTGCTGCCATTGTTCTCGAATGAATATGGCTGTATTGCCTGAGCAACATCTTCACGAGGAGAGTCTTCCACCACGAAGGAATCCTTTCAAACTACTCCATCTCAAAACTCCCTGCAGTACTGCTGTCACTCTTGTCGCTTGCCATTTTGTTGTTTGTTTAGTTGTGAGGAGAGAGCAGGAAGGGGGCTGAGCATAGAGTGTACTGAGTTTAGTGGGCCTGAGTCAGTTCACCAAGAGACACCCTTTCACTCCTTGACCGTATGAATATTCATAATATGACTATGTGGCATCATCGTCATATGACCACACCTACTCACGAGTTCCAGTTCAAATTGAAGCGGTAAAAAAGGCCTTAGAAAAGGCTCTGCAGTATCTCTTCAAAGGTTTTTCAAAAAATGAAAAATGGCGGAAAATCTAAACAGACGCACCTTTTTTTCGGGGTAGGGACTCTTTTTATTGTGAGAGGAAGCCCTCTAGCAAAGAAGAGATCTAGGGTGGTTTCATTCTAGGTCAAAGGGTGTAAAAGTTTGCTGTAGCGCCACCAAGTGGCCAATCAAGGCCAAAGTTGTTGTATTGCCATTTGGAGTATCCCGCTATCAAACTGGCAAGTTTTGTAAAAACAGACCTGGGTCCAGTTGCACCAACAGGGCCTATGCCTGGTTGTAAGCTAAGTTGGTTGTAACTTTCTGGGCGAAACTTTAAGACCATTGCACCAACTGGTCGTAAACACTATTTTCACTAACACTAGGCGTAAATTTTACGCCTACCCAAGAGCAGGCGTAAGTCTAATTTTAGAACGTTTCTACAGTAACGTAGATGTCGCGGGACGACTTGCCTTAATAAGGTGCAAACTGCCCCATTGATCAGCTGTTTCGCTATGCTTAAAAATAATCTAAATTGTCCTGTAGCTAATACTGCACACGTGTCTGTAGCCAGTTTATTTAATAGCTTATTAATGTTAACATAACTAAATAAGTTAACTTACTAAACATAACATAACATTTAGGATATTTTGTAACGTGGAATCTGGCCACTTTCAGGGTCTATCATAGCCTACTTTCAATGAAAGTGTCATCGCTTATAGGTTAGTGGCAAGATCCCCTCTGCAGGCTGTCGGCAGTCACTGCTGTCCACTCCAAGCAATTCAGCGAAGGTAACGTTGAGGGAATCCTCGCCAAACACATCAATAATGATGTCACTGCATTGATACTTTTGGTGAGGGACCCCCGCCCATTGGATAACTTTTATGGGCTGACACGTCCTTTCTCACTTTACTCAAAAGGTCATTCCACCTTTTTTCTCAAGTTCTCTATAGTACGGTGTCCCCCCAATTGGTAAGTATATTGATGGCATCTGTTATAATTTCCCACGTCGACTGTTTTTTAATTTTTTATTAGTGATCACGCTACTATGCTTTGCACCAGTGGCAGTGCAGATTTATGCTGGCTATACAGTTCAATTGATTTTGTAATTTCACTATCACTGAAGTTACTTTTTCGTCTTTTTTGGTCCATTTCAAACGTAAATTTATGAGTTAGCAAGCTAGCTTATTCTGGCTAGTGGTAGTACTGTTGGCTACTCGCGCATAGCAATAGAGAATTTTGCTGAGCAACGCACACTGCTTAGCAACTGATATGATTTCACAGGAATGCGCTAGACCTCGCCTCCTTTTGAAATTAGAAAAATGCCTAAATCTGGGCGTGTTCAGGTAATAATATAGGGGCTGAGCTCCAGGTATCAAACCATGCCCCAGCAATTTTTTTCTCAAGTAGCCAAAAGCTAATTTCTACTCTGGACAGCACCCGTTTGAGCTTATAATGATGCTGCCAGTAAACAGAAAATTACACACTGTCCAAATAGTTACCCACGCCATGTAGGCTACTCATTTTACAAAGGCTATAGACAATCACACTACCTGCAAGATATCAATAATATTGGTTTCCATTTCAACGGGTGCACATGTCACTGCACTGAACTCTCTCCAAGAGAGAATGTCTGCTAGGGACATACGTTGCCAAGCTAACTGTGTAGCATGCATATACTACAACTCCTGGCTCAACTATATGACCCAAATGCCCCCTTTCTGCAGGAAATGCAACATATAGCAATAATATACCCTAAAACATAAATTCAACAATATTTTTTAAAAGTGACTTTTAAAAATGTAAATAACTGCTCAGCACTGCAGCTCACACTGAACGATGTCGTGCAGCGCGAGTAATAGTTTGTTTACAAAAAATATTCGACATAAACAGGCCATCAAGGGCACAGTGAGAACAAAGTAAACAATTGATACTTTACATGCCTCGTCAGAATGTAAAATTTAGTTTTGTTTTAACATAAAAATACAGAAAATATCCACGCCGTGCATGCAACGCAGAGAGTAGCTCTCCCCGTCCCTGTCAGATACGCTGTTTTCATATGCTTTATACTATATATTTATTTTTAATAAAGTAGCCTATATATTTATTTAAATAAAATAAACTAGCTAGCTACATGCTAAGCTAGACTGAAAAACAAACTATCAAAAAACAAGGGACTTTCAAGCTAACTATAAAAAAATATATATACCAAAAATAAATAGGCTACTATAACTAGAATATTCCAAAAAGCTAAACTGTAAGCTAGCTCGCTCGCTCTCTCTATCTCCTCTCCACGCAGATCAACCGCTGCGCTGCCCGCCCTCGCTCCAAAACTTCAGGGTGTACCACCAAGCTATCAGTGGGTGTAGCTGGGGGAGCTCCGGGAGGAATACGTCAGCTGGATGAAATTTCTGGCCAATCACAGATTGAATGTGCAGTACCTAACATTTTACCACTAGAGACACTTTTGAGCCAGATTCTTAAAGTTTACACTTTTTTGCACTGACTGCAGTAATTTGTCAAGATTTGGACCGGGATCAATTAGTAATACTTAGGAAAAACCAAATGTATCAGTTATCATCTAAAATAAGTTGTTTTAGTGCTTTGTTACCCTTTAATAAGTCCCATTGCAGCCTAAATGGAATGAAGCATAATTGAAATGATTAAATCAGGAAATAGCCTCTGTAAATGGACGTGTGAGTGTGGTAATTCATAACGATGTGCGCGCGCTTCCTAATATACAGTCAAGTTTGATTTATCAACTAACAAACACATTTACACTCAGATCAGTGATTTACACAAGTTTGATGAATCACACGTGAGATTTCCGTTCGCAAGTTGGTACGCTAAAACATACGCTCACTTTTATAAACATATTGATAAATGAGGCCCCTTAAGTTTAAGTCGCAAATTCTTTATCATACTGTTGCAATGTGTAATTTTTTATAGCCGTTGGATGAAAAACTATCATACCACATAATGTTGTGTGAATTCATACTGGTATGCAATAAATATGGTACACCACCCAGCCCTACCTCATCCAATGTCCAGGATGGCCGCCGTAGCCTCCTTATCCTATTGCCAGGCAGGTTTCAATCTTGGCCGGCAGTTTTGGGGGTCAACAAGCTTGTGCTATGGTCAGGTGTGACCCCCACCTCAGGACCCCAAGATAAAATGGATGTCTTTACTAGTGCAATAAAACCAATAAAATAAAACTCACTTCTTCTTTTTCCATCATGTGAATGTTTGAATCAGATTTTAATGAAAAGTAAGTCTCACTCCCTAATGAGGAAAACCATTGTTTTGTTCCAAATATTTGTTACTATTGTTTTTTCCTACTTTCTTTTTTTTGTGGGTATTTGGAACAGATGGATGAAGCTATGTGGTGCTTTGACGCAGAGCTCCAGATCCTGCGGCATGAGAAGGAGGCATTAGATGTGCAGATGAAGCTGGCCGACCTGCGCCACATCACCCTGTTTCAGGAGCTCCTGCTTCTCAAAGACTTTGAGAAGAGAGAAAATTCACTGCAGGAGAGGCTGAGCGCCCGCATGCAGGAGGAGAGTCAGATCCTGGTGAGCATGCTCCCTACTCACATGACTGTGTTCCCTCATCACATATGCATGCTCTCCCATCACATATGCATGTTCCCCTGTCACATACTCATGTTCCCCTATCAAATATCAAATACGCAGGGATTAAAGTTCTCTGTCGTTATGACGGATTTCCGTCATTTGGATTCCAGAGAGGCTGTGGGCTATCTGAGATCAGTGTAGATCCACAAAAAATAAGAAAAAAATATTATTTTAAATGAAACTGTGCCATATTTTGCACTAATATTTTCAGCATAGTTATACCCATAATACACATGAGAAATTAAGAATAATGATCAATGCGTGGCTGGGATTGCAGGAATGCCGGGGCATGCCCCATACCTATACAGCACCAGGACTTTGCCAGTTTTCAGGGTTTCCTACAGAAATAACCACAATGACCACAGACACTCAGCCCTTAAAAACTAATTAACTTCTGTACCTTCTGACCCAGGGCCGGACCGTCCACTAGGCAACTATACGCTGCCGTCTAGAAAGGCACTATGACCAGGGCGGCAGAGCGCCGCCCTCCGCCCCACCATCCAGGTCATAACGCTATTTTGCAGCCCCCGTTATTATCCCTATTATCCTATTGTCCGCTATTAGCTGGAGCGTTCTATTTTTAAAATAATAGTTTCTAAGGTTTAAAGTTTAATATCTCTGCTGTCCAATCGCTGATTTTATTTCCAAAAACTCCTAGTTACAGAAGACAAAATGAGCTACAATCTTTTATGATTGGTTCATGGGTTTAGTGGGTGTGAATTAACTTCTAGATCGCTAGATAAAATCGCTCGACAAACATGGAATTCTCCATTTGCCTCACCGTGGATGGAGCTGACCTTGACTGAATGAAGTGTCTCTTCTGGCGACATCACAGCAGCTGAGAGAAAGCCAGTGAACCCCCGAAAGTAAGAGGGTCTTATGATCACATTTAACCATACATGTTACTTCAAAAACTATATTATTTTGTATAAAATCCGGTTTTTGTACCGCCAATTTTCTCAGATTGTAAAATGGAATTCGCTGACGTTAGTGTAAAGCTCTAACTTAGCCCCCTAGGTTGTACTAGCTAACTAGCTAGTGTTTTCACATAACATATGTCTAAATTTGAAGGTAACTTATTAGGTGTGGTTGTGAAGTATGGTATTCACCATACTTATGATTCAGCCACTAATAATAATAAAAAATATAGATGTGAGCTACGATAGCCAATATTGTTTGTTGTAATTTGACCTCATTCTATCGGCAGTCCTAGTTTTTGCACATTTTAATTAATGACTTACAGACAGTGCTTTGTAGGCTATGTGTGAGTAACTTGGCATTTTTGTACATTGAAAACTGTTTTTGTTGAGTTGTAAACTGGGGTGGCTTTCCCGATTCCAATGTGTCTTCAGAATTCACGACACACTTCACAATCTTTTTGAAGGCCGTATTACAGAAATATCGTAACTCTGGAATCTTATCTGTGTAGTAACCAGGGGTGTGTCTAGACATTGTAAAGACCCGGGGCTCAGCCCAGGACATAATGTCAGTGTGAAAGGGGCACATGAACCTAGAAAAACTATTTGATGACACCCAAGATGAATGGTTCAAATTAATATTACAATAACAGTACAAATGTACATTTTTTATCAAATCAAACGGGCCAAGGGCATAGGAGTGGTTTGGTATCTGTGCGGGACACTTCAGTGCTAAGGGGGTCCGGGGGCATGCCCCCCTGGGAAGAAAATTTTTTAAAAACAGAACTTAAATGCTCATTTCTAGTGACTTTTGAGAACAGTATTTATTAATCTGCTGTTAAAAAAGTATAACATTAAACAAAAGCACTCCAAACGAGTTAATGTTACTACAAAACAAATTTTAAAAATAATTTTAAAAAAAAGATTTGTGCTCTTGCAAAATCTCCCTCCCTCCTTTTCTTTTCTCATGTCGCTGGATCACGTGTATTATTATATATTATTCTGTTTATATTTAAATACTGTGTTGGGTAAAGTTACTAACGCTAGCTGAGTTAGTGAACACATAATAACCAAACATAACCCGACAGCTAGCAACGAACAAATGGCTCGACTGGCCATAGGACGTTTCATCAGTAGCCTACAAAGTCATAAAACTTATACTGTAGTAATAATAATAATAATGTAATACACGATATCTTTGATGTCTAGCTATACGTTATACCTTTTTCATTTTTCTATTGTCTCATCCCGAATCAAGTAACTTAATCCATCCCGCCAGCAGGCTACTTTGCATGTGGGTGAGACAGAGGGAGAGAGAGAGAGCCGGGGTGGAGTTGTTACGTTTTACACATGGCGACTCGCCTTCTTGAGACCCGGGGCTAATGGAAAAAGCCCGATGGTAGTAACCATGGTAATTTGAGTTAGGAACTGATTTAGGCAAATAGCCATTACAGAACTGAAGTAGGAAAAGTGTTTTACAGAAATATCCTAACTTGCCAAAATCCCAAGTAAAGTGTCCTAACTTTAGGATAACCCTGTTGTTGTCGTAACTTCATTGTTGTTAGCTGTTGGAATTAAAATGATAACATTCGCTAACACTAGCTAGGTGGCTAATTCCATAATGTCAATGGCTGCTCTTTTATTACTTTTGGAGAACGAGGGAAATGTCAATGTGTTGCAATTTAGTGACAAAACACTTAAGAGCACCCATCACTCTTCTCATCCGTCTGGCTTGAAATTGAAGTCTCTGCTAGAATGTTAACAAACTAACGTCGGTTTGTTTATTTAACCAACCGTTCAGCTGTCCGCGATATGAGAAAGTGCCGACATGAAAGACATGAAAGTTGATCAACGATTTCTGATTGAGTATTTAGGATTTCCTAACCTGAGATAATATAGGATGGAGTAAGATAAGATGGGATTCCTAACGTTAGTTCAGATTTTTTTCTGTAATACAAATTTGTGAAAAATCCTATCTTAGACTTGTCGAATCTTAACTTGGACTTAAGATACAATGTTTCTGGCCGTCGCGGTAGTACAGCGGTAAAAGCGCCGACTTTCAGTTGGTGTGGTTGTGCTCCGAGGATCGGGGTTCGCGCCCCGGTCCTGCCAGATCCGAGCATGGCCGGCGCCCCGTGGAAGCAGCAATTGGCGGCTGCTTGCGGGTGGGGGGAGGGGCTCGGAGAGAATCGCCGCGCATAGAACGGCCCTGGGCGAGTTGGGACTACGGTCAGGAACCTTGGAGGAGTCGCACCCTGAAGAGGGCGTGGCGATCTCCGTCCTACTGCCGGCTGACAGGGTTGTGCAGTGGTGATTCTCTAGCGGTTGCTATGGGGGGAATTGAATTAGAATAGGGGTCCAATTGGCTACTAAATTTGGAAAAAAATGGGAAAAAAATCATAAATAAATTTATTTAAAAAAAAAAAAAAAGATACAATGTTTCTGTAATACGGCCCCACGTCCCTTTGCTCATGACAAACAAATTTGCCTCAAGAACCCATAAAGTCTGCTATATTGGATTTTCCGCTAATTAGCATTTTTTGTAAAACATTAAAATGCTACTCCTCGCCACTGCGGTGGTACAACGGTAAGAGCGTCAACTTTCAGTCGGTGCAGTTGTGCTCCGAGGATCAGGGTTCGCGCCCCGGTCCTGCCAGAACCGAGCATGGCCGGCGCCCTGTGTGAGCGGCAATTGGCGGCTGCTTCCGGGTCGGGGGAGGGGCTCGGCGAGAATCGCTGCGCGCTTAGCGGCCCTGGGCGAGCTGGAATCACAGTCAGGAGCCTTAGGAGGAGTCGCGCCCTGAAGAGGACGTGGCGCCCTCCCGTCCTACCGCCAGCTGACGGGGTTGTGTAGCAGTGATTCTCTAGCGGTTGCTACATGGGGAAATTGAATTAGAATAGGGGTTCAATTGGTTACTAATTTGGGAGAAAAATGGGAAAAAATCTGAAATAAATTAATTAAAATTAAAAAATAAAATAAATGCTACTCCTTCTACAAAATGTGACCAATTTGCACAGAACTTGGTATACAAGCTCCTTATACCATGCTTCATAGAAGTTCAGGATTTTGATATGGTAAAAGATGGTCGAATGACAAGCCAATTAATTTTCAGTGGGCATAGCTTATCACATAAATGCTAATAATTCTAAAACCATTTGTCATAAAGTTCTGAAACTTGGTGGGGTGATTGGGAGTTAGATCAAGACTCCAGTTACAAAGCGTAGACCAATCAAACCACATGGTGGCGCTAGAGATACAAAAATTCACTCTTCCCTTGCAGAGATTTCAAACTTGCAACGATGACAAAAGCCCTGTTTAGAAACATAGATATTTGCCTTTTGGGTCAACCCTGTCTTGAATTGTCCACCATTTTGGAGTCACTTTCACAAATACTGCTAATGCTGCTCGGTCCCCGGGAATCACTGCTCAAATCTATATTCATTATTATTGTTATTATTATTGTTGTTGTTGTCTATCTATCTATCACATAGATTAGCGGCCTCTGTCTGCAGAGGTGGGACTTCCACGTAGTACCGCATCTCAAGATACAGAGATTTCACGACTAGTCCAATGTTGTCTTGAACTCACAACACATTTCACGATCTCCTTGAGTTATGAGCACTTTCCCGATAGTGTCGTGAATGGCAAGTATATCTTCACGACACGTTTCACGACATGCTTATTACTACGACATGCTTTGGGAAAGCCACCCCCGCTTGTTTGTGTAGAACTGTTTTTTTTTTCACTGTGAAATAGCTTTGGTGTGTATAACTATTGTACAAACCCCAAGTCCAAAAACATTGGGACAGTATGTAAAATGCACATAAAAGCAGAAAGCAGTGATTTGTAAATTCTCTTTTACATATATTTAATTGAACAGTACAAAGAAAAGATATTTAATGTTTTACCTTATCAACTTTATTGATTTTTGTAAATATATGCTAATTCCAAATTTGATGCCTGCAACACGTTCCAAAAAAGTTGGGACAGGGGCAAAATTTTTTTTTTCCCCCCAGAGATTTCAATAGGAAAATGAGTCAGAAGAAACAAACCCTTAAAGGGTGGAAGACTGCAGTAGAGTGACATCGTCCAAACTTTCACACAATCCACGCCATGGAGGAATCGAGTAGTTGACGTTTCCTGAAACCTTCTCTTTTAAGCTTTCTTCCTTCTGATCATTGCGCTCCTAAAGTGAGCTGTCCGTATTCTAGAGTTTGTTTGCGGTCTTTGAAAGATGAAGTACATCATTGGCATCGGCGGAGTAACAAACGGGGGTAAAACCACCCTCACCAACCGACTGATCAAGAATTTACCAAACTGCTGTGTTGTTCTTCAGGATGACTTTTTCAAGCCCCAAGATCAAATTGAAGTTGGTGAAGATGGCTTTAAGCAGTATGATGAGATGACCACTTTGGACATGGAGTCCATGATGAGTACCATCTACGCTTGGCTGGAGAACCCAGTGAAGTTTGAGTGGTCGCACAGCGTCAACAACACTTTGGATGCAGAGATAGTCCCAGGGTCTGAGCATAAGGATGAGGGTGTTCACATTCTTATTGTCAAGGGCTTTGTGCTTTATACCTACGGACCATTGATCGAAGTATTGAACCAGCGTTACTTCATTTCCATTCCATATGAAGAATGCAAAAAGAGGAGGTGCTCAAGGAACTACATGGTGCCAGACCCGCCAGGTTTGTTTGACGGGCACGTTTGGCCAATGTACGTGAAACATAAGAACATCATGGAGGCAAGTGGTGTTGACGTAGTGCAACTAGATGGAACGAAGTCTAAGGAGCAACTGTACAATGAAGTCTTTGGAGACGTGCAGAATGAGATCCAGCAACTGCTCCAGTAAATTAAGATTGTGTGCTCAGAGAAGACTGAAGAACTTGTGTTCTGTATCCAAGACAAGCACCACCTTGCCTTAGCGACGTTTTGAAGTGGCAGCTCCTATTTAATACAAAAGATCAACTATTGTAAATTGTGTCCATTGGCATTCTGCTGGTTTTCAATCTTTTATATAAATTTTTATTGCCAATTTCTTGCTTTGTTTAACGCCAACACATAGTTCTTGTAGTTGCAGATCGGGGCACTTGTCAATAAAATGACCCTCCAAATAAATAAATAAAAAATAATAATAACCCTTAGTGATCCATCCAGATCTACTTCCTTCAGTTAAACCATAATAAAACATAAATATTGGTATTTGGACCCAAGACACCCAGAGAGAAAATAATGACAAAATTGAGCCCATTATCCCAGAACATCAAAACTGAGGTTAAAAACCTAGGTGTTATCTTTGACAGTGATCTGAGCTTTGAGCCACATACAGTTGCAAGAAAAAGTATGTGAACCCTTTAGAATTTTCTGTATATCTGCATAAATTCGATCTAAAATGCGATCACATATTCATCTAAGTCCTAAAACTTGATAAAGTGAACCCAACTCAACAAAAAACACAAAAAACATTATTCTTTTATAATTTATTTATTGAGCAAAATTATCCAACATTAAATGCTTTGTTGGAAAAAGTATGTGAACCCTTGGATCATACGTATTTTTAAAGTATCATATTTAATATTTGGTTGCATATCCTTTGCATGCTGTTACTTCCTGAAGTCTGTGACCCATCAATATCAAAAGGCTCTCAATATCTTATTTTCAGGTACTGTTACAAGCGATACTATAACCACTCTGCATTTGAATGGATCTTTATGGGAATTGGGGGGTGAGACTAGATTCAGCTGTAAATTACACTCGTACATTATGGAACACATGACTGGCTAAATGGCTGTAAGTCATCCAGGGTCTGAGGTATCAAACGAGCCCCAAACCATCACTCTGTGGCCAGATATGGAGTAGATGTGGATGGATCACTTTAAGGGTTTCTTCTCCTGACTTTTTTCCCCATAGAGATCTATAGGAAAATGAGTCCGGAGAAATAACCCTTGCAGTGATCCATCCACATCTACTCCATATCTGGCAACAGAGTGATGGTTTGGGGCTCGTTTGATACCTCAGACCCTGGATGACTTACAGCCATTTAGCCAGTCATGTGTTCCATAATGTACGAGTGTGATTTACAGCTGAATCTAGTCTCACCCCCCAATTCCCATAAAGATCCATTCAAATGCAGAGTGGTTATAGTATCGCTTGTAACAGTACCTGAAAATAAGATATTGAGAGCCT
Organism: Synaphobranchus kaupii; assembly: GCA_029718625.1. Taxonomy (NCBI): domain Eukaryota; kingdom Metazoa; phylum Chordata; class Actinopteri; order Anguilliformes; family Synaphobranchidae; genus Synaphobranchus; species Synaphobranchus kaupii. Next base: position 62,889,308 of record CM056377.1, read on the forward strand.
TTTGATATTGATGGGTCGCAGACTTCAGGAAGTAACAGCATGCAAAGGATATGCGACCAAATATTAAATATGACACTTTAAAAATACGTATGATCCAAGGGTTCACATACTTTTTCCAACAAAGCATTTAATGTTGGATAATTTTGCTCAATAAATAAATTATAAAAGAATAATGTTTTTTGTGTTTTTTGTTGAGTTGGGTTCACTTTATCAAGTTTTAGGACTTAGATGAAGATGTGATCGCATTTTAGATCGAATTTATGCAGATATACAGAAAATTCTAAAGGGTTCACATACTTTTTCTTGCAACTGTATATGGAATGTAATAAAAACTGCCTACTACCATTTGAGAAATGTTGCTAAAGTCAGACCTATTCTCACTCAAGGTGACACAGAAAAACGAATGCACGCATTTATTATGAGCAGGGTCGACTATTGTAACGCATTATTCTCTGGGCTTCCTAAAAAGGCAATAGGTCACTTGCAACTCCTTCAGAATGCTGCTGCTAGGGTCCTAACTAAAACCAGGAAGAGAGCACACATCACCCCCGTTTTAAAGTCCCTGCACTGGTTACCTGTAAATTTTAGAATTGATTTTAAAATTATTTTACTCATTTTTAAATCAGTCCATGGACTTGCACCGGGTTATATTGCAGACTTACTTCCTAAATATGTTCCTAGCAGAGCCCTCAGATCCTCTGACTCACTTCTTTTAATAATTCCTAAATCACAGACTAAAACATATGGTGAGGCTTCTTTCAGCTCATATGGTCCCTGCCTCTGGAATAATCTCCCACCCGCTTTAAGGGCAGCTGAAAATGTAGACATTTTTAAATGTCAACTCAAGACACACCTTTTTAGTCTCGCTTTTACCTAGGGACATTCATGCAATTTTTCCCTTTTTTATTTTATTTTATGTATGTATTGCTTTTTTATTTATTTATTTATGTTTTTATTTGTTTTATTGTTTTTATAGTTTTTTATTTATTTTTGTTTTATTGTTTTTATAGACTTATAGTACATTGATTATATTATTGATTGACTGATTTCATTATTGATTGACTTTTAATAATGTAAAGCGCATTGCATTGCATTAAATTGTAAACGAAATGAGCTATACAAATAAAGATTGATTGATTGATTGATTGAGCCAACCATGGGTTCCATACTATTGCCGTGTAATTTACAGCTTAATCGAGGCCCACCCCCCAATTCCCATAGAGATCCATTCAAATGCAGAGAAGTTATAATATCGCTTGTAAGAGTACCAGAAAATAGGATATCAAGAGTCTTTTGATACCCTCTTATGCCTAGTCATGATAGCATCACCTGTTTAGCTGTGGAATTGAGACGGATGCGTGAGGGTAGGACCCGAAATGCACGACTCAGAAGCAGTGGTTGCAGATAAAGTCCCGTGAGGGCTTTTAATGAAGGAATTTCCAATGAGCGTGGTCAAAAAGCAAGCAAAGTTCATACACAAAAAATCCAGCCAAAACCAATGTACAGTACCGAGGGAGAAGGCAGTCTCAGAATCGGTACACCATGCAATAGTTCAGTAACCAGAGTAGCTGTCAGCGGGGCAGAAGTACAGGCAGACGGTAGGCAGGCTCGGGGTCGAAAGCAATGCAAGAGTCAAGACCGAAGTCCGCTCCGCGGGGAAAAAGTACAAAAGACAGCAGGCAAAAACTTGTGGTGCAGGCAGTGGTCCTCAAAACAGAGGTCGATAACAATGGTCAATAAACAGGCTTGGATCGTAAACAAAAAGGCAGGCTTGGAAAAACGCTCAAAAGTGCACTGACAAACAGGAGGCAACAATTTCGCAAAGACAAGACATGAACACTGAGCTTAAATGCAGGTGTAGACAGGTGCAGACACTTAGCTTGAGAGCAGCATGCAAATGGAAATCAGGTGTGGAGGGCTGACAAGGTAACAAGATAATTAGTAATCGTTAGTAATAAACCTATCCTGACCTAGCGTTAGTAAATTAGTAAATGACATGCACGAGAAACATAAGGTAAACATGAACACATGAGAATGTTAGTATTACCCAATCCTGATCTAGCGTAAGTAGATTAGTAAAATAGACACGGGAGAATGAAACAATTAGGAAAGCGTGAGCGACAGCAAGAGAGATAGAGAAAGCATGAACGCAAGGTTGCGGAAAAACACGAAAAGGTGTATGCTAAACAATGAACGGGAAACGTAACATGAATCAAATATAAAACGTGACATGACATGAAAATGAAACGTAACAAGGATTAAACATAAAACGTGGCGTGACTAGACTAAACGTAATACGTGACATTTACAAGAAATCTAACTAAGAGAGAAATGAAACATAAAACGTGACATGACAGGCTAGAATCGTGACAGGAATGTTCCAAACAGGTGTTTTTTGAACTTCCCAGTCTTTTTTCGCCCCTGTCCCAACTTTTTTGGAAAGTGTTGCAGGCATCAAATTCGGAATTAGCGTATATTTACAAAAATCAATAAAGTTGATGAGGTAAAAAATTAAATATATTTTCTTTGTACTGTTTTCAATTAACTCTATAAACTTCACCCCTAGTGGTTCAGACGTATCCGTCTCAGTTACAGTATTCATGTTCGTCTGAAATTATAAACTACAGCTTTAAGAAAACCCCGTAAATTTTGACGCAGTATTTTTTAAAAGGGTAGCCTCTTGCGAAAACCTCCGCTTCTCCAGTTACACTGCAGTGCAATAAATTAGGAGGGCGCTATTAATAGCCCAAAGCACCTAAGACCCTCCTCTGGCTACAGCCAGTCTGTAAAATGCATAAAATGCACTGTTTATACACGCTAAGAAAATCATGTTCACGTATGGAAACAATAATATATTTTTTAAACTTTGTACAAATGAGCATTCGCCGTTTTCCCTTGCTTACTGTACTATATACAGTACCTGATGCACTTTTTAGAAGGTTTAGAAGACACCTCATTTTTTTCTCCAAAATCTCTCGTATAAATATGTTAAAAAAAACAAAGCTACAGCTGTTTTCTGATGAACCCTGAAGAGTTTATCTTGTTATATTTTGCCAAAGTCCCGTCCAGTCCATTTCCACAGCAACCTCCCGTCGCACTTAGGGCTGAAATACGTTGCTGTTCTTGTGTTAATACACACGCGCTTTCGTACGTTATTTTTTAAACGTATTTAAATACATTAGGCGACGTATGTTATGGTTATTATATATATAATGTATGTGACTATTCTGAAATAAATGTATTCTGTAGCAAATTTCTGAATGATACAGCTTCTTCTTCAGTTCGAACTTAAAACCATGGATGTGCAGGGAATATTTTTTTTAGATATTGACATTTAAATAAAACTAGTAGAAACCAGGTGGAAATTGCCTCTGAAGGGCCAAAATAAATAGAGTTAAATATATGTACAAGAGAATTTACAAATCACTGCTTTTATGTGCATTTGATATACTGTCCCAACTTTTTTGGAATTGGGGTTTGTACATACAAATATGAACACATATATTTTCCATATAATAATTTAACATAAAATTTCCTTTTTATTTTATTCGTAAAATCAAGATAAAATTATCTGTAAAAACACAGTAAATTTAAGCATTTTGCAAAATATTTCTTCCAGGAAAGGATGCCCCTGGACTCCCCTACATAGATGGGTTCCCCCAGTGAATTCAGCCCACTTACACAATTGGTCCCTACCAACTTTTAAACCAAACCTATGCCCTTGCCAGACGGTATACCTACAGGCAGCCCTGTAAGTGTTCTGTGGTTAAAAACATTTAACCTAAGCTTATGGTTTGTCACACAGCACTACCCAGAAGTAGCCTATGTTTGTTAATTTAAATACAAACCTAGAAGCTTGGATTTATTTTTATTTTGCTTGAATAATTTAGGAGTCTAACATTTGCAGGTTGCACATTAGGTATTTTTTTCTACTATTTTTTAATGTTATTCAATTGCCTATTTCAAACTGTTCATTTCCTTTGTAAAACTAATTCAATTTATTATTAGCTTACTGCAAGTTGCATAATGGTTCACATGACTAATTAAGTCTACTGAAGGCTACAGGCATACTGAACGTCTTCCTCTTGGTTAGGAACTCAACTTGGTAGGCTACTGCTGCCCTGTACCATGTGGCTCGTAAAGTATGTAATGCTTAGGGAATCGGGCTTCTAGCATAAAGTTTGCCCAGTGGCCATGGCGCCGGCGGCAAGATTTTGCTCAACTGAGACATTCGTTGCTCCTGCAGCCAAACTATGAATGGAAACCACAAACTCCATGTTTTATCTTTATTGGTACACAATTCTTGACCACTTTGCCAAATACAGAGTTTCTAAGTGTCATCAAAAATATTGGACAGTTTAACATAATGTAGAATAAAATAATAATTTTTAATATTTGGTCGCATATCCTTTGCTTGCCATGACTTCCTGATATCTGTGATCCAACAATATCAAAATACTCTTGATATCTTATTTTCTGGTATTCTTACAAGTGATACTGTTAGGTCACAGACATCAGGAAGTCATGGCATGCAAAGGATATGCAAGGCTATTCACTACATTGGAGAGGTAACGTAAACCACAATTTTCAAGCCTTAGCTGATATTATTATACAAACAAGTATATGATTTGTTTCACAGTCTCAATTTTATAGGCCTTTTATTAGGTGCTTTTGTTTGTTTCATGTAATCAGTGATAATCACCATTAGCAACATTGAAGGCTAAGCCCTTTTTATTTATTTCTTTAGCTTCGGCTGTCACTCCGGCATTCTCCAACTTTCCCAGCAGTAGCCGATTCCTTATTATGACCTCCTCCACAATAACCTCCAACTCTTGCTTTGAAAAATTGGGTGACCGGCATTTCTTATTTTCCATTTCCATTAGCTAACTAGTGAGAAACAAACACGTAACGTTAAGCTAAGTAGCTACAAGGCAAAGTTTAATAAAAAGCGTTTGAAACATTTCTTATAAAATTATATATATTTTTGTCTCGTGAACGGGTTAAACCAATCGCACTACAGGAAAAGCAAATGTTTTTAATGACTTAAAATATGTTTTTGATCTAGCCTATGTCTGCATTTAGTGGGCCATAATGATAATAAAGATAAGATTATGTTTAATAAGCTCGTTATTGGTTAAATTAAGAAGTTTGTAGGATAATGGTCATTTTTTAAGAAAATGTTGAAGAATTGCATTTGAGAACATTCTTAACTTCCTAAATCCTACATCCTACATTTTGTCTTAAGAAGATTTTTGTGTATCTGGCCCCAGGGGTCAAAATGCAGTAATTCCCAAGAGTTATACAAATAAGAACAAAACTACCTGATTGACCATTTAACTACATGAAACAAACAACAGCAAAGACCCACACCCAAATCCAATTAGAAATACCTTGAGCAAACATTTGAAAGAGCCCTTTCATAGATTTTCTCATCATCTGCATTCAGTAACCCAATTTTCTACTCTCTAAAATACTATGGCTAAACATTAATTCATATTTCATACACTATGATCATGGTGGGAAATTAACTTTCTGACCTACCATCTGCAGTGGTTGGTACATGCAAAATTTTACCAGCCACCCCAAAATTTTACCAGGCGCCTTTTTTTTCTTAAATTTATAAAAATTTTTACATTATGCTAGAATAACATTTCAGATACCTTACAGAAAATGTTTAGTAGGTTATTTATTAGGCTACATCATATATTACGGGTCAAACATTGTGTATACATTTATTTAGATACATTTCATATTATAGATAGGCTAATACATAATTTATATCTATCTTATACTATAGGCTACGTTAGGTAAGAAACACAAATAACGTTAGAGTGAGCTGTCCGGAGCTGTCACTTTTAGCCTACCTCAGAGTGTAGGCTATTAGACAGTTTGTTTTGTTTTACTGTGCGATGCTGGTGGTCTTGCTAGAATTGCTTTAATTATGGTAAATCGAACGCAAACTTCTGCCAGTGTTCTGTTGATTTGTCTTACCTTGTGAAATGATCCTACCGGTAGCGTCATGCAGTTATCTATCGATCTTTGTTACCCTATCAGAAGATACTATCACAAGTAAATTGTGATTCTTTAGTAAAAGAAAAGTTGAATTGACATTACAAATTAATTAATATCACAAATGGTATAAAAGTTTTATTAAAACACGTAAGTATGTAAAACATGCAATACTAAACTTAGGTCAAAAAATCGAGGTGGAAGTAGCATGAATTTATGGGCGTGCCGTTAAACACTAGAGAAATTATGCAATTGTGATGTGCACATGCGCAATACCCCTTGGTAGGACAACTCAATGGGTTATTAGTGAAATAATCTGCTGCCAGATTATTTCACTTTTAATTCACTATATCACAATTCCAGTGGGTCAGAAGTTTACATACACTAAGTTGACTGTGCCTTTAAAATTTTTATATTTGGTCGCATATTGTTTGCATGCCATGACTTCCTGATGTCTGTGACCCAACAACATCAAAAGACTCTTGATATCTTATTTTCTGATACTCTTACAAGCAATACTATAATGTCTCTGCATTTGAATGGATCTCTATGGGAATTGGGGGGTGGAACTAGATTTGGCTGTAAATTATTCTGGAACAGTATGAAATACATGATTGGTAAAATGGCTGTAAGTCATCAAGGGTCTCAAACCATCACTCTGCTGCCAGATATGCAGTAGATATGGATGGATCACTTTAAGGGTTGTTTCTCCTGACAAATTTTCCTCTTGAACTCTATGGAAAAATAAGTCAGGAGAAGAAAACCTTCAAGTTATCCATCCATATCTACTGTATTTCTGGCAGCAGAGTGATGATTTAAGGCTTGTTTGATACATCAGACCCTTGATGACTTAGAGCCATTTAGCCAACCATAGTGTTTCCATGCTGTTCCAGTATAATTTACAGCTAAATCTAGTACACCCCCCAAGTCCGAGTCAAGACCAAGACTTTGAGGTGGCGAGACCGAGTCAAGACCAAGACTGAGGGGGGGCGAGACCAAGACCAGACCAAATGTAATTTCTTTCCAATACTGTCAAATGTTCATTTTGTTAAATTATCTTATAAAAATCTCTTGACTGTTAAAATTACATTGCAGACTACTTACTCTCAATTTAATGAAACTTCAGCCTATGCTGCATTTCGAAGCAATTTGAATCTGTAACCCCCTATGGAAAAAGAATATGCTGCAGTATATTGTAAATATATCAAAATTATCTTCACAATATATTTAAAAGATACTGTAGTATATTACATTTACATATGGGACATTCAGACTTAACGTTAAATTTAACGTTTAAATGAAGAAAAAAAATGCGGCCAGATTAAACGTTGTCTTTGGATATCGATTAGGTTAATGGTATAGTCATAATATAGTAATATAACGATTAGTTTCATGTAAAATTAACTTACATTTGATATGATTGGTAAACCATGGGTAAAGTAACGTTTGCTTAGCTAGTTACCTTTTACCTCAGGATCAGGTAACCTAACCTAACGCAGATCACAGGTTTATTGAATTTGGCGAACATCCTTGACCGAAAACGTGACATATAGATAAACAGTTTGGTGTAATCTGACCCAGTGTGCAAAATGCCACAAAAAGCTGTTGAAAAGGCCTCCAAGACGCGTTTCCAACACAATTTAGCCATCCATGGACGACTGTTGTTCACTGGGGATGAAAAAGAAAATGGAAAATTATAGAGAATCTGGTTCATATAGGTTAATACTTACTGAACAATAACGTTCGTGCCTTCTCACACTGAGAGTGAACGTCCGACAAAGAGAGGGGCTGTGTTTCTCCTGCAGTAGCAGTTTCAGTTGAGCTACAAAATATTATTGCGATTGTAACACAACGACTCGTGAGACCCACTGGCACTGTTACTGTTCAGTGTTCAACTGCAGAGTGCAGACAAACTCTGGTGAGTGAGCTGGCTGTTGGTCTTTGTGAAGTATGTGATGCGACTTGGGGTACAGGAAGAAATAAGTGGTTAGCCTAACGTTATTTACAGCCAGGCCTATGCTTTGAGGTAAATTAATATTTAAATCGTTAATGTGTGGTTTTATCTAGCGATTTCCGTCCACTAAACCTATAAATCAATGATATCAAATAGTAGCATATTTTGTCATCTGTAATCTGTAACTAGTTTTCCGTGGTGGCCAATCAAATTTCTGTGGGGACGGGTGCCACCACATGCCCCCCCCCCCCCCCACCCCCCCCGGACACGCCCCTGGTCTCGACCGAGTCCTCTTCGTCCGAGACTGTGACAAGACCAAGTCAAAATGCAGTCGATTCCGAGACAAGACCGAGACCTTCAAAATATGGTCTCGAGACCAAGACCAGTCTCGAGTACTACAACTCTAGGTATGTGTGTGTGTGTGCAGGCTAAGTGGGAGGACTGTAGGAAGCAGCTGGAGTTCAGACAGCAGAGCATGGTGAAGCTGCAGCAGAGGGAGAAGGCACTTCACACATCCTTCCAAGCTTCACTTGGAGACAACAACAAATTTGCAGACTTCCTCACCAAGGTCTTCAAGAAGAAGGTCAAACGCATGAAGAAAAGGGAGAAGGCTGGAGATGAGGGTGAACAATCATGTCCCCAAAAATCTGTGCGAGTTTGTGGAGTGTGTGTGTGCTTGTGTGTATTTATGAGTTTGTGTGTGTGTGTGTGTGTGTGTGTCTATGTGTGTCTGTTTACGTGTACATCTAGTAGACTTGGACATTCACACTGTTGATGTGTTGTGTGTAGATGAGCAGGAGGACAGTGATGAAGACTCTGATGAAGGGTCTGACTGGGATGAACTGGAAAGTGATGAAGAGTCTGAGAGTGGCTGTCCGCTGGATGACAGTGTTTGCCCGCCCTGTATGTACCCTCATCAAACTCTTAATGTAGATTGCACACTCTCTATGTAGGCTGTACACTCGCTGAGTGTAGATTGTGCTCTCTCAGTTTAGACTGTACTCTGTCAGTGTAGACCTGTGATCGGCAACCCACGGCTCCGGAGCCACATTACTCTTTAACCCCTCCCCATTGGCTCCCTGGCTATGACAAAGTAAAACAAAAAATACGTATGAAAATTATAATTTTTTCGATTATCGTTATTTTATTTTGTTTTTATATTATTCAGTCGTAAAAACTTGTATATCAAATAAAAAATGTTAACCCTTAAAATGTTAACCCTTTCACACGTTCCAAAATATTCCAACCGGCCCCAAAGCGTGAGTTTTTTTTGTGCGCACCAGCTGTTCCAGAATTCGACTGTTACGTCACATTTGGGAAGATTGCGACGTGGAAGCAAGACATCAAAGCCTAATTAATGTTCTTAATTTTTGTAGAAAAATATTAGAAGAAGCTTATATTATGTACAGTACCCTCCACTATTATTGCCACCCCTGGTAAAGAGGAGTAAAAAGGGTTATAAAAAATTCACTGTATGGTGAATTAGCTCAATGTCCCACTGAAAAAATGAGAAAAATCCAACCTTTAAAGTAAATTTATTATGAGAAAAAAAATCCCTCATCAAGAAATAATTATTTTTAACAAAACCATGTGTACCACAATTATTGGCACCCCTGCATTTATATATAGAATAAAGTAATCATTTTTAATATTTGGTTGCATATCCTTTGCATGCCATGACTTCCTGATTTCTGTGACCCAACAACATCAAAAGACTCTTTTGACATCTTATTTTCTGGAACTCTTACAAGCGATACTATAATGTCTCTGCATTTGAATGGATCTCTAGGGGTGGGACTATATTTAGCTGGAAATTATGCTGGAACAGTATGGAATACATGGTTGGTAAAATGGCCGTAAGTCATCAAGGGTCTCAAACCATCACTCTGCTGCCAGATATGCAGTAGATATGGATGGATCACTTTAAGGGTTGTTTCTCCTGACAAATTTTCCTATTGAACTCTATGGAAAAATAAGTCAGGAGAAGAAACCCTTCAAGTTATCCATTCATATCTACTGTATTTCTGGCAGCAGAGTGATGGTTTAAGACTTGTTTGATACGTCAGACCCTTGATTTACAGCTAAATCTAGTCCCAACCCCCAATTCCCATAGAGATCCATTCAAATGCAGAGACGTTATAGTATCGCTTGTAAGAGTACCAGAAAATAAGATATCAAGAGTCTTTTGATGTTGTTGGGTCACAGACATCAGAAAGTCATGGCATGCAAAGGATATGCGACCAAATATTAAAAATGATTACTTTATTCTCTATATAAATGCAGGGGTGCCAATAATTGTGTCACACGTGGGTTTTGTTAAAAATCATTATTTCTTGATGAGGGATTTTTTTTTCTCATAATAATTTTACTTCAATTAAAGGTCGGATTTTTCTAATTTTTTCAGTGTGAGATTAAGCAAATTCACCAAACGGTGATTTTTTTATAACCCTTTTTACTCATCTTTACCAGGGGTGCCAATAATATTGGAGGGCACTTTTTTGTGTAATCAACTCTATAAATAGCTTTATCGGGAAAAGCCTATTCTTTTTTTGCCTACTGCAGCAATACTTTGTTCAAGTGGATTGCACATTGATAGAGGGGTGCGTTTTTTTCCCAGCAACTGCAGCCTACAATACTTTGTTCTGTCAGCACGTTAGGCTTTAGCGGCTAATTTGCCAACGTGCGTCATTGCGATTAATAATTAGACTATATGCATATTCCGTTTTGTTTATAATAAATAAAAAACACAAAAAGATGATTTGCAAACGTTCTGTTGCCATGATTATTATTTCTAAATATCCAGGTAGACGTAAGCTCTTTATTATCTGTTTTCCTATGTGCACTTTATATTGATTCAGTTGCCTACACGTCATTAACATTGACCTGCAATGATACCTTGTGGTAAAAATATGAAGTGAACACAGCCATAGCTTGTTTATCAATAAGTGAGCAATATATATAGGCTAATTACTAGGGATGTGACCATGTAGGCATACACAGATAACCAGATACACAAAGTTGGAACCATAACCGTTTAGAAAAACATCCTAAATGATGTTTGAATTATTTTTTTTTGTATTGATGCACAAGAAATACATTTCATATCACACTGTGACCTACAACGGACGATGGGAGGGGAGAAAGAGAAACCAGCTCCGTCCTTAATTCCTTCTTGACCAGTAGGCTAAAACCGCAAAATTGCTACCATGGCTCGTTTGTTTTATATTAGCCTCGTGGTGTTGCGATGATTGTATGATGTTTACGTCCGATTTTGATGACTGTTTGAAACTTAATTCTGATGCGTGTTTTGGGCACTCTATTATAGCCTTGGTGTATCGGTAGCCCACATACAGCTAAGTTTATCCCTGTCTCGCTGCCCTATGTCAGAAGTCAGATAACTGCAGGAAACAAACTGCCCGCACCTTCCCCACAATCAATTTCATGAACATAAATCATTGTCATAATTTTGGAAATAAATACTAATGTTAACCCTAAATATCAATTGCCTTTATTATGTGTGTCTGATGTCTATATCATATGGCTTAATAACATTTGTATCATAGGCCTATGTTTTAATTACATTTGTTAACCAACCAACTCAACTCAATTGTTAACCAAAAATCGAAGATAAGGTTGAATATTTTCTGCAGCTCCGGGCAATCTAAAAACAAAAATAATTATCTCTAAAATGGCTCTTTCCACACTAAAGGTTGCCGACCCCTGGTGTAGACTGTACTCTCTCAGTGAGAGATTGTACACCCTCAATGTAGAGTGTACTATGTTATGATGCAGACTGTGACCCAGAGCTGTTTGAGAACACACTGCAGTTGCGAGCACGGAAGTTGGACCTAGAGGAGCTGATTGTAGAAGAGAGGAAGAGCTGTGATGCCCTGAGGAAAGAATGTGATGCACTAGCCAAGAAGGTATGAGATCTGTGCCTGCTCCTTCAGCTCCTCCTACCCTTCCTGCTCTGTCTGCGGACACACTGAACTGTTTACCTGCTCCTGCTGTCTAACACAGGTGTTCTCAACCCTGATCCTGTAAATTGGTGAATCTCAAGTTGGTAAATCTCAAACCAATATTTTCGCCCTTAGTCCAGACTGTGCCTCACTGGGTCCTTGGCTGCAGCGTCCTGTTTGTGACGCTAGTTGAAGCGGTTTGTAAAACCCCAAGTCAAATTCATACAAATGGTTCAAACAGACGATGTTTATTCACCAATTCTCCTTTGTGTATACAGCAAGTGTGTGGTATGTATTTGTGAATGAGTGTGTGTGTGTGTGTGTGTGTGTGTGTGTGTGTGTGTGTGTGTGTGTGTGTGTGTGTGTGTGTGTGTGTGTGTGTGTGCGTACGTACGTGTACGTGTGTGTGCGTGTATGTGCATGTGTGCGTGCGTGCGTGTGTGTGTGTTTGAGATTATGTGTGTGTAATTACAAGATTTTCCATAAGCAGGAACTGATGAGCATGCAATATACTGTATATAAACACATAGTGCAAGTGAGTGTAAGTGAAACCCAGCATGCCACTTCAAGTACTGTAGCATTCTCTGTGTGTTGTTGTCGTTCAAACCAATTTCTTGATTAATTTAGGTTGTTGAACCCATGAATTTAAGTTCCATAATTTTGTGAAACAGATTATAACACAATGCAGATTTGGTTCATGACCATTTACTTTGTCTTTGGGGTCATTTAATTTCATTGAGCACTTTCAGCATTTAGGACTGATTTCAGTGGTAGGTCTAATAATAAATTGAACCATTAATTGTCTGAGAAATTATTTTACTGATTGAAAGTCCTAAAATGAATATGAATATTCATTCTCTGTAACATATGAGTTTCTGGAAAAATGCAGACCTGCCAACCTGTACCTTTCATTGCGTACCTTTTTGTCTTTTTTTTTTTCCTATTAACGCTCTTCAGGAATATCCCTTCTCCCTCCCCTTGACATTCCACAGAACCATAGATGTGACATACGTCATAGTTTAGTGGCACAATTTTTGAGACCATACCCAGGTAAGATGGTGGCCAGTAACCATGGTTCTATATCTATGAGCCAATCATCAGCTATCTGGCATCCGGTTACAATAGCGGCTAGTAGTGAATCCAGATCTCCCTCATTACAGGGGCACTTTGCTTCACATAAGAGCTTTTTGTGTTTTGTAGCATTGCATTTCTGTGAATTTCTGGTTTTTGATGTTTCAGCCCTCCTCTGGCTCGCTAAACTGTCCATTGCCAAGTGCACCTACTGTACTTTAGTGTGCCGGCAAATGGCACAGTGCGCTAAAGAGCTCCGGAGAGATGAGGATATGAGCAGAGTCTGCGGGTGGTGGTGATACAGTTAACTGATGTTAACCTAATGTCAATTGATACAGCTCTGTTAGCCTGCTAATGTTATCAAAATGTGGGAACATAAGGACGCTAACATTGTAAACTCACTGCTAGTGGTGTATCTCTCCCAAATCCGCAAACTATTAATCAGTGGGAAGATAACAGGAAGATATGGCCAGTATCCTTTTCTTTTTCTTTTTTTGACAAAAAAGCTGTTAAGTACACAACAATTATCTTTGTGTTTTTGCTGATAATAGTATGGAGGATATATTGCAGTAGGCTACACAGCCCCGGTGTCATGTGTTGGCAAAATTTAAGTTACGTATGACGCTAATTTAATTATTTAATAGCTTCTGTATTTATTGGTTAGATGGATTGGCTAGCTAAACATGGAAATGCTTGTTCATGTAACTTAAGTTAGATTATTGTTATGTAGGTGGTCGGTGGGCAAAACACTGTTTAAAACTAATCAGTTCAACATCAAAAGACTAATCTCTAGTCTTTTTTTCTGAATTGTTATGGCACCCCAACACAGACCAAGTAGTTCCTGAACTATGACCGATACTCATCACAAAGCTAAAATTAGCAGATTAATTAGCAGACTCGGTGTTACCAACATCAATTTAACGTTACTGCAAATGGCGATGCGCGTAAAACGGAAGTTTCACACAGCAACCAACATGACGACATAAACACAGCCGTTGCAGAATATTTGTTTTTGTTCTATATTCAGGCAGCTATACATTCAAAACACCCAAGAGAAGGGTTGGCACATTTTAAAATAATTTATAAAATTGGTCATTTGAAATTGTCCAACAAATAAACAACAAGCGCGTTTTCAAAAAAAAAACAACTACAACATCCAGGCTACTCACTTGCTCACCACCACTGCTGAAGTGAAAGCCACCACTAAAGCTGACACTTTCGACATGGCCAGACTGATAGACTGATAAAGATCCCGAAATGGGACAGGTAATGGCTTCCGGCAGTCTTCCGGGACCAGCCAGGGACAGGAGAGGGCGGGACTACTAAGCTGTATTATAGCTGGCTAGGAGCTGTACCCAGGTAAGATGGCTGCCAAATTGTTCCATTTCAGAATTCCAAATGACTATTACATTATATGATATGTCTGTCATGGTTTATGACCCATGGTCTGTCATACGTACATTTATGACCCATGGTCGCCACACGTGGGCGCTGCTCTGTTAGTGGAGTTTTGGCTCCGCCGCGTTTCTTTCGCGGAGTTCTCATCAGCGTTCACAGGTGTGCGTGGTTGCTGGTGAGCTACATAAGCCTCAGTATTCTTTCGTTCGGGTCTTCGATATTGTTGATTTGTATTGTGGTGTATTGTCTGGCATTATTTGTGCTGTTTTGTGTGTGGTATTATTTTGCCCTTTGAATGTTTAGCCAGTATGATTAGGTCTAGGCTTTTAAGGAGACCGTTTTGCTCCGTTGTGCTTTATTGGAGTAATGCGGGACTTGCCTTTGTGGATTTAGTTATTAAGACTCGTCCCCCCTGGCGGGTTTACCTATGTGGATGTAGTTATTAGGATTGTTCCCCCCTGGCGGACCTGCCTATGTGGATGTAGTTATTGGGACTCTTCCCCCCTGGCTCTTTTCTCTCCCCGCTTCCTGGTCTTTCCTTTTTTTGTCCGTTGCCTAGACCTTTTGCCTGTTTCTGTCTCTTTCCCCTCTGCCTGTTTTCTTCCGTGAAAGCGAGAGGAGTCTTTGTTTGATTGTGTGTATTTGTATGGTAGTTTCTTACTAAGAGACAGGGCGTTTTTATCATACTGACTTTAGGGCTTTATTTATTCTTAGAGGCAGGGTGCGTATTTTCGATTAAGTTTGCGTTAGTCTTTCTAGCTGGTAAATGTCCGGAGCAA
The DNA here is from genome assembly GCA_029718625.1 of Synaphobranchus kaupii. NCBI lineage: Eukaryota > Metazoa > Chordata > Actinopteri > Anguilliformes > Synaphobranchidae > Synaphobranchus > Synaphobranchus kaupii. Next base: position 62,904,478 of record CM056377.1, read on the forward strand.
CCCCCCTGGGGGACTTGCCTATGTGGATGTAGTTATTCGGACTCTTCTCCCCTGGCGGGTTTTCCTATGTGGATGTAGTTATTAGGACTCTTTCCCCCTGGCGGTGTCATGGTTATTGCTGCCTTTGAGATTCCTTTGTTTGAATTCTCGTTTGGGCGTCATCTCGACGCTCTATCGGATTTTTTCTTTCCGCCTCCGTTTCGGTGTTTGCTTTTCGCCCGACAATTATTTCCCACACCTGTGCGGTGTTTCCGCCGGCTATAAATGCTAAGGACTTCCGCATTTCCGCACTTCAATATTGTCAGTGTTATGTTGACTACGAAGTCGGTAAAAATCTAGGATTGTCGGTCTTTGGTTTATGTTAATAGAGAACGCAGCAAGTCCATTTAAATATATATCAAAGATAGGGTTAGATAGGTGAGAGAGGAACAAACCTATCTTACTCTCCTTCTTTGTTTTGGCTGCCTGGTATCGTTTTGTTTTAAACTCGTTTTCTCTACTGAGTTTAAAGATACAGGTTCGCATTTCTTTCTTTCCTTTTTTTTTGGTTGGCTTATTATTCTCGCTGTTAATTCGAGATTCGCCTCCTTTTGAGGTTGGTTATTATTTTGGCTTTAGTCAGGGAGGTTTTGTTCCCTATCTTTTGTTTTACTCCTTTCCCTGCGGTTAGTTTTCCGTTTCTGTGGCGAGTTTGTGTTTGACTCGCTTTCTGAATCCCTGTTCGTCGCATTTGGTTCTCCGAAACAAAATAGAAATGAGAAACCTGAGAAACCTGTCGTTGCGCTTCTACTTATTGGCGTGTGACAGTGAGCCGGTTAGTAGCGTCGGTAGGCTTGTTCATTGTCTTGTCTCCCTCCCTTAACTGCGGGGTATCCCGTCTTAGTGGCCTTAGGGCTTAATGGATCCCCTTGCTGCGTTTGGCTCCTCCTACCTCACATGTCACGCTACAATGTCACATCTATGGTTCTATATCTACGAGTTCCATTCCTTCACTGGTCTGCTGCTGCTATACTTTACACTCAAGTTGGCATCACTCTGTGGTGACTCCTCTGCAGAGGTGAATGGGGGATGGAAAGTTGAAATTGACCAGTGTGTTGAAAATACGTACATTTGAAATAAAGTATAAAAAAAATTATTACCAGCTAGTTAACTGCCTAACGTACAGAGCTAACATTATCTCACTAAACTTTGCTGTCTGCCAGTCGCAAAACAAGGTTTATAACCAGGTAGTTAACTGCCCCACATTTACGAATGCACATAGCTAATGTTAGCTAGTTAGCTTTTCTCCAGTCACTTAAGCGTAAAAAAGGTTTCAGAGTTTCCAAATATACAGTGTATATATATATATATATATATAATTTATTTTATTTTACTGGTAACGGGTGCTAAAAAGAATTGTGTATCACGCATCAACATATTGTAACAGCAGGGATCTGGCGAGGCTCAAACTCTGGTCTCCAGGGTTGCGCTAACCACTGCACTAAAGATGAATCCTTTAGCAGAGTGGTTAGGTTGCCACTTGGGCAGACTGCAACGCTACACTACTCCCCACTTTCCACGTTCACATGCCACAAACCTGTGGAGGGCACCACCCTTTCCAACAATCCCGTTGCCTCCAATGCTGACACCAATGTGACAGCAGTGATCTGCCGAGGCTCAAACTCGGGTCTTCAGGGGGCGAGGCAGTTGGAAAACCACTGCACTGAGCGGTAAGGCTGCCACTTTGGCAGACTGCAATGCTACAATATTATCTAGAGGCAATTAGTAACACCATTGGCAGCTTATAGGGAATATAGACAGTTTTAACTTTCACGCTAGTACGTCCCTCGACAGGTGCACTTGTTTATAACTGTTGATAACGCTTCTCACATGGAACCGTTCGAGCTTCCTGCTTCACGCTTTTGTTTCAAAGCCGCGTTATGACTAGTGGCATTTCGCTGTCTGATTTGCGTAGACGTTTTGAAGCATCAACTCGCAAACTTCATAGTGGCATACATGGCACATGAAACAACTAATTTCTTCGCCATTGAAAACTAGCCACGTATCTAGACTTAGTCATTTCAATTGAAAGTTTTCTTGCTAGTTGCATCTTTCTCATTAGTTTCATTGTGATTCGCACCCACGCTTGCCTGTGCTAGCTCCCTGTCTGTGTCAACCACATATTTAGAACCTGGAGCTTTCCTTCCAATCCTGCGATTTATCTCGTTGGTGATTAATTTTACTTGTTATTTATTGTATAGGCTATTAGCCCAGTTTATTGCTGCACATGCATTCAGCAGGTGATTGGCTTCAGTGTTTGTTTAAATACCGCTTCATCATTCTCGCATTTCACTAAAGCAGCAGGGACACGCACATCACTTGGAAATGGCCTAAAGTAAAGCCTATACAACAAGCACAGCGCTGACAATTATATTTTCAATTGTAACTACTATTAGGCTATTAATCAAAACCAATTCTCATTCTATCAACGGGATGTTCCCGCTTTATTGCAGACATATCATACATTATACATGTGATTTGCGCTGAATTTTCAGCCCTGAGTTAATAGTTATTGTATTTGGCGTACACCAACGTGGTACTCATAAAATTTGTCCAGGTTTGGCAGGTCTGCAAAATGTGGCATTAAGAGGTTAATCATCCCTCATTAGGCATTAAAATCATCTCATTAAAAACAATGAACAGCTCTTTATACTTCAGGAAATGCAATCATGATTGTAACAAAAATGAACCTCTGGTCAAACACTGAACTCTTGCTTCCAGGAGAAAATTGTGCAAAGCAGCCTGAAGGCAGCAGAGGGCGACCTTGAGCTGTTTGACCGTGAGAAGCAGCAAAAACTAAATGAGCTGGATGTGGTTGTTCCTCTCAGACTGCACCAGGTGGGTGGGTTTTGTGTGTGTGTGTGTGCGTGCGTGCGTGTGTCACACAGTGGTGCCATAAATGGGGGGAGACATGGGGCCAGTTACCGTCTCACGCTCGCTCTCAATTTAGCCCAGTTTGTTGAGTCCATCTCTGCTTCCCACCCCCTGTCAAAAATGTGAGTGTGTGTGTTTGAGTGTGCAGGTACATACTATGTGATTGTGAGTGTGTGTATGTGATGGTTTTTCCAATTTAGATTGAGTTCCTGACCAATGGAGTGTTGCCCAGTGATCTATCGGATTCCCTGGTTCTGAATACTAAGACTCTGCTGAGTCTGCAGGACCGGATCCGGCAGCTACTTGTTGAGAAAAGTGACCAGGGAGAGCTCTACCGACAGGCCAGACACCGCCACTACCAGCTCATCCATGACCGCAAAGACATGGAAAACAGAATCCATGGTACTGATCTCAGAACAGCTCATCTGTGTGTCTACAAAAATACTAAGTAGTCGCCTTTTGACAGAATTAGTGGTTTCAAATCCACACTTTCAGAGTCACACTTTGATTGATAAAAATGGAAAACACATCTGACTCTATGGGTTCTATTTTCTAGCAACCGGCGAATAGGCGTGTTCAATGGCACGGCATATAGGGCAGTTATTTGGCTGCTGAATTTTGTTATTTTTGTGACCACAGATGAGTGCACAGCTCACTGCATAGGGTTGAAAATGGGCTGGATTAGACTGCATATTTATCAGTGGGTGTGTTGCAGCTGGATTCAGCCATAGTCAATCAAATTACCTCTTTTCAGTCCATTTAATGCGCTTTGTGACCCAGTGTACTGCCAATTTTAGACTACCACTGCAGAGGGGCTCTTTGAGAGAACGTTTGAACCCCTTCCCGCAGATGCCAAAATTGGTCAGTTCTAACCTATTTAGTTCTATTTAAGGTTTTATAACTCCAGTTGTGAGCTTCACATAAACTTGGTAAATGGCAAAATGAAACAAGAGACTTGTACCTAGTGACAGCACCAGCATTGGAACACTACGCGACCCGTTATCATTCTACGTGATAAGATATACGCAATACACTTGTTGACCTATAAAACACAGTAGCATCCACTGACTGAGCCAAGCACAGCTGATAACTAGCCTACTCTGGTAGTACAGTCCGATACAGTTGCTGTGTCTAGCAAACCTGCATGACATAAATACCAAACCGTTAAATACCACCGTAACCAACGGGAAAATATGGAAAAGGAATTGATGTACATTTTGTAACGTGTGAAGTCGGGCAAATGAAACAGTGGTAGTGTTATTGTTAATAGAAACAGTATAGTTTGGGGCCTCGCGGTGGTACAGCGGTAAAAGCGCCGACTTTCAGTCGGTGCAGTTGTACTTCGAGGATCGGGGTTCGCGCCCCGGCCCTGCCAGATCCGAGCAAGGCCGGTGCCCCGTGGGAGCGACATTTGGCAGCTGCCCCCGGGTGGGGGGAAGGGCCCGGAGAGAATCGCTGCGCATATAGCTGCCCTGGGCGTGTTGGAATCACGGTCAGGCTTGGAGGAGTCGCACCCTGAATAAGGACGTGGCGACCTCCGTCTACAACCGGCTGATGGGGTTGTGCAGCGGTGATTCCCTAACGGTTGCTACACGGGAGAATTGAATTAGAATAGGGGTTCAATTGGCTACCAAAAAAATCTGAAACAAATAAATAAAATAAAGAAACAGTATAGTTGCAGAGGCGTGTCAACTCGGACAAACGCAGTGTTTGAAAGAATATCATCAGAAGCTATTCAAAGCTATTTCTGACCTGTTAGGCCTATGTGAAATTAAGTGTGAAAAAAAAAAACGGACTAAATAACAGACTGTCACGTCTATTGATTGTAATTTTGTCATGCAATAAAAACAATTGATTACATTTAAGTCACTGTAAATGAATACAAGAAAGCAGTAGGCTAAATGACAAACAAAGGTCCACTGAAGTGTTGTTCCATGAATGTTTTTGAAGGAAAACTGACTATGCATTAACTGCTTTGGTTAAAAAATTAGGGCAGAATATCTGTATGAATGATTGTTATTTTGTGTTGCAATAAAAGCAACGATACATTTGGGTTTTTGATTTGTGACGATGTGCTAGTCTGCCCGGTTATACTCACCAGGAAATGGGCTAGTCTGTGTTTGTTGACAGATCATTCATAGCCTTTATTTGACAAATTGAGTAAAGGATGTCTGAGCACTCTGTTTATGAAAATAACGTCATTACTTTATTGTCCATTAATAAATGAATTTGACACTCTCTCAATCTTAATTAACTTGGCCCACTCACAAATTACTTTGGCCCACCCGTGACGTAAATCCTGCCGCCGCTACTGGTTGTACCATTTACAATACTAACTTAGATTAGTTTATTTTCATAATTTAGTTCAAAATAAAGCGCCACAAATGCTAAGACATTTGCAATGAAATAGTGAGAGCTGCACACGTGAAACAGTGTTAAATAAAAGTATTCATTTCCTGTATCATAAACTCCGTGTCAACAAGTGTGCAAAATCTGAGGGTAATATGCAGAACTCATAAAGACCTATGATGCAAAATATAGGTAGTGTACCCTGTTGTCCCTTAGTGTCTCGAAATGTATCCAAAATGGCTAAATAGTGCACTGCTGTAAATCATAAAATAATCATATATTTAACTACAAATCAACTGTTTTGGCTCATAAAACTCACTTTGCATCATTTTCAATTGGGAATTACTATCTTTTCATCAGTATAGGGGGATAGATATCTATGGTTCCAAAAACCTATCCAAAGCCTGTGATTGTAATGGGGGGCATGACGTGTGCAGTTCGAAGGGGCCACACGCAGCGCAGGGATTCTATAAGCTCTTATGAGCCACTGAGACGGAGAGACCCCGTATTAAGGGAATTGAAATCACAACGCAGATAACCTAGTTCCCACTCTCGACTGAAGGGAAATAATAAGGGAACTAGGAAAAAGGGGCGTAACAGAAATCGACCCGTATAACCGGGCGAACTGAACACGAGAGCAAAGAATCTCGAGCTCGGAAACCACAATGAGCTAACAATGAGATGCTAACGTGAAAAGAGAAGGAGCTGCCTCGGAGGTAACACAAACAAAGGAACATAAATTAGAGCTAAGCAAAGGGCGAAAGCGAAAAAATAACTCTCTAGCTCTAATCGGAGCGTACTGCTTGCTGCAGGAATAGAAGGGAAGCAGTCTCCATGTCCTGATCTCTACCGGCAGCGTGCCAAACGCAAGGCATGCTAAAAATAAAGGCCCTACATCTCAATAAGGGGGAATGTACGAGAAGGCGAAAGGAACCGATCTAACACTCCATGGCTACTTTCATAGGCTCGCAGTCACACACAAACATGTCAACGAAATCATCCGGTCTCCCTGTAAGGAGAAAGATACCAGAAGGCGAACAGAACTGCTGTTCTGAACAAAATCGCCCGGTCTCCCTGTAAGGAGAAAAGTACTAGAAGGCGAACAGAACAGCTGTTCTGGACATTTGCCGGCTCAATGACTAACACAAGCCTTGTAAAAAATACACGCCCTGCCTCTCAGTATAGATAAACGCCCTGCCTCTCAGTAAGAAATATGACTATATAAATATAACCACAAACAAATAAAGACTCCTCTCGCTTTCAAGGAAGAAAGCAGACAGAGAGAGGATCGAGAGACAGAAAAGGCAACAAGTCTAGGCAAAGAAAGAAAAGGAAAGACCAGGAAGCGGCGACAGAAAAGAGCCAAGGAAGAAGAGTCCTAATAGATACATGCCCAAAGGCAAGTCCCGCATTACTCCAATAAAACCCATTGGAGCAAAGAGGTCTCCTACAGAGCCTAGACCTAACCATACCTGCTGCAAACGAAGGCAAAAATAATACGAAACAATAATACAGAAGCCCCGGAAGAAGGAAACGGGGGCTTATGTAGCTTTCAGGCAACCACGCACAGGTGTGGACGCTGATGGGAGAACTCCACTAAAAGAGCAGCGCCCTCGCGTGGCGACCAAGGGAAATGACCGCAAGGGAAGAAAACGTCAAAAACCATGACAGTCATAAAATTCATGAAAACATTTTTGTCCATGATAAAGCATATACACATTCATACTCACTCCAAGGAAAATTTTACATTCATCAAGCATATACGTATACACAGTAAATTTGAATGAGTATTTTCCGTGCCCTAAGTGACAAGTAGACATGCTAATACAGCATAGTGTATACACTGCCTGGCCAAAAAAAAAGTCGCCGTTGCACCCGTCATGCACAGTGCCCACTGTACAAGCCTCTGGAGGCAGTTTTATGATCTGGGGTTGCTTCAATTGGTCAGGTCTAGGATCAGCAACATTATGCAGCAATAAAATTTAGTCAGCTGAGTACCTGAATGTACTGAATGACCAGGTTATCCCATCAATGGGCATATTCCAGGATGACAATGCCAAGATTCATTGGGCTCAAATTGTGAAAGAGTGGTTCAGGGGGCATGAGTCCTGAGCTTAACCCCATTGAAAGTCTTTGGGATGTGCTGGAGAAAACTTTACGGAGTGGTTCGACTCTCCCGTCGTCAATACAAGATCTCGGCCAAAAATGAATGCAACTCTGGATGGAAATAAATGTTGTGACGTTGCATAATGTTGTCAAAACAATGCCACAACGAATGCGCGCCATAATCAAAGCTAAAGACGGCCCGACAAAATATGAGAGTGTGCAACTTTTTTTTTGGCCAGGCAGTGTATTATGCACGATAAGGTTACAATAAAATTATATTCCACCATCAGGAAAATTGTCATCTAAAATAATAATATCGAACATATGGCACAACACTGTGGCGGAGTGGAAAAACATATCAGAAGCAGTAATACTTACTGTATATATCGAGGATAAAAATGTCCGTCATGCATATCCCTCAGGCATATTCTGAGAATCAATGCTATGGTATCTTGGTAACTGGTATCTTCTGACCTACTCCCAAAATCCATGTAAGCAGGCGAGGATTTTCTCTTGCAATGCAGACGAGTTAGTAAATTAGTAAAAACTTGTGAAAATAACAGGAAACAGCCATTACGCCTCAGCTTGTGAATGTACATTCTAAGTTGTTTGCGTAAAACTAAACTAATAAAACTAGAATTTATATTGCGCCAATTTATTGTTCAAAGCATCCAATAAGACATTACAAACACCGTTGCTAAGGTTATAATGTTCTATATTGGATTATAGAGCCGACAATTAAACCAGAAGGAACTGGAATGAATGAGACAGGTTTGCAGTGTGGGGGGTATTACGCGTCGACATTTCAGACAGTGTATTAGCGTTATAAAGTGTTTTATATTTCTCAAACGGATTATCCCAGCCAATAAATGACCACTGAATTTTGAAAGGGACATCTCTATGTTTAAAACCAATGGTAGGATTGGATATTTATTTAATGTTTAGTGGCAGATATTTGCAGAGCGTGGGGGGGTATTACCTGTCGACGTTTCAGATAGTGTAATAGCATTATAAAGTGTTGTATAGACCAAGGGGCCAAAACCGGGCTTCATTTTTGAAGCTCACTTCCTGGTTTGCTGCGAGCGGCCATACTGTATAGTGGCTGAGAGATGTTGCTCATTAGCGCCACTGTGGTTGGCTCCAGTATAGGTCTTTCAGCCCGGTTTATCATTGTAAGTCAATGGCAGCAATGCGGTCAAAATACTGAGGGCCAGATTTACTAAAGGATTGCAACAAAAAAAAGGTATCTGACGCAAAAGCAGGCGCTTAAAAGTCGCAACATCTACGTCGGATTTACTAAAGGTCGCAATGGGTAAAAATCGCTATTGTGATGTCATTTACGGGGGTAACGTCACACTGAAACCTTTGCATGATGCATAATTAAATGTGTTCATGCATACGTGTACCTGGAGTGAAAGCACTAAAACAGGGTGGAGAGTGGAGGCCAATGAAGTATTCCTAAAACAGGCATTAATATTGACTCTCCTCTTTCGTGAGAATTTCTAGATATCCAGAAAGCAGGCATAATTTGTCTGCGCTGATATAGCCTATAGCTCACACACAAGATGCATGACAAGGGTGTCAGGCTGTTAGACGAATGCATCCTCTAATGCATAGCACTCAAAAGGAGACAGGATTTAAAACATGTTTCACACGTTTCTACTATTCACTTCTCACTTTCAGAAATAGGCTAATATGACATTGTATTTGTAGTTAAAGGAGCTATATGTAACATTGACACCAAGCGTTTAAAATGGGTACTGCAGTCCAAATTCACAAAATTGGAGAGTTGTCTCCGCCCGCCCCCTCCTCCCCAGACTCGAAGCTCACGCGGGTTGCCAGGTTGAAAACACTGAACAAACACGAGCGCAAGATTATATTTTGAGACTTATTCTATTTTGACAATGACGAGCGACGACAAGTCCTACACTGTAAGTTGATAAGCTAATGTATACGCTTGCAGTTTATTTATTGTTTGCAAATTATAAACCTGCTCATGTGGATTTTTTATAACTGTTAATGTTAGCTAGATGCATGGCTGGCTATGTTTATGGTCACACAGATATAAGCTAACGTTATGTTTAGCTTGTAACTATATACATATATATATATTTAAATCTTTAGCTAGCTAGCTAAATGAAAACGATGTTGAACTTAGCTTAGCCATTCATAAATCGGCTGTCGGAGTGCCGTCTGGTTGTTCATAATGGGCAGTGGGCGGAGTCAACTCGGAGAATAGAGTACTCAAGTGAGTACGTCAGTCGTGGGCGGAGTCTGGTTTCGGTAGTAAATTCCCTACGGAAGATAGAATGGGCTTTGGCGACTATCGACTATTTCTTGAAATCTGATTTATAGAATGAGCCGAAACGTTCCTGGATTAGCCTGTGTGGTACAAGGATATATTCCATATATCGCATGTTCCGATTTTTATTTTTTAAAGTAATGCATTAATGAATGTAGTTTGACTTGTAGTCCACTTTAACGGACTAATAAATGGACCAAACCTTGCTACAAATTTTTTATTGAAAGGACGCAAGACTTCTATTGAAGTCATCAGCTAGCAGTTAGTATAAAAACGCAGTTCTGAATTGAAACAATTGGTGTGCCTATATGCGTTCAGTAGGGCTTACCGTATAATGAATTGTGAATGCAGTTACCTTCCGACGCACTGTGATCAGGTTCACCTGTGTCTATTTCACTCCCACGACTTGCTCATTTTGCATACCTTCCACCTTTTGTTCTATCGGTGTTAATAGGTTATTATTTATTTAGTTGGGCCACCACCTGTGTCATTTTCCCACATTATGTTGTAGGAAAGTTTTTCTAAAATCACGTCATCTTTTCTTTACATTCTCTACTGTTCATAAATGAATTTTGTATGTGAAAAATTTTTCCTCTCTGTTATTGTTTTATATGCTGTAATACAGCATATACATAATAATAATACGTACCTGGTAAATTTAAGTTTTATTATTCTTGTGGTTATATCGCGACTTGTGCTTACATGGTTTCTCCGTATCCATTTATTAGCGCATTGTTATAGATGTCGCCTACCGCATATTTATAGGTGTCTCCTACCGCAAAAATTGCGAATAGTGGCGTTTAATTTCTATGATTGCGTAATTAGGACCAGTGTTAGTAAATCGATCATTAATGTGGCGGTATCTGCGACTGCAAAAGAGTCGTAATATAGATTATAGTTTTGTGCTGCGACCGTGTCCTTAGTAAATCCGGCCCTAAGTCAATAATATTTCTCACAAGAAAATGTAGTCGTAATATAGGTGCTTTTTCTTCGTCTAATGCCTATCCATTTTTTAAATTATTGTGTCATTTGGACAGTGTATTAACATTTTTAAATTAACCATTTAAGGACTGTTTGCGTCACTGGGGTCACTGCGCATCACTCAGAGAGTGGAATGTGGGTGATACCTCACGTGGTTAGGATTGATCTTGACACTCTCAGTGCCACCCATCCTTCTCCTTTTAATGTGAGAATTTGGCTAATGCACACATCACATTTCATATTATCACTTGTACTGAATTTGTTATGGCGACTCCACTTCCCACAGTACCATGCTCAGATATGTACCCCCCTACTACTACTCTTTGTGCTCTACCCTGTAGCCAGTTCCAAACCAATTCTGAAATGCTTCCTATAATTCCTACTGTCTTCATTTTGACAATGTGGTACCTCTCATGTGGTACCTTATCAGATGTTTTTGGGAAATCTAAGTATGTAATATCATAAGCCTTGTTACAATCAAAACAGTAGTAGTAGCTTCCTCAAAGAAGGCCAAATGGTTTGTCTGGCATGCTCTTCCCCTGCGAAAATCATGTTGGCTATCTCTTAAGATGTTGTTATTTTCAAGAAATAATAACTTGTCTCTGATGATTGATTCCATTATTTTACATGGGATACAAGTTAAACTTCAGGCCTATAGTTTACTGGATCAGTGCCTCCCCTTGCTTATATTTTGGTATTATATTACCTTGCTTCCAGTCGTCCGGTATTTCTCCAGTTTCTAAAGACTGTCTAAAAATACCTTCCAGTGGTTTATAGATGATCTAACCTAACTCTTGTACCCTTGGGCCATCAGGGCCTGCTGCCTTATTTGTCTTTAGTTCATGTAATTTATTTAGTACTACGACTACTCTGCAATGAGAGGGGGCAGGAGAGACTCATTACAAATATGTTATTATAGGAATTTCGGTCACTGCATGTATGTTTGTACCAATAGGAAACGCAGCAAGTCCGGTTAGAAGATTTAGGATTAGATTGGTTTTCTCTTTCCTTTCCAATCTTTCTATATCCTTTATTCTTTTTACCTGTTGCCAGTTGTGTTCAGCTCTTTTGCCACAAGCTTTGGCTAACAGGTCTTTTCTATTCTTTTCCTTCACTCGTTTTTTCGAGTTTTGTTTAGTTTCATCACCTCTTGTTACGCCTAATTATTTAGTGTATGAGGTTCTTTTGTTAGTTATTCTCGTTGTTTATCGAGATCGCCTCAGTTTTTGGAGGTTGCTTTGTTTTGCCTTGTGCTAGGGAATTTTTGCTCCCGATCCTAGTACTGGTGCGGCTACGTCCGCGTTTTGTGGTGTATCTCTCTCTAGATATGCTTTTAGAAATCCTTATCGTCGCGTTTGGTTCTTCGAACCTTACACTCCCCCTCACAGAGTTAGGTTGGTTGCCTCTAAGAACGGATCAAGAACTTAGATCAGTTCTTTAAGCTGAGCATACTCTCACGTGGATAAGATAAGGCTTTTGTGCCCCTCTGATTCCAACACACTGGATAGCTTTTGCATGACTATATGCACATAAGCCTTCACCTGCTTCAGAGTGGAATTCCATTGTGTGGCATTCACTGTTGGAATTGTTGCATCACCAAAGCACGCTTCAAAGCGGTCTTTAAATGAGGTGCCCTAGCTTTGCTAGGGTGCTTGACAGCCCACTGGTGTCTCTCAGACCATCTTTTATGAACAACTGCAGTGAATGTGTGAAGCATGACAGTCTCTGCATCTTACAGTTCTTATCCAAAGTGGCATTGACTGCCTGTTGATCTTCTGGCATCAGGTCTTACCATATTTCATCCTCCTCAAATGTGCTGGGATAATGAGCTTTAACATCACAAGGATCCTCTGGGGGAAAGCTGGCCTGGAAAGCTTTTGGACGCATCGTCAGTTATAACAAAGTTGATCTTAATCCTTAATCAGGTATTCTTCTGCACAGCATTCAAACATCATTGCAATCTTCTCTCCTGAGTGTTTCCCATGCACTCTTTCGCAGATAGAGATATGACTGAAGGCTGAGTTCCTGTTTTTTTTTCCATTCATTGTCACTGTGTGTGCTGTCACTCCAAGGAATGACTGCATCTTTTGATCACTCCAAATGTCTGTGGTAACAGCGACACTCGATGCTTTTGCTAGCTGGCTCTTTATCCGTTCTTTCTTGACTTCCACCATTCCTGGAATGGTCACAGAGGAAATAGTGGATCTTGCTATGGGCCTGTACTGAGGGTCCAAGCAGCACTTAATGATTAGATCTTTTACAAGGGCATCACTTATAGCCTTCTGACGTGGATGTTTGAGGTCGTACATCCTTTGCTGTCCATCACTGAAAAATTATGTGATAGTATTCTGACCTGAAGCAGCTGGTGTCACATCTGAAGCAGTGGAGGCACGGTATTTTTGGAACCTAGGGGAAGATAGGATACACTTTAGCTTGCTGATGCCAAACAGTTTCAAGTAATCTTTCTCACAGCTAAAAATGTGTATGGCTATAACAATATGTAATAACAATACAAATTATACACGTTATACACATAGCTGTTTGAACCATTACCAGTTAAGTTACACATTTAGTTATCTATATAACTAACATTCCCATATTAGTAGATTAACTAATGTAAGCTAGCTGGATAAATTAAAAAAATGAGAAAAGAGACATAATTTACAAGAGATTGACAGGACAGGGATTAATGAGCTAAACCTCATTCATTTATTGATTTAATTATGATACATGCTGCCTAGCTGAGCTTTAACTCTCTATCCTCTGTGAGTCTGTATGTTTATATTATAGTTGGGTCATGGAGGGTGTGATATTGTTAGAAGACAGAGCCAGGTTATACTGTTCAAAAGATATGCATGCCTATTTTTAGAATTTGCCACACCCAATGCTGCATATATGCAAAGAAAAATATCCACATATTTACGGTATGACACATAACAGTTAACGTTAGCTGTGAATCAAACTTTGGTTGAATTACACATCATACTGTAATGATAGCTAACGTTAGTCTAGGTATGTGGATATTCTTGTGTGCACTGCTGCATTAGGGAAAATTCTAAAAATAGTAACTTAGCTAGCTAAGCGGGATGTGCGATCAAAAAAATATTCTTGTAGCTTTCTAACAGTAACGTTACTTAACTTATCTATAAAATTGCACTTTGTTCTTGTGATATGATATACCCCCACGGCCTAACCGAACATCTTGGACCCAGTGGTTGAGTCACTTCAGAGGCTAATGGTACCGTAGCTAGCTAGCTAGCTAATGTTAACGTTAGCTTGTCAGTCAGCCAGCCAGCTATCAACAGTCCAAGTAACATTATCGCTAGCTATTTTCTGTGCACATGTTGTTTGGGTGACAATGTCATTTGGCAATGTAAAAAACATACGTAGCTAGCTTTGGAAAATGAACGTTATCTATAAAAGATTTACTTGGTTCTAATGATATGATTCTATTGGACTTAACTTCAACATCAACTGATTGCATCTCATTTACTTTTCTGGGTGCATCCTTGACAGATGTCTGTTGAAGTTTGAGGTTGTCCCTGTCTTCTCCTCAATAGTTTCTTTACATATCGAACATCTAGCTCTCTTACTGGAATTTGATTTAATATTCGTGTCAGCAAAGCGCACGATTTGGGGTGTCTGAGTCCTGGACTTGAGTACTACAACACAGCCACTTATTTTCTTAAGTGTTTTGGACTTTTTTTAATTTATTTATTTATTTATTTATTTATTTCGGCATGTATATAGTCACATTTCATCACATTTCTGAAATATGCCTTGAACAAATACAGTACCTGCCGAAAAGGGATACGGGAAAAAAGCAGACTGCTTATCAAAGTCCCGCCCCAATTCCCTCACAATTTTAAATGTTCATATTATACATTTGATTAAAACAGATTCTTTAGTATGGACTTAGCCGGTTGTCGAGCAATAGTTAAAGGATCCATTGATAGATCAAAGTCTGATATGACTAAAGGGATGCCATCCTCATTATCTTCAGGTTCTTCAGAGTTCGGCAATGTATATATAATATTGCAGTCAAAAGTTTCCGAAATTGTACCTTCAGTCACACCGTAGGCTACTGCTTTCGGCTACCCAAACTCACCACGGCCCTCAAACCTCAGTTCCCTCATAATATTGAAATCATAGCATTCTCTCTGATTCAGGAAGAATAATTTCTAAAATAAGTAGTCCAAGGCTGAGGTATGCCTTGGTATATTGTTCCTCAGTGCATAAGTGCAGAAGGACATGCGTTCCACAGACTTCCACTTAAAGATTCGAACATGTGCAAGAAACGGCTAATAGCAATTCGAAATGAAAGATATGACATCCACCTCCAACCGCATTGAAAAATCTCCAGGTTTGCACTAAACATTTCTTGAATGAAGACTACGAATGAGATTTATGTGCTGAACACGAAGGATACTGAAGAAAACTGCTATCCCATCTATTTTCACTTGGTCCAAGCCAACGGCACGTTCCAGAAGTGTCATTGAGAAAAGAGCCCATGCTGAGGTATGTTGATTGAATAGCTTATGGAGATACACATCAGATATCTACCACTGATAACATTTACAATTTCGGGAGACTGCAATAGTATACAAAGTTTTCGATTTTCATAGCTAAGTTATACATCGCCGAACTCGGAATAACATGAAGATAATGAGGATGGCATCCTTGTAGTCATATCAGACTTTTATCTATCAGCGAATCTGATCAATTTTACATGTGACGCAGGTTAAACTGGCAGGCCTATAGTTTCCTGGATCAGTCCGTTCTCCTTTCTTATATATTTGTATTACATCACCTTTTTTCCAGTTGTCTGGTATTTCTCCAGTTTCTAAAGACCGTCTAAAAATACCTGCCAGTGGTTTATAGATGATCTCACTTAACTCTTTGAGTACTCTTGGGTATATACCATCAGGGCCTGCTCCCTTATTTTTCCTTAATACATGTAATTTATCTAGTACTTTTTATTTCAATATCTGCTAGGTCATTCTGAGTACTGAATATTCCTATTAGTAACCTCCTCTCTGGTAAAACTCTCAACAAAGTAGTTGTTTATGGCATCAGCAATATCCTCATTCTTATAAAGCAGTAACCCTTTCTTATTCTTAATGCACTTAACTGCCTCTGTAACTTTCCTTTTCCTACTGCAGTATTGAAAGAAACGTTTCGGATTACTTTTTGCATCTTGAGCAATTTGCCATTCAAACAGCCTTTTGGCTACCCTTAATTCTTTCATTTTTTAACCTTAGCACGTATATTACAATAATTTGCCTTATTACTCTCAGTATTATCTTTTTTATATATCTTATAAAGCTTATTCTTTTCCCTCAAACTCTTCCGTATAGCTTTATTCATCGACTGTGGAGACTGCTTTTTCAGCTTACTTTTCTTTACCTTTGGAATGAATTTACATTGTGCATCAAAAATAACCCTTTTGAACCTGCCCCACTTTTCATTCGCAGTCTTGCAGTCAAGAAGTTGTGCCAAGTCAATATTACTTAAATATGCTCGCATCTTGTTAAAGTTGGCATTGTAAAAATTTTAATCCTGGACTTCGAGGATGCCCTCTTAATTTGCCAAAGTACCTCAAAACTAACTGCATAGTGGTCACTTGTCCCAAGTAGCTCCACTACCTTTGTGCTGTAAATTCTGTCAGGACCATTACACAACACCAGATCCAGAATTGATGTCCCGCTTGTAGGCTGTCTAACATGCTGTGCCAAAAGATGGTCATTTACAACATCCAGAAATACTTCCTCACTTTTTCCTTGTCCTGTCACAAATTCCCAATTGACCTATCGCTAATTCCCGCCCCTCTTGGTTAATGTTCCAAACTCGGACAAGCTTTACGTTTTGAACGTTCCATCCCATAGGGAACCATTCAATCTAAGCTGGAACTCAAACTCCTCTAGCTTTTATACCTATTGATCAACTAAAAAATTTAATGGCCAAGACTAATCAGGAGACCCTCGGTTATGCCACCCTGGGTGCTTTCTTTGATCATTACATGAGAACTATGTAGAAACGACCTTCAAGCATCTGGCTCTGAAAAGTGTCCTTCCTTGCTGCATCCTCCAGCTCAAGCGAGAGCAAGCCCTAACGTTCATAACACTATTAAACATCTGATTCTCTGGTAGTTTCTATTTTCTAAACTGATATAACATCAAGTTTATTGGAAAGACTTCAGTGTAGGCTTCACTGACTGTCACTGTGAAAACTTACTGTAGGAGCTATATTGTATAGGCTACAGTAGGTTAGGATTTCAAATCAGAACTTCACAGTGTAAACAATGGCCACGGTGGCTCTTTCCGAGATACTCGGGTAACGTTCATTTTGGGAAAACGAGAGAGCGATTTCCTCAAAGCAGACAGAAAGGTTTGAAATATGGAATTGACGGTATGTGCAAGAAGTAAAAGTGTGTAAAAATTAAAACGTGATTAGAATTGAGGTCAATTAAAGTCTACCGCTGGAGAAACCGCACCAGCTAATTGCCGATGTTGCTGATAAACAACACCATCGAGGAGTAGTGTTGTTCCTGCTGCATAACTAACCTAGTTATCATTTACATTATGAATATAAACCCCCCAAACCAGTGACCTGAAACTGTCATGTTAAGACGCCAGGATTAGCTAGGCTACAGAATAGCTAGCTAGTTACAGGGTGACCATATTTTCGATTTCAAAAAGGGGGACGGGTAGACAGGCGTTATGAACATATGGAAAGGCTACCTGTTTGTTTATATACGATTTATAGAACAAGCAAAACTTTTAGGAATTTAGAAATCCCGTCTGGACGGATATTTTCAGTCCCAAAAGAATAACTGTCCAGGAAAAAGAGGAGGTCTGGTCAGCCGAGCTAACGTTAACGCCAGCTATAACGTTAAATAACTTAATGTTACATCAAGTTAGCTGTTGTTCAAATCACATCAGATATGGTGGTAATGATAGCTGGCTTTACTAGCTCAAAGACCGGCATTAATATTACAGCAGTGTGGTCTCAATAACTGAAGCGCAAACGTTAATGTCACTTTGTGAGCAGCACTGGGACATTTACATAAGTTAGCTAACGTTAAGTTAGCACAAATGCATTTGTCGCTGGTATTGAGTTTCAGAAAAGGGACAAAAAATTCTTCTCCTTCCAATCTTTCAGGGTGCCCGGTGTATGTATTACAGGTTCCCCAAGCAAATCTTTTCACCATCCTGTCTGACTCAATTTATGTTTTTGTTTTTTTTACAATTTTCAGTGAGCTACTGCAATCTTTCCATTGGTTTCAGTGCACCTTGACCGAACTGCTTGACCGAGGTCAGAACGCATAGCAACGGTTGCTAAAGTATGATTGGACAACTTCTGGTTTGGGGAGGAGCCTAGCGATAGGTCATAATAGCAGGGTAATTGAAGTCACCCATAATAACAGTCTCACCTCCCTGACAAGCCTGTTTAATATTACCAAATAGCATTGTATTCACACTATTGTCTGAAGCTGGCAGGCTGTAACTAGGGCTGGGCGATATACAACATCGATAATTATCGAATGCAATAACGGCCGTTGCCACCGTGTGGGGCGCCTTTCTTTTCGTTTTTTTTCTTGAAGTAAACCCAATATACGGCAGTAAACATCCAAACATCCAGATGCCGCGTGAAATGCTTCCGGAAAAAAACATCACCGCTGATATCGATTGAGTGTTGATAAGACAACCAACCAGCAGCAATGTCGTACAGCTTTCACGTGATCATGTGATGTGTTTTTATCAATCGCATGAAAAGCGCAACGCCTTTCTGTGATTGTCTGTCTTATCAACACGCAGTAGACAGGGATGACGTTTTTTTCCCGGAAGAATTTCACACGGGAGCAAAGTTTAACACTTCTAAACGAAGTTTAGATTACTACCGCATCAGGTATAATTAAAGAAAAAATCACCCAGCCCTAGCTGTAACATACACCTATATTTAATCCCTTCACATTTTCCCCTATGAGCTTAATCCAAATATCCTCAGGCATGAGATGGTCAATTTCTGGAATTTCCTGCACATTAAGATTTTCTTTTATAAAGAGGGCTACACCCAAACCTCTTTCCGAATAAGCTTGTACCCCTCTATATTATAGTAATCTCCATCCGCTTCTCCAAGTTATGTTTCTGTAATTCCAACTATGTCATAACCCCCATTATTCATAACAGCCTCAAGTTCTAAAAAAAATACATTTTCAAATTTTTCTAAAATATTTTTAATACTTCTAGCATTTAAACAAAGACATTTCAGACTATTACTTCTGCTAGCACTACACAAACCTCTCCTGTTCCATCACTCCCCACTGCCCTAAGCCACAGAAGGAATCCCAGTGCCCCATAAACTTGTACCCCTTTTTCCTACAAAAGGTTTGTAGCCACGTGTTAAAACTCCAAATAAATCTTTGCTTCCCTCTACTTGCACGTGGTACCGGTAGAATTCCGGAGAAGACCGCCGCGGAGGTTCTGCTCCTAATCTTATCTGCTAATTCTGCAAATTTGCCTGCAGAACCTCAAATCTTCCTTTACCTCCAGTGAGTACCATAATTCATTGGACAGTGACAGATTTTTTGTTATTTTGGTTCTGTACTCTAGATACAATGACAATGAGGTTGAAGTGCAGACTGTCAGCTTTAATTTGAGGGTATTGTCATCCATATTGGATGAACCGTTACAAAATTATAGAACCTTTTGTACATAGTCCCCCCCATTTTCGGGCATCAAAAAATATTGGACAGTTTAACATAATGTAGAATAAAGTAATCATTTTTAATATTTGGTCGCATATCCTTTGCATGCCATGACTTCCTGATGTCTGTGACCCAACAATATCAAAAGATATTGTTATATCTTGATGTATTATTTTCTGGTACTCCTACAAGCGATACTATAACCCCTCCTCATCTCTTGGGGGGAATTGGGGGGTGGGACTAGATTTAGCTGTAAATTTACTCTGGAACAGTATGGAACACATGGTTGGCTAAATGGCTGTAAGTCATCAAGGGTCTGAGGTATCAAACAAGCCTTAAACCATCACTCTGTTGCGGAGGTAAGGCTTTACTTTCTCCTCACTAGGTTCAATTTGAGGTGGGTTTTTAGCTGGAGAAGTCTCGCCCTTGGTTGGATGAAGATGAAGGAAATAATCCTGCAGAGTCTTGTATTCTGTTTATCCTTTTATTGAGCACTGGCCAGTGGGAGGTCCTTTCTCCTACGCAGAGGATTCAGGAGCTCTCCGAACACAAACAAACAGTGACACCCTTCCATCATAATTTTTTTTAGCCAATAGATGAAAAGGCAAAATTACTCTTGTTAGATAATCAGTTCCTACCCTATGCGCTTGGGGGCACTCATGGTTCACTAAATAATGTTATTTTGCATGCCTGCTAAAGTTGGGTCGAACCATGTCTTGTTATTCATATTTCCCATTTTTATCTGCGTCACCCTGATCTATATTATCTTTATTTAGGTACGTCTCATCACTCAGCCTACGCAGAGGGGTTGCTCTACCTACGCATAATCTGTGTCATGCGTCACAGCCCGTTGCCTAGCCTGCATATGGTCTTACTGATCTTTTGTTATCAAACAGCCTGGGAGACAGAAAACCGCTCTCTCCCTTCACCTTCTACTCACTCTGTGTTTCCCCCCTGCACTCATATTTAATTTAGATTTTGCATATGTGGCTTTTTGAAACATCTTACTTCTACAATATGCAGTCGATATGGATGGATAACTTGAAGGGGTTCTGCTCCTGACTTATTTTTCCAAATAGGAAAATTTGTCAGGAGAAACAACCCTTAAAGTGATCCATCCATATCTAATGCATATCTGGCAGCAGAGTGATGTTTTGAGGCCTTTCAAACTCAAATTGGTAGAGTACAGAACCAAAATAACAAAAAATGTGTCACTGTCCAATGAATTATGGTGCTCACTGTATATATGGTAGTAAATATATGGAAAAATATATGTATATAAATAAATAAATACAGCAATAAATAAATAAATATATTTTAAAAAACAGCAAAATATAAAAAATAGCTAAATATATAAGGAAATAAATGAATAAATAAATGTGAAAATAAATCTGAAAAAGAATGAAAAAATAAATTAGTTATAAGTTATAATTAGTTATAAGTTAATGACATACATCTGCATTTTTACATTCATTTCCAGATTTATTTACTTATTTGCATATTTTTATACTATTTTATTTATTCATTTTTATATGTCCACATTCATTTATTTATTCTTTTATTTATTTATGTATTATAAACACTCTGTGTTGAATACTCTCAGTGTTCCATACAGTCAGGGCCTAAGATATTTAAAAAAAATTATTTGTTCTAATTATATATTTATTCATTAACCCCTTTGCGCATATTTTGTCAATGCTCACCTATTTAGTTGGTGTTTAACCCCTTTGCGAATATGCCTTGTGATAATGCTGCCAGCGGCATCATTTTGCTCAAGTGAGACATTCGTTGCTCCTGCAGGCAAACTATTAGTGGAAATCACAAACTCTGTGTTTTAACTTCATTGGCAGACGGCTCGTGACAACTTTGCTGAATAGAGAGTTTCTAAGTGCCACGATTTTGATCCCGTAGCAAGTCTATTTAACAAGCACCCCCCCACCCAGTCTATACCTACCCATGCGTGACATAGTGTACAATAGCGTCTATGTGTGAGTGCATAAATATATTTATTCATCATATAAAATTATAATTCCGTCATAGCAACAAGATAAACCGAACAGTAGCCTGATCGTATGCCAAAAACGCAATGAAAAGCCCTGCTCCCTCAAATGCAAAATAAACGTGAAATTATTGTCTCATTGTACCATGTATTTTCTACAATGAATATCTGCTACTAAATATGAAATAAATATACACCATTGGTTTTGCAGATAGAGACCTTTCAAAATTCAGTGGTCATTTATTGTCTGGTACAATCCGTTGATTGTACTTTATACCACTTTATACCGCAATTATACTATCTGAAACGTTGACTCGTAATTCCCCCCATGCCCTGCAAGTTCGTACATTATAACCTTAGCCGCGGTATATGCAACGCCTTATTGGGTACTTTCAAAAATTTCTTTCAGGCCAGCGTAACGGCAGTTTTTGTTTTAATGGTCTAGTATTACGCAAGCTCTATAGAAAACGCATTAGGGAGGGGAGTATTCCCTTTCCCGATATATAAGTATTTTTGCGTCTAAAGTGCAGTTGGTCTCGCTGGCTACATATGTACATTAGTTTTTCCACTCGAGCCCTGTCTTTCCAATATGATTGATATTGTTATTTTCGCATTTTGAGTGCATTTCACATACTGTAGTGCAATCGTTCAATTTATTTTTGATGTAGGCTACCAATTTTAATTGAAGATTTGGCAGAATTTTGCAGATGGTGGAATACCATTTTATTTTCATGTTATCGTACATAATATAGGCTATGGCATATATACTTGTCACTTAGGGCATGGCAAATGCTCATTCCAATTTACTGTGCGCTGATATTTGGCAGATTAATTAAAAATTTTCCTTGGAGTCATTATGAATAGGAACATTCAAAAAAAAAGAAACTACAGAAAAATGCAATCCCGGGGCAAAAGTATACATACTGTAGAGAACAGTGAAAAGTGATGTTTTATTGAGGTACAACAATGAATGATTAGGCTACATATTTAGGTGTATGTAACACTGTGATATCAATGGGCTCTATCTTGGCGATCTTCGCGCTTTGTCTCAAGGCATGGCGTAAAGTGCATT
This sequence comes from Synaphobranchus kaupii, assembly GCA_029718625.1. Lineage (NCBI taxonomy): Eukaryota > Metazoa > Chordata > Actinopteri > Anguilliformes > Synaphobranchidae > Synaphobranchus > Synaphobranchus kaupii. Next base: position 62,926,907 of record CM056377.1, read on the forward strand.
TAGGGTGTGTCCAAGTCCACTTTTGATAGTTTGACGGCGTGTTTTTTGAGCGCTAAGCAAGGATCAACATGCAAATGGGCTGAACCTAGTCTCTTCATTAATTATAGGCGTGACATGCAATAAACCAATCAAAACATCATATCCCATGCTCGTGTGTGTTTGGTGCGATCAAGGAATAGGCTATGTGGATCAATAGTATGATCAATATTATTCGGACTAACCATTATGAGTTCCCGGTAATTCCCGACAGTGCTGTTATTTTACACAAATATATGTGGTTAAATTTTGTTAAAAGCACCTGCAACAGCTGAGAATAAGCTACCAATGGCTTCCGTCTCACCTTAGAAAATGCCAAATTAGCCTGCTTGTTTAACAAATTTTGTTTGACTATGCAATGAAGCATTGTCAAACATCAATTCCATGAGGATGTTCTCATGGAGTTCTCGAAGTTCAAGCTTCATCCAAAGTTCATTACCTGCATTCTAATATTGATTAATACCGTTACCGTTATTTTGCCTTAATGATGACACTAAATACAATAAAGCTGTCAGGTTGGCAACCCATAGGTTCACACATATTTTCCCTTGTTTTATAATGTCCCGCTTATGGAAATGTGACCAACCTGTTTTCCTGGTAGCGTAATGCTTTAAAACAATCCACTTTCCCAGGAAGACTGTGAAAAGTGTGATTTACAGCAGGGGAAACAGACCTGCTCCTGCATAAAGTTAAAGCACACATGCAGAGAATGGCATTAATTGTGAATTAATTGTGTAACGTGCTGCAAATTTGTTTTTGTTTCTAATTAGACACTTAGTTCTCTTTAAAATAGTTTTGTTCAGTTATGGAATAACAGGTGAAATCAGCGGGGTTTTAATAAGCTGAGAGTATGGAAACATTGTCATTGTAATTAAAAAATATGAAGGATGAAGGATAAGGTTCAAATTCAGTTAACATGGTGACATTTATCTCAGTTTTTTAACTGTAGGCTATCGAAAAAAAAACTTATGCACAGCCAATCCGCTATCCGGCTATTTGAAAAACAACAAATGCAATATTCACTGGACAATGTTTTGAATCATTCTATTTGCTTACAGGCTGTTGGCCTAGAGAGCTGTATTGTAGTGACATCTGAAGCGCGGTTTCAGAACTCAAATGTCCGTCTATTGCAGTGCACAAGTTTTCCATTGAATGACAATTCACGCATTAGGTGTAAATGACAATTTGCGCATTAGGCTTGATATAGGTGTTATCAGCAAAGTGTTTAATGGATAATCATTAAAGATTACAGGAATTATTGGCAAATATAGGCTAAGTCATAGCTTGATCCAGGATAATTGTGAATAGTCTATACATGTAACCTTACACGTACCATCGCATATCGCCTGGATGTTGATGGAGTGGGCTGAAAGCAATTTAATGCGCCATTCCCCTTCGCTGAGGGACATGTATGTGGTCTTTGACCTATGGACCTTTTTATTATTATGCATTTTTTGATATAGCCTACACAATAATAATATTTCACATTGTAATCTTGATTTTTTTAGTCATGCTTGTGCGCACCCCTGTGTGTAACAGACAGGAGGGTGTACGTGGTGGTTTTAGCGCAAGCACTTTCTGCTGGCTCAACATAGCAATACGCCAAAAATGATCCTGGCCACACCTCATCTTAAGACCAACACGCCCAGTTCACTTGCAATGGGCACAAGAAAACGACGTGAGCACTAGAAACCCTGCGCCGGGTGTAAGATAGCAAAGACACTTGCGTTTGGGTTAGTGCCGCTTAGCACCGGGTGTAGGATAGGGCCCAATGTTGTTATCTTAAACCATCAGAAGGAGCAAATGTACGTGCTTTATAATGGACAAAACTAATTTTATTCATTTTATGAAATAATTTTTGCATAGGGGTTTAGGCCCATACGTAGATATCTACCCCCATATACTGATGAAAATATAGTAATTCCCACTTGAAAATGATGCAAACGTGAGTTTTATGAGCCAACACTGTTGATTTGTAGTTAACTTTTTATTTATTTAGAGCAGTGCACAATTCAGCCATTTGGATTGATTTGGAGACACTAATGGACAACAGGGTACACTGCCTATATTTTGTTTATGAACCAGAAAATGTTTATATATTACCTGTTTCACTTATGTAGCTCTCAGTATTTTGTTGCAAACTAAAGAAAAACAATTTATTTTTACATTTTTCCAAAGTTTCTTTGCATTTGTGGCACTTTATTTTGACTTAAATTATGAAAATAAACAAATCAAATTTTGTATTGGAAACGGTACACCTGTCTTGTTTCGTTTAAGCCACTTACTAAGTTTATGTGATCTTACACCTGGCGCTAAGCGGCGCTGACCCAAACGCAAGTGTCTTTGCTATCTTACACCCGGCGCATGGTTCATTATAACGCCTTGCGTTCACGTCGTTTAACTACCATGTATTCTTGCGCCCATTATAAGTGAACTGGGCGTGTTGGTCTTAAGATGAGGAGTGGCCAGGATTATTTTTGGCGTATTGCTATCTTGAGCCAGCAGAAAGCGTTGCGCTAGAACCACCAAAAACCTGGTCTAAAGTCATGTCGCAGTTGTTTACATGTTATTTTAACGGCGCATATAAGTGCGTCTACATAGGCGTGTGCACAACGCGCGTACACCCTCCTGTCTGTTATACACAGGGGCGCGCACAAGCATGACTAAAAATATCCAGATTACAATGTGAAATATCATTATTGTGTAGGCTATATAAAAAAATGCTTAATAATAAAAGGGTCCATAGGTCAAAGACCACATAGCGAAGCGAAGGGGAACGCCAAATTAAATCAACATCCAGGCGATGCGCAATGGTAGGCTACGTGTAAGGTTACATGTAGGCTATAGACTATTCGCAATTATCCTGGATCAATCTATGACATATATAAGCCTATATTTGGCAATAATTCCTGTAATCTTCTGGGGGGACAATCTTCTGTTACGGGACAATGGCTTTCCATTTGCTGATAACACCTATATCAAGCCTAATGCGCGAATTGTCATTTACACCTATGAATTGTCATTCAATGGAAACTCGCGCACTGCAATAGACGGACATTTGAGTTCTGAAAATGCGCTTCATATGTCATTACAATACAGTGCTCTAGGCCTATAGCCTGTAAGTAAATAGAATGGTTTTGACTGAAAAAAGTTTTGACTTTTTTTTTTTTTCAAATAGCCTAAGCTTCAGCGGATTCCCTGTGCATAAGGTTTTTTCCAAAGCCTACGGTTAAACAACGGAGATAAATGTCACCATGTTAACTGAATTTGAACCTTAGTATTCTTCGTCCTTCATATTTTTTAAATTACAGTGACCAGGTTTCCATACTCTCAGCTTATTAAAACCCAGCTGATTTCACCTGTTATTCCATAACTTAACAAGACGATTTTAAAGAGAACCTTTCTAATTAGAGTTTCTAATTAGAAACGAAAACAAATTTGCAGCACGTTACACAATTAATTCACAATTAATTTTAATGCCGTTCTCTGCATGTGTTCTCTGTTTCCCCTGCTGTAAGTCGCACTGTAGGAATTCTGTCCTTTGTAAAGTAAAACTCGTTCCAAAGTTTAGGTCAATAGCAATTTAATTACAATGCAAAATAGTCTTCATTACAGTATACAAGATACCGGGTAATAGTAAGGCAGTTCAATCACAAAATAGTGTTGTGTGGGGTACAAGCTTTATACCACAAACCTGAAATAAAATTCTGACATAGAATGCAGGTTCCTGTCCCTGATTGGGTGACAGGCAAACAAATGGACATTGCATGTGGTGTGGGAGGGAACCAAATGGTTATTGTCACCTAGGTAAGCTGGCTAACTCCCGTCTCACACCCTAGCGGTGCCGTCGTCACCAGGCTTTGTTTCTAACCCCCCCTTGATCATTGAATAAGGCTGATTGTGTTAGGTGACCATCCAAGAACATTGAAGCAGGAAATGTATTTTTCCCTACAGCACATTTCACGGTCTTCCTGGGAAAGTGGATTGTTTTAAAGCATTACGCTACGAGTAAAACAGGTTGGTCACATTTCCATGAACAGGACATTATAAAACAAGAGGAAATATGCGTGAACATATGGGTTGCCAACCTGACAGCTTTATTGTATTTAGTGTCATCATTAAGGCAAAATAACGGTATTTATGTTATTAATCAATATTACTATGCAGGTAGCCTAATGAATGTCGGATGAAGCTTGAACTTCGAGAACTCCACGAGAACAGCCTCATGGAATTGATGTTTGACACTTTCATTGCATAATCAAACTAAATTTGTTGAAGGCAGGCTAATTTGGCGTTTTCTAAGGTGAGACCAAAGCCATTGATAGCTTATTCTCAGCTGTTGCAGGTCCTTTTAACGAAATTTAACCGCATATATTTTGTAAAATAACAGCCCTGTCGGGAATTACCGGGAACTCATAGGCTAATTTAGTCCGAATAATATTGATCATACTATTGATCGATTTAGCCTATTCCTTGATCGCACTAAACACGCACGAGCATGTCCGTTTCGCCATCAAGCAATCCGCCAAGGTGGAAAAGCAGGCTTTTAAAGGGAATGGGATATGACATTTTGATTGGTTTATTGCATGTCACGCCCAAGACACACCTATAATTAATGAAGAGACTAGGTTCAGCCCTTTTGCATGTTGCGCCGTGCTTAGCGCCCAAAAAACATGCCGCTAAAATAGCAAGTGGACTTGGACACGCCCTAAATGGACTTTACGCCATGCGCTTAGATCAAGCACCAAGATCGCCAAGATAGAGTCCCTGGAGTTATAAAGCCTGAAACAGAGCACCCCCTAAATAGGTGAGAATTTACCAAATTTGCCATTTTCGTGAAGGGGTTAAAGGGTAACAAAGTACTAAAACAACTTATTTTAGATAACTGATACATTTGGTTTTTTCTAAGTATTACTGATTGATCCTGGTCCAAATCTTGACAAATTACTGCAGTCAGCGCAAAAAAGTGTAAACTTTAAGAATCTGGCTCAAAAGTGTCTCTCGTTGTAAAACGTTAGGTACTGCACGTTCAATCTGTGATTAGCCAGAAATGTTATCCAGCTGACGTATTCCTCCCGGTGACGAAATAGAAACCTGTACAGCTACGCCCACCGATAGTTCGGTGGCTACACCCTGAAGTTTTGTTGTATTAAAGTTATTATATGAAGTTATATTATAAAACATTAGCAACTTAAGGAAGTTTACTGCAAGTTCGTTTTGCAAAATGGTGGGTTTGGTCAGGTCATGGGCTTTATAGTTCTGTGGCTTCTCCACCCCGATCATACTGTGCCCGGGCCATATCCGATTGACCCTCCTCCCGACAACGTCACTTCAGCTCCACGAAGCAGACCATACAGTTCTGTGGAGCAGACGCAGTTTGTACAAACTGGCGGCGAAAAATGCATCCGGAGGCTCAATTCGAATTTTTACGAGGCCGTGGGAAGGCAATTGGTGATGTCACAGTGACTTTGTCCATATTTTTATACAGTCTATGGTTTAAAATTTGTTAGGGTAGATGGGGGACTCAGGATAACAAAAACCGTTAAGAAACAGATACTAAGAAAACAAACAGACAACTCAGGAAGATACTCAGAAAAATAGTAAGAACACTGAAGCAAAAAAAACAAAACAACGGTGACAAACTCACAATGAAAGACTGAAATCTCAGGGTTATATACACTGAGGGAGACAGACAAAATGGGAATCAGGTGTGCAGAGGCGGGGAAGGGAAATTGCTCACAGGTGAACACAATGAAACGATAAAGGAAGCTGATAATACAATAACGAGGGAAGACGAAAGACACGGACTGGACTGAACTGTTAACATACGGAAAAAACATGACCTGGATTGAGAGAAACCCGTGCACACAATGAGACAGAGGAATGCAGAAATGGGGTACAGCTGTAGCGAGTAGCGAATCACAGAAAGATATTCAGAGATAGAATAGAAGAAACTAAAAACAGCTGCAGATGGAAACTAAGATTGCATTAGTAAATTAGTAGGTTAGAAGAAACTCTAATTCCCTGACGTTAGTAAATTAGTTGATTAGTATTATTTACAAGTTAATCGTTAGTATATTAGTAAGAAACGTAATTCTAAACAGTTAGTAGTCATTAGTAGATCAGTAGTATTAACAAGGGTAATTAGTAAAGAAGGAAGTAAATGAGAGTGGAAATACAGCGAAACCCGAAATCACCAAAGGCTCCCGAATAGTGTAACGAAGGCAGGGGAGTGACGGTAATACAAACGCGGAACAGTGAAACCATAAATGAAAATAAATGCAAGATAAGAAATGATAAAGAACCTAATCAGAATAAACAAACAATCTCACAATAAGAAACATAAATGTACAAACAGACAGAATGCAGAAACCTGACAAAATCATCTTTGCCGGGGGCAGGCTTCAGAATGAGGGGACAGATCAGCTGTCCATTAACACCTTCCTAATTTCCATTGGCTCTTAGTTTCTTATGCCTCGCACAAACTCACATGGCCTCTGTTTATTTACTCGCTTCAAAAAATTGAGACGCTGAAAATGTTGCTACTGCTATGAACTGTTACGGCAATGGACGTTGAAAAGGTTTTTAAGGTCAATTGATATGGTGTCAGTGGACCACGACTTTGAAAAGAAAAAGGATAAAATTGACTGCAAATTACAACAGACGCGAAAGGAGAATTCACAGCACCGGGACTCAAAAACTAAAAAACACTATAAAACAAGAGCGAACACGGTGTCACACTTAAACACTCCACAGTCTATCTGGGGAGCGATACTTTACGTTACCTACAAATGTATTGCCGGCACTGGTCGACTACAACAACAAAGAAGAGCAACAAGTTGCAATGGCCACGTTCGCTCCGCCGCCGTACTTCTACAGAGAATATAGGTCAGCACAAAGTAAAGGATTCAACGATAGTTTGACTTCAAAAATGATGGTATAAACACTCAAAATAACCCAGATAGACTGTTGTCGTATTTTATTTGCTTTGGGTGCACTGTGGAGTGTTTACGTGCGTTTGGTAGTGGATGATACCGGTTACCTTAGAGTTGCGCTAGCATTAGCAACATGTGTATGTCCAAAAGAAGGGACAGCATGGAATTAGCTGAAAATGGTTTCCATCAATCAAATACATCATGGGTAAGTCGTAATTGAGACATTATGTCCAAAATTCCGAACTATCCCTTTAATGGTTCTGAAATGACTCAACCGTTAAAGAACATTCCGAGCAAACAAAAGCACCAACTGGGAACAATAAGGTACACGATAGTACTGTGGTTTGCCCTGAAATCTTCAGTTTTGTACTCAGGTAAGTTTTAGTTTTTGCCATCTACGTATCTATCTTTATGTTAGCCTAACTTATCTGTCTGTTAGTTGAGGGCTGTGTGCGAAACAGAGCCCGATCTATTGCGTCCTGTGTAATACCGTGTATGCTAACGTTAACGTAACGTTATTGCTCAGGCATACTACTGACATAATGTTACAGTAAGTTACGCGAAAAATATCCTCAATATTATTATCAGCGAAAAACTGGAAATAAGTATAGCATCCAGGGATTTAAAGTATACTATATTTAGAGAACATTCTGCCTACTTAACAACTATCTCGTCCAGTGTAAACTACTTAGCTAGCATACTCAATAGTAGGCTCTAGAACGGCGTTGATTCGGGCAAAGCCTTTGTTCAGCACAAACAAAGGCTTTACAGTACCCTTCTATTGTACACTTTAAACTAGACTCTGTTAAATACGTAAGCAATAATGACCGAGTATTACACAGTTTAAATGCCCGACGCGGAGGTAGTAAATTGCCCGAGGCGCAACTGTGTAATGCCCGGCTCCGAGGTCATTATTGCGCTTATACCATGGTTACCAACAATTATTATATATAGTCACATTTATATTTATAGATTTTTATCGACTTAATCAGCTGAAATTTAAATATCCTTCCGAGGCCATTTTGGCATGTAGTTTGCCGTTGTCATCCAAAACTGCTCGTTGATAGTTCTATTTGAACAGAAAACATCTCGTTGCTAATTCTATTTCTCGTTACTAGTTCTATTTTGTCTGCAGTTATGCAAAAACCTCTCGTTGGTAGTTCTGAAAACAATTGATTCTACAAGGAAGCAAAAAGTTCCTTCTCAACTTTATACCATAAAATTAGCACCAATTTTGGTTATTTTTGTCATTAGTTACATTATTTAAGAAAATTGCATGAAACCGCAACTCAATTTACCTCCCTCTCTCCGTCTTGCTTTTTAAAAATGCTTTGGTCATGCAGCCTATTTTAAACAGCCCAGGCTAAGGAAATTGCATTTCACGATCTGCATCATGAGATGGGAACATCTGAAAAAAATAGCCTACTGTAGATAAAGAGTTTGTTACTGTTAGATGTAACTTGTCATATCTAAGACATTTCGCTGGATAAAATGTTTTTTTAATATACAGATTAACGTGCTTTGTGAAGTAACTTGTTCGCATTCGCAACCAGCGTTGCTCACGTCAGCGTTACATTACATTAGGTAAAGCCCTACTATGTTACGTTCATATTTCCAAACTGAATAAATACTGCACTTCTAACCACAAATCTTCTTTGCTAGATTAAAGTTGTTGTAACTAAGATATTTGGCGAAGACAAACATTTTAAATCAGCGGATTTAGCGTTATTTGCCGGCTTTATTAATCAGCTGTTGGTGTTGCTATGGTCACCATTCATAAAAGGATCGACTCTAATGGCGCTGGCAGCAGATAACGTAGACGGCGTATTAATTTAGAACGGTGATTAAAATGTTGCCAGTGCTACTTCATTGCCGGGCGGTTTAACAAAATAAATGCCCACCCTCCAGCCAATCAGAATCGAGTATTTAGCCAAGCCATGGTATAAACCATTATAGTTTATGTTAATGTTTTATTTTAATTGTCTTTAATTTATTTAATTGCCACTTGCATTATCTTCACTTTCACCAATTAGGAGCCTATTGATTCACCTCAGCCTTTATTTTGATCAGTTAAAAAACCTTTGCTACCTCTTTATGTAATTGTTTATAATATAGCACAATGTGAACATGGTACTTTTATTCTTCATGGCTATTTCTGACATAATGTGGCTTAAGAGGATAAATGAGCCCTCTAACCATGAAAAGTTCCAAATTCAGAAAAAAGTCTGGGATTGCAGTTGTGGTTGGGACAATTGTGGTTGGATTCTGCCTTAGCTACAGCTGACAGCCAGTGACAGATACTGACAGATACCCTAGGGGTGGGAGTGTTTGGGGGTGGGGTTAGCCAGCTACTGTTCATGCCCATTAAGTTTGCCAGCCTGAGGTGTGAATCATTTTGCAAATCTTTGAGAGCTGTTTTCTCAGGAAAGTCTTTTAAGGTTTACCAACATTCAAAGAAGCATATCTTATTCATATATTTGTATATTGCAGTGTATGAGACATCATTTGAAAGCTCAGGATTTGTACTTTCATAAACTATAAAAAAGAGAAAAATGACCTTGTGCTACTTGTGGACCGTTTTACCAGCACCAGTTACATATAGTTTCCCTTCAGTGCAGGCTCTCATTTTTACTTAACTATGAAAAGACAGGGAGAAGGCGAAGAGAAAGAATCAACAGAGGTAGCAAAGATTTAACAGCAAGCCAATCAGATTCAGAGGCTTTCTTGTACATAAACTAGTATTCAACTTGTTTTTATTGTAGTTTTCAATCTCACTTAAGACAGGCCTGAGTTTTTGACTAGAACAGTAAAATGCATTGTGATGGTTTCTGTATTGTCTATTGACAAAAAGTTTTTGAATATTTTTTGTCAGACCACGTTTCTGGTGGTCAGATGTTAGCTAGCTGTCTTGCCAAAAAAAAGTCAACTATCCAAAATTAAATACATTTCCCATGTTCCAATCACAAAGAACTGTGGATCTAGTGTTTAGATTTGAATCTCAAATTAATTAAATTGATACATTTAGCTGTTGAAATTCCAGGGTAGCATGCCCCCGGACCCCCCTAGACAGTTCGGGGTCCACCCACCACAGTTTCAGAAAATCCTGTGGGAAACGCTGTATAGTAAATACAGTGCCCCCCACTATTATTGGCACCCCTGGTAAAGATGAGTAAAAAGGGTTATAAAAAATAAAAACACTGAAAAAATTAGAAAAATCCAACTTTTAATTGAAGTATTTTTATTATTAGAAAAAAAAATCCCTCATCAAGAAATATATTAGATTGATATTTTTAACAAAACCACGTGTGCCACAATTATTGGCACCCCTGCATTTATATTTAGAATAAAGTAATCATTTTTAATATTTGGTCACATATCCTTTGCATGCCATGACTTCCTAATTTCTGTGACCCAACATCAAAAGACTCATTTTCTGGTACTCTTACAAGCGATACTATAATGTCTCTGCATTTGAATGGATTTCTATGGGAATTGGGGGGTGGGACTAGATTTAGCTGTAAATTACACTGGAACAGTATGGAACACATGGTTGGCTAAATGCAACATTCCAATGCGATTAGGCCTAAATGAACAAAATGGCTGTAAGTCACCAAGGGTCTGAGGTATGAAACAAGCCTCAAACCATCACTCTGCTGCCAGATATGCAGTAGATATGGATGGATAACTTGAAGGGTTTCTTCTCCTGACTTATCTTTGCATAGAGTTCAATCAGAAAATTTGTCAGGAGAAACAATCCTTAAAGTGATCCTTTCTGCCAACTTGACATACAGTATTCTCCATCCACGTGCTCCCATGTCCACCTGCTCATCACGTCATTACAACATGCCCATCCATTGGTCCGGTGCTGACAGGTCCGTCAGCGATTGATGTCCCCCCGGTCCTAGTCCTTACCACAATGGTTCCACCACCTACACAGGTACACTTCCTACCAGGCTCAGACCATCTAATGACATTTTTAACATTCTTGTCAGGATTAGCAACAGGCAGTTGCAGAAAAATATTATGACTCAGAAAAATCTTGGTATTGTGTCCTCTGACATTGTGTATCACAGTACTCATAGTAATATACACAGACCTTCTAGTGTATGTGTCACTAATCTCACCGCCATCAATGTATTTACAAATTCTATACCTGCTATATCAGAGAACCCACCCCCTTCCCTGAACTCAAGAAGAAAAAGGGACTTGGGCTGATGCACATCAACATTCATAGCATTATGAAAAAGATGGATTACATTAACATTTGTATCTTGAACAACAATTCGGACATCTTAGTCCTTTCAGAAACTTGGTTAAAAAAGTAAATTGGAGATGATGATATTAATTTAAATGGCTACAATTAATTTAGATGTGATAGACTTACTAAGGGTGGAGGTGTAGCAATCTATCTCAGAAATAACATCAAAGCATCCAAGTTAGTTAGTGTGTCTATCCCAAAACAATATGAATTAATGATATTGAATATAGAATTAAGTCAAAATGCTCTTTTTACAGTTGTTGGTATATATCGCCCACCTTCCGCCCCTTTAGAGGCGGTTGCTGATATTTTTGAGGAATTAACCCCTTGCATGACCTCAGAAGTGACTATTTTGGGAGATCTTAACTTAAATTGGATGTCCACAGATTCAGACAGTCTAAAGTTCATCTGTGCTTATCTTGGACTTACTCAACTGATCTCTGATCCTACTCGCCCGCATTTTAAGGACCCTGCTAAATCAACCTTAATTGATATCATATTAACAAACCATCCCCATAAGTATTCTTCCAGTGGTGTACTTCCATTAGACATAAGTGATCATTGCCCAATAGTATGTATCTGGGATACTTGATTGCCCAAATCTAAAACTCGGATTGCTGTTAAGAGACATTTTTGAAATTTTAATGAACAAACGTTTTTATATGATCTTCAACATAGCAACCTTTCGCATACAATAGAAATACCAGACGTCGAATTAGCATTGGATCATTTTTCTAATATCTTCAATTCACTAGTAAATAAACATGCTCCATTCAAGAAATTAAGAATAAAAGATAGGCCTAGCCCCTGGTTCAATTCTGAATTATCAAATCTGTTCCAGTTAAGAAACAAAGCATGGGCCCTAGCTAGACAATCCGGGGACCCCTCTCATTGGCTTGCCTTCAGACAGCTAAGAAATAAATGCACCTCCTCAATAAGAAAAACTAAATCTAATTATTATTTAACCTCCATCTCCAGCTCTTGGTCAAATCCATCTAAATTCTGGAAAGTAGTAAACTCCATTAAAAACAACAAGGTTTCCTCTTTGCCCACTCATGTCAATTCCAGAAATCTCATACTGACAGTGGAAAAAGACATATGTACAGCTTTTTAACAAACATTTTGTTGCATCCGGCCACCTTTTTGAAGACAAGTGTATGGGATTAGCCAATCGGCTCTATGCACAAACAACTTCCGCATTCGGGTAAACATCTGTAAACAGGGCAGCTTACTTCTCGAGGCGAAAGCTAGCAAATCAGAAGAGAAATGGGAGAGGCACTGGTTTTCACTCGCTGTTTACTTGAACTCCCCACATTAACAATAAACAATGTTCACCGATTAACCTGATCTACAACGAAAAGTAAATTAGAAAAAGGCTTTAAATTATGTGTCATCATACCTGTGCAATTACGAAGGTAAATGCGTTTTAACATTAGCTGTCTATAACGTTACCCAAGTAGCCGCTATAGGCTAACCGACAACGTTAACGTTAGTTAGCTAAGCCGTTACCAGCTTGATACTAAGTGAATTATAACCTTAGATTCTTTGTGCTGTTTAAAAACAGTTCTATGTCTGAGATCTGCGTTAGGGCCCATTGCTATCACTCAATGAAGAAGAATGAGAAGCCACACGATTTGAGAGGAGGGTGTAATGTTCATGTTGGCCGTTGCAAATAATGTTATTAAAATGTTCTGAAGTTCTTGCATCCTCCACTTCAGTTTTTTTTAGAAATATCGCTTGTTTGAAATGAACATTTAAATTAACCTTAGTTGACAAATAAGGCTAACAAACTAAACAAGTTTGCTTAAAATGTAGATGCGTAGCCTAGCTGTCCGTTTTGTTTTTCATAATAACAGAGTAAGTGTAACTCCGTTTGTCTGGCTACATTTCTGAAATAATGAAGAGAAGGTTGCCATTGATTTGAGGCTGCCAACTCTCACCTTGAGTGAGTCTCATGCAGTTTGGCCATTTCGCACATTATCATGTGTTTTTTTGTGAATTGGTATAACGGGTGTTTTTTTATGGTCTAGGCTATACTCTGTAAAACCGTAGGCTAAGCTACAACATTTAAAGTAAAAATATTCAACGTAGGCTACTTTCTCACTGAAATGTACAAATAATGTTAATACGTTATGTTAAATGTATTCAAACGCACGTAATAGGCCTACATATGTGTCAGGGTTCGTATGGTCATTAAAAACCTGGAAAAGCCATGGAATTTGAAAATTGTTCTTTCCAGGCCTGGAAAAGTGTTGGAATAAAATACAAAAAGTTTTGGAAAAGTGTAGGCTAAATTAGTTTAACAAATCATTTCATGTTGTTCATTTAGCATACACCGGTTAAAATTATTTATGTTTATATTCATTTTTTTTAAATCATGTAGGCAGACGTGAGACCTGGAGCCTTCTAGAGTTGCGACAATGAGGGACCTCTCTACCCTTTAATTTAAAAAGCTTTGTGTTAATTTCATAATGACAGAATATGTGAAAATGCTGCAAACTAAATATTTAGGCTAGTTGAATTAAATTAAAAATACTTTAATGGCAAGATCTGTTTGAATAACAATAATGCCAAAGTAAACAATTATGATAGGCGATTTATCAATTAATGTTAGTCATTAGCCCAGCATTGGAGATATAGCCTACTACGGGGCAAAGCAGGACAAAAATGCCCCCAAATAAATCTATTTTGCCCCAGAAAGCCGGAGCAAAAAATTACTCTAAAATATTTCTTGTATTTATATACATTATTGTCACTATCTCACTATCAAACGCAGCTAAAACAGTTGGTCAATTCACATATAGCCTATGACTTAGCCTACGCCAAATCATGCTTTAGTCAAAGAGGGTAGGCGGAGCAACAGGTCCAACTTCTGGGCTGGAACGTCCGCTTTTCGGCACCAGGCCAATTATAAGCAACATGTCCATAAGGTGAGTTATGATTTAGAAATGGTTGAGTTAAATCGGTACATCACAGTTATCTCCGTGGTCTCTGCAATGCAAACATTCAGACAGTTATAACATGGATTCAACTAGTTAAGTCAGCCAATATTCAGCTGATATTCAGCTGATATTGGCTATAAAAGTGATTTCTAGCCTATAACTTAGTTGACAAACGTGTGGCTAAATCACAACTGGACTTTATTCAAAAGAATCGTCATCATGAACTGCCGGTCTGACATTGTGTTTCCCATTGATGTAGAAAACAAATCCGTTTTAAAATATTTTTGTCGACATTAAATATGTTGAAAGAAAACAGAAGCACATGGTTGTTTTGATATAAAGAAATATAATCTGGAAGGAAAATTTACTTATTTTAACTTATCCCGTGGAAATTACACATTGAGCATGTTACTTCCAAGCACAGATAGCTTACTGTTCAACGATTTGGTGTTGTCACATCCGTAGGCAGTTCGCTAATTTGCGATGCTGCACAATTTTTTTTTAGCTGTTCATCTCTTGGAAAGAGGACTTACGGAGGAGTTAAACCTTCCTGAAATTGTCCATTGTGGAATGTTCATTATTTATACTCTCTTTTTTAATTTAAAAGGTTTTGAAAAAGCCATTTTCAGATTTGTCCTAATTAATTTGATGTTTTATTAAAAATGTAGTAATAAATAGGCAAATTCGGTAATAACTAGTCGTTAATTACTTTTTAATTAGCTAATCTTTTTCCTGTCAGGTTTCTGTTATATTTGTACATTATATTTAAATGAAATGCCCACTAACCGGAAGTAAACAAGCCTGTTTTCCGCTTTTGTGACGTCACATTGTGCATAGAGCCTATTCTGTAAATATATTCATTAACAATGATGGTTCTGTAGGGCTGCCTCTTACTAAAAATAATAATTCTGTACATACAGTAAACGATACTGTTCACTTTGCCCTCCATCCCCTCTCTCCTAATGTAGTTACTGAAGCTCTTCTAGCCATTGACTCAAAGCAACTGGCAAGGACAATTTGGACCCTTTTCTTCTCAAGCTCTCTGCCCCCATAATCTCAGAGCATATAACACATATTTTTAATTTAACTACTTTAACTGGCACAATTCCTAAAGTATGGAAGTCGGCTCATGTTTTACCTTTGCACAAGGGAGGAGAAAAAAGTGACCTAAATAACTACTTTCCTATTTCAACTGTCTTGCCTGTCTAAAACCCTTGAATCATTAGTAAACAATCAACTCAAATCATTCTTAACTAGATGTTCTGTATTAACTCCCCACCAATCCAGTTTCAGAACAGATCATAGCACCATCTCTTCTACTTCTCTAATTTTAAATGATATTGTGTCAGCTGTAGAAAATAGGAAGCACTGTGCTCTCCTTTTTGTCGATTTATCAAAAGCCTTTGATACAGTTGATCATTCCCTCCTGCAAAGATTATCAAGTATTGGAATTGATCTAAGTACCTGTAGATGGTTCAAAAATTATCTCTCTGACAGACAGCAGTGTGTAAAAGTGGGTAATATTAGATCAGAGTTTCTAGCAATAATGAAAGGTGTCCCACAAGGTACAATATTAGGACCAGTCCTGTTCACTATTTATATAAATGATATAGTCTTGTCTTTGCAATCCTGTAATGTCCACCTTTATGCAGATGATACTATTTTATACTGCTGGGCTGACTCTATAAAATCAGCTACTGAAAACCTGCAGCTTTCTTTCAATGCCTTACAAGATGCACTTACAGATCTCAAACTTATATTAAATGCTGACAAAACAAAATATATGCTGTTCTCCAGATCCAAAAACATTGACTACAGTACTATCCAAATCTGCACTTTAAATGGTACAGTCATTGAAAGAGTCCCACATTATAAATATTTAGGCATCTGGATCGATGATAAATTCACTTTTAAACTACATATTGAAGCACTAATAAAAAAATTAAGAATGAAGCTTGGTTTTTTATACAGAAACAAGACTTGTTTCCCTATGTCTTGTAGACAGAAGATTATGGAAGCAATCTTTCTATCAGTGTTAGATTACGGTGATGTTATTTACAGACATGAGGCAACATCCACTCTTACACCTTTAAATGCTGTCTACCATGCAGCCCTTAGATTTATAACTGGTGATATAGAGTGCAGTGATGAGTGCCATAGAAAGTGGGTTGGCCTTCTCTTGCCATAAGAAGAGATCAGCATTTGTGTTTATTTATTTATAAAGGGCTTCTCCAAAAATTGCCCTTATATTTAACATCACTCATTGACTGGAGAGTAGGAACTCATAAGACCCGCTCGCAGGACTGGCTAGTGCTGCAGGTTCCCAGAATTAATAGTAATCTGGGAAAAACTGCATAAAATATTTTGCATATACGTGGTTCCTATGGGTCAATTCAAAAATCTAGTTAAAACCCTGATTGATTTTAGCTGTGACTGTTTTTAACTTGTTCTTAATTGACTTATTATTGTATTATATTTTTATGATTATTTTATTTTTATTATTATTACTTTTATTTTTTATTGTATTACTATTGTGGTATTATTGTAATTATCACAATTAATATTGTACATTTTAAATGTTTGTTTATTCATTCATTTACGTACTCAGGTCTCTCTTGAAAATGAGATCTTAATCTCAATGGGACTTACCTGATTAAATAAAGGTCATAAATCAAAAACCGGTACTTTCTACTTTCTACATTTCTAAAACAGTGTCGTTACTCTTTGCTTACAGCGTTTTTGAAAAGGAAAATTTTTGTCCATTAGTTTCTACTTATTTAAATGCAAAGGAAGCGGAACCAAGTCGACCAATATTCACGCTGTAGGACAATTA
This sequence comes from Synaphobranchus kaupii, assembly GCA_029718625.1. Classification (NCBI taxonomy): domain Eukaryota; kingdom Metazoa; phylum Chordata; class Actinopteri; order Anguilliformes; family Synaphobranchidae; genus Synaphobranchus; species Synaphobranchus kaupii. Next base: position 62,943,911 of record CM056377.1, read on the forward strand.
TCATTCTGTTTGTCTCTCCCCAGTTCTCTTCCTGAGTAGGGAACTCTTTGTATATACAGAAAACCCTAAAAATGCCCCTGTGTCTGTGTAACATTCCAACGCTATCTCTCACCTCCCTTCTGGAGCTCCTGGCCCTGGGGATCAAAGCATAAGGTAACAATAGGAGGGGGGTAAACAACCACCCAGCATAAGCCCAGACAATTGCGCATCGCAGATCACGGACGAGGTGTGAACCCCGCTATCAATATAGGCTCTGATCGCACCAGCACGGCGCCTAAAGAATCAATCACCGCCCTTATATTTTGCATAGAACATTACTGACGCCTAGCGAGCATTCCCAGTATCTCTAGGGGAATCCATTCATGCTCATGAATGGAGAAAGTAGCCTCTCAGTAAATTTAATCAAAAATGCAGTTTCTGACGCCTAACGGAGCCGAATAAATATATAAAGCCATGTCCAAGTCCTTATCGTGTAGCACCGCGTCTCCGAGGTTGCCAGCCCACGCCGCTAATGAATAATCAACCATCTCCCCCTAAACGAAGCATGAAGTAATCGTGTTTGGTACGGTTAGCTCCATAAATTTATAACGTAAATCAAGAGACCAACTATATCCGTGTATTTCAGTAGAGTTGAGAGTTATCTAACTTAATCACATTCCCCTAGTAATTTCTTAAAATTAGTGTGACCTGCCCGAGACGGGCGCTGTGACAAGGATGTGAAGGCGAGTACTCCCAACAACCAATAGCAGCGCGGACCCTCCTCTAGCCAGCCAGGTATTTTAGGGGGGCGATCTCAGGGACTCGGTCTCTTTTTCCTTTTTCGTCTACAACAACCCCAGGAACCCCCACCACCATCACCATGGCTACTGAACTACCATCAACCCACACCACACCCCCACAACTCAGAAGCAGCCACCATGAAGAACACGGTGTATAAGGCAGCACGTACCATAACCCCATTTGACCCCCAACAAGGACACGGCGACGTCAAGGCCTATTTGATGGAAGCAGGTTAATTACTTGGGACTTCTGAATGAAGACAGCAAGATAACCCTCATAACCCAGTCTCTGGCAAAAGGCCCCAAGGACTGGGCCTTCCATTACATCAGCGAACACCACCCCACATTTGACCAGTTTTGCCACAAACTATGCCGAAAATACCAAGCCCCCACCAGCGCTTTTGCAAAAATTAAAGCGCTCATGGACAAAAAACAAGGCCGACAAGAAAGCCCAAGAGATTTCTTTGATGGACTCAACCAGGCTTACACAAGAAATCTGCCCCCACAGAATTACAACCCCAACCTTCTCAGAGAAGCCTTTCTGGACAACCTACATGATGACATTAAAGGCCTTGTTATGGCAATGGCTACAAAAACAACATCCATGCCAGAGATAGTGAGCCACGCCCAACAGATATGGCTCGGCATGGGCAAAAAGAAGCTAGAACAGCGAAAGACGACGGAAGTCCTGGCAATGAATTCCGCACAACAGGGATTAAATCTAGAGGGAACATCACCCCCCCCGCCACATGCCAACTCATCCACCACACAACCCTAGATCTCCTCAGCCCCCTAAGAGAGACCGCTTCCACCACCCTAACCAAGGGACAGGACTGCCACGGCCACCACAGTCACCACGGTCGCCACGCCGCGACCATTGGGACACCGACCAGCTGAGGAGGATATTGGACATCATGTCCTCACAAGAAGGCACAAGAAACTCCCGAACACTCGACTCGGCCCCTCACCACAGACAACCTCCCCCGCACTGACGTGTTTTGGCCTCTATGACCACAACGGCACAGAACACCTACGACACAACTGAGGACATTGTAATCCCCCCTAAGCCTTCGAACCCAACGATCAGAATTTGCCCATTAACTCGTAGAGGCCGTGCACACAGACCTTATGCTATGCTGCAGCTCGACCAAATCTTTAATGTAGAGGCTTTGCTGGACACTGGCACTGAAATTTCCCTCATGACTCACACGCTCTTTGAAGCCATGCAGAGGACCAGGCAACGCACAGGGCACACCGTACAGCTCAAGGAAAGCGAACTGAACTTCAGGGCGTATGGCAGCAACCAGCCACAAAAGCTCAAAGGAGTGATTGAACTACCCCTAACCTTTGAAGGATTGTCCATAACCCACCCCCTTTATGTGGCATCACATGACCAACCTATACTCTTGATAGGGATGGATCTACTCAGCCGCCTAAAGCCCATTATGGACTGCGACAAGGACATTCTCTGGGGCCACAAACCGGAAGCGGACCACTACGTCCATGGGCCCACAAAAGCCATTTGTGCATGCACACTGGGTTGGGTGTTCCCCGACAGCCATGAAGCTGGCAGCAACCCCGATGCCCTGATGATCAAGTCCCCTATGCCTCCCAATGACAGGAATTACCCCACCCTACAGGAGGCACAATACGTTTTTGGGCCGGAGACCGGGGCTCCAATCTCCACAGACATGCTGGTTGCTCAAAGGCCCCGGCCCAAGAGCCTAACGACTGATGCCCCCTCGCAAACCCCCACTCCTGTCAGCCCCCATGTCAGAGCCTCAAGCAATGACCCCCCATCCAACCCCAAACTGAACGGCGCCCAAACACACCTCCGGGGACAGGCTGGAACAGCCAACCAAAGGCATGTGGACAAGCCACATGGAGACCGGGTCACCTCACCTCATCGGTTCAAGACGTCACTACCCCCACCCTTCCTCACACCCACTACCCCAACCTCAAACCTAACCTGGACTCAGACCTACTAAACCGATCCAAGCACAGGTAGACTCTGCAAATGCCTTATCCACAAATGAAGAACACCTCAGCCTAGAAAGCCTGATGCTGGAACACTTATACTCAAGAGGTTCATCTGACTGCGGCAAAACCACCCTGCATGAAACTGCTATTCCCACGGGCCCGACGCTCACCCAGTGTATATCCGACAATACCGCATTCCCCTTGCCGCCCACGACTCTGTCCAAACCACCAGTGGACTACAGGCAACTTAATAAACAAGTCTGCCTCTCACACTGGCCCATGGCCTACCTGGATGAAACACTGACAAAAGTCCAGAATGCTGCATACTTCACCAGCTTGGACATCTCCAATGGGTTCTGGACAATATTCCAGTTCGCGAAGAAGATCAGCATAAACTGGCATTTTCATTTAACAATGTCCAGTACACCTGGACAGTCACCCCCTTCGGCTATGCAAATTCGCCTGCTGAATTCAACATCTTTCTCCACAAAGCCATACCTGACGTCAACTCTAGGAACATCGCCATCTACGTAGATGACATCCTCATGTGGAGCGACTCTTGGACAGCACACCGAGAGCTGCTCTCGTATGTCCTCACTCGACTCTCAGTAGCTGGCGCCAAAATATCACTGGACAAAGGACAGTGGTGTAAACGGGCAGTCAACTACCTGGGCTTCCAAGTCGGACAGGAGGGCATCAGACCTCAACTAAACCGCACCCTAGCACTCCAAACATTGCCTGCACCAACAACCCTCAAGCTTCCTGGGTATTTGCAACTTCTCCCGCCATTTTCTAGCGGACTATGCAAAAATCGCCCAGCCACTCACTCGTCTCCTAAAAAAGGACACTCCATGGCACTGGGGCCAAGAACAGGACGTGGCGATGCGAACGCTTAAAAACTCCATTTCGGCCGCCCCAGCCTTAGCCTTTCCAGACAAAACCAAACCCTTCATACTGGAAACAGCCTTCACACCACTCAACATCAGCGCGGTCCTTAAGCAGCAGCAGGATCAACAAAAGAGGGTGGTATCATACGCTAGCAAATCCCTCAGCCCTGTGGAACAAAGGTTCACAGATTGTGAGAAGGCTCTGTTTTCAGCTGTATGGGCTATCCAACAATACAGAAACCTAGTCTGTGGAGCAGAAATAATTCTGGAAACCTGCCATCAGATACTCATTTACCTCACTAGCGGCAAACTCAGAGAGGGCAAGGTCACCAACGCCCGGATAGCCAATTGGATTCTCGCCACGGAAGGGCTTTCATTGCAAGTGAAATATGCTAAAAGCAAAAACAATGCTGTAGCCCAAGGACTGGCCGCACTGCACGACTGTGCATCACTGCCGCACCAACCCTCCGAGGAACGCCCACCAACTGATTTACCCGGTCTCGCAAACCACCAAAGTTTCTCAGACTTACTTTGTCCGACCTTCCCAAAGGTCTACGTCGATGGGTTCGCCCACCGCAAAACGGGCACCCTGGGTGCTGGCGTAGGCTTAGTCTGGACAAACTGTGATCTGCCACCACAAAAATTCAAACTGGGCCCCAAATCCAGCCAGTATGCCGAACTGGCCGTCACACTGATAGCCCTCACACAAGAACACAACTATGAACACCTGGTTATTTGCACAGACTTGGATTACACAGTCCGTAGCTTCATTTATTACCTACCTCACTGGCTGGCAAATGGCATGAAAAAGTCAGATGGTAAACCAGTAGCCCACACGGAACTGTTCATAGCCATACAGCACCTCCTGGACACAACCAACCTCACGGTTTTCTGGAAGAAAATCCCAGGTCACTCCAAACTGGATGGCCCGGACAAAGCAGGCAATGATCGGGCCGATGCCTTGGCAAAAGAGGGAGTATCTACGGGTCAACCATGGGAGTTCTGCAATCCAGCCTCGCAGTTCTCGCAGCCTACAGACGACTCCTCCGTGACAATCGGCACCTCCGAACTCAGGAACACACAGCGGGAAGCTGACAACCCGCCGTTCCTGCAACCCCCAGCTCAGGTGGACGTGGTGACTCGCAGCAGCGCCAAGGCGCCAGACCCTCACAATCCATCAAACTCCAACAGGATTACCCTGATCACACCAGAGGCCCATAATGACCTGGTGCAAGCACAAGAGAAGGACCAGGCCTTAACACACCTTATAAGAATTCTCCAGGACACTACCTCGGTGGCTGACAGCGGTGACCTCATAAATGACGCATACTTCCAGGCGCCCTGGAAACAGAAGGAAAGGCTGTCCCTTCGAGAAGTCCTACTAACCTTTAAAGGGACAAACGACCAGCACTGCCGCTGGGTGGTTCCCCGCCAATGGAGAATCACCATGATGCAGCACGCCCATGACGAGCCCTGCGGGGGACACAGAGGGGAACAGTCCACCATCAGCATGTTACGCCAAGTGGCATACTGGCCCAAGATGTGGACCGATGTGAAGGACTATGTGAACAGCTGCCTCACCTGCTGCAAGTTCCAACCCGTGTTGCCACGACACAGAGCCCCACTCCAGTCAACCCCAACCACACAGCCATGGTCCCACATTCAGATTGACTGGATAGGCCCCATCACCCGATCCAGTAGGGTAACCAATATGCTCTTATGGTAACAGACATGTTACCATAGTGTCTCCCTGCACCACGGGACACCGCAGAGTCCACAGCCGTCCTCCTCATGAATCATGTCTTCACTCGTTGGGGTCTGCCACAGAGTGTGAATTCTGATCGGGGTATGCATTTCACATCCACCATCATGGAACAAGTGTGGAAGACATTGGGAGTAAAAAGACAATTGCACGTAGCATATCGCCCCCAATCATCTGGGCAGGTAGAACGAGCCAACCAGACCGTCATCAACATGCTAACAAAAATATCTCAGCGCGAACCAGAGAGACTGGAACATCAATTTGCCACTTATCCTTATGGCCATAAGAGCGACCCCCTCAAGAGCCACTCAAGTATCCCCATTTGAAATGATGACTGGCAGACAGATGGTCCTTTTGCTCCATCTCCTCTACACGCCCACCACGGGAAGTGCCCCAGAAGCGGTACAAACTACCAGTTACCTGGAGGAACTGGGCAGACACCTACAGAGCATCTTTGAATTTGCCAGGAAAAACATGAAAACGGAAGCGATCGGGGTCAAAAGCTATTATGACAGAAAGGTCTGTGACCGGGAATATGAGGTGGGGGATGAAGCCTTCTACTACCACTTTTAACGGAATCAGAAACAATCTAAAAAGCTCCTTCCAAGTTGGCAAGGCCCCTACGCCATCACTGACAAACTGTCCCCTGTCGTATATCGCATCAAGGTTCCGACCCCCCGTAAGACGGCTCATAAGTGGGTCCACATCAACCAACTCAGACCCTACACCCCGTCGCAACTCCAGACAGACACCGGAGATGCGTGAACCCTTGATGACAGATCTTCTCCCTCTATTACAAATACCTACCATGCTTCTCCTGCTCTTCCTCACAACCCCCGGCTTTGGCCTCCAGACACCCAAAATCATCCAAGCCGGCCCTAAAGCAGGAATCCTCCTCAGGGACGACCCAGGCTTCCTGGGAGCTGACGCCCAGACCATCACATATCAAATCTATGTCTCCCTCGACCCCCTTCAAGTGATACAAAGGTACAAAAAGGAACCGCAACACGTCTACCGAGAGGAAACCAGGACCTGGTACCAAGATCACCTAGCACACACATGCACGGCAGTTAAAACCACCCTGAGACAGTTGGAGCAGACGGCGGTATACATAGACACACCGGACCGAGCCCTGAGGCCCAAAAAGGCAGTCTTTGGGGTCCTCCTAGCCCTCTCCGCCATTGGTAGCCTTTTCTCATCTTTAATGTCTATAGCTAACACCGTCTCTTACAACACCCTGAAAAAGAGCCTGGATAGCCTACAACGAGATCTGGAACACATCAGAGAACAGATCCAGCAGCAGCAATCTGCCCTCGAGGACATGAGGACAACTCTGGAGGATACGGTCCTGCTGGTCAACCTACACAGCAGGCTCATCAACTTTACCATCACCCAGGTACAGATGTTAACAAACAGTCTTAACGAGGAAAGAACGTTCCGGGAGCCAGTTCGATTCCTGACAAATGACCTCCTTCATGAGATAGGGCTAGGGATCAATGACCTAATCCAAGGGCGCATCCCTACTTATCTCGTCAACGAGACTGTCATCAGTGGCATTTTGCAAAAAGTCTCCCCAGATACTGTAATAGACTTCCTCCAGGTCCGAATCGCGTATAACATGGGAGCGGCGGTACCCCTCTTTGTCGACGTTGAAAATATGCAAGTGGCCTTCATGGTCAGCCTCCCCTTTATCCGACCAGAGAACATATACCAACTCAAGGCAATCATAAACGCCCGAGCATGGAATGGCTCCAATCTCACCACAGTCATAACCCCTCCAGTGGTGGCCTATCAAGAGAAGTTCACACAGTATCTCATACCGAACCTCAAACTGTGTAAAAAGGGCAAGGACTCCATTGGTTATGCCCCAGTAAACCTTTTGTCAAGGACGCAAGCGAAGTCTTGTGTGGATTAAGCGAAGGAACAACCTTGGAAAAATGCCGGGTCACGATAACAAGGGGCCCCACCAATGAAACTAGAGTGGCTATCGCTAACGGACAATGGCTGATTAACGCCCTTATCAGAGCTGACTGTATCCTACACACAACACTATTCCATTACGAAGTTACCCATAGAACCAGGGGTCTCCTTAATCACAGTGCCTGAGAATTCTGTGATCCATGTCGGTGACACGGCCCTGTACCATTTGAATCATGGCACCTACCAGGCCGAGGTAGAAACCATATATGTTTTCCGAGGCCAGGAGCTGGAGATCACAGAGGAATTGAATGAACTCTTGGCGAAGAAGGACATGCACACCCTACAGGTGACCGTAAAGAGACAAGGCATCACCTATGACCTCCCCAGGAGGGACGGAGCTGAGAACCATATGGCTGGAAACTCCCACGCCATCCTGTCCTCGGCCAGTATGGCCCTCTTGGCCCTGATCCTGGTACTCCTTCATGCCCTATGGTTGCACCGGAAAATCCATGCCCTCTCCCTCAAAATAAACCAATTACCCCCGAGGGTAGTCTATCAGGCTAACGCACCAGACTCTGTCCCCTCAAGAGTTAGTTTCCAGCCATACTAACAGAACCCCACCACTTGCTCAGATAGGAACACCCACACCTAATTATACGTGCACCTGCTCATGCACTAACACCAGCAAAACAACATCCACTATGAGAGAGAGATGGGAGTGCACTCTGCGCCCCGAAAGCACCCCTGAACCCAGATATCTGCCATGTTGCATGACCTCGCAAATCAGTAGTTTTCATATGGCTATTTTGTTGTAAGCGAACGTTGATGTCATTGTAGCCATCTGTTAGCTTGCTATAGCGTTCTATTCACGTGAATTTGCTGTTTGTATAAACCGTTGGAAATTGACAGTTGATTTGCAATATTATATTTAATATTTATAGGCTAGCTAACCTTAGCTATCATGTTTTGTTAACAATTCAATTGTAGCTATTTTGTGAATAGCTACCTAGCTAACGTTGTCATTAAATTTTTTTATCGTGAAAAATCCCCGAACTGTTTACATTCTCTGACAGATGTTCGGGAAATCTGTTACACGATGATAATGATAATGGCGATGATAACTGTTGGGACTAAAGTTCACTTTTCTTTCTTTTTTGTTTTCAAAGAGGGTAGGATATTTCACGATATAATTGCTGATTTGTGGCGAAAGTGCCGCCATGGTAACAGAATTCCCTAACATCCATCCGACAATGTAAACTAGAATCTAACGTTAGGGGATTTTCCATGGTAAGAAGAAATTGTATGACAACGTTAGCTAACACGTTAGTCGCTACTATAACGTTAACTTAGTTAAATGTCCAGCACCTCTGTGGTCTAATTGCAGGGATGGTAGGGGGAAAACAACGTTTTGATTCCAAAAAACCTAAAAGAGGGACCAAGAATGGGTAAGGGCAATTCGACAAGTCTCATGTCGGCGCTGCTGCACGGTCAGACGCGCTGCTAATAATAGTCTCTTGGCGTAGGCTCACTAGGCTGCTGGTCCCATTGTTAGAAAGAACACTGAACTTCCGCATTGTGATGTCGTCATTGTCCAGTCCTTCTTTTTCTGGTCATAGGTTCACACTCGACTAGTAAGTAACCCCACCTTCCTCTCAATTACTCACTACCAGTCGAGTCGTACCACTGCTTTTCCTGATAATACCGTTCCTACATTGTGTGTACCGCATCCCTTTGTTGAGTGTGATTGTATAGTTTTAATAGCTTAAATATAGTAGCGATGTGTGTGAATAGTAATAACCTCAGTGCCTTGGTCTTCCCACTACAAGGAGAAGTGATAGCGCATTTCTATTCCACATTTAGTGTATGTGTAGTTTTAACGGCGATATATTGTAAAATTAATATCGCTATATCCCCGTGTCTGTATTGTACTGAGCTGCTAACAGGGCAACTGAAGGTGATCCCTGAACAGTGGTGTTCAAGTTGGTGGCACGCCGACTTCTGATCGAGCATGAATATTACAAGTCTGTTGACAACTTAGAAGGTTTCTTTGGGTTTTGGGGGCTGGAGGGATGCCTATGCAGGCAAGAGGAGGGTGGTGAGGTACAGCTGGAGTTTTGAGATGGGTATTGGGGGTGAGAAAAGTGAAGAAAAAAATGTCTTGTGTCAAGCATTATGCCTTGTTTTTATTTTTGTTTTATTTTTGATTAACTTCCCTTATATAATTAGGTGTGGTTTGTTGGGTAAGTGAGGACTAGGTAAAATGTATTTTCTGAATCCAGTGGTTCCAACAGTCAATGCCCTTGTTAAAACGTTTGGCACTCTGAATACTGAACACAAGCGATATTGCTTTCTTTATATCTAAATATTAGATATCCTACATTCCCTCTCTTGTAAGAATAGGTGCATGCACCCGCTAAAAACCTATTCTTGCATCACCAAATAGGAATCACATTACACATTTGAACATTGAAGATGCAGTGACCTGCTAACAACAAAAACAACTGTCCAAATGGTTCACTAACCATCTTTAAAACATTTAGTCCATGCCCAGTTTAATAGTCTCTTTGTGATCTGCTGGTCAGCAGATATATGGACACACTGACATATGTCCCACGATGATCCAGTGTGGTGCGGAGACATATCTCTATTAGACACTCTCTTGTGTCGCTGCTGTTATGACACCCTGGTTCAGTCTCTTCCTTCTCCAGTGTCCGGGTATCTAGACTGGCAAGGGACAAGAGGTTCCCTGGACTTTGGGTAACATGCAGTGCTTTTTCTCATTAATGTTGCAATTGCGTGAGTGAAATGCAACCTACTCCCAACAGTGTCTCTACCAGTTCTGCACGGCGTGCGGGGGGCTCTGTCTCCTGTGACAGGAAGCTGGACGATCCACAGGTGGCAAAGTGCGGTCAGGACCTCTCTTCTGACGGGCGGGGAAGCGCCTCTTTCTCTGTCGGAATCCATTTTGGCTCCTTTAGCCTGGGTCCAGTTGGGTGGGCTGCTGACGGCAGTTGCTTAGGCTAGCTTCCCGCGGCAGGGTGTGGGACCGGTTGCACTTGTTTGCACTTGTGTCTGTGGGTGTCCTTTAGGGAATGGCAGGAGAAGACTGTGGGAGTTGGGGGCTTAGGCCTTATCACTCATAGCAACATGTGAAGAGGGGAACAATTAATGATAGCACTGCATGTTATGACCGCTGTCAGTCCATGCAGGGAACCTTACGGACAGGGTTTACTGTCCACGGGATTGCCAGTCTAAATAATCACATGAATAGGGCAGACTTGTCCCTTAGTGTCCAGGAACAGTATTTGGTGGGGCATCTACACTCTATAAAAGGGACTTAAAAACAACATGGGCATGGTATTAGGTTAAAAGGTGGTGGTAGGGATGTGGGGGGTGGGGGGGGGTGGTAGAGACTGAGAGAGACCAACAGGGAAAGAGAGAAACAGAGAGAGAGAGAGCAAAAGACATTAGGCAACATCCCGTCAGGTTGAAAAACCACACCTATCTCCTCCTACACCGTTCACACCATCGACACCATTCATACCTCATATTATACCTTTATACCCCCTCCACGTTGCTATTACTTTTTACCTTAATACCATATACACTTTTTGAGATATTTGACATTTTATCGCCAAAAAATGAATGGGGGTCAATGGGCACGTGCAGTAGGCTAGTTCACGGTGAGAATGCTCAGTGTGAGCACTGAGCTGATTTTTGAATCACTTAACGTTCTGTCAACAACCTTGAAAAAATGCAGAAAAGAACTTCCATAGCTAACGACGTAGCCTACTTCCATCTGCAACTGAAATGATCATACTCACTTTAGCTTTCAAAAATAATAATCATTGCCATTGGACTATAACTACAACAAATGCTGCATCATTCGCCACAAACACACAGGTTATTGGCCTTATCTACGGTGTGAGCCTAGTCGTCAATGTCCCAATTACAGTAGCCTATTCATATTTTTTTGAAATTGTAAACAACGCCGCTTGTGCATACATCAACCTCTCAAGTTGCACTGCATGATAAAATAGCCCAAACCCGTTTACAACCATCCTGCCGCAGTCAGACAATAACATGCATAAAATGTGCCGTTTATACACACTACAAAAATGTTTATTCCGATATAGGCTAGCCTATAGGCTATTATTACAAATAAACATTCGGTGTATTTTCCTTTGCGCAGGCTACGCCTACCCAATGGGGCGTTAACATTTTTTTCTACAAATCTTTGATAAACAGATTAAGGAACCAAATATCCTACCTCGTAACGATTCTACAACTGGTTTCTGTTGAATGTTGAAGAGATTCTCTTATTCCATTTTGCCACTGCCCAGCAACATTGATGTTTCCACAGCGCCATCGCACTCGCGGCTGTAATAGCCTACGCTGCTGTTATGTAAAAACACACGTAATGTTACTTTTTAAGGTATATAAATACATTGGGCTACGTATTTTATCCGAATTATGCACATAACTGTTCCGTTGTATTATGAATGTACTGTATGTGATCATTCTGACATCGTAGCTATCAGCAAGTGTTTTGGTGTGGGTCAGAAATAGTCAAAGTATGAGCATCTTTCACAGTTCTGTGGTATGTGCAGATCCATAGACTAGAAAAATAAGGAGAAGCACTGAAATAGCTTGAGTAAGGAACAGCGCCTACAGTGGCTGAATGGGAAAACTACAGGGTCGGTGGTTCTTTAATTCACTGATTTTTATTTTTTAAATTATATATAGCTATACTTTTTTCAGTTTATGATTGAGGCGAGGCCCCTTTCAGTTGAGAGGCTTGTTTCAGGTGAAACTAATGAAACATAGCAAATGCTGCCTATGCTTCCCGTCTCTGATCCAAATGATGTCACGTAACGTTATGTTGTCTAAGTTACAAAATAGGCTACAATTGAATTGTTAACAAAACATATTTTTAGCACTGTTGAAATTTTTGCCTATGTTTTAGCTAAATGCTCATCTAGCCTACTTATCACTCCATTCAACATTATTCAGCGAATCCTGATTTATGTCTTAATAAAGTTAGCACAGACAACTTCCTAACAAAACATGACAAAAGCATAAGCCAGCTAGGCTACTGTGGTTAAGCTACCAGGAAAAACAAAACTTTCACTCCGCATGAAAATGCCAAGGTGACAGGTGCCAGTAGACTACGTTAGAATAATGCAATCGATTATGACATAGCCACAGCAAATAAACTATCCACTACACATGATTGGGTTATACTCTCAAGTTTATGCGAGTCAACAACGTTAAACTAAGTTACTATTAGCCAAACGATAGCCTGTTTAATTATTGCATGCATGATTGGTAGGCTGAATAGAACGCTGAATTCAGCACGGGACATGTGGTTTGGACTTCACAAAATGGTGAGATCTGTAATCGGAATGGTGAGATCTGTAACTACGACTGTGTCCGAATAGTCCGAATCAGCACACACTACTATTTGAGTTTGCCAGTTGAGTATACTTTTTTTATGAAAAACTGTTAAATTAGGCTAGCCTTACATGCGCGGCCAAATTGAGTGTTCTCAATATCCCCAGATGATATAGCCAAAGAGTGTAAAGGAAACTGATATAGCCTAGGCTACTTATGTCCAGGTTTATATGGAGGATATTTCGCATACTGCATGTCACTGCAGTATAGACTACAGTAAGCAGTATGCTAGTACACAGGACGCAGTAAATTGGGCATTCACAATGTCTTCCTCTACAACACTGTTATGACCCAACAATACTATCCCAGATGATTTGACATTACCTTTTTGTGCTTTTATCACAATTCATTACTTCTTTGTATCACTTCCAGGTTCTTTAGACTACTTACCACAAACTAGGCTACATCACCATATTTGAACACTTTCACCTTCACTAGATCCCTTTATACCGCATTAACAGTTCGTACCATTTCCACCATTTATTTCCCACCTCACACTATACCATATTACCATCTTTCTATGCCATTTCCAGCCATTGATATTTGTGAAGCAACCACACCTACAATTTCTTTAGGAATTGTTAATCTAGTTATTTAAGTTGTTCACCTTTTTTGTTTCCGTGTCTCCTTATGTATTTTTAAGCGGTGCAGCCGCTTCTATACGTGACATGTGTGTCCATCCGTCCGCCCATTCGTAGCATGAGATTTAAACCAATCAGGAGTCGCCTAGGCGTCACATGCCCGGGAATACAATAGTAGCTTGAGAAAAGCATGCCCAGCTTCAGACAGCTCTATCTCAAAAAATATACATGTCACAGCTTAGATATTCACACCGTAGGAATCCTGGGAACCAGATGCACATCTGTATATAATATGTCTTGTGTAGCTTAAAAACTGTAGTTTAGAAAATGGGTTTGAAATTGAAATTACCAGCTGCCGCTAGAGTGGAGTTTTGAACATTCCACCATTTGTGTGAATGGGGAGCATGGTTTTCAAACAACACTGAATATTTTACAAACTAAAAATGTCACAGCTTAGATATTTACACCGTAGGAATCCTGGGAACCACATGAACATTTTGATACATATTATGTCTGTGTACCTTAAAAACTGTAGTCATCGTCACAAGTTAGAAAATGGGTTTGAAATTGAAATTACCAGCTGCTGCTAGAGTGGAGTTTTGAACATTCCACCATTTGTGTGAATGGGGGGCATGGTTTTCAAACAACACTGAATATTTTACAAACTAAAAATGTCACAGCTTAGATATTTACACCGTAGGAATTCTGGGAACCACATGAACATTTTGATACATATTATGTCTGTGTACCTTAAAAACTGTAGTCGTCGTCACAAGTTAGAAAATGGGTTCGAAATTGAAATGACCAACTGCTGCTAGAGTGGAGTTTTGAACATTCCACCTGTTAGCAAGGTGAGTCGCCGTAGCAATCCCCCGAAGCAAAATCAATACAAAATCTACCACCAGTGTTCTGCTGGACCCAGTCAGTTATGGAACGGCCCAACAATACATGCACCCTCTTGTTGAGTTTGGAATTCCATTGTTATTGTTCAAGTAATAACTGTAATCTTTCCTGTTTGTTATCAGAGTACTAACTGTCATATTTCCTGTTTCTTCTGAAATACCAATTGCTGTCCTTTTATCTCTATCTCTCTTTTACATGTTTGTTAAATGCAATGTCTGTAAGTATACTAATTAATAAGAAGCATAATGTAAAAATATCACCAAACCAAGGGCCATTGTTTTTGTACATATAAACAACACACACATTTTCTATTGCATTTTTTAATACGATTGCTCAAAACCTGCACCGCTTACTTCACCACCTGGATGTGATTTTTTGGTTATGGGTGATTTTAGTTTATTTTATTTTTATATATTTTATAACATCTCAAATGTTAAAATGTGTGGGTTTCTCATTGTGGTGTCTTAATTGCTGTACCCTGTGGTTTTGATATGGTGATGGAAGAATACGTTTTTAGCAGGTGCATATACATTCTTCCAAGAGAGGGAATGTCGGATATATAGATTTGAGATTACGGCCTTCGGTAGAGAATGTATAATGTGATATGGCAAACGTGCTCATTTTCCATAGTACGTCAAGAGGCCTGACTCTGGCTCAACTGAATCATTCTGTCGCCCACTATAATCATGTTTGAACTTGTTAAGAAGAGGCTAAAACCCTGAATATTTCAATAATAATTTCATGGTGCTTAGCCCTGTTTTGAGCAACATAAGTGCACATTAATAAGTGAATCTGTCAGCTATTGAAAGAGCCTTCCTGGTCGAAAAGGAATCTGACCCCCTACCCCCTCCTTCCAAACTTACCTCACATCACCCAATCAGGGCTCAGGCCCCCTCAATGCGGGGGCAGAAAGGTATTTATGGTGAAGCCGAAGGAGAAATTTGGCTTTTTCTCCTGCTTTTCTTAATGGCTTTTTCTTACTGGGGCGTTTATTGTTTTGTCGGTGAACTAAGTTGGGGGCTGGGGAGTGTGAAAGTTCTGTGAGTGAAGCGCTGCAGAATTCCTGGAGTCTACAGACAGAAGTTTCTCTGAGTTTTATAGCTGGCATTTCTTTTATTCATCCTGTGCTAAAATTGGATTATTCTGGCAAGTTCTGGTTAATCTCTCTCTCTCTCTCTCTTTTCTGGTAATTCCAATTTTATGTTTAAATGTCTTCTTTCTTTTTGTAAATTATAAGCAGTGAGCCTACGTTCATCAATAAATGTATGATTACAACTCATTATTCCAATTGACCTTTTCCTATAATAAAACTACTCAAACTTAAGACCTGATTTAGACTTTGTTTTGACTTGTTGGTTGATCCACCAGGTTACTGTTTGACTTACCTATCAATGAATTTGGCGATTTAATTGATGATTGTCATACTTAATAATAATAATTAAATTCAATCCATTGATAAATGTACGGTTGAATGAGGGGTTTCAGCATGTGATACCGCTTGTGTTCAGTATTCAGAGTGCTGGGCATTTTTAACGAGGGCATTGAGTGCTGGAACTGCTGGATTCAGAATTATAAGCATTTTTACTTAATCCTCGCTTCCCTGACACTGCACTGAAGGGAAACTATATTTCGGTGAGGGAACACAGCAGGTTGCGTTTTGTTACATCGTGCTGATTTCTCCCTGGAATAACGTCAGTATTATCTTCCACAAGATACAATATGCATGAACTAGGGTATATTATTTTGTTTTTATTTTAAGGTTAGCTCACGAGATAACATTAGCTGGTGTTAAGTTACATTAGCTGATGATAAATTAATATCGTAACACAGTCGAGAGCTTGGCTAGCTGAATGCTGAAACAATATGTATCCATATATAGTGTACCACAGGGGGTTTAACTTTCACAAACATACTAACCACGTTTTTTTTTTTTGGATCAATTTGAAACTGTGGCGGTGGAAATGTACCAGGCCGCCACATTTTAATACATTAATGGGAAACACTGATGTACTATACTACCTATATCCCCAAATACCTCGCCTCGGATGACTACTTTTATTTTTGATACTTAAGTACATTTAACAGCATGTACTTATATACTTTGACTTAAGTATACATTTCCAAGTGATACTTTAACTTTAGTATTTTTTTATGTGGGTATTTGCAGTTCTACTTATTTAAGGGATCTGTGTAGCGTACGGAACCCTGTTATCGGGCGGAAACCAGACATTTTTGTGATCAACATACGATACTGATATTATTCTGGCACATACCATTAAACATATTATATTTATTAGGTTCACAAAACGATAAGCTAACCTTTAAGCCAATAACCATGTAGATGTGACCGGTAGTTTTTTTGTTTTAACGTCTTTTAGATGAGAAAGTACTGTCAAAAAAGGGGCGCCCTTTATCGGGCGGCTCTTGTAGTGCATAAACAAGCTCACGATTATTGTTGTTTTAATAATCAATTATTCGTTTATTTCATCAAGAAAGATACCGTTTGAATAACCAATATGTTGGCAAAATAGCTGGCTAACTGGATAGTTTACCTGACAGTCCGAAAGATGTCAATATTGGGTTTATTTCTTCACAAAACGATAAACTAAGTTTTAAGCCAATATTAAACATGTAGACGTGACCGGTAGTTTTTTGTTTTAACGTCTTTTAGATGAGACAGTAATGTCAAAAAAGGGGAGACAACTATCGTTTATTGGCTTAAAAGAGATAGGCTCAATCGCATTGGATTTATTTCTTTACAAAAACGATGTTAACTTTTAAGCCAATAACGTGTTTTTTTTTTTCGTTTTAACGTCTTTAAGATGAGACGAGACTGCCAAAGAAAGGGCGCCCATTATCGGGCGGCTGTTGTAATCCATAAACAAGCTCACGATTATTGTTGTTTTAATAATCAATTAATAGTTTATTTCATCAAGAAAGATACCGTTTGAATAACCAATATATTGGCTAAATAGCTGGCTAACTGGATAGGTTACCTGGCAGTAAACAAGACTATGCAGTGTAGTACACCAGCGCAGAAGTAGAATCAGATTTCGGACATTTTTTTCACATAGGGGGCGTGATAAAAAGGCTCATAAAATGTGTAATTATCGTTAAATATTCATGAAAATGAGCGGATACATACCTTGTTTGGTTTGAAGTGGGTGGGAAATACTGGTTTTCTTTTTTTCCGTTGGCAAATCAGCTCTCGAGGAAGTTAAAATATGGTCGAACGAGGACGTGCCCGATAAAGGGCGCCCTGTAGCTACTTCTTCCACCTCTGGGGTAAGTAAATGGACATTGATATTTGCATGCTGGCTGTCATAAAAATTGTTTTTTTCTCTTTCTGGTTTAGCAAGCAAACATTAATGTACATGTACCTTCCTAGCTAGCCAGCTAAGAGATTGCCAGTATCTAGCTAATGTTATGTGGTAATGTTAAGAACAGAAAAAGAAAAAAAAATATTTTTAGGATAGCCAGCAAACAAATATCATTGTCCATTTACTTACCATTCCTATGATGAAGCACATGTTTTTTGAGTAATTAGGCTAACTGTTAGTCTACTGATGGTGCAGTTTGGGATTATAAACCCATCGGCATCTGTCCTTTTGTAAGCCTTCAGGGACTCTAGTAGAGAGACGGATTGTGGATCAGGTCACCAAAAGCTAATTAAGTGGGACCAGCAGCTTGTTAGGTAGCAAATACGAATCACAGTCTAGAGCAAACTTACTTTGTCAAAGTAACATTTTTTTTCATCAGCAGTGAGGTGCACGATTTCTTTGTGGCTAACGTTAGCCATGTCTCCCCCACCCGCTGACTGAGCGTGAGGGACCGCTGCAGCGCGAAATAGGTCCTAAAGATGGCGTCGTGTTTACACTGTCATTGTGATAGAAAACTATGAATAGACTCCTTGTCCACAAGTGTGAAAAATCTGAGGGTGATATGCAGAACTACTACAGATCTATGCAAAATGTAGGCAGTGTACCCTGTTGTCCCTTAGTGTCTCCAAATGTATACAAAATGGCTAAATTATGCACTGCTGTAAATCATAAAATAATAATATATTATCTATAAATCAACTGTTTTGGCTCATAAAACTCACTTTAAGCTTGGCTCTGGGCTGAAGTTTGAAAAGAAGCAGGCTGGCAATACCACATGTTTCATAGGAGAACCACCAATGTCTACACTTTCCTGAATCAGCTGTGGGGATTGCGCATGAACGTGGCTGAAAATAGCTAATTGGACATACCCAATTAGGGTGGGAATTGGTCTTGTTCAGCCCCACGTTGGGCACCAATATTTTTATTAAAATGAAATAAATTAATCCATTTTTTAAAAAAAATTTAAAGACCAGTTCAAAGACCGTGCACACCTAAAGAAGCCAAGAGGCCTGAGTGTTTGCTTCCAGCAGTGAAGGGTTCTGGAGGTTCTCTAATGATGTAGTGTGCATTTTCCTGGCATTGTTTTGGTGTGCTCATCCCCATAGAGGTCACCACTGGGAGGCTCTATGTGTGTGTCTCTGTGTGGTGTGTTTTACTCTGCTTAGTGATAGTAATTGCAATGTCTCTCTGTGTGTGTGACTCTGTGACTCTGAATCTATGATGCAGAACTAGAGGAGCGTTGTGAGGCTATGATGATGGCTAAGTTTGGGCAACTGGTGGACTTGGAGGCACTGCAAACTCTCTCTGGCAACAGAGTTGTGGAGGAACTGAAAAACGACAGCAAAATTAAAGAGGCCCAACACACAAATGAGCTTAAACATTGTAAGGTACAGTCCCACTGTGTGTGCATGTGTGTGTGTCTCAAGTGAGCCTTATAGGTTTGTGTGTCTTGGGTGAAGCTGACAGATACTTGTGTATCTGTGCACTTTGTCTCCATAGAGGAACCCTATCTAGTTCAAGGGTTCGTTGCAAGGCAAAATGGTTCAATCTGGGATGCTGACTGCTGTGTGTGTCTGATGAAGCTGACCGATGTGTATGTCTCAGGTGAAGCTGACAGAGGCGAAGCAGGCGCTGATGGAGGTGAGCAGAAAGCACACTGAACGTGTCTGCACCCTTAACTGCTTACTGAAAGAGAAGAAGGACCTGGAAGCTAAATTGGACACAAGGCAAAAGAAGATGGTACTGACGTGTGTGTGTGTGTGTGTGTGTGCGTGTGAAAAAAACAGAGAGGAAAATAAAGACAGAGAGAGGCAGAGCAATGGTTGTTGGATGGTGTGCCAAAATTCAAATTTTTCCATTTTCACCGTGGGGATATCAGTAGAGTAATGTGGCAATGTTGATTCAGCAAATTGTATTACCTGTAGGCCAGCGTGTGTTCTTTGCTGGTTACCTTTGAGCAAGATGCCTAAGCTGAATTGCTTTAGTATATAAATGCCTCTATAAATTGATGCTATGTAAAAAATGCTAAAGCTGTGTAAGTCACTCTGGATAAGAGTGTCTGTTATATGCCTGTAATACAATCTCTTAAGTAATGAAAATATAAAAATTGTTAACTTAAACGTGTGTGTTTGTGGCAGGGTGCTCAGTTCAGGGACCAGCGGTGTGAGGAGGATGAGAGACACAGGCTGCAGAAGATAGTTGCCTCTCAGGCTGAGGAGATGGAGACTCTGAGGCAGGAGATCACCATGCTGTCTCACAAGGGTGGTCATGTACTGCCCCCAACACAGTCCCTCCCTTCCCCCTACCACAATGATAGGCCTCACCCACACCTACGATCTGGAGGAGCACCATCCTCCCTGCCCAGCAGCCAGCAGAGCCTGGACTAGTCCCATTGTTAAAGTCACTCCTGTCTTTTTTTCGCTGTCTCGTTTTCATTTGTCTGTTTGTCACTGTCTCTTTCTCGCTATCTGATTTTCTTCACTCTTTTTGTCTCAGTCTCTTTCTTGCTCTCTATCATGCTCTCTCCCTTTCTTTCAGTCTCTTTTTGTCTGTCTCTGTTGCTTTTCCTGGTTCTATGACTTATTCTTTCATTTTAAATTCAGCATTGAATTCTGTTTAATACACCATAATTAAAATTCACTCCATTAAAACCGTGTGCCCGTGTGACTCTGTAAAACCTGGATATTTCTCTTTGTGGGATGGGGAATGGTGGGGTACTCAAGTTTTTATTTGGGGGGTGAGTATAAAAGGAGTAAATAACAGTCTGCACTCATTGACATTGTATCCTTTCAACTCAAAGTGCTAGAGTAAAGAACCAAAATAACAAATAAATGTGTCACTGTCCAATGAATTATTGTGCTCACTGTAGGTGTGAGCAGGTTGGAAAGATATGAAGGGGCTAGACCATAAAGTGGCTTAAAAATCAACAGCAGTACAATAAACTCTAAATTTGAAAGGTAGCCAATGAGGGGATGCAAGGACTGGGGTAATGTGTTCTGATCTAGTTGTGGTCAAGATTCTAGCAGCTGTGTTTTCAATAAGTTGCAAATTGTGGAAAGTAATGTTCGGACAGCCAGATAATAGGGCATTGCAATAATCTAGCCTAGAATAAACAAATGCATGAATAAGCTTCTCAGCATCACTCAAAGAAAGGAAGTGCCGGATTTTGGCAATGTTCCTTAGGTGAAAAAAGGCATATCTTGAGACAGACTTGATGTGTAAGTCCAATGTCAAATCAGGATCAATCACTACACCTAGATTTTTGGGCATGTTTTTAGTAGTATGTGCAGAGGAGAAAGTTAATCGTCATCCATTTTCTGATGTCTTCAACACAGGCCTCTAAAGTTGCCAGGTGGGGTACCATTCCTGGTTTCACAGAAACATACAACTGTGTCATCCACATAAAAATTAAGATGTATATTGTGCTTATGGATGATATTTCCCAGTGGTAGCATGTAAAGGGAAAATAATAAAGGAGGACAGCGCCCTGTGGGACCCCGTATTTGACACTACAGTAGTCTGAGAATGTATCATTGACATGAACAAACTGAAATTTGTTTATTAGATACGACCTCAACCATAGGAGAGCTTTCCCGCAAATTCCTACACACTCAGTCTGTAAAAGAATTCCATGGTCCACAGTATCAAATGCTGCACTGAGATCAAGCAAGACAAGGACAGATGTTGATTTCGGTCAGGACAACTTCCATATTAAATGACATGTTTAATGAATCAATGTGCTGCATAATTATTTTAGTTTGGCGGTGAATGGATCTGCTTTAGTACTGCTCCAGAGCACGGGACCAGAAACCCCCAACAGCAGATCATCCAGTACCCAACCTCGTCTGGTGTCTCCTGAGATCAGGAAGATCATATCAATATCCCTCCAGCATGGAGCTAGAACACAGCTGTGATCTTGGACCAGACATTGGCCATACTAACATTATGTGACAGTAGACTATATGTACAGCAGAGCACCTGCTGTCTCCTGAAGATCAGGAAGACCATATCGATATCCCTCCGACAAGGAGATAGAACACGGCTGTGATCTTGGATCAGACATTGGCCATACTAACATTATGTGACCGTAGACTATGTGTACAGCCGAGCACCTGCCGTTTCCTAAAGATCAGGAAGACAATATCGATATCCCTCCAGCACAGAGACAGAACATGGCTGTGTTCTTGGATCAGACATTGGCTATACTATGCAATGTGACGCCTAAGTAGGCTATGTGTAGCCTGGTCGCCCTGGCCGTGTGGCTTATACTATCTAGTGAAAAAAGCTATGTGTAGCAACAGGGCACCTGTTGCTTCCTGAAGATCAGGAAGTCCTGAATTGATATCCCCATTAACCACTGCACAAGAAACCTGATGACAGCAGGATCGAAAAAGGACATACTAATTTTTAGTCAGTACCCAGCAACCACTATATTTTATTTATTAGTATATACTGTATATTTTTTTAAGCAAGTAGCAAATGTCAACAGTACAGAGATGACAGAATTTTGCACAGAACCTGCTGGATGAGCCATTGCCGGCATTGTTCATGAACAGAGGCTTATGAGGGGGGCGCGGTCATAGGGACACTCATATTGGTAGCAAACCCCCCCCCCCCCCCACAAAAGTCTTACCCGGATATGTTATGTGACTAGTGCAGCATCCACTATACAACTCGGCCAATACCCTGCTCGCT
This sequence comes from Synaphobranchus kaupii, assembly GCA_029718625.1. Taxonomy (NCBI): domain Eukaryota; kingdom Metazoa; phylum Chordata; class Actinopteri; order Anguilliformes; family Synaphobranchidae; genus Synaphobranchus; species Synaphobranchus kaupii. The sequence continues at coordinate 62,966,252 of CM056377.1, forward strand.
TCAAGAGACAATGTGACGAAATGCAATGTTATTGTATTCCTAAATCAACCTAGTCATTCTAATTTTCACGTGAACCTTGCGATTTGAAGTCAGGCCACATTGCTGTATGTGCTGTATGGAATACCATCAGAAGCAAGCCATTAGTGTCAACTTGCTATAAGGATTTGATTATCATTACAATGCTTAGCCATTTTAATTATTTGCCATTAGATATGGTTTTCCTTTAGAATAAAGCAATAAGCCCAACATCCCATCCAATATACATAGCCTATAAAGCAGAATAAGCCTTGCTGTAAGAAATTAACCCGGCGATCCAGCAATATGCAATATACAGCAATCTATCAGATATACAATATGAGGCGGCAAGGTGAAACTTAATGGCAGCAGCTTTATGGTGCATGAGAGCTCCTGAGCCTTGGAGCATGACAAAGGATTGATTTCTCAAAGCTATGAGAAGTAAGCAGAAATCCAATGCCCAGAGTCTTCCCAGGTTTTTTTTTTCAAATTTAGCACATTTCGATTGTTCCCCTCATCAAGTATTGTCTTATGTTTTTATTCCCACATGCATTATTTTAAGAACTGTTAATATTTTATTTATATTTCAGGAAAAATCAAGTTTAGCTGAGAGTGGATTATGGTAGGCTACGGTAAACCAATTAATAATGGAAGCAGACTCTTATGACAGTTAGGTTTTGCTCCTGAGAGGGCGAAAAACCAAATAAAACCTCCCGTCAGCAAAAGGTGGCCAAATTAGCTAACCGGCTGCTAGCTGAGTGCTTAACGGAGGAAAAAGTGGAAAATTCCCTCTGCCCCTTAGCGGCAACAAAGATTTTTACCTTAGGAGCGAATCAGTCTAACCGGTTTGATATGGATTTTAGAACTCTAATATCGATTACAAACTGAAGCACAATGTTATCCTCCATGTTATCCTCAATGTCATCCTCTGTAGTCTGTCCACAGAATTGTTCTTATAGTTCTGTGAGTCTGTCTAATAATTGCAACTGTGGACGTTCCAGTCCTGAAGTTGGAACTCTTGCTCCGCCTATCTTTTTGGTGTGAACGCAGCATAATTGCTAGCCGTCTGATGGTAAATGGGGGTATACAGCTTTAACGAGGGTTTATGGGTAGTGTACCTTTTTAAGATATCCTGATTGGTCCGTGTGAGTGAGGGCAGATGGAAGAAAAACAAACATTCAAGCATGAAGTTAGTTGAAAGAGGTGAGTGCATTTGCGGCTGGTTTTAAGGTCTCTCCCTCTAAACTATAAGCTGTACAATGTTCATTGGTGTAAATACAGAGCCATATGAACGAAAACTGCATCCTTGCTATTTGCATGGGACCTTAACGTTGATAAGTTGGCCATTACCCTGAAGCTGTGAGCTAATTAGCAGCTCGGTCCTGAAACAGGAAAGTAGCATGTTATTAGAAGCTTCGGTTCCCCCGTGTCTCCAACTACGGTTCGGAGGTTAGACGGAAAAAGGTGACGTATTTGTGTGCAAGGTAGGCTGCCAGAGAATGCAAAGCATTACATAAGCATTTGAGCTAGCCACCATGAGCGATAATAGGCCAATTTAAGAATTCCATTTTAGCTTCCGGGTTCTATTTGCAGTAGCTAGGCTACAATAAGAGAATCTCTTGGTAATAATGTGCAAAATAACGTTCCCAATGGGATACAAATACCTAACATTTAACACGACAAAACAGCAGCAGTATAAACTCGTGAAATATCCCGAATTAGTCACAATTACGTATTAGCTTTTACGAACCTCCTGACAGTAAATTTGCTAATGAGTATCGTTAGCCTAGCTAATCGACCAACATAACTTTACCAAAGTCCCATTTTACTAGAGGGCGTCAGCAAAGCACAGTAGCCCATGTAAACACATCCAATTAATGTTTTAAAGCAGATGGTGTAGCTCCCAAGGGCTCGTGTAAAACGTTAGCATGCTGATAGGCGTATTTGGCTCCTAACAAAATGATAGCAACAACCGGTTGGCAAATTTTGAAAAACACATTGAAGCAACCGAGCTAAGGGGATAATAAACACCGGGTTACACAGATGATCCGCACGTCTTAAATGGTCATGCTGAAATTGGCGTCAACTTTACATGACATAGGAATCCGCTTCTAGTAAACTCCAAGAAGACCTCCGCCTTAACGAAAGCATAGGATGCCAGTCACGCAGCAGATCTTGCAACAGTGCATGAGCTAGAATATCCATGCAAAAAACAACCGTGCAAAACGTTTTAAGCAGGGCAAGCCTAGGTTAGCCTCGGCATGGCTAGCAGCAGCAGGGCATGGCAGAATGACAGCAAATTTTTTTTAACACAAGCCGTAAGCAACAAAGAGCAGCGCATCAGCATTCAAGCTAGCCGACCATGGTCATCTATGATAAGAGTTTCCTGACAGAAATTGCTCTGCGTACGTTAAAACATTTGTGACGCTCATTTCTGATCGGAGGCTGAAAGGAGGTCACTAAAGACCTTAACAAGGGCTGTCTCTGTGCTGTGATGGGGCCTGAACCCAGACTGAAGACTTTCATAAGTATTATTAATACTACGTTACTACCGTTGTGTAAAAACATTACTAGACTGCTTCATGAATGATCTAACGTAAAACACGTATATTATCTTCTACGGGGTTTCCTGCCCTTTAAAATGAAGTAAAATATGTTATGTTCGAGCGACTGGGAACGGCGCTGTGTCCACGCGAAACGACAGCCCATAGGGCAATCGTGGTGTGCGCACTCGGCCACATGACACTGCAGACAGGATAAGATTGCGTCTGTGGCCATTTTTACTGAGCTTATCCTGAAAGGGATAGACTGGATTGCTGTACAGGTACGTTTTTAGCCTATCCAGATGATATATAGCCACGTGTAGCGATTTTGTTAGCTGTATGTACGTCATAGGCTAGCTTTTCTCTTTACGCGTATGTGGTTTGCTGCATGGTGTAATTGCGCTGGTCATATGTCTTTGCTGCTTCAACGATTATGATTATTTTATACATTTATACCCGAATGTGGCAAGCAACGGTGGAAAGATGAGCGTTTATTTCACGGTTGCTCAGCTTTTGGAGGTGCTGCACCGCAGTGATTCTGGAGATGAAGAAGTCAGTCCTCAGGCATAGCTATGACTCTGTGGCATGGAACCTGGACATGTAAGTGTTTTTAAAAATATATAATACAAATTCTAATTACTATTGTTATTATTATCATCATCGTCATCATAATCATCAACAGTATGGAGCGCTATTATCTAGAGTATTTTTAGTTTGGTGATAAATGGATTCTCACAGAAGTTCGCTAGTTAGCTTCTATGTTGTCACAGGCTGGAGAGGAGCTCATGGCTGCTAAGGGGGTTTGTTTTGTAGCGTTCATTCACAGTTTCTTTGTGTAGCAACCAACACAAGGGCTAGTTCATGCATGAAACTACATCCATTCTCAGTACTTTATTTCACGGTTCAGTCAAGACATTACAGTATTATAATAATGTAATTTAGTTTGTGCAAGCTGACAAACTAATTCATAAATCCTAGTTAGCTACGATTGCTAATTATGTTGGAGCTAATATCAGACGTACTGTAGATGTAAGCTTTTTAAATGTATATACTGTATACGTGTGTATACGCGCGCGTGTGTGTGTGTATATATATATATATATATATATATATATTATATATCTGTGTGTGTATATATTATTATTTTTTTTGTTTGTTTTTTTTTGTTTTTTCACTTCATTGTAATACGTGCCATATGTCCTTTTGAGATAATTAGTGTTCTCATTTTTTAGTGATTCTACTTAGTAATGTACTTGAATCTGTCTTTTTCAGGGAGGATAGTGAAGACACCCCTCCCCCACCTGACAGCTAGGAGTAGGAGGTGGTAACAGGCAGGTTTGCCAAATAAATTGATGTATAATTAATTACTTTTGCTGTAAAAAGTAAATATGGGGCTCTGGTAAATCTAATTTTGAAGTACAGTGCCATTTTAAAAGTAAAGCAGATTGGTTGGATAACATTAGGGTAAGTAATCCTTTTCGGAGAGGTATTTCGGCACGTTTGGGCACGCTTTGTAAGAGAATACCCTCATACACATAAACATAAAACATGTGTAGGTTAATTTTCTTCACATTTTGTATTACAAAAACTGTTTTAAAAGAAAAATAAAGTTTTCTGATGATTGACATGCCTAGACAGAAAGATATGCACATGTTTTATTTTTAGATAGGTTTGGATAGCTTTTGGGACACCTGGGCCCCATTTTGGGAAAAAATACCAATGGATAAAGAAAACCTGTAGATATCTTTACCAAATTATATACACAAGTGGAAAACATATCAGTGCACTAGTATAAGCAATTCTGGCTTGCCCCAGTACTTTGAAATTGAGATATTCAGTGATAAACTATAAAAACACAAGGCGTTTTGTACTTTTTTTTGTATTCTTATGTGTATTTTGTATAAACTGTATGTGACCACTTTGACATACATTTATTCTGTTGCAAATTTCTGAATGGTACAAGGCTCTTCTTTCATTCAAACTTTGAGCCATGGATGTGCAGTGAATAGTTTTTGAGATATTGGAACTTAATTGACACTAGTAAAATCTAGACGAAAATTGGGTCAAATGGGCCAAAGTAAACAGGGTTAATGATGTAAAGCAAGGTACACCCAATACTGGAAGGAGTTCCTTATGTCACGAACCAAACACGGGCTGAACCCAAGAGCAACGACCAGGAGGCAGAAAAACAGAAAGGGGTTTTTATTAGAAGCTTTGGGGTAGTCCCAAGCTGTACATAAAATAAAACACAATTGAAACACAGGAGTGAGGGAGTCCACAGCGAACTGCTCCAAGCCGGAGCTGGACCTTGATCACCCCTGGAAGTTCCAAGCCGGAACTGGACTTTAAACAGGAGGCGAGTTCCAAACCGGAACTGGACTGGTACTGGACCGGGAGGTCCACTCAGGAACTGGATCACGGGAACGGCGGGTCTGTTCCAAACCGGAACTGGACTTTAAACAGAAGGTGAGTTCCAAACCGGAACTGGACTGGTACTGGACCGGGAGGTCCACTCAGGAACTGGATCACGGGAACGGCGGGTTTGTTCCAAACCGGAACTGGACTTTAAACAGAAGGTGAGTTCCAAACCGGAACTGGACTGGTACTGGACCGGGAGGTCCACTCTGGAACTGGATCACAGGAACGACGGTTTTGTTCCAAACCGGAACTGGACTTTAAACAGGAGGTGAGTTCCGAACCGGAACTGGACTGGTACTGGACCGGGAGGTCCACTCAGGAACTGGATCACAGGAACGACGGGTTTGTTCCAAACCGGAACTGGACTTTAAGCAGGAGGTGAGTTCCGAACCGGAACTGGACTGGAACTGGACCGGGAGGTCCACTCAGGAACTGGATCACGGGAACGAGGGGTTTGTTCCAAACCGGAACTGGACTTTAGACAGGAGGTGAGTTCCGAACCGGAACTGGACTGGTACTGGACCGGGAGGTCCGACAGGTACTGGGCTGGATACAGAGGTAGGTAAACGACAGGGCACGGCAGGGTAGAGCTGTGTGGCGGAGCTCAGGTGGGACCGGTTGGGGTAGCTGGGTCACAGAGGAGCCTGGGACCGTAACCGCAGCAATGGAGGTAGCCACGGCCGGACAGGAACCACTGCAGGATAGCGAGGCAGAACACCCAACTGCGGGCGCCACGTGAGCTGGGATTGGAGGTACCGCAACACACACAGGGAGACTAACAGCTACAGGCTGGTAAGTGCAGGAACAGCTGGTAATTTAAGGGAGACAGGTTAGAGGCACAGCACACAGCAAAAAGACAGGGCTGGATAGCTACCAGACAGGAGGTTCGGAAACCTGAGAAGCTTAAAGGGAAAAAACCCACAACGAAGCATTCAGTTAAACAGGACTTGAAACCAGGAGACCAGGAAACAAACGAAGTACGTTAACGAACTGGCGCCGACTAGCAGCCAGACGGGGGTTTAAGTAGGGGAGTGAAATTGAAACCAATAACGAAAGCGTGAGGAATGTAACCGAGAGTGATTGATTAATTAACAGGTGAGGAATGCATGCCACGAGAGGGAAAAGAGATAGGTAGAAACCAAAGTGGGGGACAGCGTGAAACAGACAGAAGGGGACACGCCCAGCCTGTAGCAAAGGGGAAAACATGGACAAGGGAATCCAACATGACACGGGAGGAAAGGGAAAAACATGGAAAACGGACAGGAAGGGAACGGAACGTTACAGTACCCCCCCCTCAATGGACGCCACCTGGCGTACCTGGAGGCCTAGTCTTGTCCGGGAACAGGTTGTGAAAGTCACGGATGAGAGAGTGGTCCAGAATGAGGCTCTTGTGGAGCCAGGACCGCTCCTCCGGGCCATAACCCTTCCAGTCGACTAAGTACTGGAAGCCCCGGCCCTTACGGCGAATGTCGATTATCCGGCTCACCGTGTAGGCCGGGGCGTTGTCGATGATCCGGGATGGGGGAGGAGTGACAGGCTTGATCTGGCTAACATGGAATACAGGGTGAACCTTGAGGGAGACAGGGAGGGAGAGTTTAACAGAAACAGGGTTGACCAGGCAAACAATAGAGAAGGGACCAATAAAACGGGGTTGGAGTTTTTTAGATGAAGAGGGGAGGGGAATATTGGCTGTGGACAGCCAGACCTGCTGACCGGCCCTGTACTGAGGGGCTGCGGTTCTGTGAAGGTCCGCCAGGCGCTGGGAACGGGAATTGGAGCGAAGGAGTGCGGTGCGTGTAAGTCTCCACATGCGCTTGCATCTGAGGAGGTGAGACTTAACAGAGGGAACTGCCACCTCAACTTCCTGGGCCGACAGGAGGGGAGGTTGGTACCCCAAGGAGCATTCGAAGGGGGACATCCCTGTGGATGCGCACTTAAGGGAGTTATGCGCATACTCCACCCAAGGGAGAAAACGGCTCCAGGAAGCGGGGTTACGAGCAGTAACACACCGCAGGGCGGCCCCCAGGTCCTGGTTGGCCCTCTCCGCCTGGCCGTTAGACTGGGGATGTAACCCTGACGACAAACTAGCCGAAGCACCCAGGGCCACACAGAACGCCTTCCATACCTGGGAGGAGAATTGGGGCCCACGGTCCGAAACAATGTCGGAGGGGATCCCGTGCAGCCTGACCACGTGCAGCACCAGGAGCTCTGCAGTTTCGAGGGCGGACGGGAGCTTGGGAAGAGGGATAAAGTGAACCGCCTTGGAGAACCGGTCCACAATTGTCAGGATGGTAGTGTTGCCTTCTGACAACGGCAGACCGGTGACGAAGTCAACGCCAATGTGACTCCAAGGACGGCCCGGGACAGGGAGGGGGTGGAGAAAACCGGAGGGAGGCTGGTGGGATGCCTTGCTCCTGGCGCAAACAGGGCAGGCCAGGACGAAGGCACGGGTATCCCCCATGAGGGTGGGCCACCAAAAACTCCTCCTGACAAGGGCGATGGTTCTGGCAACACCTGGGTGACAAGCCAGACAGGAGGCGTGAACCCATTCAAGGACCTGGGAGCGGACGGAATCGGGCACAAAAAGAGAGGAGTTAGGGTTATTGCGGGGATCCGGTTGGGAAGCCTGGGCGGCCCTCACGATCTCCTCGATCTCCCAGGAAACCGCAGCCACAACACAGGATGCCGGTAGAATGGGCTCCGGATCAGCAGGACTGGAGGGAAGGGAAAAAATACGGGACAAGGCATCTGCCTTGGTATTACGGGAGCCGGGGCGGAAAGTAACAGAAAAATTAAAGCGGGCAAAAAACAGAGACCATCTAGCCTGACGGGCATTAAGCCTTTTGGCCGACCTGATATAAATCAAATTTTGATGGTCCGTGAGAACAATAAACGGGTTACCTGCCCCCTCCAGCCAGTGACGCCACTCCTCCAGTGCCAGTTTTATGGCAAGAAGTTCCCGATCCCCGACATCATAATTGCGCTCCGCGGAGGACAGTCTCCGGGAGAAGAATGCGCAGGGATGGAGTTTGTTGTCCAAGGCGGCTCGCTGAGACAGAATGGCCCCCACACCGGTGTCGGAGGCATCAACCTCGATGGTAAACTGACGGGTGGTGTCGGGGTGACAGAGAATAGGGGCTGTGGAGAACCGAACCTTGAGCTGTTCAAAGGCCAGCTGGGCCTCGGAATTCCAGCAAAAGGGAATGGACGTGGAGGTGAGCTTGGTAAGGGGGGCAGCAATGACACTGTAATTCCGAATGAATCGACGATAAAAGTTAGCGAAGCCGAGGAACTGTTGGAGGTGCTTACGTGAGGAGGGTTGGGGCCATTCTGTCACCGCCTTGACCTTAGCAGGGTCCGCCCGGATACTGCCCTCCTCGATGATGAAGCCGAGGAACGGGACGGATGAAGCATGAAACGAGCACCTCTCGGCCTTCACAAAGAGCTGGTTCTCCAGCAGGACCTGGTACGAAACCGACGTTGGCGCTCCTCGGCGTCCACCGAGACCCTGCCCAGTTGCATGGGCTCCTCCTCGGAGACCACGGAAGAGACTCTCGGCCCCTTAAAGGGAGAGTGTTGACGAACACAAGAAGAGTCGGAGGGCGGAAGACGGACGGGATTCTTCCCTCGCTCACGGGCCCGGATTCTGAGACGGTTGTCTATGGCTATCGCCAAGCTGATGAGGCTGTTGAGGGAGTTGGACTCCTCCCGGGTAGCGAGCTGGTCCTTAAGCTCCTCACTGAGGGCCTGACGAAAGGCCCCCTGAAGGGAGGTGTCGTTCCATCCGGACTCAGCAGCGAGGGTGCGGAACTGGATAGCCATCTCCGGCACACTGTGGCTGCCCTGACGAACCTGAAGCAGGCGCTGGGTTGCGTCTCGCCCACAGACTGGGTGGTCGAAGACGCGCCGCATCTCCGAGGTAAAAGTAGCAAAGTTGTTGCACGTAGGAGATTGACTGTCCCAAATAGATGTGGCCCACTCCAGGGCACTGCCTCCCAGGCTGCTCATAATGAAGGCGATTTTGCATGGATCGGAGGCGAAGGAAGTGGGCTGCATGCGAAAGACGATGTCGCATTTCATTAAAAACTCGCGGCACCTCCCCAGCCCCCCGCGGTATAATTCGGGGTGTTGAACTCTGGGTTCCCGGCTAGGAGGGGGAACCGGAACCTCGGGAGGCAGTTCAGGAGTTGGAGGGGTCGGACCCACAGGGATCCGAGGAAGAGGCTGGTGAAGCGAAAGCTGAGCGACCTGCTCCGTGATGCCCCTCAGCACCTCCAGAACGTCATCCAAACGACGGCCCTGTTGGTCGCTGACCGCAGTTTGGCAGGAGAAGGCGTGGCGAATCTGCTCGAGGTCGGCTGGGTCCATGTTTTTTGGCCAGTTCGTTCTGTCACGAACCAAACACGGGCTGAACCCAAGAGCAACGACCAGGAGGCAGAAAAACAGAAAGGGGTTTTTATTAGAAGCTTTGGGGTAGTCCCAAGCTGTACATAAAATAAAACACAATTGAAACACAGGAGTGAGGGAGTCCACAGCGAACTGCTCCAAGCCGGAGCTGGACCTTGATCACCCCTGGAAGTTCCAAGCCGGAACTGGACTTTAAACAGGAGGCGAGTTCCAAACCGGAACTGGACTGGTACTGGACCGGGAGGTCCACTCAGGAACTGGATCACGGGAACGGCGGGTTTGTTCCAAACCGGAACTGGACTTTAAACAGAAGGTGAGTTCCAAACCGGAACTGGACTGGTACTGGACCGGGAGGTCCACTCTGGAACTGGATCACAGGAACGACGGGTTTGTTCCAAACCGGAACTGGACTTTAAGCAGGAGGTGAGTTCCGAACCGGAACTGGACTGGAACTGGACCAGGAGGTCCACTCAGGAACTGGATCACGGGAACGAGGGGTTTGTTCCAAACCGGAACTGGACTTTAGACAGGAGGTGAGTTCCGAACCGGAACTGGACTGGTACTGGACCGGGAGGTCCGACAGGTACTGGGCTGGATACAGAGGTAGGTAAACGACAGGGCACGGCAGGGTAGAGCTGTGTGGCGGAGCTCAGGTGGGACCGGTTGGGGTAGCTGGGTCACAGAGGAGCCTGGGACCGTAACCGCAGCAATGGAGGTAGCCACGGCCGGACAGGAACCACTGCAGGATAGCGAGGCAGAACACCCAACTGCGGGCGCCACGTGAGCTGGGATTGGAGGTACCGCAACACACACAGGGAGACTAACAGCTACAGGCTGGTAAGTGCAGGAACAGCTGGTAATTTAAGGGAGACAGGTTAGAGGCACAGCATACAGCAAAAAGACAGGGCTGGATAGCTACCAGACAGGAGGTTCGGAAACCTGAGAAGCTTAAGGCCGCGATCACACCGGATCCGCTTTAACAGCTGGGGGCGCCTTTTCGAATAGTTTTCAATGAGTTTGAAGCGTTTTCCACGCTGCTTTTGCGCCCCGGGCGCCTCGCGTTTATCCGCTCCAGGCGCCTCGCTGTTTTTCGAAAAATGCTCGGTGCGCACAGGGTTGAAAATATCTCAACTTGAAGCGCTCTGAGGAAAAATGCGCGCCACGTCACTGTCATTCTTTTCCCCTCTGTCCAATTGCACGAAAGTAGAGGCGGACCTTGATTCTCCCTGTCGGTTCCGTGTAAACGAAGACGATTGAGGAAAAAAATGGTAACGTTAGTTGCCATTTCAGCCTACCAGGAGTTATATGATTTCAATAATCGTGAATACCATGATAAAAATAAGCGATCCAAGGCACTCCGCTTATTCGCGGCTTTTTAAAGACAAATAACGAAGCAAACTTTCGGGTAAATTTAGTTCGCTAACACCGTTAACAACGTCAGCTAAGTGACTGACAGGAACGGAGTTCGGTTGCCTAGCAACAGCAAAAAAGACGCCTCCAACTGCTTTTTCAGAGTAGGCTTTCGTAAAATCAAGACAGGTAGTGCTCCTCGCGTTTTCAAGCCTACAAAGCGCGTCCGGTGTGATCGCGGCCTAAAGGGAAAAAACCCACAATGAAGCATTCAGTTAAACAGGACTTGAAACCAGGAGACCAGGAAACAAACGAAGTACGTTAACGAACTGGCGCCGACTAGCAGCCAGACGGGGGTTTAAGTAGGGGAGTGAAATTGAAACCAATAACGAAAGCGTGAGGAATGTAACCGAGAGTGATTGATTAATTAACAGGTGAGGAATGCATGCCACGAGAGGGAAAAGAGATAGGTAGAAACCAAAGTGGGGGACAGCGTGCAACAGACAGAAGGGGACATGCCCAGCCTGTAGTAAAGGGGAAAACATGGACAAGGGAATCCAACATGACACGGGAGGAAAGAGAAAAACATGGAAAACGGACAGGAAGGGAACGGAACGTTACACCTTAAGTAATGTGGTTGGTTGGGGATCCAAAAGACAACTTGAGGATTTTGAGGACACCAGCTTAAAAAATGTTCATGGGATATAGGCAGGAATGCTTCAAGGGTCACTACACAATTTGGCTCCTCCCAAACTTGTTTCTGTAATGGAGATGAGTGCAAGGGGAGATCTGTCAGTGTAAGTGTGAGATTGGCAGGAAGAGAGATTTTGTGTCTTCTATTCCAGATGTGCCAGTAATTTTGTTTCTAATGGTTTCTATCTTTCCAGTGAAGTGTGTCATAAACTTGTCACAAGTGAAATGAGTGGGAGCATTTTTAGACAGTGCTGATTGGCTTTTAGTCAATTTTGCAACAGTATCAAATTTGGGGTTGTTCTTATTTACTTCAATAAGGTTAGAGAAGTAGGCGGTTCTAGCTGAAGTGCCTGTTTGTATTGGGATAAACTAAACAGACAAGAAATCTGACAAGAAATTGCCAACTTCCAGAATGAACATTGCATATGGGCCAGGGGGTCTGTATATAGTTACACAAAGAAACGGTTTTGTAGATACCAGCGCAAAGTTCATAACCATAACCTCAAAAGATGAAAACATACCCAGTTTTGAGTATATGATTGAATGTAGCATTAAAAATCAGAGCATCATCCCCACCTTTACCAATTGCATGTGGGGTCTGACTGCTGGTGTAGCCTGGAGGAGAAGCCTCATTTAGGGGACTGTACTCAGGCTTGAGCCATGTTTCAGTGAGGGACAGGGGATCAAAATTGTAATCAGTGATTAGCTCATTAATAAGAATTGCCTTGGTGGAGAATGATCTAATATTAAGTAGGCTGAACATGATGTGTGTCCTACGGTTAGACAGTTTTTGCTGTATTTTTTGCTGCAGGGTAGTAGGCATTAGTGTTGATGAGATTGTTTTGACATACACCTCTATGGGTTCTAGTCATGCTATGTCCAAGATGGGAAATAGAGACAGTCTCAATACAATACATACCAGGCACTTGGAGAGAGCTAGTGTTGGACGTGTGGAGAGGGGAGAGTGACTGAGGTATGAGCTCTGATGTTAAGTAGTTGAGGTAATGGTAGGGTGAGCTAACAGAACCAGTGGGATGAAAACTGTGGATACTGGACATGGGAAGTCAATAGTTGTCATAGTTAAGGGTATAGGTTAAGTTCTGAGAGAGCAAGTGAGCACCAGTATAGCTGGGGTGGAGCCCATCACGTGTCAGTAGGTGAGGTTGTCCCCAGAAGGTTGGCCAGGTATTCACAAAGTGCAAATTATGAGAGGAACACCAGTTTGAGAGCCACTGGTTAAGGGAGGTGCGCCTGCTGTGAATCTTGTCACTCCTGAGGACAGGCAGTGGGCCAGAGAAGATTACCGGTTTGCTCAGCTTCTTTGCCTGCTTATAGACAGAGGCAAAATTTAACTTTGTAATCTCTGATTGCCTCATGCGAACATCATTAGTGCCCACATGAATGACAATCTTCGAAAAATGTTTCTTGCCCTAAGTCAGAACCTTTAAATTAGCCTCTATATCAGGGGCTCTAGCACCAGGAAGACAGGTTACAATGGCAGCAGTAGGAGACTGAAATTGAACGTTCCTCAGGATGGAATCCCCAATCACCAATGCCTTCTAAGTAGGTTAGTCCGTAAGAGAGATGAGATTCTTGGGAGAATGAAGGGGGTCACTGAGGGGGGAATACCTGTTTGAGGTGTGGACAGTGTAGTTAATAGATACACAGGGACATTTTGGGACTTTGGCTTTCTGGACTGGGCCCCCTGCGGAGTCATTCACAATTCACATTCCTGATCAACTGAGGCACAATGGAGTGTCTGTCCCCTTCTTCATGTGACTCTGAGATGAACATAGACTGCTTGATCAATCAGGCGCCAATTTGTGCAGGAACACCCCCCCCCCCTCTTTTGAGTAGGAGAGGGGAGACCCAAATTTAACACACACATAAACACACACACACACACCCTGAGGTGATTGTAAATAGCTGATCTGTGTTTCATTGATGGTTCCAAGGAAATTAGCTAATCTATTGTATGGGTGCCCTAAAGCCATCTACCAATTGGGATCAAAGGAATTTTGACCATAATAACCCAAGGAACTTTACCAACTTTGACGCCTACCAGACACACCACTGAAACCCTGACGGACTTCTGCGTTTCCCAACCCGCATCTCGTCTGATCACCGAGACAGAGTTGGCCTGCCACCGTCCGCAAAAATAAACCAAGCTGGTTTATTTTCAACAGCTGTTTTGAAGACACGTTTCTTCAAAATGTTCCTCTACTGTCTCCCTTGCGGCTGGACCCAAGTGGAGATCTGTGCACTTCTACGTTGACCTGACTGGAAACCTGTCGTGACCTGACATCGGTGAAGAAGTCTCCAGGAGTCCACGCACCTGCCGGGACCTTGGACCAGCTGACGAGCTGACATCACTTATGGAATCAGTACTGGCCTCCCTTTTTTACCGTTAAGTATTGAAAGGCATTTTATTTAGCACTGAGATCAATTGATAGGCTAGCATAAAACCTGTAATACCCAGTTGAGGTCATTTTACTGCTGGTTCCTACTGTTGTTTGTATTCTGTTTTGCTATGCACGTTACATTTACATTTACATTTTAGTCATTAGGCAGACGCTCTTATCCAGAGCGACGTACATTAGTACATTTTCCAACTTGGAACAAGTGCGTTAAAACAACCCTAAAAGGTAAATACGATTTCAAACACCGACGTTACGGTCGGGAATAGCCAGTTTCCCTGACCTTATAGTTTTACACTGTTAAAACTTTATATTTATGAGACTGATAAAACAAGCTAACCACAAAATATAGTTTAGCGTGTCATTAACCCATAACACAAACTAACCTTTGTTAATGGTAGGACTGTTAGCTTCTATATTTAGCCGTCACAAATGATAATTTCCTCTGATTAAGATTAAGTCATAGAATATATTCCTCATGTTACATCAATTATTGGTGGTCAAAATCACTAAACATGGCGGCGCCCCCATTGCAAATTGGAAACGCGTATATATTTATTTCGAAAACCACTGATCAAATCCGCTCCAAAAGTTAATGGGTTCGTCCTTGGCCCATACTACACATACATACTATACTACACACAAATTGGTCTGGTAGTTTTTACGTAATTCTGCCCACAAACAAACAAACAAACTCACCCACACCACCGAAAACAATAAATCATGTTTATTGTTTATTAAAATTGTCAAAATGTATCTTCTATTGAGATTTTATTATACTCTAGGCCTACTAAATGATCTCTGATAGCCTACAAAGAAGGACAAATGGATCAAACACCATGCAAGATTACTGCTGTCAGTCCTGTCATATTTAACTTTTCATTTCATTTTGACATGGAAAATATTTACCCATACATACTCTGTCTGCCCATGGTATGAGCTTCCCCTGCAGAGTCAGTAGTAAAAGCACTTCAATAATCCCAACAAATCTTCAAAACTAATTCCAACTGCTTATCAATGTATACCTGATTTTACGGTACATGCATCAACATGCAGCATGGGCGGAGGGATGCACTCTGAGCGACCTTTCTAGTTATTTCTATTATTCACATATTCATAGTTGTAGCCAATAAAAGATATGTAATTTTTCCAACCCATTGTCATGTCTACATTATTTCATTAAGTTGGGCTCTACTGACGTATAGAATTCTAATTGAGTGTTGAACTTAATTAATTCTGAATAAAAGTGACCAAACCTCACTACAACAGGATGAGTCTGATAAGACTTAGGATGGCAGCTATTCTTCCTACGTACAGGCAGAAGATCAGCTTACCGAGATGACCGAGTCAGTTGCACTCGAGGTGTGCCAGAAAAGGGCAGATGTCGGCTTGAAGTAGGTAGATGGTCATTTGCGGTAGATGGATGGTTGAGTAGCTGGGACTGAGGATTAGGGTTCTTGGGCTTGGAGGAAGGAATAGCCTGTGGTAGAGATTGAGATGACTGAATGGCACGGATGTTTAAGGCGGGAAGATCTGGCTCAGCAGGGGACAGGAATGTTTCAAGAAATTGTTCACTTTCATGAATTTGGTGGAAGGTTTTTATACGTTACTCAAGGGTTGCTTTTGCTTTAATTAGAGCAGCCATATTAACACACCTCTTGCAGAGACCCTCACTATTTAACTGGACAACTTTGCCTCAACCATATCATAACCATATCACTCCTTACAGGGAGAGGGGGAAGACATGGTTTGAAAGTAAATTCAAAACTATGATAAAAGTGTAAAACAGTAATAAAAGGATTCAAATAGTGCAGTGATAAAATTACATAAAATTGATTATAAAGGTAAAACAAGCAAAAAGTGTTAAAAACAACACAGAAATTAACAGGTATATGAGAGCACATAGAAAGGTGGATATAACTATATAAAATGTACAGTTAAGAATGGTAAATTGTCATAAAAGTCAAATATTTTAGCAGACAAATTAGCAAGCCATCCATAAGGCCTCCCTGTCTGATTGCCTCATCCTGTGGAGAACCCTCTACAGTTCTGCAGAGGCCTCCTCGGTTTCTGCTCCTGAGCCTGAGCAGGAGAGGCAGCCAGGGCCAGGGAGCAAGAGGGAGGACCCTGTCCTTCAGTTTTTAGAGTGGGAGGTGTCATGGAAATGTTCCCTTTTTCACACAGTGAGCAAGTCTGTCCAAACAGAACCACAACAAACCCGTATTTGTAAGACCTTTAGTTTATTTGCAAACACGGCAAAAGAATGAGAGAGGCTTACCAGATCTCTGACTTGAAACAGAAGATACAGAAGACATTTATACACAATCCTTACTGATTTGCCACAAGGGGCGGATTTCTACTTAATCAAGTAATAATACAGAAAGACAGTGGTGTTAAATTTTCTGGTGTTTAGACTATAGATAACCCTTAACCTTGCCACCGGGTCAGGAATGTTCTACAGAAACAACAAAAACATCAATCTCACAGACTGCCTGTCTCTTTCAGAGATGAAAGATAAAGTACAAAGAAGGCCAAGCTCATGTGTTTGCATAGAATATGTTTAATTACTTAATTCAATATAATTTATCTACTAATAATCAAAACTATAATAAATGTTTAATAATCATGTGATTGTCTCTATGTTAATACACACACATTGTAAAACAGAAAATTCCTTCACATTTCCCTCCTTTTATCATTCTATGATAACAAACAATTTTCTGATACAATCTACTTAATCAGTTAGTAAGTCATTCAGTTTAATAACACTATGAATGATTTCATGATTATAAGGATTATTACAATGGTCATATGTGGATATGTGCGATGCATTACTCCAATAACCCAGGGGGAATCGAAAAACCGGCAGACTCAGGACTTGTTGTCATGGTTTATGACCCTTTTCCCTTGCGGTCGTGTTCCTCGGTCACCACTAGTGGGCACTGCTTCGTTGGTGGGGTTTTGGCTCAGTTTCTTCTTCCCGCGAAGAAGTTCTCATCAATGTTGCACAGCTGCACATGGTTGCCGGTGAGCTATTTAAGCCCATGTTCCTTCTGTTCTGGGCTTCGATATTAATTGTGGTTTGTGATTGTTGAGTGTGAAGGTTTGTTGCTTGTGCTGTTTTGTGTGTGGTTTATTTAGCCCTTTTAAAGTTTTAGCCAGTAGGTAGTGATGGCGAAATGAGGCTTCCTGAAGCACTGAGGCTTTGCAGCCAATTGTATCGCAAATAGATTCATTACTCGAAGCCTCATTCAACACAATGTACACTAGTGACACCTGCTGGTAAAAGTAATTTAGAGCAACAAAATCATTACAAATTCCACCCCAGGTTCAAAATAACGAAGTTGCCGCGAGCTAACAACAAGCGACCCTTTAGCTCACTGGTAACGCGTCGGACTTCAGAGTCTTTTCTGTAAGAGAAAGTATCTGTTCAAAACCCCGCTCAGGCGATACACATACTAACATACTCATAATTTATATTTGTAACTGTCATTAGGCTAGATTTGTTTTATACTAAGATATATTATAAAATAATATATGTAATAATATTATATTAACTTTCAAAATGAAAAAAACAGGAAGATTGATATAAAGGAGGGACAACATTTGTGTGGGGTTCTATTGAACAGTAAAAGTGTTTCTGGTCTGAGACTGGGAGTGCTTCTGTAACCAGGCAGTGAAAGTGAATGTGCTTCAGTATGGGCAGTCTAAGGGAAGGTGCTTTTGTGACTGAAAAGGGAGGTTTTTATTGATTTTTATTAACGGCCTCATCAAGTTCTTGCTTTCTGGAACCTATGGCAAAATAACAATATGCAAATGTATTTTTATCAACATGTATGTCAGTATGATTATGATAAAGCAACCATAACTGTTATTAAAAAGCAAAATAAATAAATAACCTCCGCTGGTTTCTTGCTCATTGGCAGGTGCATTTTCATGCATTGCCCGATAATGCCTGGACGAGGTATTATTGCTGTAAGCCAGCTCCTTTAGGGACAGCAAGCACTTTACCTTCAAAATTAAATAATATGCCATTTGAGAATGCAGATGATAATGATAATAAGAAAGAATAAGCAATAACAATCAAATCATAATAATATTAAACAAATCGTAATAATCTGCTGTAGTTACGTTAAAATAACAACCAACGAACTACATGCACAGTCGATTGCTAGCCCAGTGTTCGAATAGCGTTTCAGTGTGTTTTTATATCTACACCACTTAGGCCTGCCTTATTTGGAGATATCGGGTCAAAATATTCCCAAGCAGGAGAAGATTTTCGCTTCCATGCAGGTTCCATTAGCCTATTTTTGTACAAAAATGACAAAACTGTAGAAAAGTTGTACAAAAAAAATAAATAAAAATCCTCAAAAAATCCTCCAAAAACTTTCAATACCAATAATATCAATAATAACAAACTCTCCGCAACAACCCTCGAAATAAGGGGGGTATCGCTCCTTTATATCTACAATTCAAAACCCCTAATTCCGCCCAAAACGCAAAAGAAACCGATCACAAGGTTCTACAGCACCCGAGGCCTCGTTTGTCATCGATCACGTGCTTCTCTAAAAGTGATACAAGCTTCGGTGCGAGGCTTCTGTAGAAACTGCCCTACGTACTCGACACACAGCTCGGAGCTTCGGTATCATCCGTAACATCACTACCAGTAGGTAAGTTTGATCTAGTGTTTTTAAGGAGACCATTTTGCTCCGTTGTGCTTTTATTGGAGTTTTGCGGTACTGGCCTTCGTGCTTTGAGCTTCAGGTTGAATTCCTGTTTTGTGTGCTCATTTCGGTCGCCGCTTTCTGGTCTGTCCTTTGTTTGTCGTTTTACCTAGATCGTTTGCCATTCTGTCTCTTTCTCCTCTCTCTATCTGCTGTCTTTTGTGATGGCAAGAGGAGTTTGTTTATTAAGAGACAGGGTGTTTTATCTTACTGACTTTAGGGCTCTATTTATTCTTAGAGGCAGGGCTGGTACTTTCTATTGAGCTTGCATTAATCAGATAACCGATAATTCTGGTGCAGCTGTCCTCTCGTCCCTGTGTGCCTTTTATCCTTATATGGAGTTTGACGATTTTGTTCGGAACTGTAGTTCTGTTTCGTCTGTCGATGCATGTCTTGTACCTTTTATCCTTATATGGAGTTTGACGATTCTGTTTGGAACTGTAGTTCTGTTTCGTCTGTCGGTGCATGACTTGTGTCTTTATCCTTATATGGAGTTTGACGATTTTGTTCGGAACTGTAGTTCTGTTTCATCTGTCGGCGCATGTCTTCCTGTGGGGAGGATTGGGCGATGTTGTGGACATGTTTGCGTGTGACTGCGAGCCTCATAATAGCCTTGGAACATTAATTGTTGGTTCTCTCGCCTTGTTACATTTCCCTTTGCTGAGAGGCTTGGGCGTGTGTTTTCTATTTAAGCTAGTCATTCTGCTAGTAAAGTTATGGGACTGTGGTGCTCCGTCGGCTCTCCTGTAAAATGTTTCTCCCCCCTGGGAGATCAGGAGTTTACCCCTTTATTTATGCATGTGACTGCGAGCTTATGAAACTAGCCACAGAACGTTATCTTTGTTCCTTCGCCTTCTCGTTTCATTCCTCTTTACCAAGAGGCAAGGCTTTTACTCTCTATACTCGTGTTAGTCTGTTAGCCTATAACTCCGGTGCAGCTGTCCGTTCGTACCTGTGTGCCTTTTATCCTGATATGGAGTTTGACGATTTTGTTCGGAACTGTAGTTCTGTTTCGTCTGTCGGTGCATGTCTTCCTGTGAGGAAGATTGGGCGATGTTGTGGACATGTTTGCGTTTGACTGCTAGTCTCTGAGAGTAGCCTTGGAACGTTAGATCCTGTTCTTTTCGCCTCCTGGTAATTGTAATTCACATTAGTTTTCAGTGTTTGCTGTGTGTTTTGTTTGTGCCATTGTGCTACTCGCCTGTTCTTATGCGTCTCGTTATCGAGACAGGGCGTTTTATTTCTGGCTCTCGTGTGTAACAGTGAGCCGGTCTGTAGCTGTGGCGTGTGTGTGTTCCTTGTCTTGTCTCCTTCCCTTATCTGCGGGGTTTCCCGCCTTAGTGGCCTAAGGGCTTAATGAATCCCCTTGCTGCGTTTGGCTCCTCCCACGTCACTCGTCACGCCCTATTACACTTGTGTGGGACAAAACTGGCATAAAACCAGAAAACCCAATCAAATTCTGGAAAAAATAAATTCCCCGACCCCCTTCTCCTAGGGCAGCTGAGCTTCGCTCCCGGATATCAGCAGATGCATGCAGATAGCACTCCATCAGGCATTGAATGATTCTTTTACCTTTGATTAATATAACATCTCATTATAGAGAAAACAAAATCAGAGTGGATATAGTCAAATGTATAAATCAGATTGTGCAACTACGAAATTGTTTAAAGTTCATACAGGTGAATCAGTTATAAGGAAAAGTTTACATTATAAATGTACTACTGATTATTTTAACCTCTTAATGCCAAACGCCCCCTAGCGGTCACGCCGGCGTGACGGAAATTATTACATTAAACATTTCATTAATTTAATAATATATAATAAACTGCTCACCTCAATATTTTGATTAAATATCCTTAAGATATATCCATTCCTTCTGGGAAAGTGGTTTTTAAGCCCAAAACGTCGGGATAAAACTTTGTAAATAACGTTGGAAACTCGGACCTAATTCTCAAACATGTATTGCAGCTTGATGTCACACCATAAACAATGTGCTGGTAAACTGTTCTGCTTAATTGTATTTCACAAAACTTTGGTTTGAAAAATCATTATACCTTTAGGCTTCAAGAAAAAATACTTTAAAACTTTCATACGGCTGTACATTATTTTTTTCCAATTTTAAACCGACTTGTGCTTTTTTGCACTTGATTACGACTCGTTCGGCTGTGTTCACTTTGGCGTTGTGAAACTCAGCCAGTTTCTGGAGTACCAATCCCATGGCTTAGTATATGTTAGCCAGAGTAGTTTTGAACGTGCTTGCAGAGATTTATGCAAAACCGTCGTCAATTGGGTGTATTTCTTTGACTGATAGCACAATAGGCCTATCTGAAGTGGGAAAAACCGTCTTCCACCCGCCTCCACTCTGAGTATTATTTGCTTTCCATTGGGTTTTAAAACTGTCTGTCAAATATTCCAGCGAAAAGCCAAGACTCTTATCTTTCACAGGAGCCCTCAATCAACACAAAGCAGTCGTAAAAAAAGGAAATCGAGCCGTGCGTATGAGGAAGTGGCGATCCACGCGTAATTATCGAACCAAAATGGCGCAGTGTTTTTACCTTGTAGCGTAGCTCGCTACATTCCGTTTAGCAAAGCACAATTAATTAGGTAAGGCCCGCAGTTACATTTTTTACTTTAGAGTATTTTTGATACAGTTTTTGGATAAGCCAGAAGATGTTTTTGCCGAGGGAGACTCATCCTGTCTCAGTGACGCTGAATCCACTGATGACCGAGATGATGTTGCTGACATGTAAGTTGTTTTATCATACTAACAGTGTTATGCTATAAACGCATTGAATTTCGCCATGGCAGGTAACGTCGTTAGGGCTGGTGGTATTACAGATTTTTCGATATACCAGTGTGAATTCACGCAATGCCATGCGGGTTCGTAATTACATTGTCAACTGTATTTTATTGTTTTTCATACAATTAATATTACAAATTGCACATTCCAACGGTATGATAAATAATTTATGAAGTAAACTTAGGGTGTATTGTCTGTGTTGACAAACTCGCACGTGTTACGTGGCGTTGCCAACAACACAGATGTTTGGTGTAAG
Source organism: Synaphobranchus kaupii (assembly GCA_029718625.1). Lineage (NCBI taxonomy): Eukaryota > Metazoa > Chordata > Actinopteri > Anguilliformes > Synaphobranchidae > Synaphobranchus > Synaphobranchus kaupii. The sequence continues at coordinate 62,987,875 of CM056377.1, forward strand.
CATCGAAGGAAATTTAGCTGCAATGCGTGAATCCCTGTGTTTCTTCTGTGAAGCTAACTAACCTTATATACTTATGCATAAAATCGGTCCCTCTCAGCTAAATTAATATAGATAGTATTGCCTTTACAGTGGCAAGCTAGCAAGCATCCCTGTGTTTTCCTGTCTGTTTATTATAGTTTATACGAGTATTAGGAATGGAAGTGTGTTGTTGCTGATTTGCCCACAGCTTACTGTGAACTACAGTCGACGTTCATTGCTAGGGATAGCTGCTACATTATGCGAAGGATGTGCTTTGCCTTGTCTGTTCTGTAGTGATCTTGATGTCTCTGTGCGCACTTACTGTACGTCGCTTTGGATAAAAGCGTCTGCTAAATAAATGTAATGTAATGTAATGCAAGCAAAATTACAGGTAACAAGCAGCTAGCTATCTATTTGTGTCTGAGATGAGCTACTAAAAAAAAATTTTCTTTAGTGTGAAATGGCTTCTGGAAGTGTTTAGTAAAGTCATTGTTCCACCTGAGTAAATTGTTCTGTATGCAGTACAGAAGGCTGTGCAGGTAAACAAAATGGTAATTTATGCATGGTATGAGGGAGAGAACATGATAACATGAGGGAGTACTTGTTGATTATTATTATTGTTGATTGTTGTTGTATAAGGGGGACTAATGGGTATATCAACATGGTGGACAATTCCATGGACAGGGTTAGTGGGATTTGTAATGATGCAGATTGCTCTCCTGAGGGAATGTGTAGTCTAAATGGCTTCTGTATGAATGGTTAAATAATCTCTCCTCAACCTCCACCCCCATGTTTTGATCCTTTACCTTTTTTTGTTTTTAGTTCATTTTTTTTAGCTTTTTGGACCCTGCCATTTTGTACTTTCTTTGTGTAAATACGGTAACTTCAGCAATTAGAGGCAAGGATCTTTTTATTTGTTACAGCAGGGGTGTTTTTATTTTTTATCTAGGAAACTGGTGGACTTTTGATTTTTTATCCACTGCACTTTTAGTAGTACACCTTAGTGCACTTGTATATAGTTGATATATGTTTGTCATGTATAAAGTTTTGCCTCCTAAAACCCAACCCCAACGTCCCTGTCATAGGAGGTGGCAACAGAATAAAGGACAGGACTGGCAAGCATTAATGTGTAGGGAAGTTTCATACTATTCCCATTATTCATTTGAAAACCTGTTTGCACATTCCTGGACTCATTTCTGGCTAATGGGGCTCTGGTGAAATACACAAGATTCACTGTGCTGCTACATGGGTTTTGACAGCTTTTTGTAACCTTGGGTAGTTAGTTGTGTAATATGCAGAACACCAAGAACACGTCTAAAAATGAACTTTTATTGCCAATATTGACAAATTATCTCATTTTATTGTAAAAACCTAAAAAATAAATCATATTGAGACCTTTCTGGAACATTGCCATTTTTGGCACATTTGGCACCATTTGGCACCATTTGGATAACGAAAAAGGTTCACCTGAAAAAAACCCTGTAAAATTTGAATGGTTTGAGATATTGACACCAGATTGTTACCAGAGGTAGGCAGCATATTGATGAATCAGATAGAGGAGTCATTTCCTTGATTGCATTTGTAGCTCCCCAGGTAAAAATTCTTAAACTTGAATGTAGGTACCCGTTTTTTCGTTTTTTTATATTTTCTGTACATAAATTGTTGTAGTTAAGTATCAAAAACTGGATTTCTATGAGTTCTCACTGCTTAGTCGTAATACTGCAGGTGTCTGCTTTAATAAAAGCCATGAACCATATTTGTACCATTTATAGTTTTTGAGATAACCACCTTTGTTTGTCACTAGTGAAAACAGGCAAAATTTGGCCTATTTTGCCCTCGGTAGGAAGAGGTTAACATACATAAAATCACTACTATCAATAGTAAGTATGAAAGAAAAATAAAGAAAACCATCATGTAATGGAGACTTATGCACTGTAGGATATCTAATATTTAGATATAAGTAACCCAATCAGGACAGGGATGCTCTCCCTGTAAAGATATTTTCTGTAGCCGCAGAAAAAGAAGTTGGTCAGTTTTGGAGTTTGTTTGGAGAAGAAGTTCATCCTTTTTGGTTCCTTGTGCATTTCCTTTTGTTCCTGTTCAGCTGGAGGGCAAATAATATTGGCAATTTTTGGCTTATCTCTCTCTTTACTGGTATATTCAAATTAATGTCTGGTTTAATGTCTTCCTTTTTGTAAATTATAAGTAGTCAGCCTACATTCCTTAGTGAATGTATGATTTCAAGTCATTATTCTAATTGACTGTTTTCATTTAATAAAATTATTTAATCTCAAGACCTGATTTAGACCTTGTTTTGGCTTGTTGGTTGATCCACCAGGTTACTGTTCGACTTACCCATCAAAGAATTCGGCGATTTAATTGATGATTGTCATTTTTAATAATAATTATTAAATTAAATAACGTAAAACTTATTTTGAATGTAGGTTAAGTGAGGGGTTCTAGCATGCAATATCGTTTGTGTTCAGTATTCAGAGTGCCGAACATTTTAACAAGGGCATTGACTGTTGGAACCACTGGATTCAGAAAATACACATTTTACCTAATCCTCACTTACCCGACAGCACAACTCTTGAAATCTCAATCTTTAAACTCTTCACATTACAACACTGTCTGTTTCCCCACCAACATGTGGCGTACTTGTACCCTCCAGAGCTAGGGTCAGGAAAAGGGTAGGTCGAGGAGATGTCAGGGTGGGTACACATCCGGCCTATATACTTTATATGGGTGTCAATAAAGGGGGCTAGGTTATGGTAAATCAGGGAGTTGTCTGAGAAGGAACGCGTTATCTTGTTCAGGATCAAGGGCATGGAGTTGGAGATACTGACCTATAGCAGCTTGGGTGAGGCGTGAAATACAGGCGCGAATCAGGGGTATGCCACAGCAGCAAAGAAATATGAGTAGGGTGGCAAAGATAATAACAGGCAAGAAGATTCTTAGCAATGTTTTCTTCCAGCCTGACAGGAGATAAAAGAACCAATCTTTACTTGCATCAACCTCCCTCTCCACCAATGCATCATGGAGTTTGGTCATATTTCTAAGTCCCTGCTGTATGATTTGCCCATCCTCATCATAATGTGGTATGTACGTACAACATGCCTCCCCTACCATTACACAAACCCCCCCTTGTTCCGCAGTAAGTTGATCTAGTACCATGCGATTCTGCACAACCATGAATCGCAGCAAAGTCAACTCAGCTTTGATGGCAGCTGTTGTTAATATGGAGGAGTTTATGTACTGGAGAAGAGTGTATCGAGTAACCTCTATCTCTTTAAAGGCCTCCACTACTCCCACTCCAGGAAACAGACCCTGTAAAAATTTCAAACCCCCGGTCCAAAGCCGATGTTCCCTAGGGACAGGATTACTATCTATTTACCCTGTGCATGCGACGTGTGGTGTGACTATATGTGGATAAGTCAGGAATCACATATGTGGAATCATATAAGGCAATGAGGGCGCAAACTCCACTCCAGTCAGGGGGGAGAGCAGTATAAACTGAGTGCCCACAAAGCCAATACCAATCGGATAACAACCGGCTCCCAAGGCAAGAGGACGGCGTTGTTCCGGAACAGTTTGCAGTTTGTGTGCTATCCCAAGGTAATGAGATTGCGTGTAACCAGTTCTTCCTGCACATATCAGTAACCATGGCTGGGTTGTTTCTACAGGGGCTACGTATCCAGCTGTATGGGTGGACCATCACAAGAAACCGTTTTACACTGATCATTGTCTAATTGACCTAGCGCATTGACCTAGCGCATTGTTTAAGTACGACTGGACAGGGCATTTTCCATGACACCTGTGGCCATGCGAGGTAATCTTTCAGGAAAGAACAATTGCTATTGACTACTGGGGAACGCAAACCTGACAAATTTAATGGCACAGAGACGTTAGGTTCATCCCACCATTTTCCCATACCTGGGTGAACACTCAGTCCCATCAAGCACATTGAGCACTCAGATTCTGTACCTGTAGAAGAGGGCCTGCTGTGGAATGAGGCATGTGAGAACAAACATAACAAGACTGGTTAAAGTGTTGCTTTGCAGTCCACTTAGCATAGAGAGTTAGTAGCATAATGATGTGTCACAGTTCCTGGTGTCAGCCAAGCTTCATTCCCGGTGGTGGCATACCTTTTAGGCCTTTTAGTCATTACAGCTGTCCAGCTTGGCTCACTGGTGTTGTTGTAGAGTGTCTCCTGAATCAGGATGATGGGCAGAACGATGATGAGGCTGATGAGGCCTAGCAGAAATAGGCCTGCCTCGAGGCTGCAGCCTGCTCTTCTGAAGGGGTTGTACCCCTCGGTTTGCCTGCTGTGGTGTGGCATGTTGGGAGCTCATATTACCGTCACGTGCTCCTTGAAGTGGTGGTTCTCTTTGAGTTTTTAAACTCTGTGAGAACTAAATTGGTTCTCTTTGAGTTTTTAAACTCTGTGAGAACGAAGTCATCCCTGCGCGTCGGTCGAAGTGGGTCTTTCACCCTTATCCCTCCTTTGGCGCTGGTGGAGCCCTTTTGCAGTGGCTGGCGTGAACCCAAGAGGCACAGCCTTCCACTCGCACGGCTGTGGGCATGGTGAGTAGTACCTGGAAAGGGCCCCTCCACCTGGCCTGGTGCCACTTCTTCCTTCTGAAGTCTTTTATCACCACCTCAATCTCCTGGCTGCAGGTCGTGCAGAGGGCCGCTGGCTGGCTCTGGGAGAGCTACTTTAACCTGTTGATGCACAGATCTCAGAACATTGGTTAGCTGAACACAGTAACTTACCATGCGAGTGTTAGCTAGCTCTTTGTCCAGCATCAGCCCTGGGGGGTGACATCCAGTCCTCATGGGCCGCCCTGTGATCACCTCATATGGAGACAACCCTGTAATAGCGTGGACCCTCCCCCGCATACCTGTAAGGACAATTGGCAGGGCCTGGACCCAATCCAGACCTGTCTCTGCCATCACTTTGGTTAACCGATTCTTAATGGTTCCATTTACCCTCTCTACCGCCCCCCCACTCTGAGGGTGGTAAGCACAATAGAACTTCAACCGGATCCCCAGTTGCTCGGTCATCTTGTCCAGTACCTTGTTTAAGAAATGTGAGCCTCTGTCTGAAGACAGTTTCCTCGGGATCCCCCCAGCTAGGAATAAGCTCTGTTAGTAGGGCCTTCACTACTGCTGCAACATCAGCTTTCCCTGTAGGAAAAACTTCAACCCACTTTGAAAACATATCGACGAACACCAAACAAAATTTCTTACCCCTGCATGGGTTAAGTTCAATGAAATCCATCATAAGGTATTCGAAAGGCTCCTGTGGAGCTGGGTGGGCTGCATTTGGGACCTTCTGGCCCCGCCCAGCACTTTTCACAAATATTTTTTGCATAAGTAGAAAATCCGCTTGTGTCCCAGTGTCTGGACATCAAAGAGATCATTCCCCCTTTTGACACATGATTCAATCCATGTGTCAACTTAGCATAGTAAGGAAATAAAAACCGAGGTAAACAGGGTTTACCAGTGGGGCTTAGCCAGACTCCATCAGTGTAGGTGCCGTCCCGTTTCCAATTTTGCCTTTTCCTGGGGTGTGGCCCCAGCTTGGCAGTCCTGTACAGAGGCCAATGGTGTTTCTGTGGGAGCAGCAGTTTGTGTGAGCAGACTGAGAGTCGTGTGAAGGGGGGCTGATGCAGCGGCCTTGGCAGCTGTGTCAGCAGCAGCATTCCCTTGAGAGATAGCATCTGGCTGGCCTGTGTGAGCGGAGCATTTACAAATAGCAATGGATGCAGGCAAAAGAATGGCCTGTAGGAGGCAGCTCACCAACTGTCCATTCTGTATAGTTTTTCCCATAGAGGAAAAGCCTCTATGCTGCCAAAGAGTTCCAAAGTCGTGCACTACTCCAAAAGCATATCTGCTGTCAGTGAAAATATTTAGTTTTACCTTCAGCCAAATGGCAGGCGCGTGTGAGAGCGAAACGTTCAGCAGCCTGCGCTGAGAGGTGTCTAGGAAGGCGGGCTGACTCCAAAACCTGATGATGCGTCACCACTGCATAGCCAACCTGACTGTCACCTGTGAGGGGACAAAATATCCAAGTCTGCATTTGAAAGGGGAGTGGTGGCGTGGTCAGGACGGGGAGAGAGAACTTGATCTAAAACATGAACACAATTATGCGGCTTCCCATCCTCAGGGGTACGGAGTAGTGTTGCAGGATTCAAAAAAGTACAGTGTTTCACTGTGACATTTGGCAAAGAGAGCAGCACATGTTGCTAGTGAAGCAATCGGGCTGGTGAGAAATGGGCAGTCTTTTGCTTTAGCAGAATTTCTGCTACTGCATGAGGAACAAGAACAGTGAGAGGGCTATAAGCAACAAGTGAAGCAGATGCCGTGACAGCTGAAGCAGCTGCTGAAATAGAGCGCAAACAAGGAGGAAGATCCCTTGAAACGGCATCGAGTCTCTGAGAATAGTATGCAACAGGCCTGTGTTTATCACCATGTTTTTGCAAAAGAACAGCAGACATATAACCAGCCTTCTCATCAACAGTCAGGAGAAAGGGTTTATTCATGTCAGGCAGGCCCAAAGTAGGGGAAGAAGCCAATTGTTGTTTCAATTTCTGAAAGGAAATTTCAGCAAGCTTTGTCCATGTGACCATATCATTAGCAGAGAGATTGTGGCCGTGGGCCAAATCCTGCAATGGTTGTGAGAGCTCTGCGTAATCAGGGATCCACTGTCTGCAGTACCCTGTCATGCCTAGAAAAGACATTACTTGCTTTTTTGTTGAAGGTTTAGGGAGGTCAAGAATCACCTGGATTCTGTCAGTCCCCAAAGACTTCCCTTCTTCAGAAATTGTGTGCCCTAAGTATGTAACAGTAGGTAAACCAAATTGCAATTTCTCCAGTTTAACTTTGTGGCCCTGTGTGGCTAAGAATGTGAGCAGTTCAAGTGAATCTTGAATGCAGCTGTCCTCGTCTGGAGAGCAGACAAGGAGGTCATCAACGTATTGAATCAAAGTACTTTGGCCTGAAGAAAACTGGAACTGTTCCAAGTTTTCCTGCAGCGCTGCTGAAAACACGGGCGGTGACTCAGCGTACCCCTGGGGTAGCTGAGACCAGGTATACTTTTTTGCTTTAAAAGTGAAGGCAAACCAGTACTGGGAATTTACATCAACAGGAATACTAAAGAATGCATTTGCTAGATCGATCACAGAAAAATATTTAGCATTGCCCGGGACTTGAGCAAGGATGGTAGTGGGGTTGGGCACAACCGGGGTGCGCTGTTGAACAGCGCTGTTTGCAGCTCGCGAATCTTGCACAAAACGCCAAGACCCATCAGGCTTTTTTTACAGGCAAGATAGGGGTGTTGCATGGAGAGTCAGGACAGGGAATCACAACACCAGCTTTTAGCAATGCATCAAACACAGGGGCAATGCCGTCCTCAGCTTCTGAGCGTAGGGGATATTGATGTTTGCATGGTCTGTACTCAGATTTAGGGGTTACTTGAAGTGGAGTAACTCTGGTTTTGAGCCCCACATCATATTGAGACGTTGCCCACAATTGAGAGGGAATTGCACTGAATTTCGGTCTGACAAATGCAAATAGGTGTGTGTCACACAGCAATGTATGAACGCTGCAGACAGCTGTCAGAGAGTTTGGAAACTGGTGCGCAGTGACACGCAGAGAGGGAGAATATTTTGAGAATTCCCCTGTCTTTTCCCAGTCCGTGGTGTTCAGACATAATTTCACCCATGGCCCTGTGTCCTCCCATTTTTTATTTGAGGCTTTGCACAGAGACACATGGGGTGCACTTCCCGCAATGGAATAGAACGGCTGTTGTGCTGAGCTCAATTGTACAGACAATGCACAGAAATCGCGACCAACCAAAAACAATGTAGTATTCAGTGTAGAATCACCGTACCAGTTCTTTTCAAATTCCCAATCTCTACCCCGACTGAGATGTGCTGTTACATGCAGTTGTAATTCTGTCATTCTGTCACCACTACCTGTCCACTCACTTCTGGCCATTTGTATGGCTTTGGCTGTGACTGGGCATCTGTCCAGATCCCAGGCATAGTAAAAAATTTCAGGATTTTCTGCCGTAGCAGCTCTGTCAATTGTTAAACCGTCATCAGTACACTGTACAACCAAACCTAATTTGCACATTAAATCTCTGCCAAGCAGGTTTACCGGACACACAGGGGAGAATAAAAACGCATGTTTCAAAGTAATAGTGGATCTCGCATGGAAATCCTGTACCAGTAAAGGAGCTGTAAATTTCTCTGTCGTGGTACCTCCCCCAGCATCTTGGCTGAGCATGGTTTTCCCACTGAAAGGAGGGGCTGTGAGCCCCATGATTTAGCTCTTATTACAGACCGACTAGCTCCCGTATCCACAATGAAGTCTAATGCTCGCCCATCGACTTTTAATGACCAGAGTGGTAAGGCATTTGGAGCTGTATGATACAGAAAAACCGCAGACTCACCACCCTCAGCATACGTGTCCTCTTCCCCCTCAAACCCTCATTGTCCCGGTAATCCAGGTTGACCCCCAGGGTTTTGGAAAGTGACATTCCCTTGGGGGGCCGTGTCCCAATTATCGGCATTACCGGGATGCCGACAACTGCGAGCCCAATGTCCCTTCTGTCCGCATTTGCGGCAAACATCATAATCCACCATGGAATTGGGTCTCTGCCTTTTCCCTTGGTCCCATCCTTTATGTCTGCCGCGACCCCTCTAGTGCTGTTGCTGTCCGCGGGCATCATCTCGGTCTCCCTGGTAGGATTGGAGCTGTGCCAGCTGCAGCTGAGAGCTCAGTTTGTCGCTCTTCTTTTTCTCCTTGTGCTGCTTCTCGTGGTCTTGTTCTTTGCAGTGAACGGCATGACGGAGAACATCTTTCAGCCGCCGGGTCTGCCAGCCAACACAGGAGGCTTTCATGGCTGTTGCCAGCTGTTTGTCCAAGCCATCCAGGAAACAATGGGTCAGCTGGGTCTCATACGGCGTAAGGGTATCGTTGTTGTCAGGTTTATCCAGTCCACTGTGCACGTCGTACTTTTCTGTAAGTCTCTCAAGAAAATCATTAACAGTTTCACCAGGCTTTTGTTTAACTTGTCTGACTGCTTCCCAGTTCAGTCAAACAGGGAATTCGATCTTCATTCTCTTCCCTAAAGCATCTATCTGCTTCACATACCCAGAATGAGCAGCAGTACTGTACGGATGGTCCGTAGACCAGTCTCCCCTTACGTTACCCCACCGTAACATTAGCTTTTTAGTCAGTACTGTTTGTAATTCACCTGCAGTTGGGCGACAATTTTTACAAGATTTCCCAAAGCTTCCATAAACTTTCCTCCACCCACCTGGGTTGGATCCGGCAAGTCCTCACACACAGCCTGTAACTCAGACATCTTCCAGGGGCGATATACCAGGACCGTCGGTCCCTGGACGTCCTGTCCTGCCCTGGGGTTGGGACATTCCAGCATAGGGTACACACCTGAGGGTGATTCCGGGTACAGGTCCTCTTTCTCCCTCTCCGGTCCTCCTCGGTTGTACTGGGCACCGCTTTTGGTGTGTGGTGGGCTAAGCTGTGGAACATCATGCTGTCGATTTTGACCTGAAGTTACCTTTCCCGCAGTGGTGGAATCTGGGCTCTGCGAAGCTGCAGGTCTTGAGCTAGCCGCCGGCCCACTTGCAGATGGTTGGGGGTGTCAGCACTGGAATGCACTGTCGGAGGAGGGGGTACTGAGGGAGCTCTGTGATGCGCTGAGGGCTGTGGAGGCTGTGGAAAATAGGCTGGAGGACACGCAGGGAAGTCCAAATCCAAGTTAATTTTGTTTAAGCTTGCAAGCTGTGTTACATCGGGATACAAAGAGCCGCCGGAATGCATAACAGGAGGTAGCACTGAATTATCTTGTTTCGGTTTCTCCACAGTAGATTTATTTTTTATCTTCCCCCGTTTTAGTCTGTTTTTCCTGTCTTAATTTTGATTATTTTCCCCACAAATCTACTGCATCCCAGTCGGGTTTCCATTTGAATCTATTATTACAATTTGTTATCTCATATATCCACAGCCGTATTTTTAGGTTGTTAATCTGATTTGGGCTAAAAGAGCCTTTTTTAGGGAAGCCTAATTTTTCCTACTTAATACGCTGGTGTGTGGTTGATGGACCATATTTGTCATGCATTATTTTCATTGGACCCGTAAATTCCGAGTTCTGCCCCTTTGAATTTTTTGAACCCATTGTCGTGTGTATACCCCTCCACCAATCTATGCCTTATTAATTTTAAGGTTTTAGTTTTTAGTGCACCAATTTTAGTCAGAATCTGTTTCAGATTCTACACTATCTTCTGGATAATTTTCCTCACTTTCAGGGTGAACGTGTAGCCTACCTTCTATTACTGCCTTTTCTTTTTGTTTTAACCAATCACCTCTAGGTACAGCTAAAACAGAGAATTTGTCTCCAAGCACTTTCATCAACTACTTCAACCATATGCACATGACCATAATTAACTCCTCTGAAAAAATACCTCTCCTGTACTGGTCCGTGTATATCATGCGCACTTACTGACAATAAATGATACCACATTACCCTTCTTGAGGAGAAAAATGTTTAGAGCTCACTGTTAAAAATATATTTTCATTTGCCCAAAGGTGGGAGCGCCGTACAAGCCTCCACAGTTTGAATCACTCAACAGAGTGATGAACCCGTCGGTCCCTAAATCAAACTTTTAAGTTGAGCGCCATACCGGCCTTTTTCTACGTTTTGCCATGGCCTCACCTGTGGTTCTTTTTCTAGGATTGTGTATTGATTATCCTAGACAGATGCCGTACCCTTGCTGGTCCAGTCGCCGCCGTCCTTCCTCTAGGTGACTGATTACAGTTACCTCTCTCTGTGAGAAGGTGGGTTGCGGCTTCGGGGTGTGAACTCCCGGCAGTGATCTCTGTCTTAAGCCGTTCCCGACCTGAGAGAAATCTGTGTGGGAGAAAATCAAGTTAGCAATCCCATCCTTGTTGCCAATTAATGTCGTGGAAATTTTCCCTTTTTCACACAGTGAGCAAGTCTGTCCAAACAGAACCACAACAAAATCGTATTTGTAAGACCTTTAGTTTATTTGCAAACACGCCAAAAGAATGAGAGAGCCTTACCGGATCTCTGACTTGAAACAGAAGATACAGAAGACATTTATACACAATCCTTACTGATTTGCCACAAGGGGCAGATTTCTACTTGATCAAGTAATAATACAGAAAGACAGGGGTGTTAAATCTTCTGGTGTTTAGACTATAGATAACCCTTAACCTTGCCACCGGGTCAGGAATGTACAGAAACAACAAAAACATCAATCTCGCAGACTGCCTGTCTCTTGCAGAGATGAAAATAAAGTACAAAGAAGGCCTGCTTAAGGCCAAGCTCATGTGTTTGCATAGAGTATATGTTTATATACTTAATTCAATATAATTGATCTACTAATAATCACAACTATAATAAATGTTTAATAATAATCATGTGATTGTCTCTATGTTAATACACACACATTGTAAAACAGAAAATTCCTTCACAGAGGCAGAGCAGACAGAGGCTAGGCTGGCTAGGGGGGAGGCCAGGGAGGAGAGACTACTGTCTCTTTTGGAGAAAATAGTTAAAATGTATTAAATTAATGAATTGAATCAATAAAATGGAAATAATTTAATTTAAATGTGGTCATTTATTCAATTGACTAACTAACAAACTACGAAAATACAAAATACAACAACTATTACTACTATTACTAACCATTTATGGTTTTCTGGTTTTAGGCTGAAATGTAATCATGGTCAATGAGAGCTGGTGCAGGGATGTGTGGTGCTGACAGAGCTGCAGCCAGGTGGCTCCTCATGTGCTCTCCATTCTGTGGGTCATCTTCATCTGGCACAATTGCAGTGTGATCTGGCACAACTGCACCCTCCAATGGCTTCAAGATGTCCCCATTCATCATACACAAGTTGTGCAGGACTGACAGCATGTTATTACCTGGACAGTGAATGTCTGGCTTAACTTCCAAGGCTTTAAAAAATATTGACCGCCATCGTGTTTTCAGGATACCAAAAGACCTGTCAATGATAGACCTTCCCTTGGCATGATGGTAATTAGACCTGTACGGTGTCATTATGGTGATGGGCCTTGTGGTGCAGGGGTAGCCACTATCCCCAAGGAGGCAAAAACCTGCAGGTGGATAAATGCTTTGAGAAAATTTTTTACTATTTTGCATGAACCTGCAAGGCGTGCAAAGCCAGTTCTGATCTCCTCCAATTTGTCTTGGAATGGGAAATAGATGATCTGGTGCAGGATTGTTAGAATTGTTTTGGGCCCTATCTTACACCTGGCACTAAGCGGCGCTAACCCAAAAGTGTCTTTGCTATCACCCGACGCAGGGTTCATTATAACGCCTAGCGCTCATGTTGTTTAAATACCAAGTATTCTTGCGCCCATTGCAAGTGAACTGGGCGGGTTGGTCTTAAGATGAGGAGTGGCCAGGATCATTTTTGGCGTATTGCTATCTTGAGCCAGCAGAAAGCGCTTGCGCTAAAACCACCACAAACCTGGTCTAAAGTCATGTCGCAGTTGTATATACATGTTATTTTAACGGTGCATATACAGTAAGTGCGTCTACATAGGCGTGTGCACCCTCATGTCTGTTACACACAGGGGCGCGCACAACCATGACTAAAAATATCAAGATTACAATGTGAAATATTATTATTGTGTAGACTATATCAAAAAATGCATAATAATAAAAGGGTCCATGGGTCAAAGACCACATACCTGTCCCTCAGTGAAGGGGAATGCCGCATTAAATTGCTAGTGCATGGCCCCAGCCATGATCATAATGCCCATGGAGGAAGGTGATGAGATGATTCATGATCCTTTTTGACAGTCTGTAGTCTGGTCGAAGGTCACTGTCCTCATCAAAATAGGGCAGGGCAGGGCAGGGACTTGCCGATTGATGCAGCAATATTGAGAAGGATTTCCCCAACTGAAAAAATGCTAAAGATAAATGTAAAATAATAAATTAAACGTTATAATACTACATTTAAAAAAAGAGGTTTACTAGTTTTTTTTTTTTTACTTGTTTTTGTGTTTACAAGAGCAACTTGTTTACCAATAGAACTTATGCAATATGAATACCAATGTATGTGATATGAATAATGAGCAACGGGTTGGCTACATGAATAAATAAATAGTTTGGCCTTATGAATATATATATAGAGTTTTTTGTAAACATTAACAAGGCTCAAAGTCATAATGGCTATTAATAACAACCGTTCATTCATTCAACTAACGTTAGCTTAACAAGCTTGGTTTGTAGCTACTGTAGCTATCCTAGCCTACTCTTGAGCACCTTCGTTTGCATACTGTATCATTGACAAGCTGACGACGTCGACGTACCAGCAAAGCGTGTCTCAGGTTCGCTCTGCGAGCCATAATTCGTTCTCGGCTATTTTTGAGGATAATTATTTGTAGGGCTATTAAAATCATGGTTAAGTATCATTTTGAATGTTGACAGACCTACCAGACAGACATAACCAGGGTGTTAAGCTACTGACTTTCTAGCTTGTGCAGGCTGGCAGAACCGCTCGAGAAAACAAACGGCAACCACAACAATTTTTTAATTGTTTATTAGTTATTATTCATGGAGAAGTAATTTGTAACCTTTGCTAAAAACAATGGTTTTTTTTTAACCATTTCTTGCATCCCTACTCAACATAGACCATAGAAAAATGTTACCGGTGACAGCTGTCATTGCAAGCTGTTTTGCCCCCGCCCCCTTTAGAAATTAGAAAAATGCCAAAATCTGGGTGTGATAAGGTCAAAATATAGGGGCTGAGCTCCAGGTATCAAACCACACCCCATCAATTTTTTTTCACTAGTAGCCAAAGGCTAATTTCTACTCTAAACAGCACTCACAGCGGCTGCTTTATTCCACTCTGTTAGGGACGTACATTGCAAAGCTAAACGTGTAGCATGCATATACCACAACTCCTGGTTCAACTATTTTACCCAAATCCCCCCTTTCTGCAGGAAATACCACATACAGTTCCCTTCACTATTATTGGCATCCCTTGCAAAGATGAGTAAAAAGGGTTATAAAAAATTAATCGTTTGGTGAATTAGCTTAATCTCACACTGAAAAAATTAGAAAAATCCAACCTTTAATTGAAGTGAATTTATTATGACAAATAAAATCCCTCATCAAGAAATAATAATTTTTAAGAAAACCACATGTGCCACAATTATTGGCACCCCTGCATTTATATATAGAATAAATACCCAATATTACAAAACAATGCCCAAATGAAAATGAAGTGACACGTACTGTGGGGGTAAGTCAGCACAGTTTAATTATTAAGATTATTTAAACTTCATTAAAATTAAAATGGTAAGACAATTAGTATTAAACAAACTGTTATGTTCCGAAGGGGGACTGGACCCAAATGCAAAACTCAGAGACGGCTCAGGGGAAAACTCTGCCGGGGAGTACATTTAATGGGAGACAGGCAGGGGCAAGACAGGAAATGGGCCATGAAGACAGACAGACAGGAGCTGGGCCAGGAACGAGACATGACAGGAACTAGGCGAGACAGGGACGGCAGGGCCAGGCAGGGCAGGAACAGGCAGGACAGGAAACAGGCGGGACAGGAACTTGACTTGATAGGAACTTGATGTAACAGGAACAAGGAACAGGTGCGGGGATAGGCGTTCCTGTTCCTGACCGTTCTATATATAGAATAAAGTAATCATTTTTTATATTCTGGTCGCATATCCTTTGCATGCCATGACTTCCTGATGTCTGTGACCCAACAACATCAAAAGACTCTTCATATCTTATTTTCTGGTACTCTTACAAGCGATATAATAACGTCTCTGCATTTGAATGGATCTCTATGGGAATTGGGGGGTGTTGGGTATTTTTAATAGTCAGTTATTATGTATTCTGCATCTATAGGCTTAGACTACTTACACGGAGCTGGGAGTAGGAGCCATTTTGTCTCAACATTCTCCGTTGGACCGCAAAATGCACCCATGTGCATATTTTTCTTGTGCTCTAACATCAGCCAAGAGAAATTACGATGTCGGGGACCGGGAGCTGTTGGCAGTCAAATTGGCATTGGAAGAGGGACGTCATTGGCTGGAAGGAGCCAAACATCCTTTCACGGCCTGGACAGACTATAGAAATTTGGAGTACATGCAACAGGCTAAGACTCGCAATTCCCGGCAAGCCCGATGTGCTTTATTCTTCGCCCGGTTTCGGTTTATTCTTACCTACCGACCTGGGTTGAAGAATATTAAACCAGATGCGCTGTCACACATTTATAACCGTTCCGATAAGGAACCATGCCCTGAGCCCATCGGTCGTGCAGGAGGCGTTGCGCTCTGACCCGGGTCCTGGTGATGGTCGTCCCTGGAGTCATATCACTCTGGACTTTGTTACTGGCTTGCCAATGTCCCAGGGTAACGCTGTTATCCTGGTTGTGGTGGATAGGTTTTCAAAAGCGGCTCTCTTCATCGCCCTATCCAAACTGCCATAAGCACCAGAGACTGCTCAGCAGATGGTGGGACCACACTTTTAGGGTTCACGGCCTTCCCCTAGACGTGGTGTCCGATCGTGACCCTCAATTTGCCGCAAGGTTTTGGCGCTCTTTCTGTGCCCTTCTAGGACTGTCTGTCACCCTGTCATCTGGCTTCCATCCAGAGACTAATGGGCAGACGGAACGCACCAACCAGACCCTGGAGAGCACTCTTCGGTGCCTAGCTGCTTCCAATCCCACGTCCTGGAGTTGTCATCTCGCCTGGGCGGAGTATGCTCACAACACCTTGCATAACACCTCCACAGGACTCTCCCCTTTTGAGGCTCAGCTGGGGTATCAGCCTCCCTTGTTTCCTGAGCTGGAGAGAGATGTGGAGGTACCGTCCGCTGACTCATTCGTTCGTAGGTGTCGAGCGGTCTGGAGGTGGGTGTGCGCTTCTCTTCTCCACGCTTCGGCTAAAAAAAAGGTGGTGGCCGACAGGAGTCATCACCCGGCTTCCTCTTACCGGGTGAGGCAACGAGTGTGGCTTTCCACACGGGACCTGCCTCTGCGAATGGAGTCTCGCAAACTCGCTCCTCGGTTCGTGGGGTCCTTTAAGATAATCCGGAAGATCAACTGGGTCACGGTACGCCTTCATGCCACGCACTATGCGCATCCATCCCAGCTTCCATGTCTCCCGGTTGAAACCGGTGCTGGTTAGTGCTCTTGCACTGGCCGACAAACCGCCGCCTGCTCCCCGGTTCTTGGAGGGGGGTCCGGTATATACCGTTCACCGCATTTTGGCCGAGAGGCGTGTGGGCAGAGGATACCAGTTTTTAGTAGACTGGGAGGGTTATGGCCCTGAGGAGCGTTGCTAGGTTCCCTCCAGGAACATCTTGGACCCTACACTTATTAGGGACTTCCGCAGAAACAAGGCTGAGAAATCGCCTGGGGTCATCCCTTAGAAGGAGGGTCCTGTCTGGCAGCCTCCGGTTGTTTCTGTGGTCGTTCTTTCTTTTGGCGACGTCAGGGCAATCTATCGGATTTTCTGCCTTCCATTCTGGTGCTTTGCTGTCGCTCGGCGGTGATTCCTCTCACCTGTTTTGAGTTTCCTGTCGGCTATATAAGCTCAGGGTTTCCGCTTTCCTGTGCTTCGATATTGTCTTTTTGTTTTCTCTCATTATTCCTTTATACTCCTCTACCTGTCACCTTTTGTTCAGCTCTTTCGCACCTAGAGCTGTAGGTAACAGGTTCTATTTCTATTTTGTTTCTTTTGCCCTTTTTACATGGGCTTTCTTTTGTTTTTCTCTGACCTCCAGTTATGCGCTTCTTGTGTGAGAGCGTGAGGTTCTTTTGTTGTTTGATTACTCGCTATCGCCCTCTTTTGGGGTTGTTTTTGTTTTGGCTTACGCCGGGAAGTTTTCATTCCCATTGTTTTCATTTATTTGCTTCCTGCTGCGGAGCTGTCCGCTTTGTGGTGTATTTCTTATGATATACACTTTTAGATCCGTTGGTTGTTGCGTTTGGTTCTCCAAACCTTACAAAAAATTGCAGCCCAGCGTAACAGAATTTTTAATCTAGTCAATGTACTATGCTACACAGCTACAGAAAATGTGGCATTTTTCTTCCGATATGAAAAAAGTACTGCTTGTAATTTGTGGTTCTTCTCGCTGGCTACATAAGTTAGTTTTTCCACTCAATCACTGTCTTGTCCACTAATTGTGGCACAAATTGATCGAGTGGGCGGTGCTTCATATGTGACTAAACTTGATTTGTTAGGCTGGCTTTACACGGTTAAACTTTCACGCAACTAGTTGCAGGTTGCAAATTGCATGCAACATAATTTCCATGCAACTTGACAGTTACATGAAGCAATTCAAAAAATAATCAGTCTCATGCAACATGATTTAATAGTTTATTTCACTAAAATAATTTGTCATATCTAAGACATTTCGCTGGATAAAATGTTTTTTTTAATACACAGATTGATGTGCTTTGTGAAGTAACTTGCTCGCATTCGCAACCAGTGTTGCTCACATTAGCTAATATTAACGTTACATTAAATAAATCTCTACTATGTTACGTTCATATTTACAAACTGAATAAATACTGAACCTCTAACCACAAAACTGCTTTGCTAGATTATAGTTGTTGTAACTAAGGTAACGAATACAAACTTAAAATCAGCAGAGTTAGCGTTATGTGCTGGCTTTATTAATCAGCTGTTGGTGTTGCTATGGTTACCATTCATAAAAGGGTGTGTGAAATCAGTAGTTTGACGACATCATCTGACACGTTGTCAGCATTTTGATTGGCTGTTGCATGAAACTAGTTTCACAAAGTTGAGAGTTTTGCAACTGTTGTGGCTGAGTTTCAGACAAGTGTTAAGTGTGTTGTAGAGGGCTTTACACCATGCAACTCAATTGCAACTTAGTTTCACCTAAGTTTGAAGCAACTAAAGTCGCGTGAAAGTTTCACAGTGTAAAGCCAGCCTTAAAGGTATATTGGTAGGTCCCCTTGACATCTTGTGCAAAAGAAATTTCTGCGTTTGTCACGCCCGACGATTTTCTACAGTATACCGTAATGGCTTTCAGAATGTGTAACGCGCCCGCTACATTTCAAAGGCTCATTATGCTGTTTTATCTGGGTTGCCAGGTTGTGAGGCCTATCTGGACGATGTAGTTTTGTGTTCAGACTCTTGGAAAAAACATGTCCAATGGCTTGAAGCTCTGTTTGATCGCCTAAGTAGCGCTAATCTCACCCTAAATCTCGCTAAATGTGAGTTTGGTTAGGAGACTTTAACCTATTTGTGGAAAATTGTGGGACGAGGTCAGGTTCGTCCAGTTCAAGCTAAAGTGGAAGAAATTATTGTAATGCCTGTCCCTGCCTCCAGGCGTCAATTGTGGGGTTTTCTGGGGATGGGGTGGGTTATTACAGAAGTTTCTCAAAAAACTTTTCAGTGGTTGTCTTGCCCCTTCCTGACTTGTTGAGTCCGAGGGTTCCTTACGCATGGTCCGACCATTGTCATATAAGGTTCCTGGTTACCTGGGAAGAGAGAGAAGCAGAAGCAGCAGTCCTTTTCCGACTAGCGGTGTTCATGTTTATTAGGGGACCGAGCGCTGCTCGTACCCTATTGTTTTTTGCCTCAAGGACCCATAAAGTCCGCCATATTGGATTTTTTTGCTAATTAGCATTTTTTGTAAAACTCTTAAAATGGTACTCCTCCTACAAAATTTGACCAATTGAGATGAAACGTCCTTAGACCATGCGTCATAAAAGTGACAATGAATTTTCACTGGGTGTGGCTTATCACAAAAATGCTAATAATTCCAAAACGATTTGACAGATAGTTATGAAACTTGGTAGGTCTGTTAACAGTAAAATCAGGACTTTACCTCTATGTGGTGGCGCTATAGAGATCCAAATATAAAAAAATATTTAAAAATTCACTAAAAATCATTGACACGTCCACTGCCGAAGCCCCGTGGTGTACACGTCCCGCTACTCATGCCCAACAAATTTGCCTCAAGAAACCATGAAGTTTGCCATCTTCGATTTTCCGCTAATTAGCATTTTTTGTAAAACACTTAAAATGCTACTCCTCCTACAGAATTAGACCAATTTGCACCAAACCTGTTCTAGGGACTCCACCCCCGTCCCTACATAGATGCATTACTTTACTAAGGCCTATGTCAAAAATTGGCCGAATGAGAAGCCAATGAATTTTGCATTGGGCGTGGCTTATCACATAAATGCTAAGCCACGACCTAAAGTAGGCTTTACTAAGAAGCCCATTAGGGGTGTTTGTATGGCTAATTTAAAGACCCTGTCATTCTACTAATACTGGGGCTGAACAAACAGAGCTAAAAATTGGCTTGATTAATATCAGATCACTAGCCCCTAAGGCAACTCTTATAAATGAATTAATTACTGATCACCAAGTTGAGATCCTATGCTTAACTGAAACTTGGCTTAAAATTGATGAATATATTGCATTAAATGAATCCACTCCTCCTGGTTAAAGTTATACACACGTTCCCCATCTGACGGGCCGTGGAGGTGGTGTTGCTGCTATATATAATTCTAATCTCTTTGCTACTCTGAAATCTGCCTACAAATTTTACTGTTTTGAAGTGCTTGTTCTCAGTTTTGCACATCCAGACAGAAAAGCAATCAGTTTTACCCTTGTAATTTTATATAGGCTTTCAATCACTTCAAGTGCTGTCATTAAAGATCTTGGTGTTACGTTTGATCCAGATCTCGTATTTCATACACACATTAAAGACATCTCTAGAGTTGCATTCTATCACTTGATGAATATCTCAAAAATTAGAAAAATACTGTCCCTACATGATGCTGAAAAGCTAGTCCATGCTTTTGTTACTTCTAGATTAGATTACTGTAATGTGCTTTTGTCTGGATGTGCAAATTCCTCTCTGAAAGGGCTTCAGCTAATTCAAAATACAGCAGCTCATATTCTCACGAGAACTAGGAGATTTGAACACATCAGCCCAGTGTTAGCTTCACTTCACTGGTTGCCAGTTAAATTTCAAATAGACTATAAGATTCTGTTACTTACCTTTAAAGCCTTACATGGGCTTGCCCCCTTATATTTAAGTGATTTACTTCTCCCTTATAATCCCTCACGAACGCTCCGTTTGCAGGTCGCAGGCCTCCTTGTTATTCCTAGAATAGCTAAAAATACCATAGGTAGTAGAGCCTTTTTCTATCGTGCTCCTCTCCTATGGAACAAATTGCCTGCTCATGTTCGGGGTGCAGACACTATCAGTTTATTTAAAGCTAGGCTTAAAACCCATCTTTTTAGTCTGTCCTATAGTTGAGGGGCAGGAGTGGGTGGCTGGCATAAACTATAGAGTCTCTGGTGGACTGAGTGGTCAGTGTTGTCACTGGATCATTATTGGTAGTGCTGTGTTAAGCTGGACCGGTCATGGTCTGGTGGTGACCGTTTCAAGCCTGCCCTCATGGCTGTATTGGCCCCTGCTTCTGTTTAGCCCTTAGCTATGCTGTCATAGCCTTATTCTGCCGGGGTTTCCTTATCGCATGCAGGCACCTCTGTCTCTCCTGCTCTGCTTGTTCTGCTACCATCTGAACCCCCTAACAATGAATTTTTTCTTTTTTTCCCTCTTCCCTGCTCTGGGCACCTGCCCGGAGCTCTAGCCCAAGTTTCCTGAGTTTCCCGAGCCCTCCCCCCGCCCCCCTCCTGGCCTGGAGCTCCAGCCCAAGACCAGCTAGGCACCCCCCACCTGCCACTGCTGATCTCTACATGACGGAGTCATCAGAGTAGAATACCTCCCTATGAAATAATCAACCCAGTCTCTGTGTTTGACAAATGCTGCCCATGCCTCTCGGTCCCCCGGAATCGCTGCTTGCAGCTATATTTTAGTTTGTTTCTTTTCCTTTACAGGGATCTGGCAATCCAGTTGTCATGGCTTTATTTGTGAGTTTAGTTTTCCTTCCATGTTTTAGTGAATTTAAGGTAAGCCTTGGGTTCTATGACCCACTGCGTGATCAGCCCAGGAGCTTACCCTTCATTTTGTTGTTTCTGGCTGGATCTCTGGACTCTTTTCATATGCTATTCACTTTTGTTCTTGTTTTGTATTTACCAAAATAAAACTTTGTTTGCACCTTTTCAGTTGGAGTTTGGTCTCGTAATATGTTATGTTCCTCATTGTCAAACGATTCAGGGTGAGGACGCAACAGGGATCAATGATAATCATTTGTTTTAGCTGGACATAATTAATATAGGAATATAGCTATGTGCACTTGCTTTTACAACAACATAGCCAAGTGCATGATCAATCAGAGGCTACTGCCAAGATACAACGGTCAATTCCAAAAAAGTTGGGACAGTGTATAAAATGTAAATAAAAACAGAACGAAATGATTTACAAATTCTATTTGACCTGCAATAAATTGAAAACAGTACAAAGACAAGATATTTCAAGTTTTAACTAATCAACTTTATTGTTTTTTGTAGATATACACTCATTCTAAATTTGATGCCTGCAACAGGTCCCAAAAAAGTTGGGACAGGGGCATGTTTACCACTGTCACCTTTCCTTTTAACAACATTCAGTCATATTTGGGAACTGAGGACACTAATTGTTAAAGTTTTGAAAGCGGAATTTTTTCCCATTCTTGCTTGATATAAGACTTCAGCTGCTGAACAGTCTGGTGTCTCCGTTGTCGTATTTTGCGCTTCATAACGAACCACACGTTTTCAATGGGAGACAGGTCTGGACTGCAGGCAGGCCAGTCTAGCACCTGCACTCTAACTAAGAAGCCACGCTGTTGTAACATGTGCAGACCGTGGCTTGGCATTGTCTTGCTGAAATAAGCAGGGACGTCCCTGAAAAAGACGTCTAGACGACAGCATATGTTTCTCCAAAATGCATCTGTATATTACAGAAATTTCAAAATTTAACATAAAAGCAGACAAACAGTCATGTTTTAACATTTCAAATCAGGTAAAAAATAAGTGCAGTCTAAATATACAGTGCAATTAAAGGTAAAAGCATTTACAAATTTCACTTTCCTCCATAACTGTAATCCTTGCTTTAAAATCACTTAGTGACACAAGCTCCTGTAAATTAAGCTCTTTCTGGAGCTCATTCCACACCGTCGGAGCTGAGAACTGGAATGCTTTTTTTTTTTACCAACCTCTGTACGAGCCTTTGGCACGGACAGTAAAACATTGTTTTGTGAGCAAAGCCGGTAATTACCATTTGTCTGCTGCACAATGTACATATATAGGTAAAAAGGAAGCTGTTTCAGTAGTATAAAAATATACCAATGGCTCTGCCTACATAGTGCCAAGGAGGGCCAGCCCACTCTCCTATGAAGAGTACAGTGATATGTCAGGGATTTGCAATTTGTAACAAACCACAGTGCCCTATGGTACACAATGTCCAGCAGACACAATGAGGCTGCAGGAGCATGCATATAATGTCTCCATAGTCTATTACCGGTGAGAAAGTAGCTGAGACTAGCCTGTCTCACCCACTGAACTATATAGAAAACTAGAAACAACAAGCTGGATCTCTCCAATTCATTCTGTTGAAGCCAGCATTCCCCGCACAATTTGCCAAATCCCGCCTTCTCCAGGCCAGTTTGCACCATTTACTTAAAGGGATAGTTCGGAATTTTGGACATAAACGGCCCTATCTTGGCGATCTTGGCGCTTGGTCTAAGCGCATGGTGCTAAGTCCATTTAGGGCGTGTCCAAGTCCACTTTTGCTATTTTAACGGTGTGTTTTTTGGGCGCTAAGCAGGGCGCAACGTCCAAATGGGCTGAGCCTAATTATAGGTGTGTCTTGGGCGTGACATGCAATAAACCAATCAAAATGTCATATCCCATTCCCTTTAAAAGCCTGCTTTTCCACCTTGGCGGATTGCTTATATGATGGCGAAACAGACATGCTCGTGCGTGTATAGTGCGATTAAGGAATAGGCTAAATGGAGTATGATCAATATTATTCGGACTAACCATTAGCCTATGAGTTCCCGGTAGGGCTGTTATTTTACAAAATATATGCGGTTAAATTTCGTTAAAAGGACCTGCAACAGCTGAGAATAAGCTATCAATGGCTTCAGTCTCACCTTAGAAAACGCCAAATTAGCCTGCTTGTTCAGCGAATTTGGTTTGATTATGCAATGAAAGTGTCAAACATCAATTCCATGAGGCTGTTCTCGAAGTTCAAGCTTCATCCGAAGTTCATTAGGCTACCTGCATAGTAATATCGATTAATAACTTAAATACCGTTATTTTGCCTTAATGATGACACTAAATACAATAAAGCTGTCGGTTGGCAACCCATATGTTCACGCATATTTCCCCTTGTTTAATAATGTCCTGTTTATGGAAATGTCACCAATCTGTTTTACTCGTAGCGTAATGCTTTAACCTCTTCCTACCGAGGGCAAAATAGGCCAATTTTTGCCTGTTTTGACTAGTGACTAACAAAGGTGGTTATCTCAAAAACTATAAATGGTACAAATATGGTTCATGGCTTTTATTAAAGCAGACACCTGCAGTATTACGACTAAGCAGTGAGAACTCATAGAAATCCAGTTTTTGATACTTAACTACAACAATTTATGTACAGAAAATATAAAAAAACTAAAAAACGGGTACCTACATTCAAGTTTAAGAATTTTTACCTGGGGAGCTACAAATGCTATGGAGGAAATGACTCCTCTATCTGATTCATCAATATGCTGCCTACCTCTGGTAACAATCTGGTGTCAATATCTCAAACCATTCAAATTTTACAGGTTTTTTTTCAGGTGAACCTTTTTCGTTATCCAAATGGTGCCAAATGGTGCCAAATGTGCCAAAAATGGCAATGTTCCAGAAAGGTCTCAATATGATTTATTTTTTAGGTTTTTACAATAAAATGAGATAATTTGTCAATATTGGCAATAAAAGTTCATTTTTAGACGTGTTCTTGGTGCTCTTCATATTACACAACTAACTACCCAAGGTTACAAAAAGCTGTCAAAACCCATGTAGCAGCACAGTGAATCTTGTGTATTTCACCAGAGCCCCATTTGCCAGAAATGAGTCCAGGAATGTGCAAACAGGTTTTCAAATGAATAATGGGAATAGTATGAAACTTCCCTACACATTACTGCTTGCCAGTCCTGTCCTTTATTCTGTTGCCACCTCCTATGACAGGGACATTGGGGTTGGGTTTTAGGAGGCAAAACTTTATACATGACAAACATATATCAACTATATACAAGTGCACTAAGGTGTACTACTAAAAGTGCAGTGGATAAAAAATCAAAAGTCCACCAGTTTCCTAGATAAAAAATAAAAACACCCCTGCTGTAACAAATAAAAAGATCCTTGCCCTCTAATTGCTGAAGTTACCGTATTTACACAAAGAAAGTACAAAATGGCAGGGTCCAAAAAGCTTTAAAAAAAAAAGAACTAAAAACAAAAAAAGGCAAAGGATCAAAACATGGGGGTGATATTTAATCAAAATATTGAGGTGAGCAGTTTATTATATATTGTGAAACGTGCGACTTACAGCAGGGGAAACGGAGAACATGCAGCGCACATGCAGAGAATGGCATTAAAATTAATTGTAAATTAATTGTGTAATGTGCTGCAAACGACGTGCTTAGTTCTCTTTAAAATCGTTTTGTTCAGTTATGGAATAACAGGTGAAATCAGTTGGGTTTTAATAAGCTGAGAGTATGGAAACCTGGTCACTGTAATTTAAAAAATATGAAGGACGAAGAATAGCTAAGGTTAATAAAGCTGACGAGCAGGTAACTAATAAATGATTGCATGCGTGATCTATCTATTCAATTTAGCTAGCTAGTTGCCACGATTGGGAAGTCATGGAAGTGGTCAAACTTTTCCTGCAAATTGGTAGCCAGTGTGCTTGCTTGTATATGCTGTGTTATTCTGTAGCGTGTTTGTGTTTAGCTGACTTGTTGTCTACCAATTATGTAACTTTACAGCAAAACGGATTGTGTCGGCAACTGTGGAGTACAGCAGATAGCCTACAGGCAGATACCCTGGCCAATCTACAGCTAGTCAATCAGTCAGGCTAATCAACGATAGTTTGACTTGAAAAATGATGGTATAATCACTGAAAACAACCCTGATAGACTGTTGTCATATTTTATTTGCTTTGGGTGCACTGTGGAGTGTTTAAGTGCATTTGGTAGTGGATGCTACTAGATACCTTAGAGTTGCGCTAGCATTAGTAATGTGTGTATGTCCAAAAGAAGGGACAGCATGGAATTATCTGAAAATAGTTTCCATCAATCAACTACATCATGGGTAAGTCGTAATTGAGACATTATGTCCAAAATTCCGAACGATCCCTTTAAGGATTGTGGGTAGCTGCAGCCAATCACGGCTCACTTCACTCAGGGTGTCCGTCGTGGTCCAAAAATCACGGCGCCCACAGTATGATAATGTCATCTAAGAGTAGATGGTAGAGTAACCTAAAGAAACGTAACATTATAGTATAATCTTTTTTTAGAACCTAGCAAGCTACATTCATAATATAAGTAATACGTGATTTTGCAAATGTGTGTAATTGCATGTGAATAAAGCCTATTTTGAATAAATAATCTGTCCTGATTTAGTAATTCATCATTCCAGAAAGATTTTAAACTATACTATTTGACAAAAATTTTACAAGGATATCTGAAAGCTTACTCTGTAACTTCGGTTACTTATCCCCAAAAATTACGTGCATGGTAACTATAACGTGGCAACTAACGTTAGTTCGGTGGTTCAGCTGGGCAATGAAAATGCAAATAATAAGCCAAGTTGTTTTTGTCCTAACATAAGGAGAAAAACTGCTAAATTTGTGTTTTATACGACAGCTACATAGATCCAGCAAACGACTAATAGGTACAGCATGAAAATTACAACTAGCCTATGCCCATATTAGCTACTTAGTCACTTGTAGCCTATGCAGTAATGTTATATATGCTTCCTCCAGTGCTAGCTAGTCAGAGCTATGACAACCTGCTGGATTGTCCAAGAGGCTTTTGTATTAGTATAACAGCGTTCATGAAAAATGAAGCACCTGAAATCTAGCTATTCCCCAAAACTGTGACGTCAGCTAATGTTACTAAAGATTATTATCTCTTCAACTGTAATGTTAAATCAGTTGATTACAGTGTAATTTACACATAACCTCCTTGGTTTATCCGCTTATCATGTCCCTGACTGACGATTATTTGCAGTTAGTTAGCTAGCTATTTTATCTAGCTAGCTTGTAGCTAACATTAGGCTACCTATTGAAACAATTTAAAAACATGAAACGCTTTCTGACACAGCAGGGGGTATAGCTTACCTAAGCAGGATTTCTTAACTGGATACCACTACTGCACCCAGAAAAACCATCCCAATTCTGGAATACGGACTGAAGTAAAAAGAGCTGTTCCCGGTTTTAGTATGTTCAGTTAGCTATCCAGCTAACTAAGTAATCCTACTTTGCAGGACTTGACGTTAGGTATGTTATTGAATATCCAGTCTTAGCTGAGTTGTAGCCTACCACCAATATGCATGTTTCTGAAAATAGTTTTCAACCTGGCTGACCGGAGCCAAAACTGTTGTGTTTTATGTGCTTCCCGGCATCCGTAGTCTTGCGTACTGCTCAGACAGCCGGCAATGAATGCTGGTCAATCCCTGGAATTAAAAAAAATTATTTCCAGAGATTGTGATATAATACATGGTCCTCATTATCTCAAATGAAATCTACAATTATAATTATAATTTATGAGACTCTAACATCATTAAAAAGTACGCTAATTATGACAAGACAGCGCTTCGGATTTTGTTGGCAGTCTATGGGCGAAGACAGGGCGAAGCACCATTACATGTCGCCCCCTTCATCTTTTTGGTGATACTAAAAAACCTGACTTCAGGACATGCCCACCTTGTGATTTCTAGTTTTCTATATAGTTCAGTGGTCTCACATCAAGAGGAAAACAGGACTTGTTTCTTAAATAAAAACCCAATTTAAGCCTAAGCCTGTTTACAAGGGAATCTATGTGAAACTTAAAAGTGAGACCACCATCTATTAAAAAACCAAGGTACTTATAAATTGTCACTCTTTCAATTGGTTTGTCCTGCGTGGTAACTATAGAAGGCAGTGTCCGTGGCTCTTTCTTTGACCTGGTAAAGACCATCAACTTTGTTTTGTCAACATTTAAAATAAGCTTCAGCTGATACAGCTGAGCCTGTACCGTATTAGTAGACTGGAGTTCTTCAAAAGCCTTTTTTACCTTTTTTCTACACAAGAGTAAATGACTGTCACCTGCATAAAAATGAAAACCAGCATTTGCCACATTTTTACCAATATTGTTTATATAGATTGTACATAAAAGAGGCCCCAGGACTGAGCTGTGGCACTCCGCTCTGTACAGTTAAAACACCAGGCGCCCTATCTTACACCCAGTGCAAAGCGGCGCTAACCCAAACTCAAGTGTCTTTGCTATCTTACACACGGCGCATGGTTCATTATAACGCCTAGCGCTTATGTCGTTTAACTACCATGTATTCTTGCACCCGTTGCAAGTGAACTGGGCGTGTTGGTCTTAAAATGAGGAGTGGCCAGGATTATTTTTGGCGTATTGCTATCTTGAGCCAGCAGAAAGTGCTTGCGCTAGAACCACCACAAACCTGGTCTAAAGTCATGTTGCAGTTGTTATTTTAACGGCGCATATAAGTGCGTCTACATAGACGTGTGCGCGTACACTCCTGTCTGTTACACACAGGGGTGCGCACAAGCATGACTAAAATATCAAGATTACAATGTGAAATATTATGATTGTGTAGGCTATATCAAAAAATGCATAATAATAAAAGGGTCCATAGCCTACCTTTCCCTCAGCGAAGGGGAATGCCACATTGAATTGCTTTCTGCCCATTCCATCAACATCCAGGCGATGTGCGATGGTACAGGACAATGGCTATCCATTAAAAAGGAGCTGATAACACCTATATCAAGCCTAATACGCAAATTGTCATTTACACCTAATGCGTGAATTGTCATTCAATGGAAAACTCGCGCACGGCAATAGACGGACATTTGAGTTCTGAAAATGCGCTTCAGATGTCATTACAATACAGCTTTGTTTATCTAGGACAGTGGTTCTTAACCTTGTTGGAGGTACTGAACCCCACCAGTTTCATATGCGCATTCACCGAACCCTTCTTAATTGGAAAAATAAAACATGATTTTTTCAAATTCAAAACATAGGTATATGTTTTACTGGTGCACAAAATGAACCGTGCATCAACATCACTGTGTTCAAAGAACAAAACCAGCAAAACATGATTGTCACACAAAAACAAAAACATAATAATGAATTCGCCATCTTCAACACAGCTGGTTTTATGAGTGTTTCACCAATGGTGTGTGGTTTGCCCTGCTTTGCGATCAGGTAAGCAACTTCGTACGATGCTGTGAGGATCGGTTTGTTGATGGGTACAAAGCCGAGAACAGGCAGAGTAGCCTTTTCATCGAATCTGGCTCTCTTCACCTTGAATTCAGCGAGCGTTGTGTTCTTGTATTCCCCATCTCCATGCAGCTTAAGGAAGTGTTCCCTTAGTTTTGCCGGTGCTAGACTAGAATTGCTCAACTTGGCATTGCAAATCATGCAGTTAGGACGATGACTCCCATCACGTTCCGTTATACATGTGAATCCATATTGTACATATTCGTCCGACCACTTTCTTTTTTTGCTCGACATAGTTAGTATGAAGGGATTAAAATATTAAGAAAGAAATCACACGACGTACCATCACAACAGTCACAAGTCGACTACCGAGCACACCAAATTCCCTGCAGCACAGATAGGCCAAGCGATGTAGCGTGATCACTTGCAGCCAATGATGGCCAAGCGGGACGTGTCATCACGAATCATATGAGTCGGGTGTGTGTCTTAACCTCCGCCGAACCCCTGAGACTGACTCACCGAACCCCTGGGGTTCGATCGAACCCAGGTTAAGAACCACTGATCTAGGAATACAACCTGTAAGTAAATAGAATGGTTTGTGACTGAAAAAGTTTTTCAAACAGCCTAGGCTACAGCGGATTCGCTGTGCATAAGGTTTTTTCAATAGCCTATGGTTAAAAAACGGAGATAAATGTCACCATGTTAACTGAATTGTAACCTTAGCTATTCTTCGTCCTTCATATTTTTTTAATTACAGTGACCAGGTTTCCATACTCTCAGCTTATTAAAACCCAGCTGATTTCACCTGTTATTCCATAACTGAACAAAACAAAGAGAACTAAGCGTCTAATTATAAACTAAAACAAATTTGCAGCACGTTACACAATTAATTCACAATTAATTTTAATGCCATTCTCTGCACGTGCACTGCATGTTCTCCGTTTCCCCTGCTGTAAGTCGCACGTTTCATGGTCTTCCTGGGAAAGTGGATTGTTTTAAAGCATTACGCTACGAGTAAAACAGGTTGGTCACATTTCCATAAACAGGCCATTATTAAACAAGGGGAAATATGCGTGAACATATGGGTTGCCAACCTGACAGCTTTATTGTATTTAGTGTCATCATTAAGGCAAAATAACGGTATTTATGTTATTAATCAATATTACTATGCAGGTAGCCTAATGAACTTCGGATGAAGCTTGAACTTCGAGAACTCCATGAGATCAGCCTCATGATGTTTGACACTTTCATTGCATAAGCAAACGAAATTCGCTGAACAAGCAGGCTAATTTGGCGTTTTCTAAGGTGAGACTAAAGCCATTGATAGCTTATTCTCAGCTGTTGCAGGTCCTTTTAACGAAATTTAACCGCATATATTTTGTAAAATAACAGCCCTGTCGGGAATTAATAGGCTAATGATTAGTCCGAATAATATTGATCATACTCCATTTAGCCTATTCCTTGATCACACTAAACACGCACGAGCATGTATGTTTCGCCATCAAGCAATCCGTCAAGGTGGAAAAGCAGGCTTTTAAAGGGAATGGGATATGACATTTTGATTGGTTTATTGCATGTCACGCCCAAGACACACCTATAATTAATGAAGCGACTAGGTTCAGCCCACTTGCACCTTGCTTAGCCCCCAAAAAACACACCGTTAAAATAGCAAAAGTGGACTTGGACACGCCCAAAATGGACTTTACGCCATGCGCTTAGACCAATCGCCAAGATCGCCAAGATAGAGCCCCCCATGTCTTTCTATCAAACTGGATACACTGTATTCTATCCAACAGGTAGTTTCTGAACCAAGTGACTGCCTGATCAGATAAAACTATATTGACTAATCTTTGTAGCATGATTAGCCTTTGACAGGTCATGGATGGATCACTTTAAGGGTTGTTTCTCCTGACAAATTTTCCTATTGAACTCTATGGAAAAATAAGTCAGGAGAAGAAACCCTTCAAGTTATCCATCCATATCTACTGTATTTTTGGCAGCAGAGTGATGATTTAAGGCTTGTTTGATATGTCAGACCCTTGATCACTTAGAACCATTTAGCCAACCATGTGTTTCCATAGTGTTCCAGTGTAATTTACAGCTAAATCTAGTCCCCACCCCCCAATTCCCATAGAGATCCATTCAAATGCAGAGACGTTATAGTATTGCTTGCAAGAGTACCAAAAAATAAGATATCAAGAGTCTTTTGATGTTGCTGCGTCACAGACATCAGGAAGTCATGGCATGCAAAGGATATGTTACCAAATATAAAAAATTTAAAGGCACAGTCAACTTAGTGTATGTAAACTTCTGACCCACTGGAATTGTGATATAGTGAATTAAAAGTGACATAATCTGTCTGTAAACAATTGTTGGAAAAATTTATTGTGTCATGCATAACGTAGATATCCTAACTGACTTGCCAACACTATAGTCTGCTAACATGAAATCTGTGGAGTGGTTAAGAATGAGTTTTAATGACTTCAACCTCAGTGTATGTAAACTTCTGACTTCAACTTTATATGACTTACGCTCTGCATAGTAGAGTCTTAACTTGCATTTGTAGATGCAGCGGCAAAATGTGTTTACTGACAACAGTTTTCCGAAGTATTCCGGAGCCCATGTGGTTATATTGGTTTTCGGTCTTGCCCTTTACACACAGAGATTTCTCCAGATTCTCTGAATCTGTTAATAATATTATGGACTGTTGTTACGTGTGCCTGTCTCTTCCTCCGTCTGTCTTGTGATTTCCCCCTTCCAGAGAATTGAATGATTGGCCTGATTGACTGATTGGAGTCACCTGGCCCACAAGACTGGCTTGCCCAGCAATCAGGAGTTGCTGTTTCTTGTGTTCCTGTGCTTCCGAGCGAGACGTTTTTTTTTTTCTCTCCTTCACGGCCTACGACCCTGAATTGTTGTTTTTTCATATTTTTCTTCATCTACTGACCTATTTCCTTTACTACACATCTACATACACCGATGCATATACACATATACATACCTGCATGCATGCATGCATCCATACCCCCCTTTTCCCTCGTTTAATAAATTTATTTTCTTTAATTGCAACTCAACGTCTCTGTGCCTTTTATGCTGCAGTCATTCAGGGAGTGGCCGGAACTGTAGATGGTGAGATCCCTAAATTCCTTGCAATCGTGCATTGAGAAATGTTGTTCTTAAACTATTCGCTCACACAGTTTTTCGCAAAGTGGCGAACCTTGACCCATCCTTGCTCGTAAACGTCCGAGTCTTTGTGGATGCTCTTCTTTTTTTTTACCCATTCATGGTAGAATCACCTGTTACCTATTCACCTGTTTACCTGTGCAATGTTCCAAACAGCTGTTTTTTGAACATTCCACAACCTTCCCAGTCTTATGTTGCCCCTGTCCCAACTTTTTTGCTACGTGTTGCAGGCATCAAATTCGGAATTAGCGTATATACAAAAATCTATTAAGTTGATAAGGTAAAACATTAAATATATTTTCTTTGTACTGTTTTCAATTAAATTTATGTAAAAGAGAATTTTCTAATCACTGATTTCTGCTTTCATTTGCATTTTACATACTGGAGTTTGTACATGATGGCCAATTTCACCATTCATGACCATTTAAGTGTTTATCTCAACAAAAAATGTTACTCACACATAGCCTACAAAGCACTGTACACCACCACCTGTTGCGAATATAGATAAAAATATTTTGGCCTAGTAAATAGCCAAATATAATAATCACATTATTTCCACTATAAATGATTGTCATTGCACAGTTTGATGTGGCACAAAGTTTCACTAACCACATTCTCTTGAGGTAAGATGAAAAAACACAGGGCCAAGTTACATTAAATAATTTAGGAGAGATTGGGTAGCATTGCTTTGGAATAGAGCTAGTTTAATTAGTGTGAGTTACGATCGACCAGGGGTTCTCAACCTTTTCTGAGTACTGAACCCCTTCCGTCTCAAAGGTTCAACTGAAGTACCCCCTAAGATTTGTATGTTTGCGCAATAGCAATAAATGTTTTAATTGCAGTGTAAAAAGGTTTCACGTTAATTTGTAGCAAACAATAACAATTGCAACTACTCTGTCTCACTTTAGACTCAGTCTCACAAGAGTAGGCTTGAACTAGAATAGGTCTACCTTTTCAATGGGACACTTGCGCTTGATGGGTCTTTCATAGGTCATCAATCCTTAGTGGAATGTTTGAAAGGCACACTCTCATTTCATCCTTCACATCCACTTTTGCTCTGTGCTTTGTTTTCACTGATGCGAGGGCTGAAAAGCCAGACTCACATAAATATGTTGTGGCAAATGGTAAAAGAACTTTCATTGCTTTTTGAGCGAGCTCTGGATATTCAGCTGAAACATCCAACCAAAACACTGCAATGTCTCGTCCACACTTCTGACGCAAAAAGCTGTCATGGCTAAGTTCAATCAGTTTGTCCTCCTCCGAAATGGTTAAACTGTGCAGCATGGCCTTGTTTGTTGCATTTGAAAATGGATCTCTGATCCAGTCCCTGTCCACTTTCAAAGATGTTTCCATTTCACTGAAGTAGATGTTGAATCGATCAAGAAGCCCTGTTAGATGCATGCAAATTATCTGTGAAATATTCACTGGCTGATTCTCCATCATTGAATTCTGTTAGGCAAGAGAACATCGCCAAAATGCCACTCTTCACTCGTTCATGCCAGCGTCCAACTTTTGCTGTGAATCCTTTGATTTTATCAGAGATCCAGTATATTTGTGTGTGGACCCTGCATACTCATTTTTAGTCTGTTCAGTTCGTCAAACACATCGGCAAGGTATGCCAGTTTTGGAACCCATGTCGGATCCTTGAAGTATTTAACAAAGTCCGATTTTTGGTCTAACAAAAACAGTGTGATCTCTGCGTAATTCAAATACACGCCACAACACAGATCCGCACGAGAGCCAGCGCACCTCGGTATGAAAGCCCTTGATACTCGGCACCCATTTCAGCGCACAGAGCTGAAAATATGTTGGAGTTCAGAGGTTGTCCCTTGATTAAATTCACAATCTTAACGACAGAAAGTAACACATCGTTCAGATCGGGGCACAGTTCTTTTGATGCGGGTGCTTCTCTGTGCAGCACGCAGTGCGTGGACACTAGATTGTGTGCAACTTGTTTTATTCTCGCTGCCAATCCACTCTTATGGCCTGTCATAGCCCTCGCACCATCGGTGCATAAACCAGTACAGTTCTCCCACAGAAGGCCTTTTGATGTTATGTATTGGTCAAGCACTTCAAAAATATCTGCCGCCGTTGTTCGTTTTGGCAATAAAAAACACCCAAAAAAGTCCTCAACTAACTTCTTTTCCCACACGTAGCGAATGAAAATGATCAGTTGAGCTTGATTTCCCACATCTACAGATTCGTCAACTTGCAGTGAATATGAACAACTTTCAGTTTCTCGATTAGCTGTGCTTCCATGTCAATTGACATTTCAGATATTCGCCTGGAAACAGTGCTATCGGAGAGTGGTATACTCTTGACTTTATTTGCATGGTCGTTGCCAAACATTGTTAAACAAATGTCCGCGGCGGCGGGGAGAATCAACGTTTCGCCGATGGTATGTGCCTTTCTACACTTGGCGATGCGTTATACTAGATAGGAGGCCTTAAAGGGATAGTTCAGAATTCTGGACATAATGTCTCAATTACGACTTACCCATGATGTAGTTGATTGATGGAAACCATTTTCAGCTAATTCCATGCTGTCCTTTCTTTTGGACATACACATGTTGCAATTGCTAGCGCAACTCTATGGTAACCGGTAGCATCCACAACCAAACGCACTTAAACACTCCACAGTGCACCCAAAGCAAATAAAATACGACGACAGTCTATCAGGGTTATTTTGAGTGTTTATACCATCATTTTTGAAGTCAAACTATGGTTGAATCCTTTACTTTGTGCTGACCTATATTCTCTGTGGAAGTACGGCAGAGGAAGGATACTTTACTATGGTAGGCCGAACAGTTCAAAAGCCGACGCAAACTAGACACCACATATCCAGTTGGATAGCGCGCCAAACAGTTCAAAAGCCGACGCAAACTAGACACCGTATATCCAGTTGCTCTGCGCTACCCAGTTTTTAAGCGAGATATATCCAGTTAACAAGACACTACCTATCCAGTCATCCTGCGCCACCCAGTGGACATCGCGAGATACCCAGTGGACATCTCCACATATCCAGTTGGGCAGCACGAGCAATCCAAATGGGTAGCTCTGCGCTATCCAACTGGGTGGCACGGGATGTCGAACTGGGTAGCGCCGCGCTATTCAACTGGGT
This sequence comes from Synaphobranchus kaupii, assembly GCA_029718625.1. Classification (NCBI taxonomy): domain Eukaryota; kingdom Metazoa; phylum Chordata; class Actinopteri; order Anguilliformes; family Synaphobranchidae; genus Synaphobranchus; species Synaphobranchus kaupii. Next base: position 63,022,672 of record CM056377.1, read on the forward strand.
GGCGCGGGATGTCGAACTGGGTAGCTCTGCGCTATCCAACTGGATCGCGCGGGACGTCGAACTGGGTAGCTCTGCGCTATTCAACTGGGTCACGCGGGTTGTCCGGTTTGGTAGCACGAGATGTGAAATTGGGTAGCGCCGCGCTATCCACAGGCTAGAAAACACAAGAGCAACGTGGAAGTTAGCAAAATATATATGAAAGAACAGGGATTATTCTTTTAAATAAATTGCATATTCAGCCTGTTGTTTAATTTTTGCTGTTGTATTCCAACTAAAATATATTCCAAATTTGTTTCAAAAATACCAGAAAACCGCGCTTTGAACTAACTAGGCCTATTTCATTTTATGAATGTGATTAATTACACACTTATTTTATTTAAAACAATAGTGTTTGCTCCTTCATGTCTGCATTCAGACCAGTCTCTGCTCATGTTCAATGACTGTTTCCTATATTCCTAAACTAAAAATTGGTTAAGTTCTTCCAAATATCGTTCTATGTCTTTGGAATTACAGTGTGAAAATTAAAATGGGAAATAACGAAAAACTTTGATTATCGTTATGATTCAAATGACCCTACAAACATTGGTTTTACATACATTCCTTACATGTGAGAGATTAGTGAATTCCTGTCCAATCAGCGACATCAAATTGGGTATCTTCAAGCTATCCAACTGGGTAGCGCGAGCTGTCCAACTGGGTGGCGCGGGGTGTCCAACTGCGCGGCGCGCGCTGTCCAACTGGGTCACACGCACTATCCAACTGGATATGTGGTGTCTAGTTTGCGTCGGCTTTTGAACTGTTCGGACTACCATACTTTACATTACCTACGAATGTAGTGCCGGCACTGGTCGACTACAACAACAAAGAAGAGCAACAAGTTGCAATGGCCACGTTCGCTCCGCCGCCGTACTTCCACAGAGAATATAGGTCAGCACAAAGTAAAGGATTCAACGATAGTTTGACTTAAAAAATGATGGTATAATCACTCAAAATAACCCAGATAGATTGTCGTCGTATTTTATTTGCTTTAGGTGCACTGTGGAGTGTTTAAGTGTGTTTGGTAGTGGATGCTACCGGTTACCATAGAGTTGCGCTAGCATTAACAACGTGTGTATGTCCAAAAGAAGGGACAGCATGGAATTAGCTGAAAATGCTGGATATCTCTCTGGAATTAGCCTACCGGATATGTGTATCTCGTTTGGCCGTATGAATTGTTAAATGAACAAAGCTTGCAAGAATTTGTCTAATCTATAAAAAAATTAAAAAAGTCTTCAACTACAATCTATGTGACGCCATTATATCATATAGACTATTTACTCATTGGTTAAATGTTTAGTTATGCTGATTGTTAGCGGAGCTGGCTGGTCACCAGGGCTAGCTAAGTGTTATTGTGTGTATAAAGTGCGTAGGCCTATGTGTGTTTTGTTGACAGTAGTGTAGCTAGATAGCCACAGTAGAGCTATCTAGGACATGCAATATGTTTATGATGACAGTTTGCAGTATTATCGCCAGTCCAGTATAGCCTAATACTTGAAGTCTGTGCATTTGAATCAGTGTACAGTGTAATCCTCTGTGTACTGAGAACATTGGCTTGCAATAAAAGCAACGAGTGAATCCGCCAGGTCTGTCTTTAGAAGTGGTCGCATTATATTATTAATTGTTTTCTGTCCTGTGCCAGTTCGTTAATGCTCTTTGTCTGAAACCTCTGGTCCTGTCTGGTTCCCTGTCTAGTTGCTGCTTTAAAGTCTTGTTCTGTGCCGGCGTTTACTCGCCCTGCAATTCTGCCTAGTCAAAGTCTGCTCTGTCTGGAACAGCACTACCCGCTGTTCACTGTTTGGTCTCGCTATACTAACTTTGTCTGCTTCAGTCTGCCAGCCTGCAGTCGTCCGTAATCCCTGCCTGTGTTGCGGTTTTCCTGCCTCCCACCTGACGTGTGTGCATGCAGCTTGGGCTTCTGCTATTCCACCCTGCGGCGGTGCCCGCGCTTCTGCCAGTGTTGCGGTGCTGTCGCTGCTGCCGCCCTGCTGTTGCCGTGCTGCTACTGCCGCTGCCCTGGTGCCACGCCTGCGTCCTGCCTGGACTCCGCTCCACTGTCCTGCTCTACCGCTCCCGCTCCCACTCATCCCCTGCTCCACCAACCTGGTTGTCCATCTCCATAACCTTCCCCGGCTTCTCCCGCTCCCACTGCTCCCGCATCATCATACCTGGACTGTCTGTAATTAATGTTCTCCCTATGCTTCAGGAGTATTGGTCGAAGCATAATTTATTAGAGCTACGCGCTCTGTTGTCTTTCTGCTCATCCAGTTCCAGCTTGGAACACTAACCACCTTTTGCCTTTCTCCCTATGCTCAGGACTACCCTGATCATACAATAAAATATTGAGTTTTGGCATTCCTGTCTACGAGTCGTGCATTTGGGTCCAGTCCACTTCCGGGGTCATAACATATCTATTAAAATCACTAGCCACCACAGTTATTTGTCTGATTCAAGTTTATATAATATATTCCTGTATTTAGCTTTTCACATAATAATAACTGTAGCTACAAATTCATTAAGGTGCTCATTTTAAAACAGGTAAACAGACACCCCAAATGACTGACCCCACACACTTACAACCCAGTGCAGGAGAGAGATACATACCACCTTTCCTAAATTATGAAATAGTCGTGTTGTTATGCACTTTTAATGCAGTTTTGCAATCTTATTAGCCTACATAACAGCTTTGATAGCCTAAGTAGGCAACGTTAGCATTAATGTAGCCTACATATGGTTATAAAATTAGCTCTCATCTTACTTTGAATAATTTTCTAGTAACAGTTAACATTAAGTTAGACGGGTTACTTTACAATGAAACTTGTAGTAGCTTTGTTAAATTGAGTCATCCACCACATTAAAGGTTGTATCAGCGATTTTGGGTGGAAACATAAATGATCACATTCATCTGATTTTTCCTCACGATCCGCTAGCTGCCCGCCCCATAAGCAGGCCGTCAAAAAACCGCGTCTCTGTAGGCAGCCTATGCTCCGAGATCGTACACAAAAACAAATGGTACTACCAACCACTCAAAACCAAAATAAACAGTATTCCAACCAATCACAATGATCTGCACAAACGCTAATACTCTTATCTCGCTGAAATCTTGACGGATTTACAAACGGTTTGGTTTCTTACAAACGTTATTAACGTGGTTATAATTCTGGATGCTTGAACACTATTTTTTAAAACATAACATAATTATTCATAAGTATGTTTGTTTGGGATTTCGCTTCAGAAGTGACGTCACGTTTGTGCAGATCATTGTGATTGGTTGGAATACTGTTTATTTTGGTTTTGAGTAGTTGGTAGTACCATTGTTTTTGTGTACGATCTCGGAGCATAGGCTGCCTACAGAGACGCGGTTTTTTGACGGCCTGCTTATGGGGCGGGCAGCTAGCGGATCGTGAGGAAAAATCAGATGAATGTGATCATTTATGTTTCCACCCAAAATCGCTGATACAACCTTTAACCCTTGTGTGGTGTTCGGGTTTGTGGGACCCGTATTCAATGTTTACTAAAAGAAAAATGATACAATTCATAATTTTTTCAACCTGAGACTCATTGGCCTTGGCTCATTTTCTGTGATGAACATGTAAAAGAACACAAAAATCACATTTTATCACAAAAAACTAATATCACTTTTATTGATAAATGTGATCTAGCAGAGGTAAATGGTCAATATTAACCATATATGCTGTCTATATTGCCTGTAATTGAGATAAAGTCAATATCTGTGAAGTATTTTTACGTAAATTGTTATGGCTTTATTATTTAAAAAACCCAATAATGTTGTGGGTCCACCAGAACCGCAAACACTGGGTGAGTAACAAAAACACAAACACCACACAAGGGTTAATACGTCATGGAACATTATCTAATTATCAAAATTGCATAAACATTAACATTGTCCAGTCATAACCATTTAACTGTTCGCTAGGTTAATTAACGTTAGATAGTCGATGGGTATCTTGTAGGCTACTGCGTCTTCGTGGTTGTCATAAAGTACATTACAGTCCTGATGCCGCTAGGCTAGCTACTTGCTTTCCCCGCAGCCTCAGAAATCGAGAGTAGTAGCAGAGAGAGGGAGAAATAAAATATGATTGCTGCATTTGAATGAATTATGTTGGAAAATGTTTGAAAACAAAAAACCTATATAATCTAGATTTCTGGTATCATAACATTATATGTCCGCATACCTTCGAAAAGGTGGAAACCCATATTTTATACGGGCAAACCGTAGCTATGGGTTGACAGTGAGTAGCCTACCCATTTCAGGCTTGGACAACACAGGCTAGAGAACACAAGAGCAACGTGGAAGCTAGCAAAATATATATGAAAGAACAGGGATTATTCTTTTAAATAAATTGCATATTCAGCCTGTTGTTTAATTTTTGCTGTTGTATTCCAACTAAAATATATTCCAAATTTGTTTTAAAATTACCAGAAAACGGCGCTTTGAACTAACTAGGCCTATTTCATTTTATGAATGTGATTAATTACACACTTATTTTTTTTAAAACAATAGTGTTTGCTCCTTCATGTCTGCATTCAGACCAGTCTCTGCTCATGTTCAATGACTGTTTCTGCGGAGGGAAGCCTTTGACTCCCTCCTTATTAAGTTCAATTTGAGATGGGTTTTTCGAGTGGAAGAATTCTCAAGATAAAGATGAAGGAAATAGCAGAAGTTTAATCTTTTATTAAATGGTCAAACGTTGATTCAACATGGGAAAACCACAAACCTACGCAGAGGATTCGGAATTCCCCGAACAATAACAAACATTAGTTTTTACAATATCATAACTCCTCCTTTACGTTGCTAATACACCAATGATATGTGGTAACACCTTTTCATAATATCTCATTTTATCCAATAACAAATTAGGCAAAACATTAATATGTTATATGACCTGTTCTTACCCTATGCGCTTGGGGGCACTCTTGATCTATCAAATAAAATTGTTTGTGACCTTTACTCCTTTTAATCAGCTTAGTTATGGAACACAGGAGGAAAACATTCCTGTTTTGACTGGTGTGCTAGATGCCCTGTCCTTGCTGACAGAGAGCTATCCTGCACTCTCTCACACCCCCCATCTCAGTACTTTTCCACTAGATCTTGACTGTATTATTTAATTATTTATATAAGTTTGCATATGAGGCTTTCTTGGGCCTACGGCTTACTTCCACATTCCCCCCTTTGAGACCATCTGGTCTCACACTCTCTTGTTGATACTTCGCCTGATGGTGGGGTTATGTTATGACATTTGTATTGTATGATAAAAATAAACATTTGTAGTTGATTAGTTTCATGCATAATTTACCTAAGTTAATATTTCCTCTAATTAACAATTAACAGATGATCTATCAAACAGTAAATATTAAGAATATCAAAAAGTTAATCAAAAATATCAAAAAGTTAATCAAAAATTTCAAAAATGTAATCAAAAATATCAAAAGTTAATTAAAAATATCAAAAGTTAATCAAAAAGCTACTGTATTTAATGATTTTTAATGATCATCTAATTTTGATTCGCTATAATTATACAAAGATTATATAAAAACAATTGGATTATACTTGTAATGTCTTCTTCCTCTTCTTAGGAGCCCATATTCTAAGAAGCCTGAGGAGAGGTTACTAGCACTTCACTCAGGCGTCTCTTAACTTCTTCGCCCTTTTCCTTAATCTATTTATGTGTCTGTTTTATCTATCCTAAGGGCCTTTTGGGGCTTTATTATGTCCCCTTTGAGTTGTTCTTTTCTTCATGTAGTCAGTGTATGTAATATGTGTGATCATGGGGTGTCAAATGGATAAATCTATTCTGACTATTTTATTTTATTTTTTTAAATTTTTTTATTTATTTAAAACTAGTTTTTAGAACCAGTGTCACTGCTCAGGGTCTGACAGACCCCGAATCTGGGGAAAATTTCTCTTGCCAAGGCTTTAGCTACAGTTTTAGAATCCGCATGCGCAGTGGGGAATGCTTCTACCCATCTTGATATCATGCTAGTATAAACCAATGTTTCTGTATTTCTCTCATCATCTCCCCCCTTGCAGAGTGGCCAACACCATGGGCAGCTCTGCAAATGACCTCTATTACTGCACTTGGTGCAATTGCTTTCCCTGCTTTCCCTGTACATTGCCGCCATATTCCTGTAGATTTATCTAATTGTTTCCTGCTGACACAAGGTCTATTCCGCCTGTATGTGCTCCGCACTTTATAATTATAATTTTTACGGGTTGTTTCAACAGTTCTTTTACCTCAAAAATGTTTTTTTTAATACGGTTTCCCCCTGCAGTGAGAAACCGTCGTCTTGCACCTCGTCTTACAAAATGTGTACTATATGCCCCACAAGCATACACTACACTGTGTCACAGTAGATATTAATGGTGTGTCCTGTACCCCTTCTACAGACTCTTGTTAGGGCTACCAGTTCTGCTTGTTAGGTTCTAATTTAGAGGCATGGCCCTTCTTGGCGTACTACAGCATATCCGGCTCTCCTTTTTCCTGTGTGGGGATCAAAGGATGACGAACCGTCCACAAAAAGCACGTGGTCCGGAGCCACCAGTGGTTCTTGGTGTAGGTCTTCTCTTGCTCTTGCTTCTGCTTGCTAGAGCCTTGGCACACCATTCTTTCACATTCATGTGGTTGGCCTTCTTCTGGGGTCATCATTAATTCCGCTGGGTTCACAGCTTTGCATCTGATAATGGTCAATCCTGGCTGTGTGAGTAGGATCTCGTATCCTGATACTCTCCAATAAGTTAGGGACGATTTCCCTCTACTGAGTAGTGCTTCTACTGCATGTGACACATACAGGGTAACTTCATGCCCTGCTGTTATTGGCGTTACTTGCCTTCTCTACTGCAAAGGCGGCTGCTGCCAGCCCTTTCTCTGGAGTCCTCTTTTTGCAGTCCCCCGTCATTCCTAAGAATCTCTGCATTTCTTTCACCATTCTCGGTCTGGGCACCTTCGTAATTGCTTCAATTCGTTCTGCTGAAATACTTTTGCTCCCTTCCTTAAGAGTATGACCCAGGTATTGCACTTGTTCTTGACAAAACTGTAACTTTGACTTGGATACTTTGTGGCCTTTTAGTGTCAGTTCTTGTAACAGTTTCTTACTGTCCTCTTTGCATGCAGTCATATTTGGGCTGCATAGGAGAAGGTCGTCCACGTACTGGATGAGAGTGCTTCCCCCCTTTGGCGCAAAGTCCACTAGGTCATTTCTGACCATTTGATTGAATAGGCTAGGGGATTCTACATATCCTTGAGGCAGTCTCTGATAAGTGTACTGTTGCCCCCTGTATCTATTAAAAAGTTGCATGTTTTCCCTCTTATGAGAATATCAATTGGTGGTTAATTTGTGGCACAGCTGGATGTTATAGATAGCATTTCCTTTGCTTCACACTCTCACTCTGCTCCTAGGGGTGTAGGATTCTCAAGGCATCCCTATTGAAGGGGATTCTGTTGGGGACTCATTCCCCATTGTTGTTGTGGTTGCTGTGGCTGCTGTGGCTGCTGTAGCTGCTGTGGCTGCCATTCTTCCTGCTGCTGCCCATACATGTTTTGCTGTGGGATCATCGCTATCTGGTTCTCGGGTCCTTGATATGATGGCATTGGCGGGTACGATGGCCACCACCCAGGGTTTGCTCCTTGGTTCATGCGGCCTCTTGATTGGAATCCTCTTCCTCTTCCTCTGTGACAGTTCCTGGCCCAGTGTCCCATCTTTCCGCATCTCCAGCAGTCTTTTTGCTGCCACTGGCCCTGGTTCGTCCATGGCCTTTGGAAATTTGGTCCAGCCCATTCGATGGATGGGCCCTGTCCTCCTTGGACTTGTTGTGAGGGGGGGGGGGGGGGTTCCTGTATCTGCTGGGTTATCATTGCTGCTTGAATTTGAATTCCCGGATCTTCTCTCTCCCTGTCGGCTATCTGGAGAAGTAACAGTTTCTTCTTTAGGGATTTATTCTGCCCTTCTGAGGTCGTCATACTTTCTCTGTGCAGCTTCATGTGGTGGACAAGATGGGCTCTTTGTTTATCCCAATTCTCCTGGGGAAGCCCCCTTGCTTAGGGCCTTTATTACTGGTTCGGGCAATGCTTTACACAACATGTGAAAGAACATTGTCGATGTTCCTTGTGATGCATCAAATGTCTGTCCCATGTTTGTTTTCCATGTCTCCTGCATTCTGTTGATAAAATCATGGATCACATATCTTCTTAACATCTCCCATGCACAGGGGCAGGTGAGTCGTCCTCATCTCTACCCTCGCTTATCCATGGCCCTGCTCCATCTGCTATTTTTGGTAAATCCTTGACCATGTTCTCCAGGTCCATTGATGACCATGTGGTGATATCGTAGACCTGCTTCAATTCTTGAACTCGTTGCTGCGAGTACCCTCCTTCGCACAGGAATGCTTGTTCTGCTTTTTTCACCTCCTTTAGGGTTTGTTTCAGCATTTCCTTTGTCACTTTCTTTTTCTTTCTTGTTGTACTGTCATCTGATTCTTCACTATCAGAGGAGCTTGATTCATCTTTGGGAATGGCAGTTGACCTTAGTTTCACTTTTCCTTTGATGTCATATTCTCCTCTCCTTGGGTCTCTTCCAGCTCTTCTTGCTTCTCCTTTTGGTTTCGTTTCTTCTTCTCACATTTCTTCTTCATTTCTTCTTCTCACATCTCACATTCTCACACCTTCTTCTCACTTCTCACATTCTCACATCTTCTCACTTCTCACCTCCCTCTGCTTCTTCCATTGCCTGTTAATATCTGGTGGCACATCCTAGTTTGCTGCTCCTTTCAGATTCACGTGCCCCCGACGACTTGACTGTTTCTTTCTTGCAACTTGTCATTCCCTGATTCTCTGGCCCGTCATGAGGTGTGTGGAGGCATGGGAATGGTGTGCTATTTGTGGGATTTCCCTCGTTTCCTTGGCTGTCACTGGGCTGTCTCTGATTCTCCTTTCTCTGGGCCTGCTGCTGTAACTTTTGATCTTATTAAAACGGTTTCCAAATTACCTTCTACTTCCAGGGTCCCTTTCACTTTCACCAACTCTGGTCTCATCCTCACAGTAGTCTCAGGCCCCTGGCTCAAATCTTCTTGTTCCCCAGTACTATTCAATAGGGGATACAGGCCGCCTGTAGCTCCATTCGCCGGTCGCCACCATCCTTCTGGTGGTCTCTCTGATGCTTCTGGCTGGGGTTCACTTTCGGCTGGTGCCCCTCCTTCTTCTCCACAGTCGCTCTCCATCTGAAAGACTCATTTTTCCATTGATTTAGCTGTGCTCTGTAAGTTCGCAACTTTCCTTTCCGGTTCTTACTCTCTTTACTACACAAAATTGCTTCCACTGATTGCAGGTATTGAAGTCCAAAAGTACCTTCCTTAGGCCATACCAAGGGACCACCTCTTGTCCACTATTCCCATTTTTTCATAGTCTTCTCATAGTCTGTTTGAAATAATTCACTCATGCAGGAGAGAGGTGTCTTTAAAGTCTCGCCCTTCCGTGTTTTCAAATCCTTATTTTTCTTTAGCCCATGCAAGCTTATTCTAGTTAACTGAAAGTGAAACTAAAACTGAAACTAAAATAAAAAATAAAACATAAAAACATTTTAGTTAACTCAAATAAAAATAAAAATTAAAGTTACTTTTAAAACAAAACTAACTGTAGTGGTGCAAAATGAACCGAAATAAAAAAAATTAAAAATAAAAATGAATCATGAATTCTTTTTAGTTTTAGTTTCTGATCCTCTTCCTGATCTGCGATCTTTTGTTTCTTAATTGATTTTTCTTAATTCATTTATAATTAATTAATTTATAATTAATTAATTTATTCTTAATTGATTTATTATTATTGTTATAATCCACTCTGTTCTTGGTAGCCACGCCTTTACCTTTAATCCTGTTAGTTCCCACTTAGTGACTGTGACTCGTGTGGCTCCTCCCCCTGAATGCCCCTGCTCAACTTCCCCTTCTACCTCTTCAGTTCTCAATTCCCTCACTGGGGTACACTCCAGCCAAACGGCTCCGTCTGGCCACCAGTCTAAACATATTTCAAATGTTTCTCCCGTTTCTATGGCCTTGGGTAGGAATTTATCAATCCCTGAATGGCAGCACAGAGATTTTACTCCATATAACTGTTCTCATGTTAATTATTCTCCCACTGTATCTTTTCCCACTATAACATACACAATAACAGACACATAATATTTCCACTTTTCTAGTGGAGTACTATCTATCTAAGTAAAACCCTGTTATTTACATAATTTCCTTCAGCATTATATACAGCATATCCAAAATACAACAAATTCTCATATAATGTTAGCACACCGTATCTTTTTTCTATTGTTCTCCTGTTACAGTATTGTTTAATCGATTATGTTCAGTTTGATTGTACAACCCGTGCAATGGATCTATTTGTTCTAATTTGATTAATTGAGATATATGTATATACATATAGTACTATTTACAAAAAATTATAACTATAGTATTATTAACAACAGTAAATTATTTGGCCACACAACATAACTTTTAAAAAATAGTTTTTTTTTTTTTTAAATTTATTTTCCCACAACACTGTTTCCCTAATTGTCCCTACCGTAATATAGCAGTGGCAGTATCTTTCAACTGCTTCACTCTATTCACCGTTTGTGGCGGACTTTGAAGGGAAAGGCGTCCCTTTACACACAACCTCTACACGACCCACAATCCGGAATTGCTCTATATTGCTCAAGAGTTGCTCAGAGTTTTTGGTTAGCTAACTTGGAGTTCAGTACTCCCCCACAGTGTTGTCACAGCTTTTTCTCAAGCTCAGCTTTTTTTCTCAGCAATCACACTCAGCGCTCACAACTCAAATCACAAAATATATCACACTCAGAGCTCAAAACACAAAATATCACACTCACTCAGAGATCACTTCTGGTTATTTCTACTTCATCACAATAATTTTTCTACCTATTTATCCTCTCTATTTACTTATTAATTTAAATGATAAATTAACTTATGTATAATCAACATCAATTAATCCACTCACCCACTGGAGCTCCGTCACCGGTGTAGGACCACACTTGGGGCCAACGGAGTGCGGGTAATCCTTCTCTGCAGACTTTTTATGAAAAAGGTGTCTGCTTACCTCTCACTATTGACCGGTCTCTAACTTGAAGAAAAACACCGCACGCCGTTGGTTCCCTCCTGTATCCTTCCCGGGATCTTGGAGTCCTTGCTGGCTCGCCAAATGCGGAGGGAAGCCTTTGACTCCCTCCTCATTAAGTTCAATTTGAGATGGGTTTTTCGAGTGGAAGAATTCTCAAGATAAAGATGAAGGAAATAGCAGAAGTTTAATCTTTTATTAAATGGTCAAACGTTGATTCAACATGGGAAAACCACAAACCTACACAGAGGATTCGGAATTCCCCGAACAATAACAAACATTAGTTTTTACAATATCATAACTCCTCCTTTACGTTGCTAATACACCAATGATATGTGGTAACACCTTTTCATATTTTCATAACACCTTTTCATCCATATTCCTAAACTAAAAATAGGTTAAGTTCTTCCAAATATCGTTCTATGTCTTTGGAATTACAGTGTGAAAATTAAAATGGCAAATAATGAAAAACTTTGATTATCGTTATGATTAAAATGACCCTACATTCATTACATGTGAGAGATTAGTGAATTCCTGTCCAATCAGTGACATCAAATTGGGTATCTTCGAGTTATCCAACTGGGTAGCGTGAGCTGTCCAACTGGGTGGCGCGGGGTGTCCAACTGGGCAGCGCGCGCTATCCAGCTGGGTGGCACGGGCTGTCCAACTGGGCGGCGTGGGCTATTTAGCTGGGCAGCGCGCGCTGTCCAACTGGGTCGCACGCACTATCCAACTGGATATGAACTGGCTTTTGAACTGTTAGGACTACCATACTTTACATTACCTACGAATGTAGTGCCGGCACTGGTCGACTACAACAACAAAGAAGAGCAACCAGTTGCAATGGCCACGTTCGCTCCGCCGCCGTACTTCCACAGAGAATATAGGTCAGCACAAAGTAAAGGATTCAACGATAGTTTGAAAAATGTTAAAAAAATGATGGTACATGTTGGGTAAGTGAGGACTAGGTAAAATGTATATTTTCTGAATCCAGCGGTTCCAACAGTCAATACCCTTGTTAAAACGTTCGGCACTCTGAATACTGAACACAAGCGATATTGCGTGCTAGAACCCCTCACTTAACCTACATTCAAAATAAGTTTTACGTGATTTAATTTAATAATTATTATTAAAAATTACAATCATCAATTAAATCGCCAAATTCGTTAATAGGTAAGTCGAACAGTAACCTGGTGGATCAACCAACAAGCCAAAACAAAGTCTAAATCAGGTCTTGAGATTAAGTAATTTTATTAAGCGAAAACAGTCAATTGGAATAATGAATTGAAATCATACATTCACTAAGGAATGTAAGCTGACTACTTATAATTCACAAAAGTGAAGGCATTAAACCAGACATTAATTAGGAAATACCAGTAAAGAGAGAGATAAGCCAAAAATTGCCAAATTATTTACCCTCCAGCTGAACAGGAACAAAAGGAAACGCACGAGGAACCAAAAAGAATGACTTCTTCACCAACAAACTCCAAAACTGACTAACTTCTTTTTCTGCGGTACACTCATAAAATACCTCCACAGGAAGACCATCCCTGTCCTGATTGGGTTAAGGTATGGGGGAGGGGGGGAGAGGGGTCATTTATGACAAAGACTGGCTTATCTTTGATGTTGGGGGGTGAGAGTGAGAGAGTGACAGAGATAGAGAGAAGGGGGGAAATATTAGATATCCTACATACAAAACACTCAAAATAACCCAGATAGTCTGTCGTCATATTTTATTTGCTTTGGGTGCACTGTGGAGTGTTGAAGTGTGTTTGGTAGTGGATGCTACTGGTTACCATAGAGTTGCGCTAGCATTAACAACGTATGTATGTCCAAAAGAAGGAACAGCATGGAATTAGCTGAAAATGGTTTTCATCAATCAACTACATCATGGGTAAGTCGTAATTGAGACATTATGTCTAAAATTCCGAACTATCCCTTTAAGTGCATTCGCAGAAAGTGTTGTACTTCGAGTCAGCAATTCCTGTTGCTGTTTGAAATTTGCACACCTCGTCTCAAAATATTCAACTGGTTTTCCAGCTATGCTTGGATGCTTTGTTTCTAAGTGCCTTTTCAAAAATGCCGGTTTCATACATTCATTGGACAGCTCCTCCAGACAAATAACACAATTGGGCTTTGGTGTATCCTTTTTAACAACAAACGTGAATCCAAACGCAGGTACTCGTCACTGTACTTACGGATGTTTTGTTGCTTTGCATATTCACATTTGCCATGTTTTTGGGTAATGAGATGGACTGCACAGGGAAAGATATTGAGAAATGATTGAAAATGCATTGTAATAGGACAATAGAACAGCACCTTATTCCTGAACTCCCCTCCTCGGTCGGTGAGAATTTGTTTTGGTGCCCCAAACTTGAATTCTACAATGAACTGTGCAACGAATTTTACAATGCACTGTGCTACATCCTCAGCTTTCTTAGACTTCAGCGGATATGCCTCAGCCCACTTGGTCTTGTAGTCAATCATGACATCCCTGTGCAGTCCGTCTCATAACTCAAAAACATGGCTGAGGCTCCCTTAACTCAGTTTTCTTTTGTACTAACTGACTGTTGTCCATGAAATTCAGCTGAATATGGCTCTCTGACAAAAGCTGGACATCGAGAGGAGCTTCTGCTTCTACCATCTGCAGACCAATGGATTGGTTGAAAGGATGAATGGGACAGTGACAAGGTAATGTGGACTTGACACTAAACTGACCTTGACTCATTTACACCACTAAATAGTACTATAGTCATTGTGTTAAGTATTCTATTTTGGTATTGTATTAAGCAGTGTGATTTGGATCACACATCGCAATCATAAGCTATGCTTTACAATTGAAATAGTATTTCATAACAATGTCAATATGTTTCAAAACTCTCACCAAATTGGTGGATGAGAAGCCTTGGAACTGGGATCTGCACCTCAGTGCAGCTATGTTTGGCTTGCGCACCAAAGTACAGATCACCACCAAGCACTCCCCATTCTACCTCATGTTCGGCAGAGAAGCCAGATATCCATCTGAGGTCCCAGAGACTTTTGGAGTGAGTAGGTCTCTACATTTCCTTCTAAATTTCCTTCACTCTAACTTATAGCTAACAGCATTTTCTCTCCATTCAAGGTACCTGACATAGAGGACATTGTGGCTACAAAGGTTTATGAGTACTAAAATGGACTATTCTTTCTTAAAATGCGTGCAATAGCCTCACACAGTGTAGAGACAAGAGGAATGGGAGCCAGTAATGCGGAAACAGGTCGGATTCGAACCAACAATGTCGCAAAGAGCACGGGAATACTAGCTAACCCGCGCTACACGCTGCGCCACGGGGAGACACGCCAGGAAGGTGTACTTCGGCTCATACTTCAGTAAATAAATCAATAAATAAATTATATTAAAAAAATAGTTTGGTTTATACTTACAAAAAAAAATGCTGCTAAAAAAAATTTAACTTGTTCTGTATGCCACTTGTGCTCACTGGATATCTAAGTTAGCTTACTTGTGTTTTATTAACTAAAATGTGGCCTGTTTAGTCCTAAAGTTGTCATAGCCATAGGCTACGTGTAGCCTAGCTACGGTTTTTATTTTGTTTTTTTAAAGGGTTTCCGCGCTGTTATAGTTTTGACAACTCCGCGTTATCATAGCTATGATGCAGCTTTAGCAAAAACTGGTATGCAGTAACAGACTAGCCTTTTTATTTTCATTCGTTTTTTGTTTTCAAAGAGGTTTTTTCCGGTATAGCCTAATTACTGACTTGTGGCGAAAGTGCCGCCGTGGTGATAGATTTACCATTTAACATCTGTCCGAAATTGTAAACAAGTCGTCGTTTTTCACTGTAAGAAGAAATTTTATGACAACGTTACCTCCGCTGCGGTAGCTTGCAGCCTCCTGACAGATTCAGGCTGTCAGTTTCCTACACAGTTCATCTATTTTCGTAACACACTGATGCTGTAATTTAAGGAGAACAAAATGCTCAGATCAGGCTGAACTGCTTCAAAGTACCTGTCCCTTCTTCCACCTGTCATGGCATTTAAGCTATTTTTAACAATATCTGTGTCTGTGGCTGCAGAGACCATTTTCAAAACTGAAACTTATCAAGAACTAGCCAACCCTAGAAGCAGGGCGACGCAGTCACTAGGCTACTACTATCTTAGTTTAATTAGTAGTACTAGTAATGTTAGGCTAGTAGCCTACTTTATGGCAGGACAGGAGGACAGTACTAGAGGAATCTCAAGTTGGAGTAACGCTAGGCTGATTTAATTTATTTACCTTGAAGCCATACGTGTCAACCTCTGGAGAGAGCTGCTCTTATTTTCACGCCTGCAAAACTGTATAAGTTTGCCAAAAACCTGATAGAACAGTATGTATCTACTAAAATCACTAGCCACCACATTGCTGTATTTAGCTTTTCACATAATAATGACTGTGTAAATTCAGTTAAAACAGTCAAACAGTCACAAAGACACCCCACATGATTTAGCCTACCCCACACACAACCCAGTGGAGGAGAGATAGGCCTGCATATCACAATTTCCTAAATTAAGCATGAGTCGGGTTGCATGAGCTTGTGGCACTTTTTTGCAGTTTTCCTATCTTACTAGCCTACAAAACTAGTCAAAAATCAAAGCTTTGATAACCTAGACGCTACTGCATCTTTGTGGTTTGTGCATTTTTAGATCATACAGATCTGATGCAGCTACTTGATTTCCCCACAGCCGAATAGAGAGAGAAAATGCGATTTAATTAATTATGTTGGAAAAGTTTTGGGGGGAAAAAAACGTATTAGAGTAGATTTCCTGTATCATTAACCTTAGGCTACCTTCGAAAAGGTGGAAAAGCCTTATTTTATACGGGTAAACTGTATTTGTAAGGATCCTGTACTTTGTCTGTCTGTGTAACTATTTTTCCTGATTTCTTTTGTCTATTTTCCTGCATTACCCTCGCGATTGTCAGTCCGCGTTCCATGTTTCCTGAGATTCCACTCCCTGTCTTTGTCATTGCACTATTCGGGTGATTTTGGGAACATTCGGGTTTCCTCTGTATTTTGTATCTCATTTTCTTATTTCTGGCTTTATTAATATTTTTATAAAATACTAATGTACTAATCATACTAACTGTTAGATTAGATTTAATACTAACCTGCTAACAAACTAATGTGTATATAATACTAACCAGCTAACCTACTAACATTAGGGTTTTAGAGTTCGCTACGAACATTACTAATTAATCTTGAGTTTCTACCTGCAGCTGTCATTTCCCTCCTCGTTATCCTATCCCTGCATCTATCTGTGATTTCTCATTCTCTGCACGTGTGTCCACTTCCGCGTTCCTCCCCTCCGAGCTGTGCATGTGTCTACCTGCTAACCCCAGGCCGTTTGTTATCGTGTCTATGTGCATTCCAGTCCGTGTCTTACGTTTCCCCTGTTATTGTATTATTGGTCCTTGTTAACCCTCATTGTTCTCACCTGTGAGCAATCTCCTCTCCCCGCTTTTGACCCCTGCCTGTGTTCTCGCGACCCTGTTTTTGGATTCTGTTTTTGTGCCATTGCTGTGCCTTCCCGGTTCCGACCCCTGCCTGTTCCTTGACTACTCTTTGGACTGTGTTTTGTACCGTCGCCTGTCTCCCCGGTTTTCGACCCTGCCTGTTTGTACTACGGATTGCTGCCTTGTCCCTTCATTAAACTTTGGTTTTTTGTACTCCTGCCTGCGCTACTGGGTCCTGTTTCCACCTACCCTAACAGAAGGAACTCGCCAGTTAGGACCCAGCGGGCGGCCACCAGAGTCATGGTGAATCAGGATTTTTTTGACCCATATTTTGACAACACATACTATGAGGAATACCTCATGGGTATCTGGGGGCAGAACCCTGAGTTCGCCCGTCGGCATGCCGACCACCACCCATCACCCCGGACTCTATCAGCCCACCTCCCACTCCGTTAGTCTCGGAGTCCTAACTCTTCAGCCGGCCAGCCCTGAGTCTACTACCCCTTTCACCCAACCCCAACCGTCACCCTTCGAAGGGACCCACCTGGTCCTGTGTCCGGGAAACTATGGGCCCAGGAGAAAGCAAGGGGGTACTGGTTCCCGGCACCGTCGGCGGACTCAGCTATCCATCGACGGAGGATCCATTTTCCACCAGTCCGTGTTCGCCAGCACCCCGCCTGTTCCCCAGTCTGTCACCCTCACCGACGCCCTGCCTGTTCCCCAGGTGGTCGTGCCTCCTGTCCCGCCACATTCCAGCCCCCCTGTCCCGCCATGTTCCAGCCCCCCTGTCCACGTTCCAGCCCCCCTGTCCACGTTCCAGCCCCCCTGTCCCGCCACATTCCAGCAGAGCCAGCTGCCCGCCTGTCCTGAGCCGCAGAGCCAGCTGCCCACCTGTCCCGCGCCGCAGAGCCAGCTGCCCACCTGTCCCACGCCGCAGAGCCAGCTGCCCGCCTGTCTGACCCACAAACATGTCTGGATACGTTTGTAAAAATGCTATATGTATGCTATTTTCTAGGTAAAAATATTACTCATTTTTATCTGCATTTATTTATTCATCACCCCTTTCTCTATTGTACATGATGTTTCTTGATATAAATGTCTGTTTGTGAATTGTAAAGAATTCTGTAGCAGCAGTTAGCATTTTAAAACCTGTACATTTTCTAAAGTAAACTTGCCAGCAAAGTACAACCATATCCTTTCTGGAGTGTAATTATTCATCAACTGTTAAAAACATTCATTGAAATCATATGTTGTTCCATGAGGCACAATCTCTTCACATGCAAAGATGAAGAAAAACAGGGCCAAGTTGCATTAAATAATTTAGGAAAGTTTGGATAGCATTGCTTTGGAATAGAGCTAGTTCATTTAGTGTGAGCTACGATAGGCAATATTGGTAGTTGTAACTTGGCCACATTTTGATATCAAAATTTTTTTTTATTTTTTAAATTTGTTTCTGATTTTTCCCCATTTTTCTCCCAATTTAGTAGCCAATTGCCAATAGTAGCAACCGCTAGAGAACCCTGTCAGCTGGTAGTAGGAATGAGGTCGCTACGTCCTCTACAGGGCGCGACTCCTCGAGCTCCTGACCGTGAATCCAGGGCTGCTATGCGTGCAGCGATTCTCTCTGAGCCCCTCCCCGACCCGGAAGCAGCCGCCAATTGCTGCTCCCACAGGGCGCCGGCCATGCTCGGATCTGGCAGGACCGGGGCGCGAACCCCGATCCTCGGAGCACAACTGCACCGACTGAAAGTCGGCGCTCTTACCGTTGCACCACGCGACGGCCATCAATACTTTTAAAGGCAAGCCTAGTTTTTGCAAGTTGGAATTAAGGACTTATAGACAGCGCTATGTAGGCTATGTGTGAGTAACTTGGCTTTTTTTTTTTTTTTACGTCGTAGACGTTTTTGATCTGATAGTAGATACCGGGGCTGGCACCTCAGTAATAACAACAAAATTATGGAAAAGGCCAGCACCCATTTTAAAGTGGTAAAACAATGCTCAGTCAGGTTGCAGGAGGAGGAATTAGTACTGAAAAATATACAGTCCCTTTCGAACTTCTGTAACATTCTTGCGCGCTTTCCTATTTTCTCCCGTGTGCCCAGTTAATCTACTAGGTAGAGACCTAATGTGTAAATTAGGAATGACAGTTCTTTGTACAGAATCAGGGTTGCAGATTGATAGAGAAAGTGTTGAGTGCGAAAACACAACGTTCTGGTATGCCTGGGATCTAGAGAGATGCCCGGCTGCCTAGATACTAAGAGAAACTGCACTGGAAATGTGGCCGTAAAACGGTGATAGAATGAAACTAGAAAATCTGAACGTTACCACGCATATCAGCCGCGGCAGAGATATACTCTATGAAAAATCATGGTTCGGTGAAACTTAATTGTACAGCTTAATTGTACAGCTTCTTGGCTGTACAATTTTCACTAGCGACCTGTTCTGTGCACTGTCTGTGGAATTAACCCCATCACAATCCAGCCTTTACATGATAACGGGAAGATGTGTCTCTGTGCAAAGCCTCCAACAAAAAATGGGAGGAAATGGGTAAAAGATTGTTTAAATGCAACAGACTGGCAGCTCACGGCAGATTCTCCCCCTCGCTTCAAACTGTTGCCTACCAGTTTCAGCAGTCATTGGATTCAACCTGTAGCATACACAAGATGTGACAGTGCACCAATACTCTATTTACAACCAATAATGCAAAACTAGATGCACTTCCCCCGACACTTTGGGCAATGTCGAAATATGATGTTGGATTAATGTCTGGCGCCACCCCGCTGAGGGTCATGCCTAAATCTGATTACAGACCGTGCAAACACCAGTAT
The DNA here is from genome assembly GCA_029718625.1 of Synaphobranchus kaupii. Taxonomy (NCBI): domain Eukaryota; kingdom Metazoa; phylum Chordata; class Actinopteri; order Anguilliformes; family Synaphobranchidae; genus Synaphobranchus; species Synaphobranchus kaupii. The sequence continues at coordinate 63,042,150 of CM056377.1, forward strand.
CCCCTCAGGCCTGAGGCGGAACAGGGTATAAAACAGGTTTTTGAGGGCCTATTACAAACGGGTATCATTGTGCCATGCCCGAACTCCCCCTGCAATACTCCAATTCTACAAGTAAAAAAGGCTAATGGTTCCTGGCGCTTTGTGCAGGAAATAACTGTAATGCTTTAAATATCGCTGTACAACAGCGTGCCCCTGTGGTTCCAAACCCCACTACCATACTATCTCAAGTCCCGGGCAATGCAAAGTATTACTCTGTGATCGATCTAGCAGATGCATTTTTTAGCATTCCAGTAGAACAGGAATCTCAGTTCTGGTTTGCGTGTACATTCCATGGCAAACAATCCATATGGTCTCGAATGCCCCATGGGTATGCAGAATCCCCAGGCATATTCTCAGCAGCGCTGCAAGAAAATCTAGAGGGTTTCTCATTTCAGAATAACAGAAGCACTCTAGTGCAGTATGTAGACGACATTTTAGTCTGTTCTCCTGATCAGGCCACATGTGAAGCAGACTCTCTACTATTGCTACAATTTTTTGGCTTCACAGGGACACAAATTCTCTGCTGATAAGGTTCAGCTTGCACAAAGCTGTCGGTAAAACTCTGGGAGATAGCAGAATTCCAGCGATTCTGGACCTCCCCAAACCACGGACTAAGAAACAATAATGTCTTTCTTAGGTATGACTGGGTACTGTAGACAATGGATCCCAGACTATGCGGAGCTTACACAGTCTCTGCAAGATCTGGCCCACAGACACACTCTAGCAGCCTCATGTGACTTGGACTGACCGCGCATGCGTAGATTTTAGCAAACTCGAAACTGTGTTGGCAAGCGTGCCCAAGCTTGGGCTGCCTGATATGAATAAATGTTTTACTTTGGCAGTAGATGAGAAGGCTGGTTATATGTCTGCTGTGCTCATGGAGGAGCACAGTGGTAAAAACAGGCCTGTTGCCTACTACTCACAAAGACTCAGTGCCGATTGTCCTGACCCATATTTGGGATGCACCAACTGGGAACAAGGGCCTCCTAGAGGCAGGACGGAACAATACCAACAACATCACACGAACGCGGGTTAAGAGGTACCTGCACGATAATAGAAATATCGCTGTACAAATGATGGTGGGATTCGCAGTGCTGTATCTTATGTATTCACTGGACTTGACAACTATTTAGCCATTTAGGGGTTTTTTATTAACATGTCTGTTTCTCTTACAGGTTATACATTGCTGCTGCCTTAGGGCTAACTACTCACAGCTATACTGATTCTACGTATTCCCATACTGGATGAAAACAACTAAAGACTGGAAGCGCCACCTACAGGTGAGTATAACTTACAACCTAATTAGGCACAATATAAGAAAATAGCCAATATACTACATCCCCCCTCATTTAGGCTAAGCAACTGCAAGACAGAATTTGTTAAACATTAATCAACAGTAGACTTATCCCCTAACTAACTTCTCAAACAATTACAACTTTTTTATTTTTCAAGAGCGTTCCTCTGAAGGGGGTTAGACTGCTAGTCTCCCAGTAATATTTGAACACAGTCTTAGTCTTAACTAACAAAGTCCTTTAGACGAGCTGGAGCCCGTCTCTCTCTCAATGAACGACGCAGGTTACTTTCAGCAGGTGGGGCCCCCAATGCAGGGAGAATGGAAGCATCAGTAATGGGGTCCGGAATCGACTCCCCACAGCTGGTCGGGTCTGCAGATTCACCAGACATCCCCTCTTGTACACTTACAGGGTCTTCCAGGCTGTTCGATGACTCCCTTCCCTGGACCTGCATAGCATCTGTGTGTCGAGCTCGTATCTGGTCCACATGCCGTCTCATGGTCTGTCCATTCCCCGCGACAGTTGAATAAGACACTGGGCCCGTGCAGCTCTCAATCACTGCTGGAACCCATTTCGGTCCATAGCCATAGTTGCGTACATAGACATCATCACCAAGAGAGAAAGTTCTGTTTCAAGTGGTTGTCATGGTTCAACTTCTGTCTCAGTTGTTTTTGTTGGACTTTTGCCTTCACGTCTGGCCTGATTAAATCCAATGTAGATCTCAGCCGACGTGACATCAGCATTTCTGCTGGTGACAAGTTTGTTGTCGCTTGAGGTGTGATCCTATAACTGAACAAAAACCTTGCCAGTTTGGTTTCAATGGTGTCTCCTTTTGCCTTCTTCATCCCCTCCTTAAAAGTCTGGACTCCCCTCTCCACTAGTCCATTCGTAGAGGGATGGAATGGGGCTGATGTGACATGGTCTATTCCGTTTTTTTTCATGAACGCTTCAAATACGACACTTTTGAAACACGGTCCATTGTCAGAGACTAACATCCGTGGTAATCCGTGTATATAAAGGTCTGCCGAAGTTTTTCGATCGTGCTCTGGGAATTTGAAGAAGTCAAGGGGTGTATGTCTAACCACTTTGAATGGGAATCCACCATTACGAGGAACATCCGTCCCATCAAAGGTCCCGCATAGTCCACATGGATCCTAGTCCATGGCGCCTCCGGCCACTCCCACGGGTGCAGCGGCGCTGTTGGAGGAGCTTTTCTGTTTCTTTGACATTCTTCACAGGTCTGCACTTCCCTCTCAACATCTTGATCAAGACCTGGCCACCACAGGTAAGAACGTGCAAGGCCTTTCATTCTAGTTACGCCGGGGTGACTTTGATGCAGTGACTTTAACAGGGTGCTTCTTGCCCTCGCAGGGATAACTACAAGAGCCCCCCACAGCACGCATCCATCGTTGACACTTAAGGCCAGCCTCCGTTGATGGTAAGGCACAAACTGGTGGTCTACCTTAGTGGGCCAACCCTTCAGAATGTAGTTGTGCACTTGTGATAATGTTATGTCTTCTGCAGTCCAGCATCTGATTTGTTTGGTGTTGACAGGCGCCTCATCCAGGAGGTCAATCATCAACACATGGTCAGCTGCGTTCTCCTCTTCAATGACCTCCGCCAAAGGTAACCTGCTCAATGCGTCTGCGTTCGCGTGATGTACGCCCGGCCTGTAAACTATTTTGTATTCGTAGGCTCTCAGGAGAACTGCCCACCTTTGCACACGAGGTGAACACATTTGCGGCACTGGCTTTCTTTCATTGAAGAGAGAGATCAGCGGTTTATGGTCCGTGCATATAGTGAACACTTGGCCATATATATACTTATGGAATCGCTGGATCCCAAAAATGACCGCTAACCCCTCCTTGTCCAATTGCGAATAACGTTTCTCAGCAGGTGTCAGCGTGCGTGACATGAACCCCAGGGGCTTTTCGCTGCCGTCTTCCATACGGTGGGATAACACCGCCCCAACCCCATAGGGCGATGCGTCACACAAGAGGATGAGTTCTCTTTCCGCAGAGTAATGAACCAGCACTTCCGCTGATTGAAGTAAAGTTTTAGATTTTTGGAAGGCCTCCTCCTGAGGTCTATTCCACTCCCAACTAATGTCCTTTCGCAATAACTGATGCAGAGGGGCCAGTAAAGTGGATCATTTTGGCAATAACTTGTTATAATAATTTAACAAGCCTAAGTACGCTTTCAGCTCACTCACGTTCGTAGGAGAGGGGGCCTCCACTATTGCTTTAACCTTGCCCTTGAGCGTCCACCTTATGACCCAAGTAATGTACCTCCTTTCCTAGGAAAACACATTTGCTTCTTTTGAGTCGCAAGCCTGCGTCTTTCAAACTTTGCAAGACCTTGTCTAGGTTCTGTAAGTGTTCCTGTTCATCCACTCCAGTGATCATGATATCGTCCAGGTATACTACGGTCCTGGGTACACCCCGCAACAAACTCTCCATTGTTCGCTGGAAAATTGCAGGAGCCGAGGAGATTCCGTATGGGAGCCTATTGTAAGTAAATAACCCCCTGTGTGTGTTAACTGTAAGATATTTCTTGGACTCTTCCTCTATGAGGATCTGGGAGTATGCGTGACTCATGTCCAATTTTGTGAACAGCTTTCCTCCCTCTAACTCTGCAAAAAGGTCATCTACGCGGGGAATTGGGTATTGATCGAGGGACGAGACTTGATTGACGGTAAGTTTATAATCACCGCATATCCTTATTGTGCCATCCGGCTTTAAAATGGGTACAATTGGGGCTGCAAAGTCAGAATATTTGACTGGGGAAATGACATTATCCTTCAGCAGTCGGTTTATCTCCTGTTCCACTTGGGCTCTCATAGCGAATGGAACCGACCTTGGTCTGTAGAAGCGCGGCTTAGCATCTGAAGAGACATGAATGCTAGCCTTGGTGCCTTTTAAGGTGCCCAGTTCTTCTCGAAAGACTTCGCTGTGCTTCTCAAGCACTTCTTGTAATGACAGGCGTTCTGTTGTGACATGCTTAATTTCATCCCACTGTATCCTGATGTCTCCTAACCAACCCCTGCCCAGTAAGCTAGGACCAGCACCCTCAACAACCACGAGAGGTAAGGTTCTGATTTGTTCTTTGTAAGCTACATTTACATCAGCTACACCTATAACCTTAATGGGCTCCCCTGTGTATGTTTTTAGCTTGATGCTTGATTGTTTCAATTTAGGGCATGCAGTGTTTTTCCATGTTTCATTGAAAACGGTCTTATTTATTATATTAACACTGCAGCCAGTGTCAATTTCAAACTTAAGGGGCTTTCCAATGACATCCATGTCTACAGTAAAGGGCCTTGTCTTTTTCAACTGGTCAGTTTTCACACAAGCCAGCGTGAATGCTTCCTCACTACTGTCACTGTCATTATTGTCTTACACTTTGTGCGACCTGTGAGGACGTGAACCTTGTCTTTGGAAACTTGAACGTTCAACCTGGTTTGTTACCATTGCGATTTTTATTCCTACAGGCTTTTGCAATGTGTCCTGTCAATCCGCATGCATGGCACTTTTCATTCTTGAACCTGCATTCATTTGCAATGTGTGTCTTCCCTTTGCACCTATAACATTCTTTAATGTCAGTTCCACCACGGTAATCCTTCTTTTCTCGCAAGACTGTTCCAGAATGTTTGACATTGTTGCACATTGTTGCCTGGCTTTTTGTTTGCAAATCCAATGCGTTTTTGTTAGCTGTCTCCATAGCTAATGCAATGCATTTTCGAATGTCAAGTTTGTTTCGGATAGTAAACGTCGTTGTATGCGTTCGTCATTAATTCCGCAAACAAGGCGATCTCTAAGCATTTGTTCCAATGTGGCTCCGAAATTGCAATGTTGTGCTAATTTGCGCAGCTCGGCTACATACTCTGTAATTGATTCAGTTGGTTGGCGAGACCGAGAATCCAGCTTGAAGCGCTGTACTATTTCACTAGGTGTAGGATTAAAATGTTTTTTCAATAACAACACGAGTTCTTCGTAAGTCTTATTGCGCGGCTTTGCGGGGCTCACGAGGTTCCTCATCAAGCTGTAAGTCTGCCCGCCTACTACACTAATAAGGATAGCCCTTTGTTTGTCTCCATTCTCGATCTCGTTTGCTTCAAAAAATTGTTCTAATATTTCACAATATTCTTCCCATGACTGTGATTTAGCATCAAACGCTGTTAGCGTGCCAATGGTTCCCGTAGCCATTATTTCACTTTTAATTCTATCTCTCTCCGTCTTTTAGCAACAGTCCTACCACAATTCCGTGGAAACTTCCAGCGTGCCGCACTCACGCTCCTTTCCGAAGTTCATCCGATGTCCAATCTTCACCACGGGAATTTACCTCGTCTCCAAAATGTTGTATCTTATGTATTCACTGGACTTGACAACTATTTAGCCATTTAGGGTTCTTTTATTAACATGTCTGTTTCTCTCACAGGTTATACGTTGCTGCTGCCTTAGGGCTAACTACTCACAGCTATACTGATTCTACGTATTCCCATACTGGATGAAAACAACTAAAGACTGGAAGCGCCACCTACAGGTGAGTATGACTTACAACCTAATTAGGCACAATATAAGAAAATAGCCAATATACTACACGCAGGGTCCATGAACTATGAGGATTGCTGGGTATGCCAACACATGCCGGCAAGCTCAAGGTCTCCAATGCTCATGCCCATCCCCTTTGTGAATGCATACGCAGCGGAGCAGGGTGGGAGTGCTGGAATTACAGACCAGATCTCCGCCCCCACTCCACAGACCCAGTTTCTGGCAGGCATGGTTTGCCCTCCCTGACACCGGGGAGGAAGACCGTGCTCTGTAAAATTTTTCCTCTGTGTGTTTACTTGATGATAAAAGGAGGGAAATGTAAGGGAAAATGTTCTTTTCCAATATGCTTTGCTAATGCATTAAAACTCGCTTGGTAAGCTTAGAAATGGACTAAAGAGGACCATATGAGAAACAAACATTCTGTTCATTCCTCATGCTATGTTGTTGTTATGATTAAATATCCGCATGAGTCAGTAAGGCTACAGGCTACGTTTTGAGCTGACAAGAAGTGTTGACGTCACAGGAACGAACATTTTCTTTATGTCTCTTAAAAAGCTGTGTCATTTCCTGTAAATGATGTGTGAAACAGCAAAACAAGAACCACTATCTTAACTGTCAAGATAACCCACCTGAGTTTTAGCATGAGGCAAAGGCTCTGAGGGGGTTGGGTATTAGGGAATGCCTATGCTTGTGTGTTAAGATATATATATTGTGTCCATTCTCTGAGAAGTCAGAGGGCTTAAATAAGAGCTTTCTCATTCTGTTGTTTCTGCTTGCAAGAGAAATAAGTCTTATTTGTCTCTGCTGTGGTTCTGGTTGTAGAAAGGAAATTGAGAATTTTCATCACATCACACAACGAAATGCGTAACTGGCAATAAATTAAGTAATTAATTAAAACTTGCAAAAACTAGGTCTGGCATTAAAAATATTGATATCAAAATGAGGCCAAGTTACAACTAACAATATTGCCTATTGTAGCTCACACTAATTAAACTAGCTCTATTCCAAATCAATGCTACCCAATCTCTCCTAAATTATTTCATGTAAATTGGCCCTGTGTTTTCTCATCTTACTATCTCTGAATCTGTGGTAACTGGTAATGTGGTCATTGAAACTTTGTGGCACATCTAAGTGTAAAATGGCTATTATTTATAGTGGCAATAATTTGCAATTCACGTGTTACACTTACAAATGTAAGGAAATGAGTACAGTATAGGCAATGTTTGAGTCGAACAATTGTGTGCATGCAGTGGCAGTGCTTTGGGTGTATGAAAAGCACAGCATGCATAATAATAATACATTATTAGTATTATTCTTTGTAATATTTGTATTTCTCGTCAACTGTCATTTCTCTTTAACTGTGTAAAACAATAATTGAAATGAAGTGTTCTTCCACGACGCAATTTTTTTAGTGAAACTTTGAGTGACCACATTCTCTTCAGAGGGTAAGATGAAAAAACACAGGGCCAAATTACATGAAATAATTTAGGATTGGGTAGCATTGCTTTGGAATAGAGCTAGTTTAACCGATTTAGATCTAAAATGCCCCCTAAAAACACATTCTAAAACCTAAGGCATTGTTGTAAACAACCTCCTAAAACCTGAGGGTTTTCTGAAAAACGTTGACAGAATTGTCAACGTTCGCTAAAACCTTTATTTCTCAGCCTCTGTAGCAGATAGAAACTGATTAACCATTAAAAAATTAAAAACCATTTGAGAGCTTACACCTTTGGCTATTATTGGGACTTACTTGCCTTTGCCCTAATGTTCATTAACATTATTTATATATATATATTTTTTAAATTGATCATCTGGGTTGTTTTCATCAACGTAACTGCTGTACTCGACATCTTCAATGTCGCTCCCGTCACTCAAGTCATCAATCATTGTCACTATCTGAAGCGCAACTTTAGGCTAAGAGGCTAACAGCAGAAATGGATCTCTATCGAGCCTTTCCAGACTGATCTGCCTAACAACAAGGCTAAAAAAAATATTACAAAATCCCATAATATGCATTTCACCTTCCCAACGTGTATTTCAGCGAATCACGATGCATTTCATTGGATGCATTTCATTGGATGCATTTCATGCACTGTCTTGAAAACGATGACAGCGTCTAAAGCGACCTCAACGTCCCATCCGGTCTTAAAGGGATATACACGCAAACAGCGCACAAGGTTTTAAAGGTATATACACAAAAATGCTGCATCCGGTCTAAATGGGTTAATTAGTGTGAACTACAATAGGCAATTTGTTGTAACTTAGCCTCATTTTGATATCAATACTTTTAACGGCAGACCTAGTTTTTGCTAATTTAAATTAATGACTTACAGACACTGCTTTTTAGGCTATGCGTAAGTAACTAGGCATTTTTGTACGTTGGAAACATCTTTTTGATCAGATAACTTTTTGCACATGTATATATCATCACTTAGCTACACTAGAGTAGCTAAGTGATGATATACTGTATATGTGCCCCCACTTCTCCACAATGATGGTGTAAACTGGCTTACCTATTTGAAGAGAGATATGGTACCTGGGTTCTTCAGTGCTAAGGCCTTGGCAGGTGTTGGAACTTGAACTATGAACTGGGTGTAAATGTACTTGTACATGTAAAATAAAATACAATAATTCTAAATGTGGTTTCTATAATAAATTAGCACGTTGCCTCCACCTAATAAATATCCTCCATAGTACAGCTACAGTGATCACTTATTAGGAATACATGAAATACACTGTTTATCTGATAGCTAGGGAAAGCCAGTACAAAGTACCAAACAAAAACAAAAAGAGTAGCAGAATAACATTTATTCACAGTAGCCTAATTACCTAGATCAGGACAGTAATAACTCAATTCAGCTTAATCCAGTGTGCATTCTGACACAATTCAATGTTATAAAGTACCTTAAGTGGCCACGTTACGTTTTAATGTTGAAAAAGTTTCTAGCTAAACCGGCTGAAAAAAACCTAATTAGCGATTAGCTCACATTAAAACATCACACGCATACACAATGACCTGCGTTTACAATTCTCATAGATACCAGAGAGCTCTTAATCAAAGATATTTTTGCATTTACCTTTGGGGATCCCCTTTTTGAGAAATGAGATAAAATAAAATGTTGCAAACCAATTTGATATAATTAACAGAATAAATCTTACAGCCAAGCTAGCATAGCATAGCCTGGATTCAATAGAAGTGGCTACAAATTGCTAATCAGTCACTGAAACCTAGAATGCCAATTAGCAGTCTCTTATCATTGTTCATCCGTATGAAAACCACACAGTAATGTTATTTTAACCTCGCTTTGACAAAACTCCGTTTCGGTTTCTTAATTAAACCAGACAATTTTTACTATGATTTTGCTCTGTATTATCCAGCAGCTTAGCGAGCGACTACTTCCTTGGTGCTTTCCATGTCCCGCGGTGATCAGACGATGGTGACAGTGAATAAGCTCAGAGGAACGTTACAAAATCCTCTTCAGATCGATGACAAAGGAATATAATGTATTCACTTTTATCTCGTAAATAAATAGTTCAAACGGCGCATCTAACTTTACTTCAAGCTAAACTTTAACGCAGTCCCGTTTGCATCCTCTTGCTACTTATAGCTTCTTTTCTTCATTCAAAATCACAAGTTAACCCACAACAGCATAAACAGCTGCTTGTCAATACAATGACTTCTGACTTTATGAGCTGGCAAAACAGCAAGCTGCTGTAATTAACTGGACTATTTGTTCCTTTTTTAAGAACAAACGGAGTCAGAATGGTACGTGTGCTCCTCACTCAGGCACAACACCAACTCTCAACCCAGTTTAAAATGTAGGCTACATGCGCAATAACCAAATGTATTCTGTCCTTTACCTTGAATGCAATATGAGATGGCCTAGTAAATATTTTAGTAGCCAATTTCACATTACCGTAGGCTACTGCTAATAAGTAGCCTTAAGTAGCCTACAGCCAGCCACATGACGTCATTGTTATAGTATGCTATCATAATACATAAAGTTATGTAGTGTAGCCTATATCGGATTCTTTTTTGGACGGGATTCATTTCTTCATAGTAAGTGAAGTACATTACAATCATTTGGCAGACACTTTTATCCAAAGCGACATACCTTCTGTATGCACTTATTGTAATCGAAGCAACTATAGAACAGATTAGACAACGCACATCCTTCCCATAACATAGCGGCTATCCCTAGTAATGAACATTGAATGTAGTTCACACAGTAAGCTGTGGGTAAATCAGCTATACCTTCTAAACAATAACATCAAACAGTTACAGACAAAAAACACAGGGAACAAGGACTATGAAAAAGGTCCTAGATTGGTATATCAGTCAAGTTGGAGTCTGAAGAAGTGTGTCTTCAGGCTGCGACGGAATGCAGCCAGTGTTGGAGTAGAACCTAGAGGAATGGGGAATTCGTTCCACCACTGGGGAGCTAGGGTGGAAAAGCTCCGTAGACGGGATGAGCGAGAGCCGTTGACACGGAGGGCTGTAGTCGAGCGAAGTGGTCCAGCAGGAACATAGTGCTGGATTAAGTCCTGCAGGTAAGAGGGGCCTGTCCTATTGGCTGCAGTGTAGGCCAGGGTCAGAACTCTGAACCTGATCCTGGCTGCGCCCGGCAACCAGTGGAGTAACCTCAGCAGGGGGGTGACATGCGAGAATTTCAGGAGGTTGAACACAAGCTGGGAAGCTGCATTCTGGACCAGTTGAAGAGGCAGAATGGTACAGGCTGGTAGGCTTGTGAGCAGGGAGTTGCAGTCGTCCAGGTATGAGGTGACCATAGTCTGGACAAGAAGCTGGGTGGAGTAGTTGGTCAGGTACGGTTGAATCCTCCTGATGTTGTACAGGAGGAACCTGCAGGACTGTGCTGTTGCCCTGATGTGCTCTTTCAAGTTCAACTAGTCATCCAGGACCACCCCCAGGTTCTTGCAGAGTGGGTGGCAGTCACTATGGTACCGTCAACGGTGATGGAGAGATCATGTACTGGGGAGGTCTTGTATGGCATGAAGAGGACCTCTGTCTTGTCAAGGTTGAGCTTCAGGTGATGGGTAGCCCTCCACTCAGAGATGTCAGCCAGGCAAGCAGTTATCCTATTCTTAACTTGTGGGGTACAGGGAGGGAAAGACAAGAACAGTTGAGTATCATCAGCATAACTATGGTATGAGAAGCCATGTGAATGAATGACTGAACCAAGAGACTTAGATGGAGAACAGCAGAGGAACCAGTACAGATCCCTGATGGACTCCTGTAGAAAGGGGATGAGGTGCAGAGACAGAACCCTTCCAAGAGACTAGGTAGGATCTATCAGTGAGATAGGATACAAACCAAGAGAGGGCAGTCCCAGAAATGCCCATCTCAGCGAGTGTGGAGATCAGAAGTTTGTGGTTGACTGCGTCGAATGCCGCAGACATGTCAAGTAGAATCAGGACAGAGGAGAGGAAGGATGCTCTAGCAGTGGCGAGTGCCTCCATCACAGCCAGGAGAGCAGTTTTGGTGGAATGCCCAGTTCTGAAGCCGAACTGATGAGGGTCAAGCAGGTTGTTCGTAGACGGACAGGAAAGGCAAGAGAGATACAGGACAGTGGTTCCAGACATCAGAGGAGTCCAAGCTAAGGAGTGGGGTAACACGTGTAGTCTTAAAAACAGCAGGAACATGGCCACAGGTTAGGGAGGTGTTGATAAAGGAGGACAGATATGGAAGGAGCTCACCGGATATAGACTAGGACTGCTGAAGGGATGAGGTCCAGTGGACACGTGGTTGCGTGATGTTGTGTCACAAGTTGGAGCATATCTGTGTTCTCCAGAGTATTGAAGGACGACAGTGTAACGTTGGGTTCGTTATGGGGGGACAGGTGCGGGGTGCCGGGGTCTGGAACCAACAGGAACAGGCGCGGGGCCTGCGGTCAGGAACAACAGGAACAGGCGCGGGGGACCATGGTCAGGAACAGACACAGGGCCCGTGGTCAGGAACAAGCGCAGGGGCCACGTGGAACTTGGGACAGGTGCGGGGCGCCGCGGACAGGAACAGGCACGGGGGACCATGGTCAGGAACAAACGGGAACAGGCGCGGGGCCCGCGGTCAGGAACAGGAACGGGCGCAGGGGCCCGCGGTCAGGAACGGGCGTGGGGCCCGCAGTCAGGATCAGGAACGGGCACAGGCGCCCGCGGTCAGGAACAGGCGCACGGGCCCGTGGTCAGGAACAGGAACGGGCGCAGGGGCTCACGGTCAGGAACAGGTGCTGAAGCCTGGGGACAGGCACTGATGCCTGGGGCGCTGAAGCCTGGAGGAACAGGGGAGCCAGGGTAGGAACAGAAGGGGTAGGGAGTTACGGGAGGCTGTAACGAGGAGCCTGAGCTGGAGCCGCCAGGGGGGCAGGGAACTGACAGGGCTGGGGCAGCCGGGGAAAGGGTCAAAAGGGGCCAGGGCAGACGGACGAAACAAACACAGAACAAAGCAGACAGGAGCAAAAATAAACTTACAAAAAACCACAGGACATGACATGACGAGATCACAAAACGGTCTGGCCCCGAACAGAGAAACGGGGTAGACTATATACAACAACTAATGAGGACACAACGAGGAACAGGCGGGGCGAAACTGATGAGAACACATGAGGAAACACAATACAGGTGAGGGGAATAGGAGAAACACAACGAGGAGGGAGAGAGGGAAAACGCGGGGTGGAATGCCAGACAAACGGAAAACCGGGACAGGATCACGAAACATGACACAAACATTTACACTGAAGACAGTACTGCTGATTCAATGTAGCTGACAGACACAGATCATATCAACGTGCTTTTATCATCTTTTGAAGTTTAATCAATGTGCTGGCTAGAATTCATTATCATAGTCAACTAGTTGGGCTTGCCAAAATCGCGCAACGGTTTCATTAAACAAATAAACAAATGAGGCTAATGTTAACGTTAAATATTTGACGTTAACGTTTTAAATATTGACGTCATGTGGCGCTGAAATGGCTACATGTAGTCCAGCTGTCTCTCGTGTTCGTGTTTGTTAATTTGAATGTATTTTGTTTCTGGCTTTTGTCTTTTCTTTTTTCATGTGCTGTGTGTCTGTTGTGGTGCGGGGAGGCGGGCTGGAGATTTTTCGGGGCAATCCTGCCGCTTGTTTTGATGATATTGGTGAATTGTCCAGTTGGGATAATTTTGTTTGTTGTCGTCACCATGGAGACGCATTCACAATATATGCCGTTGGATCTGCAGCCACAAAGTTTACCATCGCTCTTCACCGGAGTTGAAGATGTCGGGACTGATCCGGGAGTGCAGGCGGTCTTCAAAGGGCAACCATGGAAGAAGGAGAAGATGGTGCGGGGGAGGAGTGAGGCGACGAGTAGGAAGGCTGACACAGTTCAGTGCTCTGTTTCGACAGTGTACAGAGACCGCAACACTGCGTGTATGGAGGAAAGTCGTGGAGGCGGAGTTTGTGTGTTGGACTGCTAAATGACACTGGACACAGGACAGCGGGGGCTATTTTTAATCATGGCTGTATTCCACTTTAATTCACGTAATTTTATATTGTATGTCTTTCTTTGGTATGTTTGTTTGAGTGTTGTGGGTCTGCCCCACTGTCTGTCTTTTTTGTTGTTGCTGGTGGCTACAACTGAAGTTCCCTAAAGGGAAAATAAAAGTTATTCTATTCTATTCTATATGCTTTGATTATCTTTGAATCGAATATTAAAGGAGCTATATGTAACAAATTTACTGTACTAAATCATAAAATGACCATGATATGTCATCAGAGATTAAGGAAACATGCTAAGTCGAAATACTGACTTCTCTGACAACAATGCTACATACTGTTCTCCTTTGAAATTTCCATTCCGGGTCGGAATGTCTGTATTTGTTTTGGCCTGTATGATTCACTATTCTCCGAGTTGACTCCGCCCACTGCCCATTACGGACAATCAGATGTACTCCGGCACTCCGACAGCCGATTTACGAATGGCTAAGTTCAACATCGTTTTGTTTGAGCTAGCTAGCTAAAGATTTAAATATATATATATGTATATAGTTACTAGGTAAACATACCACTAACGTTAGCTTATATCTGTGTGACCGTAAACATAGCCAGCCATGCATCTAGCTAACATTGACAGTTATAAAAAATCCACATGAGCTGGTTTATAATTTGCAAACAATAAATAAATTGCAAACGTATAAATTAGCTGATCAACTTACAGTGTAGGACTCGTCGTCGCTTGTCATTGTCAAAATAGAATAAGTCTCAAAATATAATGTTGCGGTCGGCTCGTCTTGCGCTTGTGTTCGTTCAGTGTCCTCAACCTGGCAACCCGCGTGAGCTTCGAGTCTGGGGAGGAGGGGGCGGGCGGAGAAAACTCTCTGCAATATTGTGAAATTGGACTGCAGTACCCATTTTAAACGCTCAGTGTCAATGTTACATATAGCTCCTTTAACATTAGCAAAGACTATCATAAGCTAACGTTACATTCGATTTAGCTAAATGTTATACGTTAGCTAGCAAGATCTATACAAACATGAATACAGTAATTGGAACGTATACGACTAATGTTACCACTAGGAGGCCACCGTGCGGTTAACATCTCTTTTGTGTCTACTTGGCTATTCCTAGCAGTGCATGCCTCTCTCCTCATCAACCCAGCCATCTGTGCCCGCTGCTCGCTCCACTGTGGGCTATAAGGCGACATTTTCTGACCCCCATAAATCTATTATCTGGCCTTTTTTTCGGGTTGGCGGATTTAATGTCTTGCAATTATCACCCGGGCCGGGCTTGAAGTTTTTGGCCCATTGAGAACTCTGCATCTGACTGACTAATGTTACGATCTGTCAGATAAACTGGAATATGTGGATTCTTATTTCAATACTTTTGTGGATTTATAGGCTACTTTTCCTCAACGGAGTTGTATATTATTTTCTTGGATGCACAGCTACAAAGAAAGTAAAGCAGGGTAGGCTCTGTTAGCGGTGTGGTGGTAACGTTATCTTCTTCAGCTTGTAGTAGGCCTGCTAGATAACGTTAGCACATTTGGATATTGATGGCTCCGACCTGAAACATGGAGCAGAGATAGCCAGTAAGGTTAGGCATTCACTTTCGTGGCTTGGTTGTTGAATGTGTTTGTTTTGTATGTGTGTTCTTTGGCTAAACTTAGTTACTGATGTTACTTAAACTGGTTTGTTGAAAGTGTTAATCTGTATGGTTAGGTAACGCATTTTCTAACGTTAGTGTTGTTTTTGTTGTTGTTGTTGTTGCTGCTGCTGCTGCTAGTAGCCTAAGTTAATTACTAGTTCATAACTTGAATTGTGATTGTCCAGTTGCTTTCTAACCCTAGCTTAGTATGAGTGGTGCTAACATTATGCTAACGTTAACAGTTGGTTGATAACTTGAATTGATAGATTGCAGTAACGTTATCAGCTATATATGTATATAACGTTATATATCTATCTAGCGTAACGTTACAGTATGCGTTACTACTGACACATGGAAGGTGATCCCAGCTGCCATGGTCCAGATCGTCCTCTTGGTTGAGCAATATGGTGCTGCACATGCTGATGCTAGTTAAACTATTGATAAAATATGAAACTTTTATGACATTTCTGCATTTTAGCTAAGTTTTTGACATAACATGAAAAAATGTATGAGTGCTTGTGCAACATTTCTCAACTCAAAAGAATAACAAAAATGAATATTAAAACCTTCTTTAGCTTATTGATTCCAACTACTGAATTGTAGCCTACGCCGCCAACCCGGTGAGCTGGAGCATCGGCTTATTTTACCTGCTAGCACCAGGATGGCTTTCATTACAAGGCAGAGACCGAATAAATATTGTTTCAGCACGGTAATGTAGGATAAGTAGGCTACTGGGAGAGCCCGATCGCTACAGACAACTGATGGTCTGCCTTACACCAGCTGCTAGATTCCTAAAGAAATCGTAGGTGTATTTGCTTCGCAGTGGTATAAATTGCTGGGAATGGTATTATGGTAGCCTATAGTGTGAGGTGGAAATGCGGTATAATGTTGAGACCCCGGTAGTAGATGCATGGGCGGAACCCGCCGTCCTTTTTTCCCACGAAGAAGAGCAAATTATGCCTGTGGCCAGCGACTCCCTGATGTATTTGTTTATCACCTCTGTCTCGGGGCGAGAGAGGGAGAACAGGTGACCTCTGGGGGGCGACCTCCCGGCAGGAGGTCAATGGCCCAATCATACGGGTGGTGGGGTAGCAGTGAGGTGGCGCGGGACTTGTTGAACACCTCTCTCAGGGCACGGACGACAGGTCCACAGCTTCCCTCTCCGGGACATTAGGTGGAGCAGCAGGAACTGGAGCATCACGGAGGCTGTGTGCCAGGCAATAGGGACTCCACTCCAGGACACGGTTGGTCGCCCAGTCAATCCAGGGGTTATGCTTAGTAAGCCAGGGGTGTCCCAACACTAGTTGGGACACCCGCTGGTGGTGGTCAGAGTGCGGAAGTCGATAGCGTAATCCGAGTCTGTGTTCCTCCCCTGATGGATCTGAAGCATCTACCGTGCTGCTTCATAACCTTGCCGGGACTGGTCAAAGACCCGCTTCATCTCCTCCACGAAGGTGCTATGGGAGGAGCTGACCGGAAAATGTGCGTCCCACACCGCTGTTCCCCACTCCCTGGCTCTGCCGGTGAGGAGGGTGATGATGTAGGTGATCTTGGCTCGGTTTGTGGGGAAGGTAGAGGGTTGGAGTTCAAATATGAGGGAGCATTGAGACAGGAATGAGCGGCAGGTACCCAGCTCTCCGGTTTAGGGTTCAGGAGGTTGTAGTCGGGGTTCCCTTCCCGGAGCTGATGCGGAGCCTTGAGGAGCCATCACTGGGGCTGGTGGAGCGGCCCCACGCCTGAGCTGGGCTGCTGCAATTGAGCAGACAGGTTATTCATGCTGGTAGCAAAGGTTTCCAGGGTCTTGCTTACAGATTCCAGCTGTGATTGGTGATGCCCCAGTAGCACTCCTTGTCGGTCCAAGATGATTCTGAACTGGCTGCTGTCTGCTGAATCCATCCTGGCGAGTTCATACTGTCAGGATTCGGAAGCAATTCAGATGCAAACAGTATGTAAAATAAACCAAAGTTTATTAGTGGCAAAGCCACGAGGAGAAGGCAGAATCAAAGTCAGGAACAGGCAGTAGTCAAAACCACGTGATCATGGCAAAAGTACAAAAATGCAAACCGAAAGGCGTAGTCGGGAAAAACAATCAAAAAGTCAGGACAACAGAAATCAGGCACACAAAGAAACTAGCAGAACACGGGTCAGAAAAAGGCTTGTAGTGAAACAGAGCAAAGCAGGCAACTGTGATGAACTCCCTGAGAACAAAAGATACAGTGGGGTTTAACTCTATGGGCTTTGGCCCCCTAGTGGTGGGACATATCTCTCCCAATTTTTTATAGTGTTCATATTTCTCGGAAATTCTAAATTAAAACATTAAAAAAACACGAAACTTTCGAGGCAAAATTGTTAAAAACAGTCACAGACTGCGAACACATTCCTTTATATGCTTATCAGCTCTCAGGTTACACTACAGGGCCATAAAGCAGCAGGGTGCTAATAGCCCAACCCACTATTTACAGCCTTCACCTCGCCGCAGTCACAGGCAATAAAATGCATATCACAAAAACTCTTGGTACAGTTTCTACACCCTAAAAAATCAGGATCCGATTTAGGAACAATTGTATGTTACTGAAAAGTTGTATAAATGAACATAATGTGTTTTTTCCCTGTGCTCACTTCACTATGCATACAACCGATGTTCTTCCGGTTTTGTTTCAATATATTTTATTTTCTACAAGATCTCTTGATAAACATGTTTAATCAACCAAATTTGATACCTGGTTATGCAGTTATAACTGTTTTCTGAAGAATCTTGAACGTTTTTTCGTAATCCATTTATCCATTCTCCAGCAAAATCTCCATTTCCATGGTGCGTACCCATCGCATTTGCGTTTGTACTACGTTACTACCATTGCATAAAAACATTACTAGACTGCTTCAGGGATGATCTAACGTAAACCACGTAGATTCTCTTCTACGGGGTTTCCTGCCCTTTAAAACAAAGTAAAATATGTCATATTCTAGCGAATGGGAACGGCGCTGTATCCATGCGTAACGACAGCCCATAGGGCAATCGTGCTGTGCGCACTCGGCTGTAGACAGGATCAGATTATGCCTGTGGCCATTTTTACTAAGCTTATCCTGGAAGGGATGGACTGGATTGCTGTACAAGTAAGTTTTTAGCCTATCCAGATGATATTTAGCCATGTGTCGTCCTTTTGTTAGCTGTATGTATGTATGTCATAGGCCAGTTTTCTCTTTACGCGTACGTGGTTTGCTGTATAGTGTAATTGCGCTGGTCATATGTCTTTGCTGCTTCAACGATTACGATTATTTTATACATTTATATGCGAACGTGGCAAGCAACGGTGGAACGGTTGCTCAGGTTTTGGAGGTGCTCCACCGTAGTGTCCTGGAGGTGAAGAAGTCTGTCCTCAGGCATAGCAGTGACTTTGTGGCATGGACCCATGCCTGGACATGTAAGTGTTTTTAAAAATATATAATACAAATTATTATTATTATTGTTATTATCATCATCATCATAATCATCAACAGTATGGAGCGCTATTATCTAGAGTATTTTTAGTTTTGTGATAAATGGATTCTCGCAGAAGTTCGCTAGTTAGCTTTTATGTTGTCACAGGCTGGAGAGAAGCTCATAGCCTGCTAAGGGGATTTGTTTTGTAGTGTTCATTCGCAGTTTTTTTTGTATTGCAACCAACACAAGGGCTAGTTGTTGAATTCACGCATGAAACTACATCCATTCTCAGTACTTTATTTCACGGTTCAGTCAAGACATTACAGTATTATAATAATGTAATTTAGTTTGTGCAAGCTGTCAAACTGATTCATAAATCCTAGTTAGCTACGATTGCTAATTACTGTATGTTGGAGCTAATATCAGACGTACTGTGGTTGTAAGATTTTTTAATGTATATACTGTATATACGTGTGCGTGTGTGTATATATATATATATGTGTGTGTGTATATATATATATATATATATTATTATTTTATTTTTTTCATTGTAATACTTGCCATATGTCCTTTTGAGATAATTAGTGTTCTCATTTTTTAGTGATTCTACTTAGTAATGTACTTCAATCTGTCTTTTTCAGGGAGGACAGTGAGGACACCCCTCCCCCACCTGACACCTCTGTCGTAGGAGGTGGTAACAGACAGGTTTGCCAAATAAAGTGATGTATAATTAATTACTTTTGCTGTACAAAGTCATGTTGAAGGCTTGTTATAGATAAACCTGTTATAATGCTGGCTTATGGGGCTCTGGTAAATCTAATTTTGAAGTACAGTGCCATTTTAAATGTAAAGCAGATTGGTTGGATAACATTAGGGTAAGTAATCCTTTTCGGAGAGGTATTTAGGCACTTTTGGGCACGCTTTGTAAGAGAATACCCTCATACACATAAACACAAAACATGTGTAGGTTCATTTTCTTCACATTCTGTATTACAAACACTGTTTTAAAAGAAAAATAAAGTTTTCAGGTGATTGACATGCCTAGACAGAAAGATATGCGCATGTTTTATATTTGGAGAGGTTTGGAAAGCTTTTGGGACACCTGGGCCCCATTTTGGGAGAAATACCAATGCATAAGGAAAGATATCTGTATACACAAGTGGGCAACATATTAGTGCACTAGTATAAGCAATTCTGGCTTGCTCCAGTACTTTCTAGTTGAGATATTCAGTGATAAACTATAAAAACACAAGGCGTTTTGTACTTTTTTTTGTATTCTTATGTGTATTTTGTATAAACTGTATGTGACCACTTTGACATACATTTATTCTGTTCCAAATATACACAGGACTAATAAGCAAACGAGAAACAGGTGAACAGCGGGGCAGGTGAAACACATTGGATATCAGTAACCGAGATGGAAAGCGGGGCATAAAGGGGGAAATGAAAACACAAGCACATGGATGGGAGACGGAGAATGAAAACAAAAACACACGAACACAAATGAACATTATACAATGAGAAAAGATACAACACAAACTCAAATACTAAAAATGGCAGTCAGTGTCTATTCTGAAGTTAACATAAACAAGTCACCACTACTTATACTTATACTTAGTTATGCAGAAACAGGTGTGGTACTGACAGGGGTGTACAGCACCGGCAGGACGGCACAGACTCGCAGACAGGAGGGTACAACCAAAGGCGCCACTGGGGTGTTTATTAACAGAACCTTTCACAACCTCAAAAGAAAATACCAGCCAAAAAGAACTGGAAACTGGCTGGTGTAGCTGGAACGCAAGTCTCTAGGCTGGGGCTTGAAGTGGGCGGTCGACTTTGCTTGTGTGGGGCACACGGACTGCAAATTATTTGGTGTCTGTAAGGAAAAAATTAAAGCAGAAGACAAAGTTAAATTACCCCCAGGAGTGAAAATAACTCCACTCCCTGATGTCAGGGCAAGGAGACTTTTTAAGCCTCCCCCTTGATTCCCTGGAGGGGCAGCAGCTGTGTCCTCTAATTTGCTTCACTCCCATGAGGTGTGATAATGGAGTAATTGAGTGAAGCGAATTTCCTGCAGCACCACTCTCCAGGGTCCTGCTCCTCTGGCTGGTTGACCATCGCTGTCCATGGTCCTGGCCGGCTGGTGTGGTGGACAAGGAGCGGCTTGAATCCAAAATGGCCTTGGTACCATGCTGGTGTTCATCTTTATTATGGTTTCAGAGCAGCTCCCTCAGTCACAACATTCCTTCAGTCAATATCCAGTTCTCAGCATGCATAAAATATTTTTTTACTAGGGCAAATTCTACATAGGCCATTTTATTTTAACTAAACCACAAAGTGCTGCCAATTTTATAAATAATGCTTACATCCATTTAAAGTGCTTACGTGAAAGTTAAAGTTGACATCCAATTAGTTTTTCATAAATGAGGCCCCAGAAATTACACCCATGTGCCTTTTTCTCACTGCTTCTGAGCCCTGCTGAGATAAATTACGATATAGGGAACAAGGAACTCTTAGCCATCAAACTGGCTAGAGGGTGCTGAACATCTCCTCGTGGTTTTTGTTCATAAGAATCTGGCCTATATTCTGGATGCTAAGTGCCTAAATTCATGCCAGGCCAAGTGGCGATGAGGGTAAAGGCGGCACAGCAGTAGTAGTGGTCCCCATAACTGTCTGTATGTTCATGATGGGTTTTTATTGCTTTTTTTGTTTTGTTGTTGTTACATTTGTTTCTGTTTCCCCTACAGGTGAGATGAGGACACCACGGTTCCGTTGTGGAAATCCTGATCAGGATATGCGCTGGAGAGATGCGCGCTGTTTCTAGCAACCCTCTTCAAGTGACCTGTTATTGGGGACGCCAAGGACCGTCACGGAGCAGCAAAATTAAAAAGATGCAGAACTATAAAAACCTAATCTGCATCATTTTCCGGGAGTCTGCTGATTCTTACTACATTGATAACTCTGTGCTTATGTCAACAACAAGCTTGTTAAAACTCATGCTGTGAGGTTTTGGGCCTACTTCTGCTTATTTATAGAAAATCGTTTTGGAAACAGGTTGCAACAGGTAGTCAGTGATTCCTCCAATTCCTACTTTGAAACATCTGTGAGGGATTGATGGCAGGACATTCAAAGAGAGGACCATTTCCACTTCGGTGTGTGTTCTGTCTGCCCAGTGAGACCCTGCAACCTGCACTGCTATAATGCTAGCATGTTCCACATTTTTAGAATAGGAAACTCCCTTTTGTCTGTCATAATAAATTCCACTTTGTCTTTTTTTGATATCACTTTTTGCTTAACTGGGTTTTCTTTGAGGTTGTGGTTAGTGTTGATGTGTTACATCCATTATCATACTCCTGGTTGTTATAACTGACGTGTATTTTAGGATGTAACACTCTTCTGTACAGTCGCAGGTCCTCCAGTGGGCTCTCTCCTCCCTCCATAGAACCTTCATGCATTCCTCTCAGCCCGCTCAAACTTGGGCCCTCTGCACATCCCCAATTTTCCAAACCTATCCACACATACTGTATGTTTGCCCCAGATGAAGGCAAATAAGTAAAATAGTAGTAATTATGTCAAATAATAACAAATGTTATATCTGAACACAATTCTGTGAACAAAAGAATGTCTAGGCTCTGTAGGACCAATACACATATTCCAAATAAATACATAAATACATAATCAGAATAATAACTATCAGAATAATAATGCATTTTATTCATGCTGTGCTTTTCATGGACCCAAAGCACTGGATGCAGACAATTATTCAAACATAGTCTATAATCTACAAATTTCTTTACATTTCTAAGTGTAACACATCTACATTGCAGATTATTTCCTTAACGGCAAATCAAGTATCAATGACCACATTCTCTTCTGATGGTAAGATCACAGGGCCAAGTTACATGAAATTATTTATTAAAGATTGGGTAGCATTGCTTTGGAACATAGCTAGTTTAATTACTGTGAGCTACGATAGGCAATATTGTTTGTTGTATCTTGGCCTCAGTTGATATCAATACATTTAATGTACGTATATTCCAAACTTTCCTAAATTAGCTATAAAATATACATTTTTTAAAACCATGCTGTTATATGTATGATACACTAGCAAAAAAAAAAAGCTGAAACCTTTCTCCTCTGCCTGTATTTATTATTCAAAAATGTGTTCAGGATGTTTCTGGGCGTGGCACTCTTTTCTGTGTGGGTGTGTCGGGTAAGTGAGGACTAGGTAAAATGTGTATTTTCTGAATCCAGCGGTTCCAACAGTCAATGCCCTTGTTAAAACGTTCAGCACTCTGAACGTTTTTGTCTTACGGACAGGGTTTACCTTTCACGGGATTGCCAGTCTAAATAATCACATGAATAGGGCTGACTTGTCCAGAAGTGTCTATGAACAGTATTTGGCGGGGCACCTACACTCTATAAAAGGGACTTAAACACAACATGGGCATGGTATTAGGTTAAAAGGTGGTGGTAGGGATGGGGGGGGGCAGAGAGAGGCCGAGAGAGAGAGACAGAGAGAGACAGAGAGAAAGAGCACAAGACATTAGGCCACATCCCGTCATTCCCTCTCTTGGAACGATAGGTGCATGCAGCTGCTAAGAGCCTATCGTTCCATCATCAGAACAACCACACATTTGGACATTATAAATATCATTGTACAATGATAGCTGCATGAAAACAACTGTCCTAATGGTTCATTAACCATCTTTAAAACAATTAGTCCATGTCCAGTTTACTAGTCCCATTGTGATGATCCGGTGTGGTGCAGACATTTTTTATTTTTTTTTTTGTCACTGCTGTCATGGCACCTTGGTTCAGTCAATTCCTTCTCCGGTGTCAGGGTATCTGGACTGGCAAGGGAAGAGGCTCCCTGGACTTCCTTGGATAACATGCAGTGCTTATTCCCCTTAATGTTGTAACTGTGTGAGTGAAAGGCCGCCTAATTCCACAGTGTCGCTACCAATTCTGCACAGCGTGCGGGGGGCTCTGTCTCCTGTGACAGGCAGCTGGACGATCCACAGGCGGAAAAGTGCGGTCAAGACCTCTCTACTGACGGGTGGGGAAGCACCTCTTTCCCTGTCGGAATCCGTTTTGGCTCCTTGAGCTCGGGTCCAGTTGGGTGGACTGCTGACGGCAGTCGCTTAGGTTAGCTTCCCGCGGCAGGGTATGGGTCCGGTTGCACTTGTGCCTCTCGGGGTCCTTCGGGGAGTGGCAGGAGAAGACTGTGGGACTTGAGGGTTTAGGCCTTATCACTCACAGCAACATGTGAAGAGGAGAACACTGCATGTTATAAGCACTTAGTCCATTCAGGGGAACCTTACGGACAGGATTTACTATCCACAAGATTGCCAGTCCAAATAATCACCTGAATAGGGCAGACTTGTCCACAAGTGCCCAGGAACAGCATTGGAGGGGGCACCTACACTTTAGAAAAGGGACTTAAAAACATGGGCATTGTCTTATGTTAAAAGGTGGTGGTAGGGATGTGGGGGGGTGGTGAGGGGGGGGCAGGGGCAGGCAGAGTGCCAGTTTTACCTCCTAGAACCCCAGTGTGGTTACCGGCAGTCCTTTGGCTGCGGAGGGTCACAGCGTTCAGCAAACCGGGATGACAGGAGGCATCCTGTCATCTTGCTTCTTCCGCACGTGGATGCCCCTTAACCACGCCCGTCTCATCTCTGTCCAGGGGTCTATGCCAGTTTTGGCTTTGGTTCCCTCTCTGGGCAGCTGGGCTGATCGTTGCTCGTAGGCATGCAGTCCATCACTGCTCTCCGAACACTTCTGATGTCGGAAAAGGGCTCTTGCACTCTCCCTGGATGACGTGTGTGTGCGAAGCTTGCAGGTGTGGCTCGGGGGTGGAGAGACGAGGGTGGGGGAAACTGTTGTGCTAAATTGGCTGCTTTCATCTTGCTTTGGATTGCAAGACAACACTCTGGCGGAGACTTTGCGGGCCAGAGGAGTCGTAAAACGGCCGGGGGTTGGCTTCCTGCTCCGTTTCTCCCGGGGTCTCTTTACAGCTCTGATAGGGGAGCGAGACTTTCGCAGAAGTCCCCCTATCTCCTCCATCACAGGAACTGTGGAAGTGGGAAAGTCCACAGAGCACACCCCTTCTGTCTGTGCAGCAGACAGAGGTTCCCCGGATTCAGCAGGAGGGGAAGCAGCAGGAGGGGAAGAAAAGTCCACAAGGGGTGGGGTGGGGTCCTCGGCCTGGGTGGACTTTTCTGTGGGAGCTGACTCCACCTGTTGGGGTGCGTAGACCTCTCCACCTGGCAGGGCTGATGGGCCTGTAGAAGCCGGTTCCGCGTCCTGCGGTTCAACGGTCTCCTCACCAGGCTGGGCTGCTGCGTCTGCAGTAGCAGGTTCTGCCCCCAGGGGTTCGACGGTCTCCTCACCAGGCTGGGCTGCTGTGTCTGCAGTAGCAGGTTCTGCCTCCAGGGGTTTGACGGTCTCCTCACCAGGCTGGGCTGCTGTGTTTGCAGTAGCAGGTTCTGCCTCCAGGGGTTTCACAGTCTCCTCACCAGGCTGGGCTGCTGTGTTTGCAGTAGCAGGTTCTGCCTCCAGGGGTTTGACGGTCTCCTCACCAGGCTGGGCTGCTGTGTCTGCAGTAGCAGGTTCTGCCTCCAGGGGTTTGACGGTCTCCTCACCAGGCTGGGCTGCTGTGTCTGCAGTAGCAGGTTCTGCCTCCAGGGGTTCGACGGTCTCCTCACCAGGCTGGGCTGCTGTGTCTGCAGTAGCAGGTTCTGCCTCCAGGGGTTTCACAGTCTCCTCACCAGGCTGGGCTGCTGTGTTTGCAGTAGCAGGTTCTGCCTCCAGGGGTTCGACGGTCTCCTCACCTGGCTCAGCTGAGAGGACTGCAGCAGCGGATTCCACGTCCTGTGGGGTCACATCCTCTGTGGTGGCTGGTGTGATACAAGACACAGAGCTGTTTCCCCCAAATTCCTCCAGGGAAGGGGGGCTCACCAGGGGGGCGGCTACATTGTCTGTGGAGGTGACAAAATCCACAGAATTGTCCAAGCCTGAAGGGGGTGGGGATGAGTCAATGGAGAGTGCTGTATTGTCCTCGGTGGGGGGTGGTGCCTGTGTTATGGCTGGAATGGCGCCATGCACTGCTCCTTCCAGCGCATGCTGGACTGCCACAGAAGAAACTGGTTTGGCAGTAACTCCTGACTTAGAGTGGTGCTTTTCCCAAGCCAGTTTCCACATCTGATTTACCTCCTCCCATGCCTGCTTTGACCGCCAGAGGTAGAGAAAATGTTGTCTTTTCTCTAGGTACGACCTTATCCCTTGGACAATCTTGCGCTTGGTTTCATCACTATCTGGAGAAATCAGATAGTCCAAATACTCAGTCCGCAGGTTGTAAAGGGCCTCCTCCTTCAGCTGGTCCATTGCCTTGAGCTGTTCTGCAAATTTTGGGCACTGGGCTATCAAATATTGCCGTTCTGATAACATGAGATACCACTGCTGATCCAGCCTTGACTGGCCAGGGAATGCTGGTAGGTTAGCAGTGGAGGGTAAATGAGGCATCTCTCTCTTTGTCTGGTATGCCATAATAATATAAAAATTTAAAAAAATAAAATAAAATAAAATCAATAAATCTAAGACCAGTCGATTAGAAAAAGATTTGAACTTGTCTCAGAGTTTACCGCAGTTTACTCAATAGCAAAATTTAGTATGCTATAGGACAACCTATCTCGGTGGAACCTCCAATTATGTCGGGTAAGTGAGGACTAGGTAAAATGTGTATTTTCTGAATCCAGCGGTTCCAACAGTCAATGCCCTTGTTAAAACGTTCAGCACTCTGAATACTGAACACAAGCGATATTGCGTGCTAGAACCCCTCACTTAACCTACATTCAAAATAAGCTTTACGTGATTTAATTTAATAATTATTATTAAGAATTACAATCATCAATTAAATCGCCAAATTCGTTAATAGGTAAGTCGAACAGTAACCTGGTGGATCAACCAACAAGCCAAAACAAAGTCTAAATCAGGTCTTGAGATTAAATAATTTTATTAAATGAAAAACATTCAATTGGAATAATGAGTTGAAATCATACATTCACTAAGGAATGTAGGCTGACTACTTATAATTTACAAAATGGAAGACATTAAACCAGACATTAATTAGGAAATACCAGTAAAGAGAGAGATAAGCCAAAAATTGCCAAATTATTTACCCTCCAGCTGAACAGGAACAAAAGGAAACGCACGAGGAACCAAAAAGAATGACTTCTCCAAACAAACTCCACAATTGACTAACCTCTTTTTCTGCGGTACACTCATAAAATACCTCCACAGGAAGACCATCCCTGTCCTGATTGGGTTAAGGTGTGGGGGAGGGGGGGGGGGGAGGGGTCATTTATGGCAAAGACTGGCTTATCGTTGATGGGGGGTTGAGAATGAGAGAGAGAGACAAAGATAGAGAGAAGGGGGGAAATATTAGATATCCTACAGGTGAGTATACCCCCGTGAGTATGGTGACAGAGCCTGTGGTGTGGGATCAGGCCTTTGTTGCCATTGCCAACTAACTTCTGCAATGGCAGAGGTGAAGAAGAGGAGGTACAGCAAAGCAACAAACCTGCAGGGCATGTTCAAGAAGCTGAAACAACAAGGATTTTCTTTTCCTCAATGGCACGTTTAGCAAGGGAATGAAAAGTGACACGGAGTTAGTGTTTTCTGTTGGAAGTGTAAGCAGGCTACGTTACCTCTAGCTATGCAGTAAACTATGTTCGGTAATGAAGGTTATGACTATAACCACGGTTTTATGAGTTCCGGATGACCATTAGAGTCGTCAATGTTACGAATATATACTTTGTTGCCGGATGCATCGAGAATCTTTTACCAACAATTTGTCGTGGGCATGACCTCCTTGTGATGACGTAACTTCTCTATACCCTCTATAAATAGAGAGACGTCAAGGCGGAAGTTCTCACAAACCCTTCTCGCCCTAAAAGGCATGACTATGTCCGCTAATAGTCATCCGGAACTCATACAACTGTGGTCACAGCCATAACCTTTGTTTTATTTAATTCCTTCGACCATTAGGGTCGTCAACATTACGGATGACTAATACCCACTGAGTCACAAGGGGCAGACATGCCTTTAAGTGGATGCCAAGGCTGCCGGCAGGATGGCCGAGCCGACCGTTGATACAGGCGCCACGTTGACGTGATAAAACTTTGAAGTGTGTAGGCGGACGCCCTAGTCGCTGCCGTACAGATATCAGGAAGGAGGACACCCCTCAGTGCTGCCCATGATGTAGCCACACTCCTGGTTGACCTATACTGGACACACATAGGTAAAGGCCTAGCTCTAGCCTCATAGGCCGCAGCTATTGCCTTCATAAAAGCTCTGAGCCAAGAGCACTTTTCCCTTGAATTTGCTGTAGCAGACAAAGAGCTACCCTGTGTGCCTGATGGAAGCTGTAGCCTCAACGTAGCAGTGCAGCGCACGTACTGGGCATACCAAATGTGCATCCCTCAGGTCCCTGCATGGTGGGGAGCGAAGAGCAGCAAGCTCAATCGGCTGGTTAATATGAAACGCCGAAACAATTTTGGGTAGAAAAGATGGGTTAGGCCGCAAAGTGACGCCAGAGTCATGCGGCCGCCACCTCATACACTCCCCAGTGTTGGAGAGAGCACAGAGCTCACCAACACACCTTGCTGACACCATTGGCAGTAGAAATGGTGTCTTAAAAGAAATCGGGCAGTGCACAGGGTCCGCGCAGTGCTGTGAGCACCACATGCAAAATAACTGCCACATCTACTCATAGGCCCTTCTTGTAGAAGGGGCTCTAGAGTTAAGTGTCTGCAGGACAGGGAAACCACACCCAGCTAATGAAGGGTCGGGCTCCTCAATGGCCAGACCCAGAGTTCATACTGCTCAGTTGAGGATGCCATACAGAGCCGCTCCTCTGAGACAGCAGTCCGGATGGGGAGTCCCCAGGGCGATCCGCAAAGAAGGCAGGGGAGCGTCAGGACCTAAGGTCCCATCGGCCACCTGGGGGCCTCCAGAAGAAGTTTGTGGTGGTCTGCACTGACCCTGTGCAAGGTCACCTTGACCAAAGAAATGAAGCGTACAGAGGCAAACAAGTCTGTCTGAGCACGACTAAACCTTTGCCACACCGACTCCACCACATCGGGGTGGACATGCCATTTGCCGGGGTGGATCACCTGGGGCCTCATTTATAAAACGATCTTACACACAGATTTGATCTAAGACCGTGCGTACGCTCAAATCCACGTCAAAGTTCAAATTTATAAAAATGGTCTTTGATGTGGAAAAGTACTTAGCTCCACGTCAGGTTCCAACTTGGCGTAGGCACATTTCCTTGTGGCAATGTTGTTGTACTGCAAGTGTTCGGATATCTCAGCAGCACAGCGCCAAAACGAAGTGTGGAGGTCTGGCTATGCGAGACTACTAACATGTCTTCTGCTGCCTAATTGTTTGCACAATAAAGTCATTCATATATTAAAGCATAATTGACACCTCCTTGAAGGAAATGTATTTAATATACATATTATGGTTCCACATGTGTAAAACATTTCGGTCAATCTAATCAATTGTCTATAAAATCTCCTATAATGCAGTGGTTTGCAAGAGGAAGAATGGCAGCATTGGCACTCCTCGAAGATATCGCCAACCGCGCAATACGAAGGGAACGCGTTTTCAGAGATCGGGCAGACTTCTTTGCGCATGATGATGAATGGCTGATCAGCAGGTACCGTTTGCCGAGAGCCACGTTATTAGAGCTTTGTGCCCAGATGGGCCCAAATTTACAGACACGCACCAACTGCAACCAGGCCATACCCGTTGAGGTGCAAGTCTTAACCATACTTGGGTTCCTGGCAACAGGAACATTTCAGAGAGAGATTGGTGACCGGTCAGGCATATCCCAGCCATCGGTTAGCCGAATCATGCCAGCTGTACTTCGAGGCATTATTCGCTTGTCTCGTCAGTACATAAAGTTTCCTTACACTGCCGAGGAGCTACAGAATGTGAAGGATGATTTTGTGCGCACCACAGGATTCCCAAACGTAATAGGTGCAATAGATTGCACTCACGTTGCCATACGGGCACCAAATGAAAATGAGTATGTATATGTCAACAGGAAGAACTACCACTCAATTAATGTGCAACTCATTTGTAATGCCCGTATGGCAATCCGAAACGCTGTTGCAAGATGGCCAGGATCGACGCACGACTCCTTCATTGTGCGTAATTGCAGTGTGGGGAATCGTCTAGAGGCTGGGGCAGGCGGAGACGGTTTGCTTCTAGGTAAATCACTGTTATTTCTATTTTTCTGCTTTGTTGCTTTTTTAATGTGCATAAAATAATGATCTCTACACAACCAGGTGACAGAGGTTATCCTCTGAAGCCATGGCTTCTCACCCCCATAGCGCACCCACCGACACCCGAAGAAACCCACTTTAACCACATGCCCGCGCACGGTCAGTAGTGGAGCGCACCATCGGTATGTTAAAGGGAAGGTGGCGGTGTCTGGATGCATCAGGAGGGAAACTCCTGTATGAGCCCAGCAAGGTGTGCCAAATTATCCTGGCGTGTTGTGTGCTTCACAATATCTCGGTGAGCCATGGGCTCGAGATGCATGAGGATGAACTGCGAATGGACATGGAAGATCCCCCACCACTACCCGCTGACTGGAATGCACATGCCACTACGCTCAGGAGAAGACGGCACTTGATTCACATGTTATTCCAACAGGTAAGAATGTTATTGGGGTAAAAATCAAGCGAAAAATTCACTTTTTTCCAAAATATTTTATTTACACACGTTTATTCAGACAGTCGACCAGAGTCTGGTTCATCTGAACCAAAGTCTGCCGCAGCTGCCTAAGTTCCGCAACCACCTCATTAACCTCTTCCTACCAAGGGCAAAATAGGCCAAATTTTGCCTGTTTTCACTAGTGACAAACAAAGGTGGTTTTCTCAAAAAACTATAAATGGTACAAATATGGTTCATGGCTTTTATTAAAGCAGACACCTGCAGTATTACGACTAAGCAGTGAGAACTCATAGAAATCCAGTTTTTGATACTTAACTACAACAATTTATGTACAGAAAATATAAAAAAACTAAAAAACGGGTACCTACATTCAAGTTTAAGAATTTTTACCTGGGGAGCTACAAATGCAATCAAGGAAATGACTCCTCTATCTGATTCATCAATATGCTGCCTACCTCTGGTAACAATCTGGTGTCAATATCTCAAACCATTCAAATTTTACAGGGTTTTTTTCAGGTGAACCTTTTTCGTTATCCAAATGGTGCCAAATGGTGCCAAATGTGCCAAAAATGGCAATGTTCCAGAAAGGTCTCAATATGATTAATTTTTTAGGTTTTTACAATAAAATGAGATAATTTGTCAATATTGGCAATAAAAGTTCATTTTTAGACGTGTTCTTGGTGTTCTGCATATTACACAACTAACTAACTAAGGTTACAAAAAGCTGTCAAAACCCATGTAGCAGCACAGTGAATCTTGTGTATTTCACCAGAGCCCCATTAGCCAGAAATGAGTCCAGGAATGTGCAAACAGGTTTTCAAATGAATAATGGGAATAGTATGAAACTTCCCTACACATTAATGCTTGCCAGTCCTGTCCTTTATTCTGTTGGCACCTCCTATGACAGGGACGTTGGGGTTGGGTTTTAGGAGGCAAAACTTTATACATGACAAACATATATCAACTATATACAAGTGCACTAAGGTGTACTACTAAAAGTGCAGTGGATAAAAAATCAAAAGTCCACCAGTTTCCTAGATAAAAAATAAAAACACCCCTGCTGTAACAAATAAAAAGATCCTTGCCTCTAATTGCTGAAGTTACCGTATTTACACAAAGAAAGTACAAAATGGCAGGGTCCAAAAAGCTAAAAAAAATGAACTAAAAACAAAAAAAGGTAAAGGATCAAAACATGGGGGTGGAGGTTGAGGAGAGATTATTTAACCATTCATACAGAAGCCATTTAGACTACACATTCCCTCAGGAGAGCAATCTGCATCATTACAAATCCCACTAACCCTGTCCATGGAATTGTCCACCATGTTGATATACCCATTAGTCCCCCTTATACAACAACAATCAACAATAATAATAATCAACAAGTACTCCCTCATGTTATCATGTTCTCTCCCTCATACCATGCATAAATTACCATTTTGTTTACCTGCACAGCCTTCTGTACTGCATACAGAACAATTTACTCAGGTGGAACAATGACTTTACTAAACACTTCCAGAAGCCATTTCACACTCAAAAAAATCGTTTTAGTAGCTCATCTCAGACACAAATAGATAGCTAGCTGCTTGTTACCTGTAATTTTGCTTGCATTACATTACATTACATTTATTTAGCAGACGCTTTTATCCAAAGCGACGTACAGTAAGTGCGCACAGAGACATCAAGATCACTACAGAACAGACAAGGCAAAGCACATCCTTCGCATAATGTAGCAGCTATCCCTAGCAATGAACGTCGACTGTAGTTCACAGTAAGCTGTGGGCAAATCAGCAACAACACAATTCCATTCCTAATACTCGTATAAACTATAATAAACAGACAGGAAAACACAGGGATGCTTGCTAGCTTGCCACTGTAAAGGCAATACTATCTATATTAATTTAGCTGAGAGGGACCGATTTTATGCATAAGTATATAAGGTTAGTTAGCTTCACAGAAGAAACACAGGGATTCACGCATTGCAGCTAAATTTCCTTCGATGCTTACACCAAACATCTGTGTTGTTGGCAACGCCACGTAACACGTGCGAGTTTGTCAACACAGACAATACACCCTAAGTTTACTTCATACATTATTTATCATACCGTTGGAATGTGCAATTTGTAATATTAATTGTATGAAAAACAATAAAATACAGTTGACAATGTAATTACGAACCCGCATGGTATTGCGTGAATTCACACTGGTATATCGAAAAATCGGTAATACCACCAGCCCTAACGACGTTACCTGCCATGGCGAAATTCAATGCGTTTATAGCATAACACTGTTAGTATGATAAAACAACTTACATGTCAGCAACATCATCTCGGTCATCAGTGGATTCAGCGTCACTGAGACAGGATGAGTCTCCCTCGGCAAAAACATCTTCTGGCTTATCCAGTTCGTCTAGCACTTGGTGCACGGATAAACGCCTCAA
This sequence comes from Synaphobranchus kaupii, assembly GCA_029718625.1. Taxonomy (NCBI): domain Eukaryota; kingdom Metazoa; phylum Chordata; class Actinopteri; order Anguilliformes; family Synaphobranchidae; genus Synaphobranchus; species Synaphobranchus kaupii. The sequence goes on from CM056377.1 coordinate 63,074,773, forward strand.
AAATCTCGACATAACTACACAAAAACTGTATCAAAAATACTCTAAAGTAAAAAATGTAACTGCGGGCCTTACCTAATTAATTGTGCTTTGCTAAACGGAATGTAGCGAGCTACGCTACAAGGTAAAAACACTGCGCCATCTTGGCTCGATAATTACGCGTGAGTGCCACTTCCTCATACGCAGTGCTGTTATCGCCTTCATTTACGAAGGAAATGTGTTTAATGAGGGCTCTTTTGAAAGATAAGAGTCTTGGCTATTGGCTGGAATATTTGACAGACAGTTTTAAAACCCAATGGAAAGCAAATAATACTCGGAGTGGAGGCAGGTCGAAGACAGTTTTTCCCACTTCAGATAGGCCTATTGTGCTATCAGTCAAAGAAATACACCCAATTGACGACGGTTTTGCATAATTCTCTGCAAGCATGTTAAAAACCACTCTGGCTAACATATACTAAGCCGTTGGATTGGTACTCCAGAAACTGGCTGAGTTTCACAACGCCAAAGTGAACACAGCCGAACGAGTCGTAATCAAGTGCAAAAAAGCACAAGTTGGTTTAAAATTGGAAAAAAATCATGTACAGCCTTATGAAAGTTTTAAAGTATTTTTTCTTGAAGCCTAAAGGTATAATGATTTTTTAAACCAAAGTTTTGTGAAATACAATTAAGCAGAACAGTTTACCAGCACATTGTTTATGGTGTGACATCAAGCTGCAATACATGTTTGAGAATTAGGTCAGAGTTTCCAACGTTATTTACAAAGTTTTATCTCGACGTTTTGGGCTTAAAAACCACTTTCCCAGAACGAATGGATATATCATAAGGATATTTAATCAAAATATTGAGGTGAGCAGTTTATTATATATTATTAAATTAATGAAATGTATAATTTAATAATTTCCGTCACGCCCGCGTTACCGCTAGGGGGCGTTTGGCATTAAGAGGTTAACTGAATGAACGAGGTCTCTCTGCGATTGTAGAACGGCATCAGTTAAGACCCTGGCCTGACTCCGATAGCCAGACGTGGATGGTGAGGGCCGGGTAGATTCCTCCTGTGCGGGAGTGTCCACGCTGGCTGCTGCTGCCATTTGGGAGACGGGTCTGCTTGGGGCTGTTTTCCGCTGGAGTGGCACTTCATCTGTATAAATAAAATTGTAAAATTTCAACAACGTTGCAAGTGTCATTATTTATACTGGACCTTACTTGATTTAAACACATGCCAGCTTACCTTCTGAATCTGCAGCAGTCAAAAGATCTGTGTCGCCCTCCGCATAAACACCAACAACCGCACTTTCCCCAATGATGGCAGCAATTCGATCATCCCCTGGGGTGAGGTTCGGCGTGGCACTTCCACCTCCCGTGGCCTGCACACTGGCCCTATGGTGTGCAATGCGCTTCTTTGCCTTCAGTTTCATGTCAGACAATTTTTTCTTTACGTCCTTCAGAGACCTTTGCTGCCCCCCAACCTCGTTTACAGCCTGAGCCACAGCCTGCCAGGCGACGTATTTAGATTTACAAGAAACGCCACTGGACAGGCTCCCAAACAGCGTCCCGGCGCGCATTTGTACCTCCGCCAAGACGACTTCAATTTCGGATTCGCTGAAGTTTTTTTTTTTGCTGCTCGCCATTATCAAGTAGATGATTTGGGTTTGGATTCGGGCTCCTTTATATGCTAATGAAATTAATTAGGGGGCGTTTACAAGGCGGAGATATAAAACCTTTCAGCTGCGTACAATTTCGAGATCATTTGTGATTTATAGATTTCACATCTGGGAGAGTGGCGCACGCACGTTTTTTTGGGCGTACGTCCATTATCTCTGAATCGCACTTTTGCTCATTTCAGACATGATCTTAGATCAAATGTTGGATGTTTTCTACGAAACTTTTTATAAATGAGGCCCCTGGTGAGATAAAAAGTCTGCTGCCTCGTTTCGGACACTCAGTGAACGGCATAAAGAGAGGCCAGATCAAGAGACGCTGGGTTACCCTCAAAGACCGGCGGGACCTTACTCCGCCCTGGTGGTTTACGTGATAGACTATAGAGGTGTTGTCTGACCTGACCTTCACATGCTTGCCCTGGAGCAAGGGTAAGAAATGCCTTAGTGCCAGAAAAACTGCCTGAAGTTTGAGAAAATTGATGTGGTCCGACTGACACTCGCGACCACAATCCCTGTGCTGGTAGGTGATGACAAACAGCTCCCCAACTGGTGAGTGAAGCTTCCGTTGTCACCACCACATACCGCGATGGTATAGCCCCCATCATGGCTGCAAGGAGTCTGAGAGGCACGACTGCTGAGGAAGCCACAATCAGGCCCAGAAGCCTCTGAAAAAACCGTCATCTCTAGGACTGCGATCCCTCGGAACCGACGCACTACGGCAAGTATACTGGCTACGCAGTGGGGCAGCAAAGATGCTAACATGCTCCGCGAATCGAGCAACAGTCCAATATAAGTGATGGACTGGCTGGAAACTAGATAGCTCTTCCCATAATTGACATTGATGCCCAGACTGGAGATATAGGCTAATGCCTGGGCAGTGTGGGAGAGCGCCATACTGTGCGACTCGGCACATATCAGCCAGTCATCCAGATGAGACAGAATCCTTAACCCCACAGCCGGAGCGGCGATAGAACAGCGCTCATACAGCGGGTGAAAACACGGGGCCAGGGAAAGACTGAATGGGAGGACATTGAATTAGTATGCCTGACCTCGGAACGCAAAGCGGAGGAAACAACGGTGTTCCACACAGACAAAGACGTGGAAGTACATGTCTTTGAAGGGTGGTGAAGGGGGTGTTGCTCCCTGTATTTAACACCTCGACAGAGTGCTCAAGAGCCTGCTTGGCTGCCTCCATAAAGATCTGGCCAGGGGTAACTGGCAGGTCCTGAATGGTTCTCTTTGTAGTGTCAGGGAGAGGAGACTGAGCCAACCACACCTGATGCCGGGCCACCGTGAGAAGAGACATCACACGGCCAAGCTCACGTGACATGAATGCGAAGGCCTGAATAGATACGTTACTGATCGAGGTATCCACCCCCGAATCCAGCAGCATTTGTGACTGTGAAAGCATCAGCCAGGAAAGCGAGTTCCCAATACGCGCTATGCTGGCCGCAGCATTATATGACCTACAGAGCAGATCATCAGTCACGAGCCAGGGCATGCCAAATACTTCCAAGTAGTTCTGCCACAAAATCAGTAGACACCGACATGGTAAACTGAGCCCCCTGGGGTGCACAAGTCATCTCCTTGGTGACAGCCTGGGGCACATGGCAACTCATATGTGCTCAGGCCGAACGGAGAACCGTTTTCAGAGAGGCCGAGTAGTCCGCTGAACGCTACCTGAGGGGAGCATATGGCACATAAACGCATCCAACCCGGTCTGCTTGGTCTCCAAAGACATGCCCATGCATCATGGGCAGGGATCGGTGAACGCCTCCTGCAGGTGCCCTAGACCAAGGCACAAGCAGCACCTGGTGTGAGCATCAGCTCCATGGCTCCCCCACATTCAGTACACAAGGCGCTCATGCCTGGAGTAGAATGAACAACACCTGAGGAGGCAAACGTGGACGGGTGAACTGGAGCACAATAGGGGAGCATAGAAAGAGTAGAAAACAGAGTGCACACGCTCGCAATCTGCCACACAAACCAATCAACGGAGTGCACACGCTCACAGATTGGGGAAAAGTCTCACTGGGGGAGGAACCACGCCCAGGGTTTGGTGAGACAGAATCAGCAAATACTTTCGCAGCACTTCAACCAATCAATGGAGGCCACATGCTCACAGATTAGAAAGAAAGTCTCACTGCGGGAAGGACCACGCCCAGGGTTTCAGAGACAGAATCAGCAGACACTCGCACAGCACCTCAACAAATCAATGGAGCGCATACGCTCACAGATTGGGAGAAACGTCTCACTGGGGGAAGGACCACGCCCAGGGTTTCAGAGACAGAATTAGCAATAGCTCTCCCAGCACTTCAACCAATCAAGGGAGCGCACACACACACCAATTGGGAAAATTTTCACTGGGGCAGCTTGCTAAGGATTTAGCAAACTCTCTTGTTTAAGCAATAATTAGCAAATGCAATATGAGCCAAAAAGGAATGCAAACACTCCCAAGGCAGAATATAAACGTGCCAGCACAGAGTGCCGAACCAGACTATATGCTACATGAAAACAATAGCAAAGTTAACGTTAGCAATAATAAACACAGCGATACAGTATCTATTCTTTTGGCAGCAATGCTACCAGCGGATTACCACATGCAAGTGGTATCACAGCCTTTGGAGGACGGGAAACCGTGGCTCCGACCAAGAAAGTATATTCGTAACGTTCATGACCCCTCATGGTCGAAGGAACAAAATAAAACTAGGTGGCTGTAGTCCGGTACCTTTTGAATCGAATTAATATAACAATGTAATATTATGTTGCATTTCAGCTAGCTAGCTATGAAAGAGAAGATATGGGGCTCTATCTGGAAGATCTCAGCGCATGGTATAAAACACATGGCACAAGTGCTAGGGCGTGTGCAACTCCCCTTTTGCTAGTTAGAGGGTGCATATTTTGAGGGCAAAGTAAGGCACAAGGTTCAAATGGGTTGATCTTAGCCTCTTCATTAATTGTGTGTCTTGGGAGTAACATGCAATAAACCAATCACAGTGTTATCTCCCATTCCCTTTAAAAGCTACCTGCATTTGCACCTTGGCGGATTGCTAATATAATGGCGAATTTTATAAAACTGCAAAAACAGCGATTTACAGCTGGGGAAACCTGCTTGCGCGCAAGGTTAAAGTGTGCGAGCAAGGTGCGAGCAATATTATTCGGACTAACCATTTTGACGTGTTTTCAAATACACAATAATAATTGTAAACATTAGGGTTAACACCGGCACAAGTTCCCAGTAATTCCCAACCAAACAATTTCCTCAGACGCTCTTATCCAGAGCGACGTACATTCGTGCATTTTCAAACTAGGAACAAGTGCGTTAAAACAACCCTAAAAGGTAAATACGATTTCAAACACCAGGCATAGTCAGTATGATTTTTTTTTTTTTGGGGGGGGAACCACACATTTAATTAAAAGCACCTGCAACATCGGAGAATAAGCTACCAGAACTTGGCTTCTTTCTCACCTTACAAAAACGCCAAATTAGCTTGCTTGTTTAACGAATTTCGTTTGATTATACAATGAAGCATTGTCAAACATCAGTTCCATGAGGCTGATCTCACAGCAGTCAGATCACAGGCAATGAATTTCAGCTAGCGATGTTCAAGCTTCATCTGAAGTTAATATTATGTGCATTCTAATATTGATTATTAGCACAAATAGCAAATAGTGTTCTTTTGCCTTAATGATGACAATAAATATACTAAAGCTATCAGGTTGGGAACTCATAGGTTTACGCATATTTCCCCTTGTTTTATATTGTATTGGAAATTTGACCAACGTGTTTTTACTGGTAGCCTAATGCCTTAAAACAAGCCCACTTTCCTGAAAATGTTTTATTTTGGGGAAAAATATTATTCTCCATTTCACAATGTAATCTTGATATTTTTGCATGTTTGTGTACGCCCGTGTGTAACAGACAGGAGGGTGTATGTGTGTTGTGTACGCGCCTAGTGGACGCATATTACTATATTAATATAGTAGTTAAAATAACATGGAAACCCATGGAAAAACTTTGGAGTGTATTGTGTGCATACTCAGCCCAGGGAAGCAGCTGGCTCCAAGAGGACGGATTATCAGAGGCGTAACATCTCGGTTGATGCGTTCTGTCTGACCGTTGGATTGGGGTGCAAATCAGAAGGCAGGTTAGCCTAGCTCAACAACTTAGCAATGCAATTGCGAGCTATTAAATGACATAACATAGCTGGTTATATTAGCCAAATAATAGTAATAAACACAGCGATACTAAAACATGATTATTAAATATTTGTAGTCCCATATGATCCAACTTTCTAGGTAACGTTAGTTAACTATAATCAAATAAAAATCAATTTTATTTGTATAGTGCTTATTACAGAGAACTGTCACAAAGACGCGCTACAGAGAACAGAAGGAGACAGACTCAGTGTCACGGTTTGGCAGCCTTCCATTCATCTCTGCGGACGTGGCTCCTCTGGGTCGTGAGAGGGTGCTCCGGTTTAACTTTTCCGACAGCCACGCCGAGTTTATCCACTGCCAGGTGATTACCTGGCGCACCTGTTCCGAGTTTCCTGTTGGCTTTATAAGCACGATGCTTCCTTCTTCCGGCGCTTGTGTGTCATTCTTGCCACTCTAGCCAGGTAACGCAGTATAGGAATTTCAGGTGACCACTTGTACTTTTGAGCTTCAAAAGAACACGCGAGACTTGCCTGTACAGTTTAGAGTATTTAGTTCTTTGTTCTCCTTACTTTTTATTTTTCCTGCCTTGGTTTTTGGTTCGCTGTCTTGCTACTAGACAGTAACCTCGGCTTCGCCTCGTTTCCGTTTGCCTTTTATTTTAGCTCTGATAGTTTCTGAGCTAGAGGCTATTCTGTTCTGTTTCTTTTCTCTGCTCGAACCTGCGAGCTTCACCCAAATCTATTGGGTTGTTATTATTTTGGCTTACGCCGGGACTACGTCCCTCTCTGTTTAATTCTTCGACTCTAGTCTGTGAGTCTCGCCCAATTTTATACGGGTCGTTTTTATTTCTTTTGGGTTTTAGACGGGAGTTTCTTTCCCGTCTTTTCTTCTTTCTCCTTTCCTCTATTGGTTGTCCACGGTTCGTCAATCCCTTTCAGTCATGTCTGGTCCACACAAGCCTACATGGAAGGTCCAGCGACTTCATTAGAGGGAGATCAGGCCATGGCCACACAACACTCGGCCCTGGCCGCCCATGAGGAGGGCATTAGGGCTCTTCAGACACAGCAGCAGGCCATGTTGGAGCAGCAGAGCCATCTGGTCATTCAGCTGCGTGTACAGGAATTTTGGTTCCATGAGCTGGCGGATAGCGTCCGCCAACTGACAGTCGCCTATACACCCCCAGTTGCACAAGCACCTGTTCTTGAGGCTCCCCCTCCTTTGCCCGTTCCACCCACCACAAGGGAGCCTAAACTCCAGCTGCCTCTCCGCTATGACGGAGAGGCGGGCAAGTGTCGGGGCTTCCTGACAGAATGCTTTGTATTTTTCAAGGCTCAACCCTCTCGGTTCTCATCACAGGAGTCCCGGGTAGCGTTAAATTTATCGCTACTTACCGGGACTGCCCTTGCCTGGGTTAGTCCCCTGATTCGGGCTAACACTCCTGTGATGAGAGATGCGGATAAGCTGATGGAGGAGATGGCGTTAGTTTTCGACCATGACATCTCCGGTCAGGAGGCCGCCATGAGACTAACCCGTCTCTGCCAGGACAGCGACTCTGTAGCAGGCTTTTCGATCGCGTTTCGAGCACTGGCACGAGTACGGAATCGCTCATGTGCTTCTCGATCATATAAGCTACTGCTGTTGATCATTTGTGCTTTCCCAATCCCTTATTCTGTACAATTTAACCATAGCAACAAAGTAATTATGTCCATGTCCAATCTCACTTTTAGGCTCAAAACTGCACTTACTTATCCCCATCATGCCTGCTCTGGACTGTAGGCTAGTATTTTGTTGTACAAATACAAATACTTCTCCTTGGACTATGCGACAGATGCTTGTATGTCTTAGTAATATGATCGTCTATCTAATGCTGCCATAGTTACCAAAGCTAGGCTACAAACTAAAGCTTCTTCTGAAACTTTATCTTTCTAGTTACCTGTTGTTATTTTTATAGTTGATGACACCCAATCATGATCTACTCAAGATTGTGCTATATCATGGATATTGTCACTCTGCATTCTCGATATAGTACTCCCTCTTGTGTAATATTAAGTAGTCTAACTTGTCAGGACTTTAGAGTGTTACATTTCAATTGCTGTTAGCTTGCTAGCTAATTTACCTTATGCACAAGGCGGTGCTTTTCCGTTCTGTGATTTAAACCAGTGTACCGTGGGCCTCGTATTTGTGCTTGTTTCTTAGCAAAGAAACGTAGCCTACAGTATATGAATGCATACGTTATGAAGTAGGGGTTGATGCTGGAGAGCTGAGGACTTAAAAACGATTTCAAAAGTATTAAGTTAATCGATTAACACTGCCCAATTACTGTTACCATCCATATAGAACAATGCTTGTTGCTAAAATTTTTATTTTCTGATGGTAAACACAGACCACAACAAGGAAAAAAATCCTGCATAGTGCAATGGTTGTTTAGCTGTTCATTTGAAAATACAAATACGCAAGTTTAGGCATGGGCTATTTCAGTATTTGGTGGACTTTGTTTTATAATATCCTAGGCTACCACACAAAGGCACGTTTTTTTCTCTATAGAGCCAAACAGTTTATTGACTTACGCAATCTGATGTAATCACCCCAGCTAGCAAAATTGACTCGGCCCACATCTGGCCCGATTCCGGCGTGCCGGAACAAAAAGACTCGGCCCGATTTCGGCGTGCGGAATCGGCGGAGTGTCGGTCGTGAGGTACGGCCCGAGTCCGGGCCGAGTGTCCTGGCCCGAGTCCGGCAACCGTAATTAAACCGGAATTTGCGGTATCGGCCTGGATTTGAGCCAGAAGTAATCCACAAAAAGGTTAGTCTTATTTTGTTAATTTACCACTGCTCTTTACCCATCCCATCCTCCCTGCCACCCCTTCCTTCAGATGCAAATAACAGGAGTAACCGGAATATGTAGAAATTATTGCTCTTTATTTTTAAATTACCTTTAATTTACACAACAATAATGTGGTGCTTAATCAAAATTCAATACAATGCAGCAACAACAACTACATTAATGATAATAATAAATTAATAAAAGGCGGGCTCGCTACATCCCTTTGTTCTCACTGATGGCCTATTACCTCCATCCCTCATAGTGCACAAAGCGATAATGGCCGAAGCCCAGGTAGGCAGGCTACCTTATCAGAGTAATGCCAAGATGAGTGGCTCATTTAATTAATTACATGGCTCCCTTTTGAAAATAAATAATTAATTCTTACGCGGAATGTAACTTCGCTGTACCAGATGTTATTCGGAGTTGTAAACCGCATAGGCTAAAACCATAGCCTATTGCCGCGAATGCCTAAAATTATTTCCTTCTTGAAAAATAAAACAACTGATTGTAATCAATTCAAACATTTTTATTTGGATAAATCACATAATTACAAAGGATGAACAAGCAAAGGAATTAGGTTAAGCTACATCATTTGCAATACACTACATTATTAGGCTACAAAGGAATTAGGCTACATAATTTGCAACAGACTTTTTTCAGACGCTATCTATTTTCAGAAAAAAAAACTTTCCAAAGTCGCGCTGCAGTGGTCCAAACACAATCAGGTACCTTATCAGAATAAAACCTAGATGAATGGCTCTTTTGATAAATTACTCTAGGAAAATAAAACACATTTTAATGAATTTAAATATTTTTTATTATGGGTATATAAAATAACAGTTTATATAACGTTACATGATCACTATCTCGGGACGCTAATGCGGTCATTATGCAAACGCAGTCAATACGCTCCCGGAGGAGAGAAGTAGCGATTCACACTTGGGTACCAACGCCAAATGTCGTTGAACGTGGCGGTTATAGGGGGTCTTTGAGGTTAAAAAAAAATCAAGAAAAACTCATCTAACTCATAATTTTAGAATTACCACAGGGTCGGTCGGCTATTTGCAGTATAACTATTTAGGAAAAGTCAGGGCAGGACAGAAACATTCTATAAACACGGATTAAATCATTCTAAATTTAAAATCATGACGCCAATTGGCATCGGCCTTCACGGTTCTAGTTTTAAAAATTAAGAAAAATATATTTTCAAACATATAGTAGGCTAATTGCAATATATGAAATGGAGTAGACAAAACCAGAGTACACAAATTTTGAGAGTAAATAACGGGATTATTAGCAGGTAAGTTATTTTACACAACATTCATAAATAAGTACATTAATTTGAAAGAAAATAGGCGTAGACATAAATGTTGGTGGAGCAGAATGTCTAGTAGGCCTCTCTGAAACTAGGGTGATGTACCTTAGTCACCACAGAAGAATAGGATGTCCAGAGGTCCTAGTGAGAAAAGAGTGGAATAAGAGAATAAGAATTAATTTAGCAGAAAAGCCATTATCGTATTGTCATTATCACAAAATAATAAACTAATTATAATTTATTAGTATTATTATTATTATTAACTAGGTTGAACCAAAAGAGAAAGCAAATACTAACAGGGGTGTCAATATTAACATGATAATTCTGGTGATTGACTTCAAAAGCAAGGCAATGGTGCACAGTGTGTGTTGCATTTCTGTCTCTTCTTACTGTGCAGATGTTGTGGAGCTAACAGTCTACCCTGAAAGACAGTTTTATTTAAATTAACTTTATACTACATGTAAAATAACAACAAAAAGAACATATTAGTTCAGCATCTGAAAAGATAGCCTAGTTATAGGCTACATGCAATGAAAATGAAAGGATTGTTGCTTAAACAGCATGTAGTGTTGTTTAACTGCTAATACATTCATGCACACTAACATGGAAGACAGTCAAATTGTTAGACTAAAAAGATATCAATCGACAACCTTAATGTGAATGTAAAGTGAGTTATTACACGTTATGGCCAGTAGGTGTCAGTAGGGCCAAATAAGACATCCCTATACCAAGGCAAAGGCGAAGGGAGGTGTTGATAGTTGTCCGTTCTAAATTACTAACATTATAAAAATTATTCTTGTTCTCTCATGCGCCAGATAAAGAGTAGGCTATGTATGTTGTCCGCTGCCTTGCAACATAGTTATTATTAAAGAGCTAAAAGTAGATCATACACTTCTTGCCTCATTTATTTTGATTTGTAAGACATATTCAATCTAACTGCACTTGGTTACCCTTAGCTTGGAGCATATTATCCACCACCAATGAAAGCATTCGATTCCAAGTGTATTTTGATTAGTAGCTAGTTCTTGTTCCAACATTAACACAGACAGATGTAGCAATCAACGGAGGTGCGGTACAATTGTAAGAACTAAAAATAACTGCATATACCGTTAATATCTGCAATATTTTCCAGGACAAAACACTGTTGGTTCAAAAAAGCACAGGCTACCCTACCTGCATTGATGTTTACACCAGCAACCAATTAGAATTTATTAGTTTATTGGCAAAAATAGTAGGCTACATAGGCTTATCCTAATTGACATTCAGAAGCTACATTTTGCGGTATTTTCAATTTACGGACACAGTAGGCTACGCGTGGTCCTGAGCAGGTGTACATTTTGTTTGTACGTACGTACAATGACTATTAGATCACCTAAAGAGCCACTAAATCAGATCTAAGCATCTGGTAATATCTCTTTTAGCTTTTTTTAGCCCAGCTAAAATGCGTCTACAACATAGGCCTAGACGTGCCATAGGCTATAACACATTTGATTTAACCATTTTCATACGTGATTCATTTGTAAGTTCAAAGCGAAACGATTTCCACGGGGGACGTCCCAATATCTGAGAGAGCCCTATCTGTCTCCCCCAATGTTACATCGACACAAATGCAGAAATGCGCCTGTATTATTGCCCATGTACGAGGTTGTATATGGTAATCAGTGGGCGGGGCAACAATGTTACTGCATTTAGCTACATTATAGAGCTCCGTAGTCCCACCCAATTTGGTGACGAACGTCTGGTGCCACTTTTCAGAAAAAATATAATGGGAGTCAATGGACTGAAAATTAATTTTTTCCATTCAGGCAGATAGATGTACAAAACACCCAAGAGTAGTGTTGCATGGTACACCGAAACTTCGGTACTTTTTCGATACTTAAAAAAGAAAAACGGTTCGGTATTAGAATTTTCCGACGTTCGGTACTTTTAGGTCAAATGTGTGCTCTGCTGTTATGCATCTGCATTACTGATTGAGAGGATGAAAGGTGAACATTAGCTAACAATACTACGAGTCTGATTCTTTCACACGCGCGATATTGTTTTTAGCCAGCAGAGCTATAGGCTACTTTACGTTACCTACTAAACTAACGCCTTACTTCCACAGAGAATTTAGGTGAGCACAAAGTAAAGGATTTAACGATAGTTTGACTTGAAAAATGATGGTATAATCACTGAAAATAACCCCGATAGACTGTCGTCGTATTTTATCATGTCACGTATAGAAACAATAATATTTTTTTAAAACATTGTACAAATGAGTATTCGCCGTTTTCCCTTGCTTACTGTACTATATACAGTACCTGATGCACTTTCGGTTTAGAAGACACCTCATTTTTTTCTCCAAAATCTCTTATATAAATATGTTTAAGAAACCAAGTACTTACCAGTATATTCAGCTACAGCTGTTTTCTGATGAACCCTGAAGAGTTTATCTTGTTATATTTCGCCAAAGTCCCGTACAGTCGACAGTGACCACCCCTCTCACTTAGGGCTGAAATACGTTGCTGTACTTGTGTGAATACACACGCGCTTTCGTACGTTCTTTTTTAAACGTATTTAAATACATTAGGCGACGTATGTTATGGTTATTATATATATACTGTATGTGACTATTCTGAAATAAATGTATTCTGTAGCAAATTTCTGAATGATACAGCTTCTTCTTCAGTTCGAACTTAAAACCATGGATGTGCAGGGAATATTTTTTTAGATATTGACATTTAAATAAAACTAGTAGAAACCAGGAGGAAATTGCCTCTGAAGGGCCAAAGTAAATAGGGTTAAGGTCATTTCAGTAGAGGTACCGAGTATCGAATCAGTATCGTTTCAGTTTCAAGTACCGTTTCAGTATCGAGTATCATGATACTAAACCTGGTATCGGTATCGAAGTCAAAATTTTGGTATCGTGACAACACTACCCAAGCGAGGGATTGTCACATTTTAAAATAATTTATAAAATTGGGTCATTTGAAATTATGTCCAACAAATAAACAACAAACACTGCTGGAGATAGCAATACGCCAAAAATTATCCTGGCCACACCTCATCTTAAAGGGATAGTTCGGAGTTTTGGACATAATGTCTCAATTACGACTTACCCATGATGTAGTTGGTTGATGGAAACTATTTTCAGCTAATTCCATGCTGTCCCTTCTTTTGGACATACACACATTGCTAATGCTAGTGCAACTCTATGGCAACGAATACGACGACAGTCTATCTGGGTTATTTTGAGTGTTTATACCATAATTTTTCAAGTCAAACTATCGTTGAATCCTTTACTTTGTGCTGACCTAATATTCCCTGTGGAAGTATGGCGGCGGAGCGAACGTGGCCATTACAACTTGATACTCTTCTTTGTTGTTATAGTCGACCAGTGCCGGCACTACATTCGTAGGTAACGTAAAGTATCGCTCCCCTGATAGACTGTCGTCGTATTTTATTTGCTTTGGGTGCACTGTGGAGTGTTTAAGTGCGTTTGGTAGTGGATGCTACCGGTTGCTATAGAGTTTCGCTAGCATTAGCAACGTGTGTATGTCCAAAAGAAGGGACAGCATGGAATTAGCTGAAAATGGTTTCCATCAATCAACTACATCATGGGTAAGTCGTAATTGAGACATTATGTCCAAAATTCCGAACTATCCCTTTAAGACCAACCTGCCCAGTTCACTTGCTATGGGCGTTCACTTGGTAGTTAAACAACGTTAGCGCTGGACGCTATGACCCCTGCGCCGGGTGTAAGATAGCAAAGACACTTGCGTTTGGGTTAGCGCCGGGTGTAAGATTGGGCCCAATGTGTTTATTATAAAACTGTGATTTAGCATATCAGACTGATATGTACAATTTTTAAAGTGGCAGAAAAATATGGCACAAATCACCCTCCATATGTAATGACCTGAGGTCGACATGATAATAGCAAGACAAGTATACTGTACCACTTATTTTGCACTCTGGTCATCCTCACTTTCCATTGGAAGTAGCCATACATACTCCTAGCCAAAGGAGATAGCCAAGGTCATCCTCTCTATAATCTTTTTGATAAAATAAAATCACATTGTATTTTAAGGGGAATTATGATAAAAGTTTGTGAAAATATCAAGGAAATGAGGCAGAGAAATCACCCACCCAAAACAGCACAGCATACAAAGATGTCTATCCTTTCATCAAAATGTTTAGCATCCCATTATACTGTTTATATCCGACCTAATTCATGGTTATCCAAAAATACATGATAAAGTCATTGCTACATCTTACCTGCAAGTAATGTATTCTTTGTAGCTAGAAAAATCTTGTACCTTATGAGATGTTTCTTGTTGTCAAAGTATTTCCTTCAGGTTTAAAATTTTTGATGTATGATATCCTTCTGGCAACATTGTCACAAAGCGTTCCTCCCTCTCGATCTCCAGCTAACGTTAGTTAGTTGAAGCCACCGTTTTATCACTTTTTCGATCTCTCCATCTGTGGCCTTGGATGGTTCTTAGTGACTGCGGCGACAGAGAGAGATTATTACACAACATTCCTCTAGCTATGACCATTACTTTAAATTTTATTCCAATCAATTATGTTACTCTACGTTAAAACTATGTTGTGCATTTAACGTACATATGTGTTAGTATGTTTAATGTCGTCAACTCAGCTGCTGGGTTGAGGCTGAGAGGACAACGGTAACTTAGCAACGGTAGTTTTTTCGCACTTCCACCTCGCGTTAAACTGTTGATAGCTAGCCATTAATATAAAAGTTAAACAAAATCACGTCCTATCATCGTGATTGGAGGTTTAGTGACACATTTTAAGTTGAAAATTGTATTTCTTCTTGTTTTAATGCGATTAAACTTAAAAATAAACACAGATAAAATCGCTATAGTTAATAGCTAAATATCCTATTTAAGTAGGCTAGATGTAAAAAGATGAAATCATATTTTATATTTTCATTTAAACATTGCTTTTCAGTGTTGTTTTTGTTCGTGGAAAATCTGTAGGCTACGTTGCATTTCAGGACATAAAACCTGCCAAGGCTACATTGTGTTATGTCCTGCATTGCAAATTTCACCAGAAGAGGGGACCATTTACAAAAATATACCAGCAATACTTACACAGCTATGCTCCCCTTTATTCCTCTGAAGACATTAAATACAAACCATGCCTTGTGCACACTCCTTAACTGGACAGCAAAAAGGTATGTGAAAAAAACATTTAGTAATTCAGCCATTGCATACCTTTATTATAAATCACATTTTGTCATTGTGATGGTGATTGCATGTTCATTACAATGGAGTTATTTGCTGGTACATTTGTCACATGAAGAAAATAATACTTCCACCAAAGTACATTATAATTGTACTTCATAAAAGTGAATGTTTGACTTAAATTTTACTTGAACAAATGAATAAATATAAAATGTATTTAAATGTAGAAATATGAAATCTAAAAGTTATTAAACAACTGTATATCATGTTAAAAAAGTTAAAACTCAGGGCAGTTAATACATAAGAATTGGCCATCCTCCTCACTCAACTTCAAGACATGAGGAGTGGAACCACTGCTCGCGGGATTCACAGGAAACCCATAATACCACCATGTCTTCTTCTTTGGGAGAGTCCACGTCGCCACATGCAGAGCATAGGCTGAGGCCTTCCCTCAAATGTCTGATGATGATGTGCCATCTATAGAGAAAAGGAAGGGAAATATAATTTTTTTTCAGTACTTCATTCGTAAAAACGACAACAAAAAAGTTGTGAAACCACTTAGGTGCTGAAAAAATATCTGCTGAAAATGTTTTTATTTAGGGCTCTTCAATGTACAAAACGTATATCTCTTGCCATTGAGCAAGGAAGGCTATCTGCACTGCTGTTTATGTACTGGCGACACATTTAGAAACGAGCCTCTCTTCCTCAGGCAGCATAATCAATGCTTTGAGGGCACGTAAGATGGCAGTGGGATAAAGCATAATCAATGCTGCCTGAGGAAGAGAGATTCGTTTCGAAACATGAGTTGGCATCTGTTATTGAAGAAAAAAAAAACAAAGAAAGCATGCATGAACTCACTGAGCTAAGCTTTCTACTTTTGTTGATTGCACATGATAGCACATAAGAGGGCAGTGGGATAAACAGTGTAATAAACCAATGAGATAAACAATGGAGTGGTGGAGAGAAGAGGGACTGTGGAGGGAGGAAGGGCTGCAGTTATATGTGCTACAAAGTAAAATCAGAAAGGTAAACGAATGAGTACTAAAATGTCATAGCAAATACATTTGCTATGATGCATATTACTAACTTATGCCTCATTTAGGATACAGATCAAACACTGTTATTACCTTTTGCTGCTAGCAGGAGGGTGGCAATGGAGGCAGGCAGCCTAGTGGAGGGATGCCGGACTTGGGAAGTCGTAGAGCACATGTGGCTAGGGGCTAAAGATTTGGTGGATGGACTGGTGATGACAGGGCCAGAGATGAGAGAAAAAATTATTGTCAGGGGAGGTGGATGTCCAAAGCGTCTTACTCTTCATCAAACTCTGCTTTGAGTGGTGCAAAGAACCCCCTGTCCAACAGCTGAAATATATGGGAGAGATGTGGTGGAAGACAGAGGAGCACGACACCTTCCCTAATTGGCCAGGTCCGTGGTCTCCCTGTCGATGTGGCTGTTGTGGCCATCGAACACCAGGAGCAGGGGGCGCTCCTTCATCGCATACAGGAAGAAGTGTTTCTGGAACCACTTCAGGAAAAGGGTGGTGTCTATGTAGCCAGATGTAACAAGGTGTTATCCAAAGCTCTCCCAGGGTAGTCACCTCCCAGGTACCCCTTCCCGTAGATTATCATTGGTGGGATGTCTTCCTCAGATGCTTTCAGGGCAGGCATGCCAGCACTGTGATGTGGTGCCTGGTGGCGGGTGCTTGAAGGTAGGGATGTTTCCACCCCTTGCTGACCAGCATCTTGCAGCAAAGTATTCCCATCTGAAACCCTGACTCATCACTGTTGTATATTTGTCTGGGTTTCTCCATTAGCACATTCTCCTCTACCATGGCCTTCAGCATGTTAAAGTAAAGGGCAATGTTCCTCTCCCTGGCACACCTGATTCTCCCTCTTGTTGCTAATGTTGTTTTCTACTTTGTTGAGCCTGACTGCCTGCCACATGGTCATCCCATACTTGCATGCTTGTATTGCCCTCAGCATTGCCTCCTCCCTCCACAGACATCTCTTTTTGCCCTTGTTCATCTGTAAAAATGTTCAAAAATAAATTTCTGCACTCTTCCCTCCATTATTCCAACAATCTTATTATGTAATCTATGTGTTCTATGAGAATGGCTAAATTATAAGTAGAAATGAAGTTTACTTAACATTTTAAATGTAACTATTTCTCAATTTGTCAAAAAATGCAAACTTGAGGATTCCTACATTATTGATTGCAAGGAATACAAATGTGAATCTAATTAAAGCCTACTAATATCTTAATTATATCTAATTATTATCCATTAAATGGATCTGAGCATTAAAGTACATATTCATTCATTCTATTAAATTAAGTTGCTGCCTAATTATATGTATTTTATATATGTTTCACGAATGATTTCACATGGCACAACATTTTTTTTTTAAGCAGACTCATGATCACAACATTAACTTTAGTCTTGTTAATCCAACATCAGCATGTCACTGATAATTTAAATATAAGATAAGGAATTAAGTAAATATCTATGCATTATCTCAAATTCAATAATGAAATGAATAGATAGCCCATTTCATTTAATTAGCGAGAAACTTTCATAAGCGAGTCAAAAACTGAATGTCACTGTCCACAATTATAGCCGTCGTGCACTGTCTGAACAGCTTCTGTGCCGTCCGCTAGGATACTCATTTTCTGAGGCGCATTTCTTTGTGTATTTGTCCTTATAAGCATTTATAGCAATCTGTACATATTCACTGCTGTTAGCCAAGTGGTTTCGAGCTAAATAGCCGTTGGAAAGCTACGTTTGAAACTGTAAAGCGATATTAGGACTGTTTCATTTAATCGTCGTGATTAAGGAATTCAAAGCGTGCTCGAAGTATAAAAGTTAGCGTTGTAAAAGAGGTCGTATTAATATAACTAAATATATATCTATTAAGTTGAAAACTGTCAGTTAGACAGGTTATTATGTGTATTTTTACACGACATACGTTTAATTGGTCACAGTGTTCAGTCCTTGGTGACCCCTCCCCCCCGGTCGAAAATAGGTGCTCGAACGCTAGCTAGCTAATGTTTTCCTGAATTTGGTGAACATCAACAGACAACCAGAAAATAAACATGTTTAGCTATAGATGTAATCTTAAATGAACTATAAAGTAAACTGAACGTGAAAATTTGGTTTCGCTAATGTTAAATAAAATAAAAACTTGGCCAATACTTACCCAACTGTGTGCGCTTTATTCTGTCTCACAGTGAGCAGACTTCACGTGCAGTTTCAGTTATTCTCACGTCACTGTCAAACCAGAATCGGCCCGAGTGTGTCTAGCCACAGCCGGCTGCATCTTAGAATCAGGCGACTCTGCCGAAGGTTGGCCAGAATCGGCCTGGATAACTGTTGCCGTAGCCTACACTCAGCCGACAGTGCCGACACTCAGCCGGAATCGGCACAGGTCCGTAGGCTATATCCTATAAAAACAATAGGACTAAAACAGGAATGATTAAGTATAGACCTACTTAGTTTGTAATTTTAGACATTCCCCTGTGAAAAAAATGCATTATTACATTGATAGTGTACTTTTTGTTTGCGATATAAATGCAAAATAGATATAACATTATTATCTTCCACTGCAGTGGTAGCGGGAAAAATGTCTCTTAAATGGACTGAAAAGTGGTAATTTGATTGGCTATGTATGAATCCAGCTGAAACACACCCACTGATAAATATTCAGCCTAATCCAACCAATTTTCAACGTGCACAGCCTGCAGCCAACTGTGTGCTCCTGGCGTCTGGTCATGAAACTAGCAAAATTCAGTAGCCACGCCCAGTGCTCCATGTGCTGCACAATTGACTGCGACGGCTCGCCACACACCATGCACCGGCCGGAAAATAGAACCGTCTGACAGAGGTCCTCAGTTCACCTTTAATTTTTGGAGAGCCTTTTGTTCCCTCTTAGGTGCCACCGCCAACCTGCCTTCTGGTTTGCATCCCAATCCAACGGTCAGACTGAACGCATCAACCGAGATGTTACGCCTCTGATAATCCATCCTCTTGGAGCCAGCTGCTTCCCTGGGCTGAGTATGCGCACAATACACTCCAATGTTTTTCCACAGGTCTGTCTCCTTTTGAGTGCCAGTTCAGATTCTGCCCGCCCTGTTTCTGGACTTGGAGGGTGAGGTGGCGGTGCTTTAAGCCCAGGCATTCAAGCTTCGCTGTCGTCAGACCTGGAGGAAGGTGAGGCTCTTTTTCACTCATCTGCCTCTCCTTGCCATGAGGTTCTAACAGCTCATTATTGAGATATTTCCGCACTTTCCTCACTACTGCGCCTGCACCACTCCTCTTCTCCCTGTCCACCTTTCTCTCCTTCATGTACGTCTATGACCCTGTTATGAAAATATGATTTTATTTATGATACTGTTTAACAATATCTAAAGCCAGTGGATACATGTTTCAATCCCCAAAGACATTTACTTTTATTTGACTTGCAAGTCTGGGGACTACTACACTCAAAGTTATCAGTTGGATTCCATTTTATAAAACCAACTACACATGAAATTTGCATTGAGCAAGTTTCATTCATTCATTGTTGACATAATTTCAGAAAGTACATCAACACTGACTTTTGATTCTGTTCAAGGAACCTAACAAGCCCAAAAAATTGTAAAAATCTAATATAGCCTATATGGTGTTATCTTAGTCCTCATTTTTAGTATTTTTATGTATATAAAAATATACATAAAATATACATGTAAACACCCAGTCCCAGAAGATGAGCTACAGTTGATTTAAACATAGACAGTTTGCTAAAAGTGGTTGACGTACCTGGCCAGCTGGTAATCACAGCAAGCGCAACATACTGACAACAGATAATGAGCAAGTTAGGCTAGCCATCTGTCTTCCTAGCTAGCCAATTATGGTAACGAACAGAGATATTGTTACCTGTCACGTCTCGTGCCTCCACGTCCTAGGCTGCATTCGAATAGTCAAAAAATAGCTCCTTTTTCCTTTCCTTGTAACTTTTACTTGACCTCGCCAGAAAACTATGGAAGCATATCCGCGCCAAAATTCAAATGAAGATGCAAATCGCCGATTGCATTGCGTTTACATTCGATGTGCACAAAAACCATGACATAATTCAAATGAAAATGCAAAAGGTCAATTTGCATTTTCATTTACAAGTTAATGTACGCACTTTATCTGACAATTTGAAAATGTTAATGCAAATCCATTATACATTTCATTTTTATCGCTCTCTACGACACAACCCTGCCATAATTTAAATGAAAATGAAAAACCACATTTGAATTAGCAATTTCGTATTGTAATCACATGATCCATGACAAAAAGGAAATGATAATTAAATTCTCCATTTAACATTACATGTTCATGCTTTTGCAGCACAAGAGTGACATAATTCAAATGCAATGGCATTGCATCCGTTTGTATTTTCATTTCCGCAAAAACCCTGCCAAAAATCCACACTGAAAATGCAAACTGTCAAAACTTCTCATCAAACCGTGTGCATGTAGGCAGAGTTCATAGAAGGGGCGTTACGGGGGCAGGGTTCATAAGCCCGGGAAGCCCTACGGTGACTTGGAACGAGAAGAAGCAAGCATATTATACGAACGAATATGGAGTCTGTTGCTCAACTTTTAAGAGAGGCCGCCACCGCCCTCGAGGCGAACAGAGCTCCTACAAGACCGGCAGCGATTGCATCGGAGTTGGACTTCGGCTCAGTCCTCCACACAAGTAGTAGCACAAGGGCGTTTACAAGGTGTGTATAACAAGTACCAGCGAATGCTAACTAGCTAATGTCGCCGAAGTGGTTAGGAGTGATATTATGTTACACTTACAGGCTACTATTGATTTGTTGTATTCTCCCATATGCAATTTAATGTAATGGACGTATAAAGATGGCTTACCCTGTAAAATTAATTGAAGCACAATTGGGGTGGTAAATTGGAACCCGCCAAATACTAGGCCTACGAATTAATTTTCGGGTTGATTGATATGGGCCAAGGGTATAACTAGGCTACAGTTCTTATCCACAAACAAGACACAACTGTATTTAATATAACTAATATGAAATGCAAGACTAAGTACCTTTTTAAAAGCAGAATAAGCATTGGACGTTAGTTACTTGGGAAGCTAACTAGCAGTCTGTAAGTAGCTAGTGCACTTTGCTATCGCTGTGCGGGTGCGGGAGTCCTGTCAAGTCCCTAAGCTTTTGAAGTGTAGCCTACGGTCGGCCGTCTCACATAAAGGTTGAACATTCTAATGATGATGTAACAATCACTACTGCTGGTCATTGAAAACAATTGAGTTCTAGAACATCAGCCAAGAATTCTGAGACAACATTCCAAAAAAACGTACCCCTCAAAGGGCTAATCATGTGTATGGGTGGGCTAATCCCTATTTAGCAGCAGTGGGTATGTGCGACACTAATTGAGTAAGTGTCATTGTGTCAACCACTGAAATGGTTTCATATACAGTACCAGTCAAAAGTTTGGACACACCTACTCATAGAAGGTTTTTTTCCATTATTTTTTTGTTTTCCACATTTTGGAATAGTAAAGACATCAAAACTATGAGATAACACAAATTAAATTGTGCAAAAACCAAAAAAGGGTTAAACAAATTTAAAAAAAAAAAAGTCTTATATTTTAGATTCTTCAAAGTAGCCACCCTTTGCCTTGATAACGGCTTTGCACATTCTTGCCATTCTCTCAAACAACTTCTGTGGTAAACAGGTATTCCACAGGTAAAAAGGTGATGCCATCATGACTGTATAAAAGGATATCAAAGTTATCTAAGTTATTGTGCAATTCGGCCTCACTTTAAATTAAGTTTTATAAGTGAACAGAATTAGACAAACTGGGAGATTACTTGCTTTAATTGATGATTTTGAGCCATTTTCTATAGTAAAAATATTGTTTGATTCCATGATGCTAGCTACAGGGTTTTCAGACATTTTAATTGGCCACTGTAGGCCCTTTTATTTGTTGACTAAAAAGGATTGCACGTTCTCTGCTTAATGCTTCAGGTGAAGTAAGCAGACTGTTTTCTCCATACCCTCAGCCACACTCAACCAGAAGATTTTCCACTCCACCAGCAAAAAAAATCCAAAAGTCCAGGACATACACACATCAATTCCTCTGTCTGTCTGGAAGGATGATTTAATTCCTAAATGGGATGAAAGAATAACTCTAGAAAGGGCAGGATTGGGTGAGAAGAGACTGGTTTTTCCAGGTCAGCATTTTTCTAGGTTAATTAATGATAATGGAGGGAGGGGGGTTCAATGTTTAATTGTTTATTTTGCCATAATTTGTTAATTTTATCCTCAGACAAATGTTGCAGCCCAGCCGACTTTGAAAGAATTCTCCTAGCACAGTTTCCAAAGCTTCAACATTGTGGTGGTTTCTAACTTCTCCGATGCAGAGGCAGTACTCGCTCAAAGATACTTGAGGTCATCCATTGTCCAAGCAGTCATTTATATAAGACCTCTCCAAAAAGACCTAACAATGGAGGTAAGGGAAAATTGTAAATTTTTTATTATTTTTTTAATCATTTGCACTGACTTCGATTGATAACATTGATCAGAATAAACTTCTGATATATGATGGGGAATTTATTTTAGTATCAATGTGTTAGTACATAGTTATCTATTTATTTTATGTATGATTGATTTATTCAGAGCGCTCCTGCTGCATCCACCTATACATCTGGGCCAAAACTTGCCTGTATGTACTGCGGTGAGAAGATCAGTCAAGCGGAAATGCAATAACATGTTGACAGTTGTGAAAAGTAAGCCCACACTTGGATTGAGGAAGATTGATAGTAATTATAATGACATTGCCAGAATATATGCTTCCTCAACGTTGTTAAATTTACCATCTCCTTTTTAAAACTATCCTGCAATTAATGACCACATCTCTAGTAGTTAGTGCCCTACTTAATACAATCTATCCTCAAACATTGAAACAGGACTAAGGAAAGGCATCAGAACAGGGAAACTAGAGAAGCAAGCAGCAGTAGATGGGACAGAAACGGCCGAAGTGAATCGTAAGAAATGTTTTATTTTTATTTTACTTGTGTGCACTAGAACGACAAAATATTTTTACTCTTAAGTGTGCATGTGTTTGCCTTTTGAATTATAATGTTCATGTAATTTGATAGTTCTCCATTGATCATTTAAACAGGTCTGAGGATAGACCATTCCAATTGCACAGTGATGCACAAGGCACCAGCAGGAGCAGCTATAACACAATGTAAGAATTTATTTTTGAATTTCTGCATTGGATCTACCTTATGAAATTATATACCTCAATAACTTCAGTGTGGTTAGTTTGGGCAAACTCAGTATAGGTATTTTATTTTGAATTGGCAGAGCTTGACAAGGTAGTGCTACTATGTTGTGTCAGGACATGGACAGCCATCTCTGATATCCTAGCTATCCTATAGGGTAAATTTCGATAGTTGCTGGGGTGAACACCAAAAAAAACAGCTGCAATTCAAAAAAAAAATCTAGGAACAAAGCAGCTGAAAGTCAGAACTATATTTTATTGAAAGTCATGTCATTTTTGTAACCCCTAACCCAAACCTCTGAAAATGTCTTATGTTGATTTAACTTGATTGTCATGATACTTATTGCATATTATCTCTCCTCAATCATTGGAACAGGACTGAGGAGAGGCCATCTCATCAGAACAGGGAAACTGGAGAAGGATGCAGCAGTCGTAGACAGGGGCGGTGTAGCGAAGAGAGTCTTATAGAAGGTGTCAGCAATCTGTTTACAGTAGTCGGTGCCCAAACTAATGTAGAAACAGCTATATGGGACCATGCCTTTATGCGAATCAAACTATTTTACCTTAACTAAACCTTATTAAAATTGAGAACTTCAGGGATGCAAACAATCACCTTTACATGAGTCTTTTTTTTCTATTTCTTTTAAAAAAAATCCTAATGAAGGGTAGCTGGGTCCACCCTGTCTGTCACCTTTTTCACAGTCGAGTTTGCATCCTTGCAACTAATTGTAGTTTTATAATCAAGAAGGTTTGTTTCATTTAATTTTTCCCACATCAGTGAATGGTCCTTTTTAGAATATTAATTATTTCTAAAAATAATTTATTTTCTGTGAAAACCATAGTCACATATGTCAAAAACGTTTGACTGCAGACTTCAAATACATGTGTACGGTAATTTATTAAGAATTTATTATTTATTATTGTCTTATGATATACAATATTATTTCAGAATTGTTGAAATAATGGAATGCATGAATAAGTTTCAGGTAGGCATACAAACACGTTTACAGCGAAAAAGTGATCTAGAGCAGGGGTTCTCAAACTTTTTGAGGCCAGGGACCCCTTAAAGGGGGGAACATTTTCCAAGGACCCCCTCATAATCGGAACGCAGATTAAGCATATGTTTAATACCATTTGTACGCTTAGAAGCCATCGGAACTGTTTGTATTCTAAAACTTTTCAACCTAAACACTTCAGACCTGTTTCATAGTGACAAACAGAAACACATTTCAATTTGAATAATGTTAATACCACTTATATCCTTTTAAAACAGATGTCATTTTATTCAAATTGCATGTTGACTCAACTTGACAAAGCATTATACTTTTCAAGTAATTAATTTTAAAGATTTCAGAAAATGAACAGTAGTATGACTGGCATTGTCATTAATAAATCCAGACACCAAATGACCAGTAGCTGACTTTCAGTATGTGCTTCAACTTTAAAATAATGTACTTATTGCTCCTTATTCAAATTATTGGAAGGAAGCTCTGAACAAATCATAACAAAAGTTATCATAACAGTGATACAGAACATATCATAATAAGTAATAAGGCTTATTACTTCAGAACATTTTGGTTGGAATATTTGCATTAGGCTGTCACATTCCCAGCTTGCACAATGCACAGTAACTCAATTGATAAGCTCACCTATTAATGAGATGGGTGAGCCTGTCTCTCACTACACAGTTTCTCCATTCTTGGAGGGATGGATGACAGGCAGACTCTAAGATCATTCTCCACATGCAAACGAGCCCTGTACTTAGTCTTCATTGCAGTCAGAGTGGAGAATGATGACTCACAAAGGTAAGTGGTAGGAAAGGGGAGCAATATTCGCATGGCCTCAGCAGTGAGTTCAGCATATTCATGTGAGAGGGAGGGCCAAAAGTCTGCATAAGACACCTGCTGGAATCGGACTTTCAATGTCCTATCACAGGATAAGTCCAACAGCTCCTCTTCTGCTTTGCCAGTAAGGCCACATGCTGTTGCAGCTGGGGCAAACGGATCCCTCACCCAGTCCCAGGCTTCAGTGTTCATATCGGAGAAGTACGAGCTGAAGTGCTCACTCAGCGCAGTGAGGTGGGCGGTGGCTACCTCTCTCACTGTAGCCACAGGCAGGTCGTTTGTGTGGAGAAACTCAGTCAGTTGGGGGAACATGTCTGTTACTCCGGCTTGTATCCTTCTACTCCATAGCTCTGTTTTCTTCATGTAGGCAGTGATTTTGTCGCTGACTTCCAGGATAGATGCATAGCCTCCTTGGATAGAGAGGTTGAGGCTGTTGAGTGAGTTGAATACATCAGAAAGATAGGCTAATTTTGCAACGCACTCCGGGTCGGAAAAAAACTCTGCGATGTCCGGTTTTTCCTCCCTCATAAACTCTGACATCTCACTGCGCAGCTCAAACACCCGTTGCAATACTTTACCATGAGATAGCCATCGCACTTCAGAGTGATATAGCAACGCGTCATGCCCAGCATCCATCTCCCTACAAAGTTGTCCAAACAAACGCGACTGCAGTGCCCTTGACTTCACAAAATTAACTGCTGTCACAACTTTGTTCAAAACAGAGTGAAGGTCTGCTTCCATGCCTTTGGATGCGAGCGCCTGCCGATGCAGCATACAGTGTGTAGCCAACGACGCTGAAGTTGGCTCCCGATTCGCAGCTCCCGATTCGGAATTGCCGGTCCACCTTAAATCGGTCGCGAAAAGCGATTGTATGCTTTCACGGTCATCCTTCCGCTTTTTTCTCCGCTAAATATAATTGGCTCAACATTCTGATAGCCTAGTTGTGTGTGTGTATACATACATACATACATACATACATACATACATGCATGCATGCATTTATTTATTTATTTATTTATTTATTTATTTATTTATTTATTTATTTATTTATTTATTTATTTATTTATTTATTTATTTATTTATTTATTTATTTATTTATTTATTTATTTATTTATTTATTTATTTATTTATTTATTTATTTATTTATTTATGATACTGCACCGTTTTGAAATAATCGCACTCCAAACTTTCTATGTAATCCAATGTAAATCGACTGAAAAAGGTGAAAGTTTGAATAGGATTTTCTTGCCAATTTTAGAACGTCTCAAACTTTTGACACTTGGGTATGAGAGAAGAGGTCCTCCACTATATCTGACCCGAGTTGGGTGAAATATTACTGTAGCATTTTGAAATAATCCTACTTCAAACTTTCTATGTAATCCAATGTAAAACGACTGAAAAAGGTGAAAGTTTGAATAGGGTTTTCTTGCCAATTTTAGAAAGTCTCAAACTTTTGTCACTTGGGTATGAGAGAAGAGGTCCTCCTCTATATCTGACCTGAGTTGGGTGAAATATTACTGTAGCATTTTGAAATAATCCCACTTCAAACTTTCTATGTAATCCAATGTAAAACGACTGAAAAAGGTGAAAGTTTGAATAGGATTTTCTTGCCAATTTTAGAACGTCTCAAACTTCTGACACTGGCGTATGAGAGAAGAGGTCCTCCCCTATATCTGACCCGAGTTGGGTGAAATATTACTGTAGCATTTTGAAATAATCCCACTTCAAACTTTCTATGTAATCCAATGTAAAACGACTGAAAAAGGTGAAAGTTTGAATAGGATTTTCTTGCCAATTTTAGAACGTCTCAAACTTTTGACACTTGGGTATGAGAGAAGAGGTCCTCCACTATATCTGACCCGAGATAGGTGAAATATTACTGTAGCATTTTGAAATAATCCCACTTCAAACTTTCTATGTAATCCAATGTAAATCGACTGAAAAAGGTGACATTTTGAATAGGATTTTCTTGCCAATTGTAGAACGTCTCAAACTTTTGACACTGGGGTATGAGAGAAGAGGTCCTCCACTATATCTGACCCGAGTTGGGTGAAATATTACTGTAGCATTTTGAAATAATCCCACTTCAAACTTTCTATGTAATCCAATGTAAAACGATTGAAAAAGGTGAAAGTTTGAATAGGGTTTTCTTGCCAATTTTAGAACGTCTCAAACTTTTGACACTTGGGTATGAGAGAAGAGGTCCTCCTCTATATCTGACCTGAGTTGGGTGAAATATTACTGTAGCATTTTGAAATAATCCCACTTCAAACTTTCTATGTAATCCAATGTAAAACGACTGAAAAAGGTGAAAGTTTGAATAGGGTTTTCTTGCCAATTTTAGAACGTCTCAAACTTTTGACACTTGGGTATGAGAGAAGAGGTCCTCCTCTATATCTGACCTGAGTTGGGTGAAATATTACTGTAGCATTTTGAAATAATCCCACTTCAAACTTTCTATGTAATCCAATGTAAAACGACAGAAAAATGTGAAAGTTTGAATAGGATTTTCTTGCCAATTTTAGAACGTCTCAAACTGTTGACACTGGGGTATGAGAGAAGAGGTCCTCCCCTATATCTGACCCGAGTTGGGTGAAATATTACTGTAGCATTTTGAAATAATCCCACTTCAAACTTTCTATGTAATCCAATGTAAAACGACAGAAAAATGTGAAAGTTTGAATAGGATTTTCTTGCCAATTTTAGAACGTCTCAAACTTTTGACATGTGGGTATGAGAGAAGAGGTCCTCCCCTATATCTGACCTGAGTTGGGTGAAATATTACTGTAGCATTTTCACATAATCCCTCTTCAAACTTTCTATGTAATCCAATGTCAATCTACTGAATAAAACTTTGAATTTTTAATCGGAATTTCTTGCCAATTTTAAAACGTCTCAAACTTTTGACACTTGGATATGAGAGAGGAAGAAGGTTCTATTTCATATTGTTCAATATGGCATGGTA
Source organism: Synaphobranchus kaupii (assembly GCA_029718625.1). Classification (NCBI taxonomy): domain Eukaryota; kingdom Metazoa; phylum Chordata; class Actinopteri; order Anguilliformes; family Synaphobranchidae; genus Synaphobranchus; species Synaphobranchus kaupii. Next base: position 63,102,997 of record CM056377.1, read on the forward strand.
TGGGAGGAGACTGAATAGCAAATTAACCACCACTACAGGAGGAACCACGTCACGCCATAAATATGGCGCTTGCACGCCATCCGGCCTTTTTTTGTCTCAGTTTGAGCTGAGACTGGTTTGTATGGTACCCTTTAGAATTTCTTGCCTCTCCCTATTGCCTGGAGCTACGTCCTGAACGGAGTATGCTTTCTGGGGCTTTCCCTCCCCAGCAACGCGGAATCACGGTTTGTTGCTGTTTGTTTGGCTACCATTACTCGGTAGAGTTGTTACCTTTTGTTAGGCAGTTCACTGCCGGTTTTCCTTGCAGAAGTAGATCGGGTTATGCCGATATCTTCTGATTGTATTTTGTCCTGTTGAGGCATTGAATTTTCTTTCTCCTTGTTGTTACTAAGAAAGGGAAAAGGGACAAGCCGGAAGTAGCCTCTGTGTCAGTGGACACACGCTACCTGAGGTTTTAGCGGTCTCTGGCGGCCCTTCTGTGCTACTGATTCGGGCCTTCTGCTAGCCACCTGCGCCAGCCTACTAGGCCTCTGCTTGGTTGGCTTAGCTAGCCGACACTACGCTGCCTGTGGTGTGTTGGAGGGATTTCCGCAGGATATGTCCTCCGCTACCCCCAGTAACCTTGCTATGGCGCCCACGTACCCGATGTCTTTCAGTGCTCAGCACCTTGGAGTCGGGGTACAAGCTCCAGTTCACACGCGGCCGGAGAGGGCTCAACTGCTTCCTAAAGCGCCTGCCCTTGCACATGCTCTGCCGTTCCAGTCTCCCCCTACTGGTGGGAGACAGCGATTGGTTCACATCTGTGTCCCTGCCGGATGTATACTTCCATATCCCCATACACCGGGATCACCGGAAGTACCTCCGCTTTTCCTTCCAAGGCAAAGGGTACGATCACTCGGTCCTCTCCTTCGGCCTAGTCCTGGCCCCACACACTTTTTATGAAGTGCAAGGAGACACGCTGATCCCACTCTGTCACTAAGGGATTCGCATTGCAAACTACCTGGACGACTGGTAAGCCAGAAGGGATACAAGGTCAGTACTGGCCCACTTAGCTAGCTTGGGCCTGACCCTGAACAGGGGAAAAGAGCCACCTCAGCCCCTCCAGAGTGAGGGTTTTCCTGGGCCCGGTTTTGGTCTCAATGTCCATGCAGGCCCCTCTGACCCAGAGAGGCAGCATGTTTTTGATGGACAGTCTGTCCCACTTTGCTGCAGCGCAGCAGGTGACAGTAAACATTAACCGGAGGTTGCTTGGCTTGATGGCTTCAGCGGCCCAGGTGGTGCCACTTGGGCTGCTGCATACGTGTCCATTACAGCGTTGGGCGGCAGCACAGGGAGTAAGCCCGCACGAGGACAGGCGGCGACTCCTCCCTATTTACCTAGTGTGTTACCTAGGGTGATGACCACCACGGACGTTTGACACCTTCTAAAATAGGAAAGAAATTCCTATCCAAAATTTCACCTTTTTCAGTAGATTTACAAAGGATTACATAGAAAGTTTGAAGTGGGATTATTTCAAAATGCTACAGTAATATTTCACCCAACTCGGGTCAGATATAGGGGAGGACCTCTTCTCTCATACCCAAGAGTCAAAAGTTTGAGACCTTCTAAAATTGGCAAGAAAACCCTATTCAAACTTTCACCTTTTTCAGTCGATTTACATTGGATTACATAGAAAGTTTGAAGTGGGATTATTTCAAAATGCTACAGTAATATTTCACCTAACTCGGGTCAGATATAGTGGAGAACCTCTTCTCTCATACCCAAGTGTCAAAAGTTTGAGACGTTCTAAAATTGGCAAGAAAATCCTATTCAAACTTTCACCTTTTTCAGCCGTTTTACATTGGATTACATAGAAAGTTTGAAGTGGGATTATTTCAAAATGCTACAGTAATATTTCACCCAACTCGGGTCAGATATAGTGGAGGACCTCTTCTCTCATACCCAAGTGTCAAAAGTTTGAGACGTTCTACAATTGGCAAGAAAATCCTATTCAAACTTTCACCTTTTTCAGTCGTTTTACATTGGATTACATAGAAAGTTTGAAGTGGGATTATTTCAAAATGCTACAGTAATATTTCACCCAACTCGGGTCAGATATAGGGGAGGACCTCTTCTCTCATACGCCAGTGTCAGAAGTTTGAGACGTTCTAAAATTGGCAAGAAAATCCTATTCAAACTTTCACATTTTTCTGTCGTTTTACATTGGATTACATAGAAAGTTTGAAGTGGGATTATTTCAAAATGCTACAGTAATATTTCACCCAACTCAGGTCAGATATAGAGGAGGACCTCTTCTCTCATACCCAAGTGACAAAAGTTTGAGACTTTCTAAAATTGGCAAGAAAACCCTATTCAAACTTTCACCTTTTTCAGTCGTTTTACATTGGATTACATAGAAAGTTTGAAGTAGGATTATTTCAAAATGCTACAGTAATATTTCACCCAACTCGGGTCAGATATAGTGGAGGACCTCTTCTCTCATACCCAAGTGTCAAACGTTTGAGACGTTCTACAATTGGCAAGAAAATCCTATTCAAAATGTCACCTTTTTCAGTCGATTTACATTGGATTACATAGAAAGTTTGAAGTGGGATTATTTCAAAATGCTACAGTAATATTTCACCTAACTCGGGTCAGATATAGTGGAGAACCTCTTCTCTCATACCCAAGTGTCAAAAGTTTGAGACGTTCTAAAATTGGCAAGAAAATCCTATTCAAACTTTCACCTTTTTCAGCCGTTTTACATTGGATTACATAGAAAGTTTGAAGTGGGATTATTTCAAAATGCTACAGTAATATTTCACCCAACTCGGGTCAGATATAGTGGAGGACCTCTTCTCTCATACCCAAGTGTCAAAAGTTTGAGACGTTCTACAATTGGCAAGAAAATCCTATTCAAACTTTCACCTTTTTCAGTCGTTTTACATTGGATTACATAGAAAGTTTGAAGTGGGATTATTTCAAAATGCTACAGTAATATTTCACCCAACTCGGGTCAGATATAGAGGAGGACCTCTTCTCTCATACGCCAGTGTCAGAAGTTTGAGACGTTCTAAAATTGGCAAGAAAATCCTATTCAAACTTTCACATTTTTCTGTCGTTTTACATTGGATTACATAGAAAGTTTGAAGTGGGATTATTTCAAAATGCTACAGTAATATTTCACCCAACTCAGGTCAGATATAGAGGAGGACCTCTTCTCTCATACCCAAGTGACAAAAGTTTGAGACTTTCTAAAATTGGCAAGAAAACCCTATTCAAACTTTCACCTTTTTCAGTCGTTTTACATTGGATTACATAGAAAGTTTGAAGTAGGATTATTTCAAAATGCTACAGTAATATTTCACCCAACTCGGGTCAGATATAGTGGAGGACCTCTTCTCTCATACCCAAGTGTCAAACGTTTGAGACGTTCTACAATTGGCAAGAAAATCCTATTCAAAATGTCACCTTTTTCAGTCGATTTACATTGGATTACATAGAAAGTTTGAAGTGGGATTATTTCAAAATGCTACAGTAATATTTCACCTAACTCGGGTCAGATATAGTGGAGAACCTCTTCTCTCATACCCAAGTGTCAAAAGTTTGAGACGTTCTAAAATTGGCAAGAAAATCCTATTCAAACTTTCACCTTTTTCAGCCGTTTTACATTGGATTACATAGAAAGTTTGAAGTGGGATTATTTCAAAATGCTACAGTAATATTTCACCCAACTCGGGTCAGATATAGTGGAGGACCTCTTCTCTCATACCCAAGTGTCAAAAGTTTGAGACGTTCTACAATTGGCAAGAAAATCCTATTCAAACTTTCACCTTTTTCAGTCGTTTTACATTGGATTACATAGAAAGTTTGAAGTGGGATTATTTCAAAATGCTACAGTAATATTTCACCCAACTCGGGTCAGATATAGGGGAGGACCTCTTCTCTCATACGCCAGTGTCAGAAGTTTGAGACGTTCTAAAATTGGCAAGAAAATCCTATTCAAACTTTCACATTTTTCTGTCGTTTTACATTGGATTACATAGAAAGTTTGAAGTGGGATTATTTCAAAATGCTACAGTAATATTTCACCCAACTCAGGTCAGATATAGAGGAGGACCTCTTCTCTCATACCCAAGTGACAAAAGTTTGAGACTTTCTAAAATTGGCAAGAAAACCCTATTCAAACTTTCACCTTTTTCAGTCGTTTTACATTGGATTACATAGAAAGTTTGAAGTAGGATTATTTCAAAATGCTACAGTAATATTTCACCCAACTCGGGTCAGATATAGTGGAGGACCTCTTCTCTCATACCCAAGTGTCAAAAGTTTGAGACGTTCTAAAATTGGCAAGAAAATCCTATTCAAACTTTCACCTTTTTCAGTCGATTTACATTGGATTACATAGAAAGTTTGAAGTGAGATTATTTCAAAATGCTACAGTAATATTTCACCCAACTCAGATCAGATATAGAGGAGGAACTCTTCTCTCATACCCAAGTGTCAAAAGTTTGATACGTTCTAGAATTGGCAAGAAAATCCTATTCAAACTTTCACCTTTTTCAGTCGATTTACATTGGATTACATAGAAAGTTTGAAGTGGGATTATTTCAAAATGCTACAGTAATATTTCACCCAACTCGGGTCAGATATAGTGGAGGACCTCTTCTCTCATACCCAAGTGTCAAAAGTTTGAGACGTTCTAAAATTGGCAAGAAAATCCTATTCAAAATGTCACCTTTTTCAGCAATTTACATTGGTGGACATAGGAAGTTTGGAGTGCGATTATTTCAAAACGGTGCAGTATAATAAATAAATAAATGTATGTATGTATGTATGTATGTATGTATGTATGTATGTATGTATGTATTTTTGTATGTATGTATGCATGTATGTATGTATGTATGTATACACACACAACTAGGCTATCAGAATGTTGAGCCAATTAGATTTAGCGGAGAAAAAAGCGGAAGGATGACCGTGAAAGCATACAATCGCTTTTCGCGACCGATTTAAGGTGGACCGGCAATTCCGAATCGGGAGCTGCGAATCGGGAGCCAACTTCAGCGTCGTGTGTAGCCATTACCTTTGCGTTGACAGCCTTTATCCGTGCAATAACCCCACTTTTTCGTCCGGTCATCGCCGCCGCGCCATCCGTACAAACGGCCACACACTTTTCCCAGCTCAGTCCCGCTTCAGTCATGAAAGCATCCAGCAGTTTGAATATTTCCTCACCCGTTGTTCTGCCAGGCACCTCCTTGCAGAATAGAAAATCCTCCAAAATCTTACCATCCCATGGATAGCGAACCAAAACAATCAACTGAGCCGCACTGGCTATGTCTGTTGATTCGTCCAATTGAATAGAAAATTGTTCACAGGAACGCAATCTAACCAGCAGCTGTGACTGAATGTCATCGGAGAGATCTTCAATTCTCCTCATCACGGTGTCATTTGAGAGAGGTACGGCTTTCAGTTTATTAGCTGCCTCTGTTCCAAGCATAACTTCGCACATTTCAACCACTGCTGGAAGTATGAGCTCTTCTCCAATTGTGTGTGGCTTCTTACATTTAGCAATCCGTTGAGCTACCAAATAAGAAGCCTTCTGCGCTTTCTCCGAAGTTGTGACCAGCTTCACCATGCGTGTTTTCTGGCGGGTGTATTGCTCACTCTTTCGGCGGAAAAAGTCTTTTGCTTTGCCCTCACACTCTGGGTGCTTTGTCATGAGATGTCGCTTTAGCTTAGCTGGCTTCATGGCTTCGTTCGCTAGCACCTTCAGACAAATGACACATTTTGGTCTCCCGTCGCTGTTCTCAATAAAACCAAAATCGAGATAACTGTCGTCATATTTTCTTAATTTAGCTGGTTTGGGCTTATCATCGGCGGACTGTCTCATGTATTTCTCCATGCTCGCAGTTGGCTAGCTGGCTAATAAGCTAAGCAGACCAGCGGTTCTTTGCGCCTTCAGTGAAGTGACGCCTGACGTGATGACAGATTGACGTGATGTGTCAAAATAAAAGTTTATATTAGCCCAAACATGGGACAACCCGGGGGTAATGGACGATTTATAGAAAATTATTTCGTGGACCCCCTGACCATGGCTCGCGGACCCCCAGGGGTCCGGGGACCCCACTTTGAGAACCGCTGATCTAGAGTGTAGTTAACCTTTAATAATTTCTCATATCAGTATTGTAGCTGACTGAATAGTAAAGGTATATTTGGTTGCTTTACAGATGATCTTGGACAAAATCATTTGGCCATCACCAGACAGCGATGACGATGACAGCCTGGACCTTGAAAGCAGTTGCAGACTCACTGGTTTCATCCGCCAGTATATCGAGAATGGTAATAGAAAAAATTATAATCTGGGTTTGGGACAAATGGGCCTCATGGATGAATGTTTTCTTAATGCATTTCGCAATAACAAGTACAAGAAAAAAATAAACTCCTAGTACGTGGGATTCATGAAATGTGCATGGACCCCAAATCTTACCCATGTGAATCTCTTGATGAATTGCATTTAAATTGAATATGCATGCTTGGAGATGGTGCCTAAATGCACGAGTGTAGTCTATTGCTCGGACATTTGGTAAACAAATGTTGACATCTAATCTTTCATACGAGTTTAATTTCTAGTGCGTTCAGGGCAATTATATACACCATGCAACTCCTAAGCACTTGTGGAATGTCTAGGCCTGACTTAAGATTTTTCTCATCTTACAGGTAATGGGGAGTCCTTGACAGAGCTCATAAAATTTTGGGTAGGGTGGCCAATCCTCCCACAGTACCTTAACCTGGAGGTGACCCATGCGGTAACCATGCCAACGGCACTTACGTGCTCTGAGGTTTTAAAAATCCTCTCCAAATATAGGGACTATGACGCCTTTAAAAGTGCCCTGGATGCTGCAGTATCATCAACCAAGTATGGATTTGGACTGATTTAAAAGCTTGTATTGGCCTTTCATCATTTGAACTTGTTAGATGTTCTGTGATGCATTATACAAGTCATTCAAAATTTGCAAAAAGACAGACTACACACAGCTTATTCAGTTACAATATTTACTGCAAACAGTTGTTACACAATGAAGATCTTCTGTTCCTTTTTTTGGCTGAGTAAATGGTTCAATTGTTAAAAAAATTGAATAAAAAATAAGTTCAGACTTATGTAAGGCACTAAGGCAGTGTAAAGAACTATGGAACAGTGTTATTCTTTTATATGGTGATAATTGAAATGATTAAAAAAATGCAAATATGGTCTTTCAATTGTTTTATTGTTATGGCACCTTCACAAAATCAGCCTTTTGTCTTTCTTCAAAAGAGAATATTTTTACAGTATGTCCTCAGTCTATATTTCTGCCACCTGGATCACCACTCTGGTAATGCTGTACTACAGGTGGTACAAAACCATAAAATCACCAGACATTCAAAGAAACTGTAAGCCATTAAGTAATCTGATTTACCCTCTGCACTGTATCAATATATACGTCTAAAGCATCAGCAAAGGAAGCACTTGGAGGTGTTAAGCGAGCTAGCTGTTGAGCTGAGAGTTCTCGTCCAAGGCAAACTTCTGGGACAGGTACACTGTCTATATTGCTGCTGTAGGGTCCTTCCCAGTCGATCCCGTAGTCTTCTTCCACCTTAAATATATATATTTTTTAAAAATTCAGATGGTACTCATTTTTTAACAGTGCTGAGAATAACATTTGTCAACCTGATTTTAGATAACGTGCACAGCAAGCATTAGTTAAGGTAGCCTCGCTAGTCAGGCATTATCCTATGGAATGCCTGACAAAAAGCTACACATTGGGCTTGCCCTGCCTACATTGCAAGGGGGAGCACTATAACCTAAAGTTTTAATTCTGAACCCAGCTTAGGTCACTGTCTCCTTCCTTGCTGCTGTCCTATGTAAGCATACCTCTACAGGATCCACAAGGTCTTGGAATTGTAACCACAGTTGCAATGGAGACTGACTGCCAGTGGTTCTCAGTTTATGGTTGTTCCATGCATCCTGGAACATGACAAGATGCCTTTGAAGATGTGGGTGAAAGGCCCAATGCAGTGCAAACAGATGCACCTCGTCATCTGGGTTCAGGAACCCTTCCATTTCCAGATCTTGAAAGAGGCAATGAAAAGGGTCCAGGACATGGACATACACATCTCGCCACAATCTTTCAATTCTGTTGAGACAAACAATGTGTGCTTTTACCATTGTCACAGAAACAAATTCAAGACTTGTGTAGAACCCTGCACAGCTAGACCAATGAGGGAATAGCTGGAGGGGAAGGAGTAAATATGTTTTTCCTTTGCTGTTGTGATGTAAATAAAAAAGAGTTCAGTGATTTATCCTCCGGTCATGTATATATTACAAGTACATTTAAGAATATACTGAGTCCGTCGCCATGAGTCAGATATGAATGCGCTGCTCCATATCCCGCTTAAGACAGGCCTGAAACGGATCAGTATGATTCATTATTCTCCGTTCGTAAACGGGGCCATGTTGTCATCACGGATATATCCGACCTGTCGTCCAAATGTCAATATTCCAATGGGAGCATTAGAACACACACACAGGAGCTGAACAACACATTGAATATATCTATGACCACAAACAGTAAGCGTAACAGTTACTATTAGTTTACTCGTAATTATCTAACTTTATATTAAATTAGAATTTAGGATTTACTTTAATAATGCGTGAAGCTTGGAGTGGTTACACTCGACTCTTCCTTGCGCCACCATTACTCAATATATGCTCCCGGGATTAACACTATTGCCGAATCTCGGTTCGGTGGAGAAACTCAGAGGTTGGGGTCTGGCTAACACAATACATGTATTATATTTTACATCGATAGTTGCGAGCCCAGGTTAGCCTGCACTAAAAGGGTTCCTTAAGGCGAATTTGACAAGAACCGACGTAAAACGTCCACGGGCTCTTCACGTCAAATTCCCAGAGCCGTACATTCACTAAACCTGTTAATGACCGACCTTAGCCGCCTACCAACTTAGAATCTCCACTTTCTGTACCCCGCCACTGATCAGTTGGTCATTGGTCAGAATTTTCCCCGAGTATTCAGTCGTAATTTAGGCTGAAAATGGATTAGAGTCATGGAGACCACGCAAGTTAAAATAATAAGAATTTATTCACAGGCAGGTAGGTCATTATCTTAAATTTAGGTCAATTACAAAACATAGAAATTAAGAAAAGAAACACAGAGTAAATATCTTACCGGCCTGCTTCAGCTACACACACACACAGAAATCTGCACAGGTGTGGGAAATCGAATTGCGATATTCCCTACCCAAAATACACAATCTGCACGGTGTGGGAGATCGGATACGATGCTCCCTACCGAAAATACACAATCTGCATGGTGTGGGAGATCGGTTACGATGCTCCCAGATAAGTGTGTCTCCCTTTCTTTTAAGCCAAATCCTGCGTTTGAACCAGGCGGCAGTGTCATAAATTAACCTGGAGGTGTGGTCGAATCGGGAATCTAAACCCCCACTGTTGCTGAGTAGGGTGAAGGGAAAAGGAGTTGATTACCAGAGAGGACATTCCAGTATTACAGTTTTTCCTGAGTTATTGGAACTATGTTTTATTAAACTCCATTTGGTATGAAATGTATCTCATTTGATTCCTTGATTTTACTGGATTACATCCATACCAAACAGTTTACCATTGTGATTATTATTACCAGATTAAATATTATTATGTTGCAGTTGTCATGAAAATTCCCTTCTGATGAACCATTTTACATGCAATTCCTGTTACTACTACATAAGACATAATGTAACAATATAAGAATCACATGTGCGATGTTTGTAAGTTTTACAGGGTCTGTTGACCATTTAAACTGAGTCTTAATCCAGGAGAGAAGGGGGGTGCAATGAACTGAGGTGTCAGCCTGAGAGACGGGACAGATCCCAGATGTATTGTTTTGGCCAGGGGCTTAATGGCCTCTTCTGCCATAAGTGCCCCTAGAACACACAAACACACCCATGACCAAACAGTCCAACTTCCTCCTATCACAGTCACTTCCAGGTGAGAACATCCTTGAGAACAAATGGGATGAAAACCCAAAGGAAGTCAGAGTTATATTGTTTCATTACAAGGCCCTCTGGTCCTTTGAAGCATCTTCACACATGGCAGCCTTTGACTCCCCTCTTACACTTGGTACTGATACTATTACATATGTGTCAAAATGAGAAGAATGTATGAGAACTGGACAAGTAATTTCAGAAATGTACACAAATCAGGTAACAGTCCCCTAAAACTCTGGATAAGATTAAATGTAGTGCACTTTTGGGGGGAGACTGAGAAGTCTTAACAAAGGGGAGCTTTTACTTTTAATGACTTGTAAGTTATGAGAAGTATTTTTTAATTTTTTTTAATTATCAGCCCTAAATATCACTGGTAGCCAATAGCGGAAAACCAGCACTGGGGTGATGTATTGTTAGCAAAGCCCTTTAGAGCGTATATTGGTCAGATGTCTGACCCTGACCTAAATTAGCTTACCTTTGATTGTGCACACTTCGGCCTGTTATGTGTGAGTTTCGGTTTTCCCCTCGGTGTGTCACCATGAAATGTGCCACAGCAATGTTTTCACCTCCCTTGTCTGATCTCACTCTCGAAGGAAGGCTAAATTGGTTCACTGCCTCAAGGAATGCATCCAGCACAGTGGAGGCTTTATTGTTTGTAGCAGCTCTTAGGTAAACAATCATGCGGCTGAATCCATCTATGCCACCGTGTACCACAAACCTTCATCTGATGAGAAAAGCAAAAATACCCATCCAGTAATCGGATTATATTGCTGAAATCAAATCCTGGTTGGAACACCCAGGCATAAAAAGAAAATGTTGCCAAATTTAAACTTTTCGATCACATAACTCCTAAGTTTATGGTTCCCGTCTATGTGCCACATAGCATTTGGGGCTGGAACAGAATATTGCCGCCTTCTAATTGTGCGCATGGAAAGGGTTCGGAGTCGCACTCCCTCAGGGTCCACCCTTCTTAATGATGCCCACACTCTTATAGCTTAGGAAATTCACAAAACAGAGGTAATATTGTAATAAGGTAGTAAAAATAAACTTGGAATTGTTTTGTATTTGACTTGATATTTTGTATTTTTAACCCAGTAAAAAAAAAATAACAGTAACATGTAAATTTCACCCAATGGCAATAATAAACCTAGACTGAAAATGTTCACATTTGTTTTAGATTAAGGGGTGCTCAAAAGGTTCGCTTAGTTAAAAAGACAATTCAACTTTTTCCCCCTTTGAGCTCTTCATAACACCCTCCTGAGACAATTGCTTTAGAGCAGTGGTTTCTCAAACTCGGTCCTGGGGCCCCCCTGTGTATGCTGGTTTGCGTTCCAACCACAGTTGCAATCCCAGAATTAACAGGCTGTAATTGTTTCTTAATTAGGTGCATTTTGTGTTTAGAGGGATTATTTGTCCTCATAAACCACATTATGTCAGAAATAGCTATGCATGCATGCAAGTCAAACTTGGTCATCTCGCTCTACAGAGTAAGCCTAAAGTAAGGAACCTGGGGGTCATTTTAGACGCTGTCCTGCGTTTTAAACCACATAGATAAAGTTGATTGCCTTTTTTCAACTCAGGAACATTGCACAAGTGAGATATTGATATTGATATTGCATGATGCAAAACAATTGATTCCTGTGTTTGTTTTTAGCCGCTTAGATTACTGTAACACACTTTTCACTGGTCAGCCAAAAAGACAACTGACTGACTTCAGGTGGTGCAAAATGCTGTTGCCAGAATTTTGACTAGAACAAGAAAGAGACAGCACATTACTCCTGTTCTGGCCACATTACACTGGCTCCCCATTTCCTTTAGAATCGATTTAAAGATTCTCTTCCTGGTTTTTAAAGCTCTTAATACATCAGAGATTGCCTGTCTGATTATGTTCCTAGCCAAGCTCTCAGGTCCGCTAAGAAAAGTGGAGAAGCGGCTTTTTATTTTTATGCTCCAAGACTGTGGAAGCACCCTACCATTAGACAGACAAGTTCTGTGAACAGTTTTTGTAAAAAAAAATAAAAAAAATAAATAAAAATATTTGGGTAGGGTGGCCAATCCTCCCACAGTACCCAGTAACTATTAAAAACTATATCTTTTTACCTTGGCTATTAATTAGAACAATTTAGAACTTGGACAGACTGTTTATTTAGCAAATTATTTTTTATCTCTAGCTGTTATCATAAAGTGTTGCTTTTTTAAAAAGTTAATTGTCCACTATGTTCTTAATGTTTTTATTACCTGTCATGGTTTTGAACCATGTTTCACATTGCGGTCGTTTTCCTCAGTGGCCACGCGAGGGCGCTGCCCTTTTGGTAGATGCTTGCTCCACCCTGCTGAGTGGGCGGAGCTTCTGTTAGCGTTTACACCTGTTCGTGGTCACTGAGAGCTATATAAGCCTACCGTTCCCTTCACTCGGGGCTTCGACATTAATTGTTTATTGTTCTTTGTTTGTACTGTGGTGTTGTTGGTTGTGAGTTCTCGTACCGTTTTGGCTACTCGCCTATTTTTTGCGTCTCTGTTTAGAGGCAGGGCTTATTTCTTACTGGCTTGGTAGTTGATTATCTCGTAGAAGTTTGAGACCGTAAAATCTCTGCTCTATTTTGCCTTGTTGGTGCTTTTTCTCCGTGTATGGAGTTTTGGGCGATTCTGTTCAGAACTGTAGTTCTGCTCGCCCTTCGGCACGTCTTCCCATTGGGAGATCAGGCGTTTCGCTTCTACTGAGTTATTAGCTCGTAGAAGTATAGAGTAGCAGTTCTTTGTTCCTTTTTTCGCCTGTTATTTGGTTTTCTTACTGAGAGACCTGGCGTTTTGCTTCTACTCAATTCCGTGTTAATGTGAGCCAGTAAGTAGCTTCGGTACGTTTATTCCCTGTTGTCTCCTTCTCGTGGACTACGTTCCCCTTTGTTGTGACTCAGGGTTTTTATTTATATTGAGAAGCTGTCGTGCTATTTTGCGTTGGTCTTTGTTGCAGCTGTCCTCCGTCCTTTTTACCTACGGGACGATTTTGTTTCGGAACTATTGTTCTGTTCGTTTTCCGGGTGTGTTTCTCCTTGTGTGGAGTTTGGGCGAGGTTGTGGACATGTTTGTGTGTGACTGCGCGTAGCATAGGAACGTTAGCTCTCTGTTCCTTCGCTTCGTTACATATTATTTTTCTGAGAGGCTAGGGCGTGTTATGGTATAAGTTATGGGACGACGGTGCTCCGTCGGCTCACCTGTAAAATGTTTCTCCCTCCTGGGAGATCGGGTGTTTACCTCTTGTTTTCATTAGACTGCGAACTTATTAAACTAGCCATGGAACGTTAAATCTCTGTTCCTGTTCGCCTCGTCATTTTCCCTTACTGAGAGGCAGGGCTTGTATTTGTGTTAGTGCTTGTGTAAGTCAGTTAGCCGATAGTTTCGGTGCAGCTGTCCCATCGTCTTTTGTGCTTTTTCTCCGTGTATGGAGATTTGGGCGTTTCTGTTCAGAACTGTAGTTCTGCTCGCCCTTCGGTGCAATTCGTCTCTTAGGGAGACCGGACGACGTTGTAGACATTTGCGTTTGACTGCGAGCCTATAAATCTAACCACGGAACGTTATATCTGTTCCTTTCGCCTCCTCATTCTATCGTTTTATTTTTGCAGTGTTTGTTACTGTTTTATGTTTGTTTTTACGCTACTCGCCCGTTCTTATTTTGTCTCATTACCGAGACAGGGCGCGTATTATTTCTGGCTGTTTTGATCCCTGTCCTTACGCTCTACTTGGCGTTTGACAGTTAGCCGGTTAGTAGCGTCTGTAGTGGTGTTTGTTGTTCCTTGTCTTGTCTCCTCCCTTATCTGCGGGTATCCCGCCTTAGTGGCCTAAGGGCTTAATGAATCCCCTTGCTGCATTTGGCTCCTCCTTCCTCACACGTCACGCCCCATTACAATTACCTTCTAATTTGAATTCTTTCTAGCCTTTTACTTTTATCATAAAGTGTCATTTTACATATGCTTTTCTACTGCACTGTAAAGCACTTTGTGCTGCAACCCATGTATGAAAGGTACTATACAAATTATTATAATCCCCATAACAATGTGCTTACTGTGCCATATTGCAAATAATCACATAAAGACTTTTATAATGTATTATTTGTATTATAATACAAATTGTGGTTGGAAAGAAAACCAGCATACACAGGAGTACCTCAGGATCGAATTTGAAGACCACTGCTTTGGATCTATCTCCCCAATCTGAAACCCATGCAACATCAAAAACTTAAAAACCTTCTGAACACAGATTGCAAAGGGCGATGCAAGTAGCATGGGTGGGAAAAGTTCACTAATAAGTTAATTAACTATACTTACTTTGTATCCGCATACCCTGTGACTGAAGATGACCAATCATCATGCGGTAACCACAGTTTGGATGGGTCGCTTGTGTCTCCCTCACAACGACGTCCAGTTCAGCATCACTGATTACAGAGAAAAAAATCTGTAACCCTAAAACAGTTTGGGAAAAAACACTACTCAACATCAATCTTAAGAGAGTATAATGATAGAGATTTGTTCCTCAAGAGCAAAGTAGCCTAGGGGCCAGTTTTCCACACAGGCATTACCATTGGTCAAGGTCTCAAGGACACAGTGCTGGCCAAAGAAACCAAAAATGTAAAGTATTGTAAAGTAAACAAGACATCCCCTTTTTCACTGACTTATTGACTTAACTTTGATGTAACTTTGTTGCTATGATCACGATAATCTTAATGTTAAATGTCAGTTCAAACTGAGCAATGATTCTAGCTTTTGATTTCTTTTAACATGTGGTTTTAAAGGCACTTTAAAGTTCTGAAAAGGTGGGGATAGGTGCAGCTACCACTAGCATACCTTATACTGTGCTCCTCCATCCAACGTCGAATGGTTCTTTCGGAAACCCCAAAGATTTCGGCAATAACTACAGCAGATACCCTGTGCAATAGGTAAAATTCAATGGTTTCCACTGGTATGTCTATGGATGGACGTCCACGCTCAGTAAGCCTACGACGTGTAGAATTCTCCAGTCTGGCTATGCACTCGTTGAGCTTCTCAATAACGACGTTTGGTATGTCGGTGTCGGTAATGGCAGAGAGTTCTCCAAGATTTTCCGCTAAAATTTTCACCCGAGACAAGATCACGTCGTCTCCAACATTGTTTTCCAGTTCTGCAGCTAATGTGTGTAATTCCTGCGCAATTCCTTCACGGACTCGACTAGCTTCGAGGCCTACTTCTTCCCCCATTTCGACAGCCGGCTCATTCATCGACCAACTCAATTTTCTTCACAAGTGTGTGTGTGGCCTGGCTACGTTTGGACCGCCGCTAATAACGCCCCTACTACGAGCTCCGCCTACATGCACACGGTTTGATGAGCAGTTTTGACAGTTTGCATTTTCAGTGTGGATTTTTGGCAGGGTTTTTGCGGAAATGAAAATGCAAACGGATGCAATGCCATTGCATTTGAATTATGTCACTCTTGTGCCGCAAAAGCATGAACATGTAATATTAAATGGCGAATTTAATTATAATTTCCTTTTTGTCATGGATCATGCGATTACAATAAGAAATTGCTCATTCAAATGCAGTTTTTCATTTTCATTTAAATTATGACAGGGAGCGATAAAAATGAAATGTATAATGGATTTGCATTAACATTTTCAAATTGTCAGATAAAGTGCGTACATTAACTTGAAAATGAAAATGCAAAGTAACCTTTTGCATTTTCATTTGAATTATGTCATGTTGTTTGCGCACATCGAATGTAAACTAAATGCAATCGGCGATTTGCATTTTCATTTGAATTTTGGCGCGGATATGCTTCCATATAAAACATCATGGGGGTCAAGGAAAAGGAGAGATTTACAAGGAATCTAGTGTAACTGTGAAATTTGAACCTCCTTCTCTACCTTGCATCATGGTGCGACGTCCAGTCATATTGACTTGATAGCGAACTACAACTTCACGAAAAATTACGACAAAAGGCGCATCATTGCCGTCTGCATTTCACTTGAACCGTTCGTTTTATCTCTGCGAAATTTAGCGTCTCGATAAATTTGGTGTATTGTCTGATTGTGTCATTGTTTGTTTACTTTCTATTATAAGCCAATACTAACCAACAATACTAGCTATTCACATTTAGATTTCTGGCATTTCTCAGATGTTCGCCTTGTTTGAATTCGGTAGGTTCCGGAAAACTCTGATGCTTATGAAAACATTGGCAGCATTGCATTGTGGGGCGTGAATACTACCTTCCTTTTGAAAAGGATAGTCCAGAGCATCCTTTGTGAAAGGACGGATAAAAGGAAGTGTGAAGCTCCTTTCCTTCTCAATATAAGAAATTTGAACGGTCCTTAGCATGGCTGCCCGGAAACTATTTCCGGTTCATGCGATCTAAACGCTCCTTCCTTGCTCAAATTTGACTATTCGAATGCAGCCCTAGTCTTGTTCTGGTTTTTCCGTTTATATGTATTTTCTATCTGGTAGTCCGTTCCGTGTTTTCCCTCTCTCCCTCCATTTTGTGTTTCCACTTCCCCGCACCTGATTTGTGTTTTCTCATTCGTTTAGTCTCACTGTTCCTCTTTGTTAGTTTGGTATTTAGTCTCCTCTGTTTCTGTGTTCTGTGCCAGATCATATTGTGCCCTGCATTCGTGCTTGTCACAGTCTTTCCAGCATTTTTTCCTGCCTGCTCCTTGCCTGTTCCGAGTTCCTGACCTTGTTCCTGTGTTACCCGTCCAGTTCCTGGTCTCCTGCCTGTTCTGGTCCAGCCTGTTCCTGTCCAGCCCTGCTCCAGCCCTCCTGCCCGCCAGTCCTTCCCCATCCTAGCCCTACTTCTGCCCTTCGCCCTCCTGTTCCTCAGCTCTGACGGATTCCCCGGTTCTGACCCCTGCCTGTTCCTGGACTTCGCTTTTGCTCATTCTGCATTGCCCTGTTTGCTGGACACTGGCCTCTGCCTGGAACTGACTATGAATCTGCCTTGCCTTTATTGCACTGTTTTCTTGACTTTGACCCTGTTGTGTCGACCTCGAATAAAGCCAATTCCTATCATTCTGGTGTCTGCGATTGGTTCCAATCCGTTCACATAGCAGTTACCCTCTTATATTACAGAAACACATAATGAAATACTATTATTGTAATTATTACAGCCCACCTTAGTTGTGTGCTGACATTTTGTCATGCATGTAGAGCCTTATTATGGGCTGAGTGACACATTAACAGTTTTGGGAACAGACAGCCAAAATGAGCTTCCCCTCAATGTGGTGCACTGCATTGCTCACTAGGTCTGGCATACATACTTTAAACTTCTGCACATCCCCTTCCATTGAAAAAAATGGCCAACACCACCCATGGGCATGACTTGATGTGAAAGACCCATTACACTGGGCGCGTTAAGTAACTGAGCGGCTCAGCTTCGCTCAGAGCTAAGAACGCACTTAACGGCTTGCTCAGTTTTGCTCACTCTGAGCCGCTCAGAGCGTACCTGAGCACTTTTGGATGTGGATCAGAGAGGAGCAATACGGAAGTATGTCGTTAGCCATGGACCCAAGTACAGGGACGATTATACATATCGTAATATAAAATAGCGATTTAATGGTAAATTTGACTGTCACACAATCATTTTGGTGCTACTTTGAATAATTTCTATTGAAAAATACAGCTTCAGTGTGTGTAGGTCTGTATGTGAGCGCGCTCAGCTGACGGAGCTGTCAGTACTCAGACGGTTGTTGAAAGTTGCTCAGCGCTCACGTAGAGCAGAACGTTAAGTGATTCAAAATCCGCTCAGTGCTCACTCTGAGCATTCTCACCGTGAGCGCTCAGTTACTTAACGCGCCCATTGTCATTAAACAATCAATATTCTGTTACACTCTACTACACTCTATTACACTCTTATAAAATGTTAATTACACAGGTAATAGCTCCTACGCTGTGAGAAAGCTGTGCTTTGTCGGATTTGCTTTGTAGTCGCGTCAATGACCTTCAATATGCACTTATTGTACGTCGCTTTGGATAAAAGTGTCTGCCAAATGATTGTAATGTAATGTAATGTAATACCGAAAGCAAGGTCAGAGATAATTTTTATGTTCTTGAATGTTCTTGTTCTGGAATTTAAGTTGTCTTTGTAGAAGAGTGGTAAGAGTAACAGTCACTAAAGATTTATCTCATGAACCGTGGGCAACAGTAATATTTATGCAAAACTATGAATAAGTTTTGAATCCTTGGGATTTTGCTTTTTTCTAATGATATAATTCCACCAAAGGAATTTCTGTGACCTTTTGCACTGGGTTTAAAAAGAATGGCACTCCCCTATTATCCAATTATATTGCATAACACAATCATAAGACAACTAAAATGTGCTAAACCGTTTTTTATTGTATCTGAAATCACATTTTTAGTTTTTACAGTTTTTTAAGCATAAAAATGCATGTTTAAATATTATTTATTTCAATTGCATTTCCAAAAGATGATATTAAATGTATGTTTTTGTTGCAGAAATATTTCATTTTTTCCCTTTATTTGTAACTTTGTCTCCCTTCAGAGGTGCGTCCTCTTCTCCATCTTTCCCTGAGGCTGCTTTTGCTCGTTTCTTTCCCTGAGGTGTTTTAGCATACCAATTCTGTATGAAAAAAAACACATACACACAAAATATTATCATAATATTATCATAAAATGAGTAATGACACTTATGTTCAAACTACTATAAGGCAGTGGATGAGACAATATGGTTCCTAAAAATGTGGATATTAACCAGGGAGGAATCAGAAGGATAATATATAATATGATATGAAAATATATAATATATAATAATATGAAAAATATAAAAATTGCACTTTACTTTTAAAGCTTCCTCTTCGTCCTGGAACACTGGGTCACTCTTGGCCAGTGGGGTGACAAATTCTGATGCAGTCAGAGGTCTCTTGGCCAGCTGTTGTATGCGGCGATCTGTCAAGACAGTCTGGACAACCTGCACCATGTGACCCTGTGTGTAGCCATCTGAGATTTTGGCCAGAGAGCTGAGGTCCAATACGTTGGTCACCTCCCCACCATTTTTCACGATAAGCTGTTTCCACATTACTGGACAAAGCATTTGATAGGTCAGTACACAATTAGAAACAAAAAAGTTACAATTTCTATTATATGTATGAAGAAGATAAATCTGTTGCACCGTAAACGTGACCACCACACATAAAACAAGTTGTCCTTTTATTTTTTTATTTAACTTTTACTTAACAAAAGTAGGTCAACTGAGAACTAAATTTTTTGTAGTATTTGAGATATTTCAAATAAAGATACAAGAAAGTTTGTAATTTTAGTCCCTTTAAAAAAATAATAGAAAATCAAACACAAGCCTGTAAACAAGGCAACTGTGACTGAGACTGTGACAGTTTTCTCTTCAGCTGTGGGAAATGGGCTATACGTCTTGGGATGTTTAAGAGAAAGTATTTAACCCACTGGACAATGTGGAACCCTCTTCATATTGTTGTTCTTATTTTAGAGGGACAGTCCTGCAAACAGCACAGCACTGGCCAAATGCTGGCTTTGAATGGGCAGTTGGGGCTCAGGCAGCCCATAGTTGGCCATGCACTGGCCCTAGTGGGGGAGCCTACTCAATGCCCACTATGGGGCAGCCCACACTTTGCCATGCACTGAGCCCAAAGAGGTTGCTTACTGAATACCCATTGTGAGGGCAACCCTCACAAAATCAGCTGGGGGGTTGTTGTGGATTAGCCAGCAAAGGTCCACACATAAAAACTTTGCCAGTACATGTAATGATGGCGTGACGTGTGAGGTAGGAGGGGCCAAACGCAGCAAGGGGGATTCATTAAGCACTAGGCCACTAGGACAGGAAACCCCATAATTAAGGGAAGGAGACAAGACAGGGAACACACGTACCAAAGCTACTAACTGGCTCACTGTCACACACCAATGAGTAGAAGCGCAAACGCCAGGTTTCTCAGTAAGAAAACCAAACAAGGCTAATGGAACAAAGAACTGCTACCCTATACTTCTACGAGCTAAGTAACTCAGTAAAAGCGTGAATGCCCGATCTCCCAGGAGAGAGAAACATTTTACAGGCGAATAGAGCAGAGATCTGTGGTCCCATACCTCTACGAGCTAAGTAACTAAAGAGCCAGCAATAATAAACGCCCTGCCTCGGTAACGAGACGCATAAGAACAGGCGAGTAGCATAATGGCACAAATAAAACACATAGCCAACAAACCCTGCAAAATAATACGAGATAGTATACGAGGAGGCGAAAGGAACAGAGATCTAACGTTCCAAGGCTACTGTCAGACTCGCAGTCACACACAAACATGTCCACAACATCGCCCAGTCTTCCATATAGGAAGACATGTACCGAAGGACGAAACAGAACTACAGTTCCGAACAAAATCGGCAAAAGCTCCATGTACGGAGACAGGTACCGAAAGGAACGAAAAGGACAGGCTGCACCGGACATTTACCAGCTAAAAGACTAACGCGAGATTAGTAGAAAATAAACGCCCTACCTCTCCGTAAAGAGGAATGTAACGAGGCGAAAGGAACAGAGAGCTAACGTTCCAAGGCTACTTTCAGAGACTCGCAGTCAAACGCAAACATGTCAACAAAATCGCCCAAGCTCCATATGAGGAGAGACATACCCGGAGAACGAACAGAACTACAGTTCCAAACACAATCGTCCTGCAGGTAAAAAGGACGAAACAGGACAGCTGCACCGGACATTTACCGGCTAAAAGACTAACACGAGTTAAATAGAAAATACACGCCCTGCCTCTCAGAGTAAAGGAGTATGTAACAAGGTGAAAAGAAACTGAGAGCTAACGTTCCAAGGCTACTTTCAGAGACTCGCAGTCAAACGCAAACATGTCAACAAAATCGCCCAAGCTCCATATGAGGAGAGACATACCCGGAGAACGAACAGAACTACAGTTCCGAACACAATCGTCCCGCAGGTAAAAAGGACGAAACAGGACAGCTGCACCGGACATTTACCGGCTAAAAGACTAACGCGAGTTAAATAGAAAATAAACGCCCAGCCTCTCAAAATAAGTAAAGCCCTACCTGTCAGTACGATAAAAACGCCCGGTCTCTTAGTAAGAAATGACTATACAAATACATCCACAAACAAACAAAGACTCCTCTCGCTTTCACAGAAGAAAGCAGACAGAGAGAGGAGGGAGAGACAGAGAAGGCAAAAGGTTAGGCAATGGAAGCAAGGAAAAACCAGGAAGCGGAGACAAACAAAAGCCAGGGGGGAAAAGTCCTAATATATCCACAAAGTCCCGCATTACTCCAATGAAATACTCTGGAGCAAAAATGGTCTCTAAAAAACCTAGACCCAATCGTACTGGCTAAGCAATCAAAGGGCAAAATAATACCGCACACAAAATAATGCAAATAATGCCAGACAATACAAATTAATATCAAAGCCCAGAACGGAGGAAAACATGGGCTTAAATAGCTCCAGGGTAACCACACACAGGTGAGATGCTGAGAGAAACTCTGCAATCAAGACGGGACGGAGCAAACATCCACTAAAAGGGCAGCGCCCTCGCGTGGCTACCAAGGAAACCGACCGCAAGGGAAAAAGGGTTACAAACCATGACAGTTCAACTGTTTCTTTGCCCTTCATTTCCACAATTTCAACTTTGTATATAGCCAAATTTATAAAGTGTTTTTAGAGTTTATCAGTAATGAGTGTTGCGAACGTAGTGCGCATAGCAAGTTCTGTTGGGAAACTCTTGCCGGTCGGTTAGCAACCACGCATCTCATACTCAACCAATCTCATGCAAACACCTCTAATGGAGCACCCCTTTTTAAACCAAGAATCAGACCTCTCTTTACTGCTCATTTGTTTGCTGCCTCGGTTGCTGTGGTTCCTGCATTAAAATTTGCAATAATGCGCCTTTGCCTGCTTACTTCTGCACATAGGCTATGCCTTTCAGGAAAGTTTTTGCGTGGTTGTTCACTACCTGTGCTGTGTTGCATCGTATGCTTTCGTCAAGGCGGAGGTCTTTACTGTGGAGTGAAGTTTACGTGGAGTTTACTAGAAGCGGATTCCTATGTTGTGTAAAGCTAAGTGACGCCAATCAGCAAGGACATTTAAAATGTGGGGACCAGCTGTGTAACTCTGACTTTATTATTCTCCTCGCTCAGTTGTTTCAAGATGTTTTATTCAACATCTCACAACCATTTGTTCATCATTTGTTAGCACCGGTAGGGAATATGTATAAATCTGGTGGCAGTGAGTAACATGATTAGTAAAATGATGTATGAATCATCAGAGTGCAGCATCTTTTATGTTGGGGACAGGCCTCTACCATCGTTATACAACTGGTGGCATAGTTTTAGTATAATAAATCAGTCTAATAAAATTTTATATACCATTCTCAAAAGAGAATATACTAACTAAAAATGGGCAACTTCAATTAATAATTAAATTAATTATCAATAAATTTACACATTAATAATTATCTTAACAAAATCAAAATATTATGTACTCAGTTGATACAAATTAATTTATACAATTAATACAAATTATTCAGCTAAAAGGTGAAGGCATTTTGATTAGCAGTGGATATGAGGGAGAGGAAGGGGTCGGAGGACCAGACGCGAATTGTAGTTGCTGTTGTCCCTACAAATTGAAGTTACCAGAAAAAAGAGAGAGCTCAACTAGAACTTGCCAGAATAATCCAATTTCAGCACTGGATGAATAAAATAAATGGCAGCTATAAAACTCAGGGGTCACGAGTTTACCAAGCTAAAGAAACACTTCTTTGTCTCTAGACTCCAGGAATTCTGCAGCGCTCCCCTCACAGAACTTTCCCGCTCCACAGCCTGCAACTTAGTTTGCCAACAAAACAATAAAAAGACCCCAGTAAGAAAAAGCGTAAGCTTCTCCTTCAGCTTCACCATAAATACATTTCTCTCCAAGCATTGAGGACCTGTGCCCTGATTGGGTGATGTGAGGTAAAGTTTGGAAGGAGGGGGGTAGGGGATCATATCCCTTTATGGCCAGAACGGCTCTTTCAATCGCTGACAAATTCACTTATTAATTAATGTGCCCTTATGTTGCTCAAAACAAGGCTAAGCACCATTAAATTATTATTGAAATATTCAGGGTTTTAGCCACTTCTTAACAAGTTCAAACATAATTATAGTGGGCTACAGAATGATTCAGTTAAGCCAGTAGGCAAAATATTAAATTTCAGGCTAAATATTGCATACATGTAGTAACACTCGAATCTCCGCTTTAATCTGGATATCTCTTTAAAAATATAAATTCCGAACTGGCATGTTTAACAAGTATTACCTATATTGACATTAAGACTTTCAATTGATGATTTCAATTGAATGTAACAGATTGGCATTCAAATTTAAAATGGAAAGGAAACCATGTGGCCGTGTGGTATTCTCTGGCCACGCTGGGCTTTGACCTCAGGAATACTTTTGTGTCCTGGTCTTTCTCCTCAACAGGGGGAAAGACATCCTGGCCAACCTAAGATTTATATCCATAGATAATCAGCACTGCAGTGTGACTTTTTGCCTGTAGAGTGGATGGAGCAGAGAGAAAGGTTGGTCAGGTCAGCAGACCAGGGGCCCTATCTTACACCCCGCGCTAAGCGGCGCTAACCCAAACGCAAGTGTCTTTGCTATCTTACACCCGGCGCATGGTTCATTATAACGCCTTGCGTTCACGTCGTTTAACTACCATGTATTCTTGCGCCCATTACAAGTGAACTGGGTGTGTTGGCCAGGATTCTTTTTGGCGTATTGCTATCTTGAGCCAGCAGAAAGCGCTTGCGCTAGAACCACCACAAACCTGGTCTAAAGTCATGTCGCAGTTGTTTACATGTTATTTTAACGGCGCATATAAGTGCGTCGACATAGGCTTGTGCACAACGCACATACCCTCCTGTCTGTTACACACAGGTGCGCGCACAAGCATGACTAAAATATCTAGATCACAATGTGAAATATTATTATTGTGTAGGCTATATCAAAAATGCATAATAATAAAAGGTTCCATAGGTCCACATACCTTTCCCTCAGCGAAGGGAAACGATAACCCTTGATAACCCTCAGCCCACTCCATCAACATCCAGGCGATGTGCGATGGTACGGGACAATGTCTATCCATTAAAAAGGAGCTGATAACACCTATATCAAGCCTAATGCACGAATTGTCATTTACACCTAATGCATGAATTGTCATTCAATGGAAAACTTGCGCACTCCAATAGACGGATATTTGAGTTCTGAAAATGCGCTTCAGATGTCATTACAATACAGCTCTGTTTATCTAGGAATACAGCCTGTAGGTAAATAGAATGGTTTGTGACTGAAAAAAGTTCAAAACCTTGTCCAGTGAATATTGCTTTTATAGTTTTTCAAATAGCCTAGGCTACAGCGGATTCGCTGTGCATAAGGTTTTTTCGATAGACTATGGTTAAAAAACGGAGATAAATGTCACAATGTTAACTGAATTGCAACCTTAGCTATTCTTTATCCTTCATATTTTTTAAATTACAGTGACAAGGTTTCCATACCCTCAGCTTATTAAAACCCCGCTCATTTCACCTGTTATTCCATAACTGAATAACATAACATAACTTTAAAGAAAACTAAGCGTCTAATTAGAAAACAAATTTGCAGCACGTTACAATTAATTCACAATGAATTTTAATACCATTATCTGCATGTGCGCTTTACAGGAGCAGGTCTGTTTCCCCTGCTGTAAATTGCACTTTTAACGGTCTTCCTGGGAAAGTGGATTGTTTCAAAGCATTACGCTACCAGTAAAACAGGTTGGTCACATTTCCATAAGCAGGACATTATAAAACAAGGGAAAATATTCATGAACCTATGGGTTGCCAACCTGACAGCTTTATTGTATTTATTGTCATCATTAAGGCAAAATAATGTTATTTATTTTATTAATCAAAATGAGAATGCAGGTAATGAACTTCGGATGAAGCTTGAACATGAGTTCATTGCTTCATTGCATAATCAAACGAAATTTGTTAAACAAGCAGGCTAATTTTGCGTTTTCTAAGGTGAGACGGAAGCCATTGGTAGCTTATTCTCAGCTGTTGCAGGTGCCTTTAACGAAATTTAACCGCATATATTTTGTAAAATAACAGCACTGTCGGGAATTACCGGGAACTCATAATGGTTTGTCCAAATAATATTTATCATAGGCTACTATTGATCCATATAGCCTATTCCTTGATCGCACTAAACACGCATGAGCATATCTGTTTCACCATCATATAAGAAATCCACCAAGGTGGAAAAGCAGGCTTTTAAAGGGAATGGGATATGACATTTTGATTGGTTTATTGCATGTCACGCCCAAGACACACCTATAATTAATGAAGAGACTAGGTTCAGCCCATTTGCACACTGCGCTGTGCTTAGCGCCCAAAAAACACACCATTAAAATAGCAAAAGTGGACTTGGACACGCCTTAAATGGACTTTACGCCATGTGCTTAGACCAAGCGCCAAGATAGAGCCCCAGGCCTCTTGATAACCAAGTACTATGGACTATGAGCAAGTTTGCCATATCACATTATACGTTCTCTATCGAAGGCCGTAATCTGAAAGCTATATACCCGACAGTAGCCAGCTAACACCTGAAACAAATGAAAGATAATGAGGCTCCGAGAGGAAACACCCGCAGAACAGAGACGGCAAAACCATGACAGCAGCTGACTCAATTCAACACAAGAGCAACATTAATACAGACAATCTTGGAAAATGTAATCAAGTTTATTGAACACAAAGTACAAAACTGAGGAAAGCACGATTAACTACTATAATGTACAACAACCTATGTGCGAGTGCATGTGTGCGCGTGCGTTGGGTGCATGTGGGGAGTTTATGTTTTCGTACATGTGGGAGGTTGCCTCAGACACATGTTCAGAGAGAACAAAGAAACTAACATGGAGGGAGATTTGAAACTAGCTGGAGCTAGTTAATGGCGCATGAACCGGAATAGAGCAGCAATGTATAATGGGAATATGATTTATTATTCATGGCAGGATGCATAGCAAATTCTGACATAATATCCTGCTTCAGAACCGGGCACTCCACTGAAACTGCGCTCCTGGCTTGACGGAGACACCCGCCACTACTAGAGCCTCCTCCCTCTCCTGATTCTCCTTCACTTGTCGGCAGCGTTCAACATGGTGGTAGTGAGGTTTAGTCACTTTTATTCAGAATTAAGTTCAAAACTCAATTAGAATTCTATATGTCAGTAGAGCCCAATTTAGCAAAATAATGTAGACACGACAATGGGTTGGAAAAATTACATGTTTTATTGGCTACAACTATGAATATGTGAATAATAGAAACAATAATTGGTATAGCATTATATGAATTAATCTTAATCAGAGATCATAATTATGTGACGGCTAAATATAGAAGCTAACAGTCCAACCATTAACAGAAGTTACTTTGTGTTATGGGTTAATGACACACTAAACTATATTTTGTGGTTAGCTCGATTTATCAGACTCATACATAAAGTTTTAACAGTGTAAAATTATAAGGTCAGGGAAATTAGCTATTCCCGACCGAAACGCGCATAGCAAAACAAAATACTGAGATGGGCATTTCTGGATTGTATTCTATCTCACAGCTAGATCTGACCAAATCTCCTGGAAGGGCTCTGTCTCTGTACCTCATCCACTTCTTACAACAGTCCCACAGAGATCTGTACTGGGCCCCGCTGTTGTCTATTTGCACTGTCTCTTGGTTCAGTTATTAATTCACATGGCTTCTCTTATGCTGATGACACTCAACTCGTCCTCTCTTTCCATCCCTCTACCCCACAGGTTAAGGAGAAGATATCTGCTTGCCTGGCTGACATCTCAGTGGATGGCAAGCCATTACCTGAAGCTCAACCTCGACAAGACGAAGCTGCTCTTCATACCATATAAGACCTCCCCGCTACTGTACATCATCTGCAACGGTACCATAGTGACCGCCTCCCGTTCTGCAAGGAACCTGGGAGTGGTCCGGGACGACCAGCTGGACTTCAAAGAGCACATCAGAGCAACGGCACGGTCCTGCAGGTTCCCCCTGTACAACATCAGGAGGATTCGACCGTACCTGACCACCTACTCCACACAGCTTCTCGTCCAGACCACGGTCACCTCACGTCTGGACTACTGCAACTCCCTTCTCGCAAGCCTACCAGCCTGCGCCATTCTGCCCCTACAACTGGTCCAGAACGTGGCTGCTCGGCTTGTGTTCAACCTCCCGAAGTTCTCCCGCGTCACCCCCCTGCTGAGGTCACTCCACTGGCTGCCGGTCCTGGCCTACACTGCAGCCAAAAGGTCAGACCCCTCCTACCTACAGGACTTAATCCAGCACTACGCTCCAGCTTGACCACTTCGCTCTGCTGCTGCAGGGTGATTGCACTTCTTTCCCTCCGTGTCAATGGCTCTCGTTGTCCCCGACTGGAGCTTTTCCACCCTAGCTCCCCAGTGGTGTAACAAACTCCCCGCTCATCTACGCTCGGCTCAAACACTGCCTGTTTTCCATCGTGGTCTGAAGACGCACTTTTTCAGACTCCACCTCGACTAAACTACCTATCTAGGACCAATTCAATAGCACTTATTTACTGTTTTTTGCTTGTTTGTATTAACTTGTGTTTTTTGCTATTTCATAGTTTAGAATGTATAGCTAACTGTGTGTACTATATTCAATTCTTATTGTACGGATAAAAACGTCTGCCAAATGATTGTAATGTAATGTAATATAGACCCTTTCACAAACAATGTCATAACATACGCGTGCACTGTAACTGGAGGCAAAACAAACTGTTATTCCTCCAAATAGCCGATGAGACCGCACACTTATAGATGACTAGCTGCTTCTAAAATAACAAACTGCTAAAATGCCATAATCCTGTTGCATGTTTGGGTGCCAAAACAATAAGACGAAGGAGGGAAACCTTAGATTTTACAGGATACCTTCAGCATCACTGGATTCAAGCAATTCACCGGGCAGATTCATATTGTGGATACTGTTGCTGGTGATCTATCATAGCCAAAGTTAGATCACGTGCATTGTGCATTAGAGTTTTTTTCATTTCCCCGTTGTTTATATGGAGGTTATCTGTGGTGGTGGCATGATATATTGAATAGCTAACATTAACCTTAGCTTAGCTTATAGGTGTTGGGGCTAACAGGAGCCTAACGTTAACCATTACACTCCGTTGACGGTGTAATTTAAATTTAGGAAAGTTTGGATAGCATTGCTTTGGAATAGAGCTAGTTTATTTAGTGTGAGCTATGATAGGCAATATGGTTAGTTGTAACTTGGCCACATTTTGATATCAATACTTTTAAAGGCAGGCCTGAGACGGGTTTGTGAGGGTAGGACCCGAAATGCATGACTCAGAAGCAGTGACTGATGATAAAGTCCCGTCAGGGCTTTATTTAAGGAAAATCCAAAGAGCGTAGTCAAAACACAAGCAATGTTCATAAACGGGTAATCCAGCCAAAAAACCAAAGTACAGTACCGAGGGAGAAGGCAGTCTCTGAATCGGTACACCATGCAAAAAGTAGGTAACCAGAGTAGCTGTCAGCGGGGCAGTAATACAGGCAGATGGTAGGCAGGCTCGAGGTTGAAGACGGTGCAAGAGTCAAGACCGGAGTCCGCTCCGCGGGGCAAAAGTACAAAGACAGCAGGCAATAACTCGTGGTACAGGCAGGCAGTGGTCAACAAAACAGAAGTCAGTAACAGTGGTCAAAAACAGGCTTGGATCGTAAACAAAAGACAGGCTTGGAAAAACGCTCAAGAGTGCACTGTAAACAGGAGGCAACAATTTCGCGAAGACAAGACATGAACACTGAGCTTAAATGCAGGTGTAGACAGGTGCAGACAATTAGCTTGAGAGCAGCATGTGAATGGAAATCAGGTGTGGAAGGCTGACAAGGTAACAAGATAGTTAGTAATCGTTAGTAATAAACCTATCCTGACCTAGCTTTAGTAAATTAGTAAATGACATGCACGAGAAACATAAGGTAAACATGAACACATGGTTAGAGAGTTAGTATTACCCAATCCTGATCTAATGTTAGTAGATTAGTAAATAGACATGGGAGAATGAAACAATTAGGGAAGCGTGAGCGACAGCAAGAGAGAGAGAGAGGGAAACAGCATGAACGCAAGGCTGCGGAAAAACACGGAAATGTGTATGCTAACCAATGAACGGAAAACGTAACATGAATAAAATATAAAACGTGACATGACAAGAAAATAAATCGTAACAATAATCAAACAATAAGCGTGACATGACATGGAAATGAAACGTAACAAGAATTAAACATAAAACATAGCGTGACTAGACTAAACACAATACGTGACATTAACAAGAAATCTAACAAAGACAGAAATGAAACATAAAACATGACATGACAGGCTAGAATCGTGACAAGGCCTAGTATTGCAAGTTGGAATTAAGGACTTATAGACAGCGCTCTGTAGGCTATGCGTGAGTAACTTGGCTTTTTTTTTTACGTCGAAGACGTTTTTGTTCAGATATCACTTATTTTTGGTAGCTAACTAATGATGAACAATGCATGAAGATAATGACATTGAGAGAGACATGCATACAGAATAGTACATGCATTCCAAATAAATGCATACAGACATTTGTGTAACCATAACGCCCTCTACTGACGAGAATGATAACATTTCTCCTATTAGCGATAACCCACAGTTACATTAAAAGAGTTTGTAGATGAGCTGTATTTAATGTGTAATGAAATACAATGAACAGCACCACCTGAACTATGGATCGTGAAAAGCATGTACATTAATTAACCAAGTCTATATGGAGACATGCATGCACAATAGGCTAGACGCAAACACATTGTATCTGAAAGAAATACATACAGCCTAAAATATGAAAATACAGTTGTAAAATATGCGTATTAGTATTCTATAGAAATAACGTTAGGCTATTCAACACTGGCTTGTCGGATGCGTAACTCCAAGCTTCAATATCTGGGCTACGAGCTGCCGAACTTCATAAGCACAGCATAATACCTTCGCGGGTTTTTTTTTTTCTTCCCGGTAGTGTAGTCTAATGTTTTCTGCGGGAAATCTTTTGGTACCGGACCATGTAGCTAGGTTTAGTTTAGTTTTCTGTAGTGCAATGGATGTAAGGCATGTTGATTCGCTTCGTGGTAGCCTAGCTTGTACCTGCTTCCTGACTAGCAGCTGACTGACGTTTCTCTGGCAAAAATAACGTTGGCTAACAAGCTTAATTAGACAATGCATATTTCCCAGGAATCTTAGCCCGAAAGAAAACAATAGATACTACTAAGAAAGTAGCCTACCAGAGATTATTCTTCTGATTATAATTATAATTAAAAGACTAGAGCAATGTTCGGAGGCTATTCTAATTTTTTAAAAAGTGACTAACCATGAATCAGATATGTTTAGGTAATTGGAGGTTTATAAATCCGATCTCAAGGGATTGCAGCTTATAGTAGGCTATCGTCAATTCTTAATGTATTATCGTAAATTCTTAATTTTCCTCGTAGTTCATTTTATGGTGACATTGTGTTATGTGTGAAAAGGATAAACTGAACAGAGCTGAAGTGAAGAAATGAATGAAGACATAAAATAAAGAAATGTTGGCCGAGGCGAGCGTTGAAGGTTCGGTTTCCACAGTGAGTCAAACATGACCGCGGCGCAAGAGGACAGCAGGCTCCACACAGACAAATATTTTTGTCGGCATTTGTATGAGATTAAAACATGTAGCCAATGGCAGTTATTTTTAGAAATTTCTTTTTACATTAATGCAAGAACGCGATGTTCACCAGATGATATTCTGCGTTGAAACTGTTTTCTTTGCTTGACAAATGGCCATGGGATACCTGTTCCCATAATGTTAGCTAGCCTATTGCATTACTGTCATGGTGTCCAGTGACTGAATTGTTTAACTAACCAGTTTAATATTGTAAACGTGTCTTTGCCTTTGCAATAAAAAAAACATTCTTGTATGAGAAAACAAGAACATGTGCACACTGTTTGAGTCCAAAATGAAATTACACTTTCCCCGGGCGGGGTACAAACCCACATCTCTCGCATAGCTACTAAGGCTTGACGCTAACCAGAAGACCAAAGGGGTATAGTCACGTGATATAGGCCATTTGTCAGTGTCGGTCTGACTTTCACCATTTCACTGTAGTACAAGTGAAATAGGCTACAAATTAAACATTGAACAGTTAATATTGGAAACGTCTTTTGCCTTTGCAATAAAAATATGTTTGTTAATGTGAACAGTGTAATAAATGAAAAGTATTTAGCAGCTGCACATGGTTTTGTCGAAAATAAATTTGTGTCCTGTTGGGCTCAAACCCCCAATCCTCTGTGTGAGAGGCAGCAACTGTACCCAGTAGACCACAGTACCTTCATGGAATGCACAGAGCCATATAGCAGTTTTGTCTGTGATTCTGTGATGTGTGCATATTAGTTTTAAGCGTTTTTATTGGGCGATAAGCTTGGGAGAGCAGGTATGTGATGTTGTTATCCAATGGTGAGAAATATTCTTTGAGGGTATGGAGACAGGCAGGTAGTGAGGGTCTCTGGGTAGGCAGGAAAAATGGGAAGAAGAATAAGAAGAAGCAGAAGGAGAAAAACCGCAAAATAACCCAAGTTTGGGGCTTTATTGAGTGGATGTGTAAAGTTCTATCTGAATGCTGTGTGGTTACATGAGATCAGAACATACAGAATGTAATGTTTTTAAAGGCTGACAGCCTGTGGTCATTGTGGTTACTTCTGTAGGAAACCCTGAAACGTGCCAAACTCTCTGTGCTGTATAGGTATTTTTTTTATATTTTATAAGTAAGTGAGGGATGACTTTAAAAGACAGCAGGTTAGAGATCATTTATTGCTAATGTGAACGACATAACGTTTTATCTAACGTTAGCAAAGTTAGCAGGCTAGCTAACGTTAGCCAGTTGTCAATAGTTTCACAGTCATAGTTTCACTCCTAAATAAAACTTTATTATTTATGGAGAAAATCCTGGATTGAAAATGCAAGTGTGAAAACAGCTGGGATTGTTCACTACAGGTGAAAACGTAGCTAGCTAGTTAATTTCTAATTGTTTACATGGTTAGCTAGCGATAGTGTTCACACCTAGAATCTAGTTCCGCAGTTTGTTCATTGAGTAACTTAAAGGGATAGTTCGGAATTTTG
Source organism: Synaphobranchus kaupii (assembly GCA_029718625.1). Lineage (NCBI taxonomy): Eukaryota > Metazoa > Chordata > Actinopteri > Anguilliformes > Synaphobranchidae > Synaphobranchus > Synaphobranchus kaupii. Next base: position 63,135,223 of record CM056377.1, read on the forward strand.
GACATAATGTCTCAATTACGACTTACCCATGATGTAGTTGATTGATGGAAGCCATTTTCAGATAATTCCATGCTGTCCCTTCTTTTGGACATACACACATTGCTAATGCTAGCGCAACTCTGAGGTATCGAGTAGCATCCACTACCAAACACACTTAAACACTCCACAGTGCACCCAAAGCAAATAAAATACGACGACAGTCTATTTTCAGTGATTATACCATCATTTTTCAAGTCAAACTATCATTGAATCCTTTACTTTGTGCTCACCTAAATTCTCCGTGGAAGTACGGCGTTAGTTTAGTAGGTAACGTAAAGTAGCCTATAGCTCTGCCGGCCAAAAGAAATATTGCGCGTGTGAAAGAATCAGACTCGTAGTATTGTTGGCTAACGTTCAGGTAAGATGGTATTTCCGTGTGTATTTCAAGGTTGTTCAAATCATGCAAAAAAAAAAAAGGGCACCACAACGTTTTCACCAATTTCCAGTGGAAAACAAAGAAAACAGCTGTGGCTTCTTGCTGCTCGCATGGATGTCACCAATTGAGACTCTAAAAAAGTTTAAAGTGTGTGGTGACCATTTCACGGAGGATGACTATGTGAAAATCAAAAAAGGACGGTCGGGACACCCTCTACTGAAGGAGACTGCTGTGCCATCACCTGTTTTTCTTCATGCACCGAAAACAACTGACGAGCAGGTAACTAATAAATGATTGCATGCGTGATCTATCTATTAAATTTAGCTAGCTAGTTGCCACGATTGGGAAGTCATGGAAGTGGTCAAACTTTTCCTGCAAATTGGTAGCCAGTGTGCTTGCTTGTATATGCTGTGTTATTCTGTAGCATGTTTGTGTTTAGCTGACTTGTTGTCTACCAAATATGTAACTTTACGGCAAAACGGATTGTGTTGGCAACTGTGGAGTACAGCAGAAAGCTTACAGGCAGACTTGAAAAAGGATGGTATACTGTTGTCGTATTTTATTTGCTTTGGGTGCACTGTGGAGTGTTTAAGTGCGTTTGGTAGTGGATGCTACTTGATACCTCAGAGTTGCGCTAGCATTAGCTATGTGTGTATGTCCAAAAGAAGGGACAGCATGGAATTATCTGAAAATGGTTTCCATCAATCAACTACATCGTGGGTAAGTTGTAATTGAAACATTATGCCCAAAATTCCGAACTTTCCCTTTAACTTCCTTTCTGACGAAGGAAATTGACTCTGAAACGCATCAGTTTTTGATTAAATATATACCCCAAAAGGAAGAGTGCTGTCCTTAACCTTTATTTTATCTGGCGTACATAAGTTGTGTTGCAAGCTAGCTAGATTTAGCAACTTTTAGATAACATTGTCAATACTTAGCTCACACGTGTGTGGGAGGGGGGTACCAAACAAATACTTTATAATAAGGTATAATACACCTACTACAGGCCTTGCTGTAGTACCAGGGCCAACAAAGGTGTGCTGCCTTTCACTGTCCCTCTTCCACAGTCTACAAAGAAATTATACTCTGGCAGAAGCAAAGAAAAATGATCTGAGGTCCATGTTAAAATACATGCCTGCCATAGACAGGGGATATGTCCCAATACTCAAAAAATGCACCCTCCTTTCCTCCACTACCACCTCCTCTCCTCCATACCCCGGTAACCGATCTAATATTGCTGATTAAGCTACATATTAATTACAAATGGTTACAAATTGAATAATGTCAGGTACATTGTATACTGTACATGGAACTACTTGTAGTCAGAATGTTCAGGCAGTTTTGAATACTTCTGGGTAGGAGACAAGTGGTAGTGGGGGAGTGGAGGAAAGGAGGAGAGGAGTGACTAATATTGGGACGCAACCAGGAAGTACGACATGGTAATATGCAAAGATTGATTAAATCAGCTACTGCCTGGTCAGCTGAGGCATGTTTTGGGGCAAGGCTTTGACCACACCCACACACACACACACACACACACACACACACACACATTGGGACTATGTTAAATTAGAATATTCCCATCAACATTGACATGCACAGACACATTGCAACTATGCTTAAGTTAGAATAGTACCATCAACATTGGCATTTAGCACACACACACACTCGGACTATGTTTAAGTTAGAATAATGTAATGTAATATAGTCAGTGGAGTCAGTGCTTCAAAAACCACCACGTACAGACGTATCCGGGACATGGGCTACAACTGTCGGATTCCTCGAGTCAAGCCACTCCACTCATTCTCTGAAATAACTGAAGTAAATGCTGATTTTCGACACACTATTCTAATTTCTTGAAATACTGTTTTGGGGGTTTTCTGGAGCTGTAAGCCAAAATTATGAAAAATGAAACAAATAAAGGCTAGAAATATTTTACTTTGTGTATAATGAATCTATAATCTATGAAAGTTTCACTTTTTGAATGGAATTATGGAAAACAAACAACTTTTCCATGATATTCTAATTTTTTGGAAAGGATCTGTATATACAGTGAGCACCATAATTCATTGGACAGTGACACATTTTTTGTTATTTTGGTTCTGTACACCCCCCAATTCCCATAGAGATCCATTCAAATGCAGAGAGGTTATAGCTTGTAAGAGCGTCATGGTTTTGCAGCTCGCTGTTTCTGTTCTGCGGACGTTTCCTTTCAGCGCCCCCTGCCTTGTTTTTCCGCCTACCCACACTCATTCGTTTCACCTGTGCTAGCGTCTGCTAGTAATTTAAGTGCAGCGACTTCCTTGTTCATTGCTTTTGTGTCTTACTTAACCATGTAAAGTGGTTAACAGGTATAGGTTCAGACAACCACTTTGCTTTTAAGCTTTGCTAAAAAGTAACACGGGACTTGCCTGTAGGTGCGCGTTAGATATTCTTTATTCTTTATTCTTTTTCTGTTCCTTGCCTTGGTTTTTCCCCTGTCCTCTCTGAGGCAGTAACCTTTGTTACCTTTTCTTGTTCTCACCTCTTTATTATTGCTCATTCTTTTATTGAGCTAGAGGCCTTTCCTTTTCTCCTATTTCCTGCTCAAGTCTGTGAGCTTTTTGCCCACGTTTCTGGGTTGCTATACTTTGGCTGTACGCCGGGAGTTATCTTCCCTTTCTGTTTATTTTTCTCTGCTCTGTTTGCGGAGTTCTAAATCCTGTCCCCTTTTAGTGGTACTCCATTCCTGGAGTACTTTGTGATCCACTCACGGTTGCGTCTGGTCCTCCGACCCAGCCACCTCAGAAAGAGTACCAGAAAATAAGATATCAAGAGTCTTTTGATATTGTTGGTTAACAGACATCAGGAAGTCATGGCATGCAAAGGATATGCGACCAAATATTCATAATTATTACTTTATTCTACATTATGTTAAACTGTCCAATGCCTGAAAATGGAGGGGACTATGTAAAAAAGGTTCATCTGATATGGATGAAAATACCCTCAAATTAAAGCTGACCATCTGCACTTCAACCACATTGTCATTGTATCCTTTCAAACTCAAAATGCTAGACAACAGAACCAAAGTAACAAGAAATGTGTCACTGTCCAATGAATTATGGTGCTCACTGTTTGTATGTATGTATGTATGTACTGTATATACATAAAGACGGGTGACAAATTAAAGGAAAAACCCCTACAGTGAGGGGGTCCGGTGGCTCTGCTGTGGAGGACATTTTCCTGGCATGGTTTGGGTCCACTTGTCCCCTTAGAGGGAAGGGCACTGCAAATCAATACAATGTTATTCTGAGTGATCACCTTTATCCTATGATGAAACATTTCTATCCTGATGGGAGTGGTCTCTTCCAGGATCACAATGCCCCCATCCACAGGGCACGGGGGGTCACTGAATGGTTTGATGAGTATGAAAATGATGTGAAGCATATGCTATGGCCTTCGCAGTCACCAGATCTGAACCTAATTGAACACCTATGGGAGATTTTTAGACAGCGCTCTCCACCACCATTATCAAAACACTAAATGAGGGAATATCTTTTGGAAGAATGGTGTTCCATCCCTCCAGTAGAGTTCCAGAGACAAGAATCTATGCTAGACTAGAGGTAGAATCTATGCCAAGGCGCATTGAAGCTGTTCTAATGGCTTGGGGTGGCCCAACACCTTACTAAGACACTTTATGTTAGTTTTAGATAATGTATTTTGATAACAGCCAAGTGAAATAAACATCAAGATTTTTAACTACTAAAATAACTGCAGTTTTCAGTAAACAATATTATTTGATGCACCTTCAGGGACAGATAGAACCTTCTAATTCTCAATCAAAATCATCTCATCAGAATTAGAAGGTTCTATCTGCAATTTTGCCTTCAAAATACCCCACTTACAAATTTCACAACATTTTTATACTTTGCATTTGAAGTACACCTAAGATGAGGGACAAAATAAGCAATAACAGAATAACACACGATGAAACATTTTTGAGATGTGGGGAGTGAAAACTTTGATGCTCAATATCTCAAAACTATGCCTAACGCAGATAGAAACTTCTAATTTTCATCTCATGATATGTACCTTAGTTTTTCCACGCGAGCACTGTCTTGTCCAATATGATTGATAGGCCTGTTGTTATTTTTGCATTTTGAGTGCATTTCACATACTGTAGTGCAATCATTATTTTATGTTGAAGATGCAACATTTGACAGCATTTTGCAGATGATGGAATACTATTTTATTTTCATGTTATCGTATATAATATAGGCTATGGCGTATATACTTGCCACATAGGGTATGGCAAATGCTCATTCCAATTTACTGTGTGCTGATATGTGGTAGATTAATGTAAAGTTTTTCTTGGAGTCATTATGAATGGGAACATTAAAACAAAACAAAAAAAACTACAGAAAAATGCAATCCCGGGGCAAAAGTATGCATCCTGTAGAATACAGGTAAAAGTGATCTTTTATTAAGGTACAAGTGTGAATGATTAGGCTACATATTTAGGTCTATGTAACACTGTGATATCAATGTTTTTATCTTAAACCATCAGAAGGGGCAAATGTACAGTGCCCTCCACTATTATTGGCACCCCTGCTAAAGATGAGTAAAAAGGGTCATAAAAAATTCACTGTATGGTGAATTAGCTAAATCTTACCCTGAAAAAAATGAGAAAAATCCAACCTTTAATTGAAGTAAATTTATTATGAGAAAAAAAATCCCTCATCAAGAAATAATTATTTTTAACAAAACCACGTGTGCCACAATTATTGGCACCCCGGAATTTATATATAGAATAAAGTAATAATTTTTCATATTTGGTCGCATATCCTTTGCATGCCATGACTTCCTGATGTCTGTGACCCAACAACATGGAAAGACTCTTGATATCTTATTTTCTGGTACTCTTACAAGTGATACTACAATATCTCTGCATTTGAAAGGATCTCTTTCAGGAATTGGGGGGTGGGACTAGATTTAGCTGTAAATTATTCTGGAAAGGTATGGAATACATGGTTGGTAAAATGGCTGTAAGTCATTATGCAGTAGATATGGATGGATCACTTTAAGGTTTGTTTCTCCTGACAAATTATCCTCCTGATCTCTATGGAAAAATAAGTCAGGAGAAGAAACCCTTCAAGTGATCAATCCATATCTACTGAGAAAAAGGTCGGAAGTTTACATACACTTAGGTTGAAGTTATTAAACCACAATCATTTTTAACCACTCCTTGGGAGCAATGCCTGAAGGTACCACGTTCGTCTGTACAAACAATAGTATACAAGTATAAATACCATGGGACCACACACCCGCCATACCGCTCAGGATGGAGACGCGTTCTGTCTCCTAGAGATGAACGTGCTTTGGTGCGAAAAGTGCAAATTAATCCCAGAACAACAGCAAAGGTTTTTTTGTGTTTGCCTTGTGAAGATGCTGGAGGGAACAGGTACAAAGGTATCTATATTCACAGTAAAACGAGTCCTATATCGACATAACCTGAAAGGCTGCTCAGCAAGGAAGAAGCCACTACTCCAAAACTGCAATAAAAAAGCCAGACTACAGTTTGCAACTGCACATGGGGACAAAGATCTTACTTTTTGGAGAAATGTCCTCTGGTCTGATGAAACAAAAATGTAACTGTTTGGGCATAATGACCATCATTATGTTTGGAAGAAAAAGAGTGAGGCTTGCAAGCCGAAGAACACCATCCCAACCGTGAAGCATGGGGGTGGCAGCATCATGTTGTGGGGGTGCTTTGCTGCAGGAGGGACTGGTGCACTTCAGAAAATAGATGGCATCATGAGGAAGGAAAATTATGTGGATATATTGAAGCTACATCTCAAGACATCAGCCAGGAAGTTAAAGCTTGGTCGCAAATGGCTCTTCCAAATGGACAATGACCCAAAGCAAACTTCCACAGTTTTGGCAAAATGGCTTAAGGACAACAAAGTCAAGGTATTGGAGTGGCCATCACAAAGTCCTGACCTCAATCCAATCAAAGATTTGTGAGAAGAACTGAAAAAGCGTGTGCGAGCAAGGAGGCCTACAAACCTTTTAGTTATTCAATTAGCCCTTTCACCTGTTCCCCTCTTTATTTATGTTCCCTTCTTTCTCAGTTTCGTCGCCAGTTCGTTGTATTGTCTTAGTCCTGTCGAGACTTTACCCTTGCCATTCTGTCTGTTTTTGCATTTGCCTCTTAAAGGAGCTATATGTAACATTTACACCGAGCGTTTAAAATGGGTACTGCAGTCCAAATTCAAAATATTTGGGAAAGTTATCTCCGCCCACCCCTCCTCCCCATACTAGGCATTAGGCATTCGTAAATCGGCTGTCGGAGTGCCGGAGTACATCTGGTTGTTCGTATATTCAGAGCATTGATAAAATTGTCACTCTCTGAGCTAGCAAGCTAAATGAATATGTTGAAGGTGGCTAAATTAGCTGACTTGCCTTCGTATCATCTCAGAGTTCCAGAGAACACTGTGGTCGTTCATAAATTCAGAGCATTGATATGTCTCACTCTACTCTGACTGAAAGAGCTGGGTTGTCATTTCAAAACAACACAACAAAGCAATCGCTAACTTGCCACAGTAATAGCCTACAAGCAGCAGCAATGCTGTAATCTAGGGATTAATCTAGCTAATAAGCATTTTTTTAAGTAGATGGGTTTATTACAAGCCGTGTGCTAACTTACAAACAGTGTTGGGTGGATTACTTAGAAAATGTAACGTTAGCTAAAAGATAAAAAACTTTCTTTGTTGTTCGACCGGCAAGGACTATCTGTAGGCTAATTTAAAAAATGTGTTGGATGGATTACTTTAAAAATGTAAAACAACAAAATTCCTTTGTTGGAACGATGTAACCTTAGCCTCGAAACAAAGAATACCTTACCTAGACGCTAGCTAACGTTAGCTACATCGTTTCACTAAAATATCTATCTAGCAATCTAACGCTAGCGAAATTTGAACACATTCATTGATTCAGTCACAAAATGGAATAAACTCTTCTAAAACAGGTATCTGGTTTACATTAGATAAGAGATAACTATCTAGTAGCTGTGATAAAGCTGTATCATGAAAATGAGCCAACTCGGCATCTGTCTTGAAAGCTTTCTGGGCTCTCAGCTTTCTCCATCTTTCAAAATGCCAGTCCAAGATTTACCCGTGTTTTAGCATGGCTCCAGTCGTGCAGTTGTTTCGAAAGAGGATGAGGCTTTTTAGGTTTGGTAGAATCTAGTACCATCGCAGTTGATCCAGTTCGTTTGCTTGCTTCCATAGCTGCAACGCGCTGTGTTTGTGTGCCAATTTGTTTCATATCAGGCAACCCGGTGTGTCAAAATGGGCAGTGGGCGGAGTCAACTCGGAGAACAGTGAATCACACAGGACAAAAACAGACGTTCCGGCCCAGAATGGAAATTTCAAAGGAGAATATACTGGCTGTAGCATTGTTGTCTGAGAAGCCAGTATTTCGATTTAGCATGTTTCCTTAATCTCTGATGAAATATCATGGTCGTTTTATGATTTAGTACAGTAAATTTATTACATATAGCCCCTTTAACCTGTTTGTTTTTCTCTGGCCAGCATGGACCCGGTGGGTCTGCTGGTTTTTGTTTTCACCTTAAATACAGCAACTACTTAGACCAAAGAAACCAGGTGAGGTGAGTTAACTGTGTAATCAACTGCTAATTGATCTATTAAGTGGGGAGTAACAACTAAAACCAGCAGACCCTGCGGCTCTCCAGGAACAGGGTTCCCTTCCCCTGATCTAGCGGAAGCATTTAACAAGTCTCTTGCTCTGTCCTTACCTCCTCGCAGGCCGTACGACTGTGGTATCGATCTGCTCCCAGGGGCCACCTTGCCTTCCAGTCGTCTCTACAACCTGTCCCGTCCGGAGAGGGCCTCCATGGAGACGTACATCCACGACTCGCTAGCTGCAGATATCATTCACCCCTCCTCTTCTCCTGTGGGGGCTGGGTTCTTCTTTGTGTCCAAGAAGGACGGCACCTTTCGCCCCTATATCGACTACCATCACTGTATGTAACAAGTACCCATTGCCATTAATCAACTCTGTATTTGAACCACTCCATGGAGCCACCGTCCTCTCCAAGTTGGACCTCCGGAATGCCCTACCATCTGGTCCGGATCCGGGAGGGAGACGAGTGGAAGACCGCACTCAACACGCCTCTGGGGTATTTCGAATACCTGGTCATCCCATTCGGGCTTCCTCATGCCCCAGCAGTTTTCCAGGCCCTGATCAATGATGTCCTCCAGGACCTCCTAAATTAGTCAGTTTTTGTGTATCTCGAAGACATACTAATATTCTCCGAAAGCCACGAGGAGCACATCCAGCATGTTCGACAGGTTTTGCGATGCCTCCTGGAGAACAAATTGTATGTCAAGGCAGAGAAGTGCGAATTTCACTTCCCCTCAGTATCCTTCCTAGGTTTCATTATTGAGAGTGGGCGCATTCGTCCGGACCCCAGCAAGATCCAAGCTGTCACGGAGTGGCCCCAACCCACCTCCCGTAAACAACTGCAGCAATTCCTGGGGTTCGCAAACTTGTACAGATGGTTTATCCGTGGCTACAGCCAAATCGCCATCCCTCTCACTTACCTTACCTCCACCTCTTCCGTTTGTCTGGTCACCCAAAGCTAACTCTGCCTTTTCTACACTCAAGTCCAGATTCACCTCCGCACCTATCCTGACCCATCTGAACCCAAGCTGCCAGTTTGTGGTGGCGGTGGACGCCTCCGATTCCAGAGTGGGGGCCATTCTATCGCAGCGGTCCAATGTGAACCTGAAGCTTCAACCATTGGCTGTCCCCCGCGGAGCGGAACTATGATGTCGGGAACTGGGAGCTGCTGGCAATCAAGCTCGCCTTGGAGGAGTGGAGGCATTGGCTGGAAAGGGCGGAGCTTCCCTTCATTGTCTGGACCAACCACAGAAATCTTGAATACATCCAGTCAGCCAGGCATCTCACCTCCCGCCAGGCCCGTTGGGCCTTATTCTTTGGATGCTTCATCTTCACCATCACCTACAGACCCAGTTCCCGCAATGTTAAACTTGACGCCCTATCCTGCTTGTCCCAACAACATCGTCCCTCCTTCCTGTATGGTGGCTCCGGTTACCACCCGCAATCCAACGGCCAGACAGAGAGGGCCAACCAGGACCTGGGAGCAGCTCTGCGGTACACGACCTCCCACAACCCCTCCTGGAGCAAGCTCCTTCCCTGGGTAGAATACTCCCACAACTGCCTTACAAGCTCCTCCACTGGGTTGTCCCCCTTTGAGTGTTCCCTGGGATACCAGCCCCCCGCCGTTCCCCGCCCAGGAGGTGCAAGAGGATCTGCAGGCACTCACCGCACTCCTCTGCACCACCACCTGTACCCGATGCCAGGCCGATCTCCACCATTCTGCAGCCCCCCAGTGCACACCAGGACAGCAGGTCTGGCTCTCCACCTCCTCCATTCCCCTGCAATCCACCTCCAAGAAGCTCCTACCGAGCCCCTTCCACCCCCCGGATCATCGACAGTGCGCCCGCCTACACCGTCCGCCGCATCCTAGATATCCGCCGCAAGGGGCGCGGGTACCAGTACCAGGTGGACTGGGAGGGATACGAGTCCGAGGATCGGAGCTGGATCTCCCACCAGCTCATCCTCGACCCCTCCCTCATTCGGGACTTCCACCGAGCACACCCCCAGAAGATCTGGCCCAGTGGCACGCCTGGAGGCGTTCGTTGAGGGGGGGGGGGGGGGTACTGTAACATCTGCCATTTCCCTCCAGTCCACCTTCCTTTCGTTTCTCTTGTTTTCCCATTCCTCATGTTTCATGTCGTGTTTTTCAGTTCACCCTGTCTGTCTGTTCCGTGTTTGTGCAGGCTGGGCGTGGTTACCCGTTTTTGCTTCTCGTTATCATTCAGCCTATCACTCTCCCCCTCTGCTCACATTCCGCACACACTTTAATTATCCCATCAGTGCCCGCACACATTCCTCACTCCTTTTAGTTATTTAATTAGCCCTTTCACCTGTTCCCCTCTTTATTTAAGTTCCCCTCCTTCTCAGTTTCGTTGCCAGTTCATTGTATTGTCTTAGTCCTGTCTAGACTTTACCCCGGCCATTCTGTCTGTTTTTGCATTTGCCTCTGTTTGTTTTTCTCTGTTCTTCGCTCCAGCCTGTCCAGCCTGCTTCCTGTACCTGCTCACTCCTGCCCCGTCACCTGCCCAGCCCTATTAGTTTCGCCAACCCCGTTTCCAGCCCTTCACCGTAGCCTTCCCTGTTCCTTTTGCCTGTTCTTGCCCTGTTCAATAAATATACTCCTTGCGGAGCTTTGCCTGAGTTTTGCCTCCGAGTCCTGCATTTGGGTCCATACCAGTGTTCTAACGCGTGTGAGATGTTCCCACATGAAATCAATTTTATTCATTAACATCAGACATCTGTCAATCACCCCTACCAATATGGAACATTTGCACTGTGGAAATCAGAGGCAACAGGCTGTTCTTTGGTGCTGACAGAAGTCTGCACATTTACTGTACTACTAGGCCATAGTAAAGATCAGAAAAAAGAAAATTGGGAGATGTTCCATCATGAAATCAATTTTATTCTATCAATTACACATCTGCCACTCACCCCTACCAATATGAAGCATTTCCACTGTGGAAATCAGAAGCAACAGGCTCTGTTTGGCGCTGATGCACAGACAGCAATCTGGACATCTACTGTACTAGCCGATACTAAACGCCAGAAAGAAAAAAAAAACAGTGAGATGTTCCCTCATGAAATAATGTTTATTCAAGCAATCACACATCTGTCTATCACCCATACCAATATGGAACATTTTCACTGTGGAAATCAGAGGCAACAGGCTGTTTTTGGTGCTGATGCACAGACAGCAGTCTGCACATCTACTATACTACTAGGCCATACTAAAAATCAGAACAGAAAAAATAGTGAGATGTTCCCTCATGAAATAATTTTTATTCAAGCAATCACACATCTGTCTATCACCCATACCAATATGGAACATTTTCACTGTGGAAATCAGAGGCAACAGGCTGTTTTTGGTGCTGATGCATAGACAGCAGTCTGCACATCTACTATACTACAGATCCTTTCCAAAAAATTAGAATATCATGGAAAAGTTTTTTTTTTTCCATAATTCCATTCAAAAAGTGAAACTTTCATAGATTATAGATTCATTACACACAAAGTGAAATATTTCTAGCCTTTATTTGTTTCATTTTTCATAATTTTGGCTTACAGCTCCAGAAAACCCCCAAAACAGTATTTCAAGAAATTAGAATAGTGTGTCGAAAATCAGCATTTACTTCAGTTATTTCAGAGAATGAATGTTTTAGACTGAGTGTCACACTATCATCTAATTTACTCAAAACACCTGCAAAGTTTATCTCAGTTTGGTTCAGTATGGGGAAGACTGCAGACTTGACAATTGGCCAGAAGACCATCATTAACACCCTCCAGAAGATGGGTATGCCACAAAAGGTCATCGCTAAGGAGGCTGGCTGTTCACAGAGTGCAGTGTCCAAGCATATCAATAGAAAGTTTAGTGGAAGGGAAAAATGTGGCAGGAGAAGGTGCACAAGCAAAAGAGATGACCGTAGGCTTCAGCGGATTGTCAAGCAAAGACGATTCCAAAATTTGGCGGAGATGCAGAGGGAGTGGACTGAGGCTGGAGTCAGTGCTTCAAAAACCACCACGTACAGACGTATCGGGGACATGGGCTACAACTGTCGGATTCCTCGAGTCAAGCCACTCCACACATTCTCTGAAATAACTGAAGTAAATGCTGATTTTCGACACACTATTCTAATTTCTTGAAATACTGTTTTGGGGGTTTTCTGGACCTGTAAGCCAAAATTATGAAAAATGAAACAAATAAAGGCTAGAAATATTTCACTTTGTGTGTAATGAATCTATAATCTATGAAAGTTTCACTTTTTGAATGGAATTATGGAAAAAAACAAACTTTTCCATGATATTCAAATTTTTTGGAAAGGATCTGTATGTCGTGTAAGTGAGGATTAGGTAAAATGTGTATTATCTGAATCCAGCGGTTCCAACAGTCAATGCCCTTGTTAAAATGTTCGGCACTCTGAATACTGAACACAAACAATATTGCGTGCTAGAACCCCTCACTTAACCTACATTCAAAATAAGTTTTATGTGATTTAATTTAATTATTATTATTAAAAATGACAATCATCAATTAAATTGCCGAATTTGTTAATAGGTAAGTCGAACAGTAACCTGGTGGATCAACCAACAAGCCAAAACAAAGTCTAAATCCGGTCTTGAGATTAAATTATTTTATTAAATGAAAAACAGTCAATTAGAATAATGACTGGAGATCATACATTCACTAAGGAATGTAGGCTGACTACTTATAATTTACCAAGGGGAAGACATTAAACCAGACATTAATTAGAAGATACCAGTAAAGAGAGATAAGCCAAAAATTGCCAATATTATTTACCCTCCAGCTGAACAGGAACAAAAGGACACGCACAAAGAACCAAAAAGGATGACTTCTTCCCCAAACAAACTCCAAAACTCTTTCAGCACTCATGTAAAATACCTCCACAGGAAGAACATCCCTGTCCTGATTGGGGTAAGGTGTGGGGGAGGGGTCATTTATGACAAAGACTGGCTTATCTTTGATGTATGTGGGGTGAGAGAGAGACAGAGAGCGACAGAGATAGAGAGAAGGGGGGGAGGGGGCAGGAACTTTAGTTATATCTAAATATTAGATATTCTACATTCCCTATCTTGTAAGAATAGGTGCATGCACCCACTAAAAACCTATTCTTACATCACCAAATATCACATTACACATTTAAACATTGACGATGCAGTTACCTGCTAACAACAAAAACAACTGTCCAAATGGTTCACCAACCATCTTTAAAACATTTAGTCCATGCCCAGTTTAATAGTCCCTTTGTGATCTGCTGGCCAGCAGATATATAGACACACTGACGTATGTCCCACGATGATCCAGTGTGGTGCGGAGACATATCTCTATTAGACACTCTTTTGTGTCGCTGCTGTTATGACACCCTGGTTCAGTCTCTTCCTTCTCCAGTGTCCGGGTATCTAGACTGGCAAGGGACAAGAGGTTCCCTGGACTTGGTAACATGCAGTGCTTTTTCCCATTAATGTTGCAATTGCGTGAGTGAAATGCAACCTACTCCCAACAGTGTCTCTACCAGTTCTGCACGGCGTGCGGGGGGCTCTGTCTCCTGTGACAAGAAGCTGGACGATCCACAGGTGGCAAAGTGCGGTCAGGACCTCTCTTCTGATGGGCGGGGAAGTGTCTCTTTCCCTGTCGGAATCCGTTTTGGCTCCTTGAGCTTGGGTCCAGTTGGGTGGACTGCTGACGGCAGTCACTTAGGCTAGCTTCCCGCGGTAGGGTATGGGTCCGGTTGCACTTGTGCGTCTGGGGGTCCTTCAGGGAGTGGCAGGAGAAGACTGTGGGACTTGAGGGCTTAGGCCTTATCACTCACAGCAACATGTGAAGAGGGGAACACTGCATGTTATAAGCCCTTAGTCCATTCAGGGGAACCTTATGGACAGGATTTACCATCCACGGGATTGTACATAAGTGTCCAGGAACAGCATTGGAGGGGGCACCTACACTTTAGAAAAGGGACTTAAAAACATGGGCATTGTCTTATGTTAAAAGGTGGTTGTAGGGATGTGGGGAGGGCGCCAGTTTTACCTCCTAGAACCCCGGTGTGGTTACTGGAAGTCCTTTGGCTGCGGAGGGCCACAGCGTTCAGCAAACCGGGATGACAGAAGGCATCCTGTCATCTTGCTTCTTCCGCACGTGGATGCCCCTTAACCACGCCCGTCTCATCTCTGTCCAGAGGTCTATGCCAGTTTTGGCTTTGGTTCCCTCTCTGGGCAGCTGGGCTGATCGTCGCTTGTACGCCTCCAGTCCATCACTGCTCTCTGAACACTTCTGACGTCGGAAAGGAGCTCTTGCACTTTCCCTGGATGACGTGTGTGTGCGAAGTTTGCAGGTCTGGCTCTGGGGTGGAGAGATAAGGGTGTGGGAAGCTGTTGTTCCAACTTGGCTGCTTCCATCTTGCTTTGGAGTGCAAGACAACACTCTGGCGGAGACTATGAGGGCCCGAGGGGTCGTAAAACAGCCGGGGGTTGGCTTCCTGCTCCGTTTATCCCGGGGTCTCTTTGCAGCTCTGATAGGGGGACCTCGCTCCCCTATCTCCTCCGTCACAGGAACTGTGGAAGTGGGAGAGTCCACAGAGCACACCTCTTCTGTCTGTGCAGCAGACAGAGGTTCCCCGGATTCAGCAGGAGGGGAAGCGGCAGGAGGGGAAGAAAAGTCCACAAGGGGTGTGGCGTAGACCTCTCCACCTGGCAGGGCTGATGGGCCTATAGAAGCCAGTTCCATGTCCTGCGGTTCAATGGTCTCCTCACCAGGCTGGCCTGCTGCGTCTGTAGGAGCAGGTTCTGCCTCCAGGGGTTTGACGGTCTCCTCACCAGGCTGGGCTGCTGTTTCTGCAGTAGCAGGTTCTGCCTCCAGGGGTTCGACGGTCTCCTCACCTGGCTCAGTTGAGAGGACTGCAGCAGCGGATTCCACTTCCTGTGGGGTCACACCCGCTGTGGTGGCTGGTGTAATACAAGCTACAGAGCGGTTTCCCCCAAATTCCTCCATGGAAGGGGGGCTCACCAGGGGGGCGGCTATATTGTCTGTGGAGGTGACAAAATCCACAGAATTGTCCAAGCCTGAAGGGGGTGGGGATGAGTCAATGGAGAGTGGTGTATTGTCCTCGGTGGGGGGTGGTGCCTGGGTTATGGCTGGGATGGTGCCATCCACTGTACAGTACAGCACAGGCTGTACTGCCACAGAAGAAACTGGTTTGGCAGTAACTTCTGACTTAGTGGTGCTTTTCCCAAGCCAGTTTCCACATTTGGTTTACCTCCTCCCATGCCTGCTTTGACTGCCGGAGGTAGAGAAAATGTTGTCTTTTCTCTAGGTATGACCTTATCCCTTTTACAATACTGCGCTTGGTTTCATCACTATCTGGAGAAATCAGATAGTCCAAATACTCAGTCTGCAGGTTGTAAAGTGCCTCCTCCTTAAGCTAGTCCATTGCATTGAGCTGTTCTGCAAATTTTGGGCACTGGGCTATCAAGTATTGCCATTCTGATATCATGAGGTACCACTGCTGATCCAACCTTGACTGGCCAGGGAATGCTGGTAGGTCAGCAGTGGAGGGTAAATGAGGCATCTCTCTCTTTGTCTGGTATGCCATAATCATTTTTTGTCAATGTCCAAACTTTGTCACGTGCACTACAGCGCCACTAACTGGCCTATCACCACCAAATTTGGTGAGGGCTTGAAGTTGACAACTTCTAACTGTTTGCCAAGTTTCATCAGAATCAGCGAAGTGGCTAAGGAAAAACACATCTGAACGCAAAGTCTGAATAATCGGGACTTCATTTAGATTTTTTGAGGCATTTTTGAGAATCATACCCGATGTTCAAATTAGCCCATAAAGTCTAATAACGTACAGGAATCAATTACCATGCACTTTCTTCTGGTTTACATAATTTAGATGTAGATTTCCTGAATTTACCTATGGCAGAATTTAACCACAAATAAGTTTGCAAGCAATACAAAGAGTGAATAAGTTTGATACCTAGGCCTATTCTCCTTTAAAATAATGCATGAAGGAAGTGGCTTAATATAGGCTACCCTTTTAGTTTTCTCATAGTCTACAGCTAGCTAGGTTGACGTTGTTGTCCCAAAGCTAGACTATGCTTGTTGGCTAGAGATTTGTAGGTTAGAGATCTAATTAAAAGACTAGGCTACTACAGATTACTTCCCTTAGGCTACTAGCTTGGTGCCACAGGTTCGATTCTGCTGTTAGATTAGCGATTGTTTCCCTTGGCAGCCAATGAGCTTGTCCATCCTTGGCATAGAGCAAGCATGAGAAACCGAGAAACTTAATTAAGTTTGCTAAAGTCATTACAGAACCAAAAGCTTCCATTGAATTTTGGCAACAACGCTATTGGGCTTGACCAGGTACTTTTAGATTCCTCTATAATAGATAGGATATAGGACATAACCACTGGATAAATGACATAATGGTTATAAATAGTAATATGTGTTTAATACATGTCTTACTCAGCTGTAGCTGAATCAAGGTAATCAAAATTTTTGTAGCAAACAGTGACACAGCTCTGACAACAGTCTGCATCCTGTGGGAACAGATTCTGGGCAGATGGAGAATTTCCAGGAAACACACTAACCCTAATATTTTTTAGCTATTTATGAAGTTGTCAACAGTGTTTACCAGTCATTTTGTTTCTCACTGAGATACTGGGGGTGGACAAAATATCTGAACACTCCTGAAAAATGGCTTTAACTTTGAAGCATCTAAACCACAATTGCAAAAGCATCTTCACACGTGATTCCTATTAATTCTAATTCTAATTAGCAGCATGTGTCTGCTTAAAAGAGGTCTAACCAGCAGCACTTTCCAAAGTTTCAAAGGGGCCAAATAGTTGGTGCTTGAATTGCAGGTGCGTCTGTCACAAAAACAGCTAAATTATTTAAGGTGGCAAGGGGAACAGTGTCAAAAATTTTACAACATATGCCCAACACCAAAAAACAGCATCAACAAAAATAACTGTGGCCGCAAGTCAAACAGGGACAGACGGACACATGGTAGGATGGTTGCTAATAACCACAGAACTATAGCTCTAAAAATCACCACATAATTGAATCAATCTATAGCTGAACTAGTCTCAACAAAAACAGTACATTGTGAGCTTCACAAAGCTGGTATTTGTGGCAGGGCCGCCATTCAGAAACCATTTGTATCGAAAGCTAATGTACAAAAATGCATAGCATGGTGTAAGGAACACCAAACCTGCACCCCTGAGCAATGGAGAAAAGTCATATGGTCTGATGAGTCATCTTGTACTCTTTTTAATACACTGCCTGGCCAAAAAAAAAGTCGCCGTTGCACCCGTCATGCATAGTGCCCACTGTACAAGCCTCTGGAAGCAGTGTTATGATCTGGGGTTGCTTCAATTGGTCAGGTCTAGGCTCAGCAATGTTATGCAGCAATAAAATGAAGTCAGCTGAGTACCTGAATGTACGGAATGACCAGGTTATCCCATCAATGGGCATATTCCAGGACGACAATGCCAAGATTAATTGGGTTCAAATTGTGAAAGAGTGGTTCAGGGAGCATGAGGAATCATTTTCACACATGAATTGGCCACCAGAGTCCTGACCTTAACCCCATTGAAAGCCTTTGGGATGTGCTGGTGAAGACTTTACGGAGTGGTTTGACTCTCCCGTCATCAATACAAGATCTTGGGCAAAAATGACTGCAACTCGGGACGGAAGTAAATGTTGTGACGTTGTATAAGGTTGACGAAACAATGCCACAACGAATGCGCGCCGTAATCAAAGCTAAAGGTGGTCCAACGAAATATTAGAATGTGCAACTTTTTTTTTGGCCAGGCAGTGTACATCTGGACTGTTATGATTCAAAACTGGTATGGACCCAAAGGCAAGACTCAGAGGCAAACTCAAGCGATAACTCTGGAGGGAGTGAATTTATTAAATAATAAAACAAATAAACAGACAGGGAAGCTGAGTGATGGGCTGGATACGGGATTGGAGAAACTAAAATGGGTAAGGCAGATGATGGGGCAGGAGAAATCAGGAGCGGAAGCAGGCTGGACGGGCTTGAACTGAAAACAAACAAACAAACAAACAGATCAAAAGCACTAAATGCAACAGAGAGGCCGGAGAATGTAAAGACAGGCAGAGACAAACGTAACAAACTGGCAAAGACACAAACACAGAGGGGAACTTAAATAGAGGAAGAACCGAGTGAGAATGCGCTGGGGATAATCAAAGGGCGTGAGGAATGTATGCGAGAGCTGATGAGATAATGAGTGAGTGCGGAATGCAAGCAGAGGGGGCGAGTGATTGGCTGAATGGTAATGGGGAGAAAACGAGGGACCAAAACGGGGAAGCCATGCCCAGCCTGCACAACATGGAACTAGACGAACAGAGTAAACTGAAAAACATGACATGAAACAGGAGGAATGGAGAAACAAGAGAGTACGAAAAGAAGGTGGACTGGAGGGAACGGTGGATGTTACATGGACGGGTTTATGTTTGGAGAAAGCCTAAGGAGGCATTCAATCCACAATGTTTGTTGCCAACTGTTAAGTATGGTGGTGGTTATGTAATGGTATCCCATTTCATGGGACTAACTGGGTCCAATGATTGCTCTCCATGGACGTGTAACGGGCAAATTAGGTGCACCCTGGTGCAAACACTGTTCCCTCATGATATCCCCATATTCCAACATGATAATGCCCTCATGCACACTGCTAGAAACATTAAAGAATGGTTCCAAGAACACGAGGATGATGTCAAATGCCTTCTATGGCCTGCACAATCACCAGATCTAAATATAATTTAACCTTTATGGGAAGTTCTGGAGCGCAAACTAGATTTCCACCTCCTTCATCCATCAAAAAACTGGAGACTGTTCTTCTTGAACAATGGGCCAATATCCCATGACACACAGTTCAGAAATATTATGACAGCATTCCTAGAAGGATTGAAACTGTTTTGAAGGTAAAGGGTGGGCGTACTCATTATTAGTTACCAGATATTCCGTTTTTGTAGATGTTTCTGATATTTTGTCCACCCCCTGTATATTAACCCCTTGGCACAGATGGCAAATATCACCTATTTAGGGGGTGCTCTGTTTAAGGCATTATAACTCCAGGTGTGAGCATCACATAAACTTGGTAAATGGGTTAAATGAAACAAGACAGGTGTACCATTTACAATACAAACTGAGAGCTACATAAGTGAAATCGGTAATATATATACATTTCCTGGATCATAAACTCCATGTCCACAAGTTTTACAAAATCTAAGAATGATATGCAGAACTACTAAAGGTCTATGATGCAAAATATAGCAGTGTACCCTGTTGTCCATTAGTGTCTCCAAATCTATCCAAATGGCTAAATTGTGCACTGCTCTAAATAAAAAAAAACTATGATATATTTAACTACAAATCAACAGTTTTGGCTCATAAAACTCAGTTTTTCAAGTGGGAATTACTATATTTTCATCAGTATAGGGGGGTAGATATCTATGGGTCCAAAACCTCTATGCAAAACATGTCATAAAATGAATAAATTAGTTTTGTCCATTATAAAGCATATACATTTGCTCCTTCTGATGGCTAAAGATAAAAAACATTGATATCACAGTGTTACATACACCTAAATATGTTGCCTAATCATTCACTCTTGTACCTCAATCACTTGTCCCTGTACTCTACAGTATGTATACTTTTGTCCTGGGATTGCATTTTTCTGTATTTTTTTAATTTTTTTAATTTTCCTATTCATAATGACTCCAAGGAAATTTTTACCTTAATCTACTACATATCAGTGCACAGTAAATTGGAATGAGCATTTGTCATGCCCTAAGAGACAAGTATATACGCCATAGCCTATATCGTGTACGATAACATGAACATAAAATAGTATTCCACCATCTGCAAAATGCTGCCAAATGTTCTATCTTCAATGAACATCGGTAGCCTACATCAAAAATACATTTAACGATTGCACCACAGTATGTGAAATGCACTCAAAATGCGAAAATTTCAATAGGGCTATCAAACATTGGAAAGACAGTGCTCGAGTGGAAACACGAACGTACATATATAGCCAGTGAGACCAACGGTATTTTAGACGCAAAAATACTTACATATCGGAAAAAGGAAACTCCCCTACCTAAAGCGTATTCTATATAGCTTGCGTAATACTAGACCGTTAAAATGAAAACTGCTGTTACGCTGGGCTGTAGTAAATTGTAAAAAGCATCGAAAAAGACATGGCATATACCGTTGCTAAGGTTATAATGTACTCTATTGGATAAAAAAGCCAACAAATAAACCAGAATGAACTGTAATGAGACAGGCTTACAGGGCATGGGGGTATTACGCGTCAACGTTTCAGATAGTGTAATAGCAGTATAAAGTGTTGTATATTTCTCAAACCGATTGTACCAGACAATAAATGATCACTGAATTTTGAAAGGAACATCTCGATGTGTAAAACCGATGGTAGGATTGTATATTTATTTCATATTTAGTAGCATATATTGCTAGTAGAATACATGATAGAATGAGACAGTACTTTCACAGTTTATTTTGAATTTGAGTGAGCAGAGCTTTTCACGGCTTTTCTGGCATACGATCAGGCTATTGTTGGGTTTCTCATTGCTATGACGTTATTCTAATTTTATATGATGAATAAATATATTTATGAACTCAAACATAGACGCTATTGTCCACTATGTCACTCATGGATAGGTACAGACTAGGTGGGGGGTTGCTTGTTGAATGGACTTGCTACTGGGAAATAGTGACACTTAGAAACTCAGTATTCAGCAGAAATCGTCACGAACCATCTACCAATAAAGTTATGTTATGGTGTTCAGGACAGGGACCCAATCGCAGACCAGAATAAGGCAAAAGAATGGTTTATTCAGTCCGAGGTCAGAAGCCAGGTAATAAGATGCCGAGAAAGTGCCAAATCAAAAAGCAGGAGAATAGTCGAACAGTCCAAAAATCAGAAACCAGGAAATCAGATAAGCAAAGGTACAAAAATTGGCAGGCAGAATCAGTCACAAAACAATAAAAGGTCAAAACCAGAACAACAACAAAGGCAAACAAAACAGAATCGACGGGCAAAACTCGGAGTAGGAAAGCGAAAGGGGGTCTCAGGACTTACGATAACACAGGCAAGGAAAACCGCACTGGCACAGGGGAAAAGTAAGACAGTCTGACAGAGAACATGTGCAAACTAGAGACTAAAATACACTGGGGGGAAGATTACACAAAAGGAATCAGGTGTGCAGAGGCGGGGAAATGGGAGAGTACACAGGTGAGAACAATGAGGGTTAACAAGGACCAATAATACAATAACAAGGGGGAACGTAAGACACGGACTGGAATACACATAGACACAATGATAACAAATGGCCTGGGGTTAGCAGGTAGACACATGCACAGCTCGGAGGGGAGGAACGCGAAAGTGGACACACGTGCAGAGAATGCGAAATCACAGATAGATACAGGGATAGGATAACGAGGAGGGAAATGACAGCTGCAGGTAGAAACTCAAGATGAATTAGTAATTCGTAATGTTAGTAGCGAACTCTAAAACCCTAATGTTAGTAGGTTAGCTGGTTAGTATTATATACACGTTAGTTTGTTAGCAGTTAGTACAATTAGTACATTAGTATTATATACAAGTATTAAGAAAGTCAGAAGTAAGAAAAAGAGATAATACAGAGGAGACCCGAATGTACCCAAAATCACCCAAATAGTGCAATGACAAAGACGGGGAGTGGAATCTTGGAAAACATGGAACGCCGAATGACAAGGAAACTATAGTGATGGTAACATACTAAACACAATACACAAAGTCAGGAAAATAATAAACACAATAAAACAAAGATCAGGGAAATAAGCAAAAGAAATCAGGAAACATAAATACACAGAATAAACAGACAGAACAGGTACAGGATCCTGACAAGTTAAAACACAGAGTTTGTGATTTCCACTAATAGTTTGACTGCAGTAGCAACGAATGTCTCAGTTGAGCAAAAAGGTCCCGCCGGCGGGACCTTCTACGCAAAGGAGTTAAGTAATGAACAGAAGTCATCTGTGCAGCAAATCTTCAATTCACTTTCAAATGTATTCCCAATAAATTTCATTTTACGATGTAAAGTACTGTGATTAAAAAAAGATAATTGTAAAATAATTGTCCACATTACTTACTATTTAAATTTTTTGTTTTCACAAACAATTTTGACCCAACTTTTGCATTTAGGGGAAACAAAGGGCATGCATTGTATACACTTGTCTTCATTTCAAATAGCTCACAAAAGACATATTGCTTTATTTAGAAAAAATAATGGACAACTTGTTTTATAAGAGTGAAGATCAGCTATCAAATATTTAGGGGTGAACTACAAACCCTAATTCCAAAAAAGTTGGGACAGTATGTAAAATGCACATAAAAGCAGAAAGCACTGATTTGTAAATATTCTTTTACATATATTTTACATATATATAATTGAAAACAGTACAAAGAAAATATATTTAATGTTTTACCTTATCAACTTTATTGATTGTTGTAAATCTAATTCCGAATTTGATGCCTGCAACATGTTCCAAAAAAGTTGGGACAGGGACAAAAAAAAGACTGGAAAGGTTGTGGAATGCTCAAAAAACACCTGTTTGGAAACATTCCACAGGGAAACAGGTGAATAGGTAACAGCGGATGACTGGGTATAAAAGGAGCATCCACAAAGGCTCGGGCATTTACGAGCAAGGATGGGTCGAGGGTTCGCCACTTCGCGAAAAACTGCATGAGCGAATACTCCAATAGTTAAGAACAATGTTTCTCAATGCACGATTGCAAGGAATTTTGGGATTTCATCATCAACAATCCATAATATTATTAAAAGATTCAGAGATCTCTGTGCATAAAGGGCAAGGCCGAAAACCAATATTGAATGCCCGTGACCTTTGATCCCTCAGACGGCACTGCATTAAAAACCGACATGCTTCTGGAATGAATATAACCACATGGGCTCTGGAAAACTGTTGTCAGTAAACACAGTTTGTTGCTACATCTACAAACGCAAGTTAAGACTCTACTACGCAAAGTGTAAGCCATATACGTATCAACAACATCCAGAAACGCCACCGACTTCTCTGGGCTCAAGCTCATCTTATATGGACTGACGCAAAGTGGAAACGTGTGCTGAGGTCTGATGAGTCCACCTTTCAAATTGTCTTTGGAAATAATGGACATTGTGTTCTCCGGGCCAAAGAGGAAAAGGACCATCTCGATTGTTACCAACGCAAGGTTCAAAAGCCAGCATCTGCCATGGTATGGGGGTGTGTTAGTGCCCATGGCATGGGTAACTTGCACCATTAACACTGAAGGGTAAATATGCATTTTGGAGCAACATATGCTGCCATCTAGACAACGTCTTTTTCAGGGACGTCCCTGCTTATTTCAGCAAAACAATGCCAAGCCACATTCTGCACGTGTTACAACAGCTTGGCTTTATAGTCAGAGCGTGTGGGTGCTAGACTAGCCTGCCTGCACCGTCTCCCCCTTTAAAACGTGTAGCGCATTATGAAACGCAAAATACGACAATGGAGACCCCGGACGGTTGAGCAGATGAAGTCTTATATCAAGCAAGAATGGAAATAAATTCCACTTTCAAAACTACAACAATTAGTGTCCTTAGTTCCCAGAAGATTACTGAGTGTTGTTAAAAGGAAAGGTGATGTAACAGTGATAAACATGCCCCTGCCCCAACTTTTTTGGGGGGCATCAAATTGAGAATGAGCATATATTTACAAAAAACAATAAAGTTGACTAGTTAAAAAAAAAAGTATATCTTGTTGTTGTACTGTTTTCAGTTGAATACAGGTCATAAAGTATTTGCAAATCATTGCTTTCTGTTTTTATTAACATTTTATACACTGTCCCAACTTTTTTGGAATTGGGGTTTGTATTTTTGTATGGAATCAAAGGGCTGAATTTGGGGTCCCAAAATGTTGATCACAATGTTGATTCAGGAGAAACATGTGCTCTCCTCTGAAGTATGCAATATCAGCCACAATTTTATGGGCATAAAATCTGTCATCCCAGCTAACTGAAACCATCCCAACCCTGGGCAACACTACAGTCAATTGTGCATTACACTGTGGTTGGCACTGATTGGATTTGATACCAGACAGTGGGGTTCATTCATTTGCCTTAACAGGATGAGCCACCCAGCAGCCCCAAAACATAACATTTTTTGTAGTAAATCTATTCTTTAGTAGATACAGTGGACTCCAAAAGTGTTTGGACAGTGATACGTTTTTTGTTGTTTTTGCTCTGTACTCCAGCACATTGGATTTGAAATGAAACAGCGACTATGAGGATAAAGTGCAGACTTTCAGCTTTAATGTGAGGGTGTGCACATTGTTTCTCCTAAATCATTTTCCTATTGGACTCTATGGAAATATAAGTCAGGAGAAGAAACCCTTAGAGTGATCCATTCACAACTACTGCATATCTGGCAGCAGAGTGCTGGTTTGAGGCTTGTTTGATACCTCAGACCCTTGATGACTTACAGCCATTTAGCCAACCACAGCTTAATCTAGACCCCCCCCAATTCCTATAGAAATCCATTAAAATGCAGAGGTTATAGTATGGCTTGTAAATGTAGCTGAAAATAAGATATCAAGAGTCTTTTGATGTTGTTGGGTCACAGACCTCAGGAAGTCATGGCATGCAAAGCATATGCAACCAAGTATTAAATATGATGCAGTGTTTCCCCTAGGATGGAGTTGTAGCAGCGGAGGTGAAGCACTTACATTTATATATATATATATATATATATATAAATGTTTTTTTTTAAATCCTATAAAAAATTTTTTGTGCACTCACTAAGCGCACCCTGCCAGGAGGTTTCTTTGTGTCTGCCAGCACCAGAAGGGCTCTCGAGGCCTAAGTACATACAGTACAGTCAAGGACAACTACAGGCAGGGGCGTAGGTTTCATTTGAACATTGGGGGTGGGACCACAAACAGTAAATGTTCTTTGTGATGATAATGGAGGGGGACACTAATAATATAGCATCCAACAGTAGCAAACCATGACTATTGGACCGAGGCCCTCAACCATTCCCATGAGCAAAGCAATATGAAGTATCGGGGGGTCTGGGGGTCCTCCCCCAGAAACATTTGAGCCTTTTAAAACTCATTTCCTGCATTTCTACACAACCTCACCCAGGGCATTTTCTAAAATAAAATGTTTTATTTATTAACATTTTGGAGTTGTTTTTTTTTTTTTTTTTCAAAGCACTAGGCGAGATTTGAGATGCTTTCATATAAATCTAAAGCCATGGTAGGCTAATCAGTACATTAGTGGATAAGATAAGACCGAGTTTAAGAACCACTGCCTTTAGTAGTAGTCGTCGACATCCCAATTACGGTATTCACATTTCTCTGAACTACTAAATTAGGCTAATTACAGTGTCTTACAGTGTCGCCGCTTGCGAATACATCAGCCTCTCATGTTGCACTGCAGGGCAATAGACATTTTAAGGAACCAAATAGCCTACATTTAAGAAGCTACAACTGTTTTCTGATGAACCCTGAAGAAATTCTCTATTCAATTGTCCAGCAACGTCGACATTTCCACAGTGCTACCTAACGTTATCGCACTCGCGGCTGTAATACATTGCTTGTTGTTGTTATGAAAAAACATGTACTTTTTTAACGTATATATAAGGCATAGACTGTAGAAAAATAAGGAGTAGTTAGCTAGGTTAGGAACAGCGCCTACAGTAGCCTAGCCTACCTGAATGGGGAAACTTCTGGGTCAACGGTTCTTTTATTCACTGTGGGATTTTGATTTGATTTTCAGTTGAGAGGACTGTTTCAGGTGAAACATAGCAAAGGCCGCCTATACACCAACAAACCATCTGCTCTACCCCCGTAACGAGCGTCTCGATTTCATACTCCGTGAAGTTTCTCGTCTTTTTTTGCGGTCTGACTTCTCCATTACAACCAACCTGATTATAACATATCCATAACGTTACACAATACACTGGCTAAAACACTGGGTTATGGGAATTGAAGTCCATAGTATTATCGGCTTGAGCAATCACCCCTAATTGTTGACTACATATCCCATTTGTGCTTTCATAAACTCGAAGTTGTCGTGGCCAAGAGATAAACCATTGCTACTGTTTGAAGTAGCGAGGGGGTGGGTCAATAATTCATACTATGTTCACGGGCGTTACATATCTTTCCGCATAAATTTAAGTAATTGTTTACCGTTGTTGCAGCCTTTATTGACTGTAAGCTTTACATAGGAGAGGGATCAATTATGGTTGGGGGGGACAATTAGACTCTTTCCAAACATTGGGGGGGACACATCCCTCGTTTCCCCCCATAATCCTACGGCCATGACTACAGGGCTGCGTTCAAATCCAAATTTAATTCTTTCTTCCTGTCGTTCCCTTCCCTTGATTCAAGGGAATTCACATTGAAGCAAGGGAAGGGAATGACAGGGAGAAAGCATTCATTTTGGATCCGAACGCAGTCCAGCACTTCAAAGTGTTGTACATCTATGGCCTTCTCTCGTCAGAACAGCTGCATTTGCTAGCTAGCACTGGCATATACGACCTTGCTGAAAGTTAGCTTTGCTTAGAAAGTTTGGACACAATCGCATTTCAAATGAGTTTATGACAGCAACTTTTCCATAAAAGCGCTTTACGTTTAAAACGTTTTTACGTTACTCTAAAACATTTACAAGGCCATTTACTCGAGCATTTTGAAGGGGAAGAGAGTGGATTGTTTTGTTTTGTTTACAAAAAAGTTTTTAAAAAAAATAATTCAGCATCGGCGGTCATATTTCAGCATATAGGTGCATATAGGGGAAACACTGTGATGATATTATGTTAATTTGTCCAATTACTTTTGGTCCCCTAAAATGGGGGGGACTATGTATAAAAAGGGCTACACGGTTCAACCAATATGGATGTGCACACCCTCATATTAAAGCTGAAAGTATGCACTGTATCATCATAGTCACTGTTCCATTTCAAATCCAATGTGCTGTAGTACAGAGCCAAAACAACAAAAAATGTTTCACTGTCCAAACACTTTTGGAGTGCACTGTATAATTAAATTATTAATTTACAAAAGCAATTTTACTCACCATATCTTGAAGCATAATCTGGCCGTGGAATAAGGACAACCTTACTGTACACCTTGCACAATGATTTGATGTCTGCGTTGAATGGATCTTGAGTTGTCCCCACAATAAGAACACGATCTTCACCTTTGATAGATTTGAGAATCTTGGGCAAATCTTTCTTCAAGCGCTTTGGATCCAACTATGCAGAGAAAATGAGTCAGTTTTCTTCACTTGAGAAAAGTATACGTATACAGCATGTTTGATATGATTCTGTACATTGACAGAAATTGACTTCACAAATCCCAGTTCTATATAATAAGTACATTTATTAGGGGTCCAAGCAGCGTAGCTGCTGGAACCCTATTATAATTTCTAGAATTCATTTTTTTTCTTCTCCCCTTTCACCTAAAATTCCAGTGAGCTGTTTTGGCGTAGAATCACCAAACCTGGTAGGCTTGTTGGGATTGCTGAACTCTTGGATGCTTTAAATTCTGACAAAGATTGAACACCTGGTGGAGCTGTAGTGCACGTAACAAAATTTTGACATTGACACGCCCACTGCCGACACCCCGTTTGGTGTACAGGTCCATCTGCTCTATAGACCATGCTCCATAAAAGTTATATACTTTGTTATATTTTGTTATGTTAAAAAATGGTCGAATGACGAGCCAATACATTTTCAGTGGGCGTGGCTTATCACAAAAATGCGAATAATTCCAAAACCGTTTAACAGAAAGTTATGAACCTTGGTAGGTCTTTTAAGAGTCACAATAATACTCCAGCCCTGCAGTTTTAACGCAATCAATCCACGTGGTGGCGCTATAGAGATCCAAATATAAAAACATATTTAAGAATTCACTAAAAATCACTGTTCCTTTGCAAACTTGCTACACTGACAAAAGGCCTGATTTCTAACATAGATATGTCCTACATGTGTTGGCGCCATCTTGAATTGGCCGCCATTTTGTTTTAAATTTACTCATCTATTACTTTTCTGTGTTTTTCCTTAACCGCTTGGCTGATTCATATGAAACTTATCAAAGAGTTAGAAGGTATCACCCGACAAGCCCTCGGAAAATTTGGTGGTGATAGGCCACTTGGTGGCGCTTTGGTGCATGTGACAATATTTTGACATTGACACGCCCAGTTTGGCCTAGAGTCACAAGATTTGGTGGACAGGTCCCTCTGCCCATGACGAAAAAATTTGCCTCAAGTAGGGAGGGCAAACCGGAGCTTTAGAACATAGACAGCAGTGAATTCACGTGAGCTTGACAATACATTTCTGACAGAAAACGTAGTTTATTGACTTTTTTACTTCATTGCTGTGGTGATAAAACTTACAAGAAGTAAATGCTAGTTTATTGTTAGCCTTTATTGTTCGCCATATGAGGCTAGAATGGTGAAGCTAACAGAAACCAATAGCACTAACCCATAAAAAATTGACTTCTAACGTTACTTGTAAAAGTGAAAGCATTCGATTGTGGTCAGTGGCACCGAAAATGTCTGTCACACCCTCGATAAACGGCAAGATGGAATTAAATTGTTTAAAGTTATATATTTTC
This sequence comes from Synaphobranchus kaupii, assembly GCA_029718625.1. Classification (NCBI taxonomy): domain Eukaryota; kingdom Metazoa; phylum Chordata; class Actinopteri; order Anguilliformes; family Synaphobranchidae; genus Synaphobranchus; species Synaphobranchus kaupii. The sequence continues at coordinate 63,164,017 of CM056377.1, forward strand.
TGAATCGTTATCAACTTCCCTTGGTCATTGTCGATTGGACATTGTGATCTGGGCATAGAGTGCCTATGTAAATTACGTCAGAAACATTCAGCCGTGTTATTGGCTACCTAAACGTAATAGTGCGCTCATCACCGTTAGCATAATTGGGAGCCTGAAATGTCAATCTTCAGAATCCGTTTAAACCTTTCACCAATAAGCTGGGACTTTTAAGTTATAAGGCGGGATATACAGAGTGTCCAAGGAAAATACTGACCTGACAGTCTTTCAGAATTCTCACAGTTGATCAAGTCAACTGCCAGAATGACCGCGAGACACTGAATAGAACAGAATACTGGCTGCGCTGATCTGTGTTCGGTGCCGTCAGAGTCCTACTCTTATCATTGATCGAATGTTGGGAAAATGTGCGTTTAAAAGGCGCAAAAACAGTCCGTATATCACATTAAAATTACATATGAGGACAGTTATAAATAAATAAATGTAATGTAATGAGTTATTGTCCATAATGCGTTTATTTAAGGTTAAACTGACATTTTAAGCACAATATTTATGTTGATTTCCCGAAATACATATTTCGGTTGTCCTGCCTACCTCAAGCACCCATGAAGTGCACCATATTGGATTTTCAGCTAATTAGCATTTTCTGTAAAACACTTAAAATGCTAAAACTGCTACATATTTTGACCGATTTGCACAAACTTTGGTGGACACACTCCTTAGACCAAGTTTCATAAAAGTTATGAACAGAATTTTGATATGTTAAAAGACAGATGAATAAAGAGCCAATGAATATTTATGCAGGCATGGCTTATCACAAAAATGCTAATAACGTTTGAACGCAATGTCTGTTCATCATGAAACTTGATATTTATTTTTGGCATGTCAATCCAAGGCTGGCTGTAAAAAATGTTTTTGCTTCATCAATAGGTGGCTGAAATCACAATTCTTGAAATAGGTAAGCTCATTTATGTTTTGGTTCATGTAAATGACGATTTATTTTAAAACTGCACTGATGAAAGCGACGCTTGCTAATTGTATGACGCAGTTTACTACTAGTTCGGTAAAAACCAATGTCCGTTCATAGTTTCTTTGTTGAATTACTATCAATGCCTCACTGTTATTGCATGCTACAGTTTATAAGGAACATGTTTTTATAAATGTATTTATTAATTGCAACGGCGTGCCTAGGCCCTGGCTATTGGGCTATAGCCCCGGGTCTGAAGGCGGCGAGTCGCCATGTGTAAAACGTAACTACTCCACCCCGCCCCCTATCTCTCTCTCTTACCCACACGGAAAGTAGCCTGCTGGCGGGATGGATTAAGTTAGTTTATTCGGGATGAGACGATAGAACAATGAAAAAGGTAACCTTAACATTACAAGATATAACATAGCTAGACAGCAAAGATATCACGTATTACACAATCGTTATTATAGAGTACTCAAGTGACTATGTCACGCTGGTTTCGGAAGTAAATTCCCCATTCATTTAGAGCGTAGACATTAACTAAAGCTTACTTTTAAACCATTTCAACTGTTTTACCGTCAATTTCCCGGATTGTTTAATATAACGCCCGTTCGCAAACTGACGTTTTTCTAGACCAGCTTCAAGTATATTTGATGTTTTAGTATTTTTTTTGTGAACATACCAGCGCTGGCACTGTTTAAAAACTCCATGTCCCACAATTCCCTCCAAACGTGCAGCCTTGTCTCCAGACGTTGTCGTATAACGTTAGCCAGCAGTAGCACACAGCTCCATTTTTAAACACTTTTTTCTAACGTTAGCTAGCTAGCTTGAAGGACTAAAAGCTATAATTGCTTTATGTAGTTAACCGTAGCACAGTTTCTGACCTTGTCGGGCGGGCTTCTCTACTTAGCAAGCTAACGTTCAGCGGCAGTAGCCTACTCCCATCTGCCACAGTCAGACAGACCAGATGATGATATCTTATTGGTTGAGAACTACCTGTGTGTTGCAGTACTGGATATGTAGTCCGTTAAAGTGGACTACAAGTCGAACTACATTCATTAATGCATTACTTTAAAAAATTTAAATTGGAACATAATGAATATATCCTTGTACAACACAGGCTAATCCAAGAATGTTTCGACTCATTCTATAAATCAGATTTCAAGAAATAGTCGGTAGCCTCTGAAGCCCATTCTATCTCCAATAGGGAATTTACTTCCGAAACCAGACTCCGCCCACGACTAAAGTACTCACTTGAGTACTCTATTACGATATCCATTTTATAACTTTGTACTGATGAAACGTCCTGCAGTGGCCAGTCGAGCCATTTGTTTGTTGCTAGCTGTCGAGTTAGCTTATCTTGCCACCGCACCATAGTCTACTCAAACAAGATCAACCACCCAGAAGCAAGTGCATTTTTATGCACATTAACTTTACTTAGTTCCCAGGGTCACTGTTCGCTTGTGTTCCAACTAACGTTAGCTAGAAACCAAAGGTGGGATGATGGTTTAACTAAGTGTTAGCTACGTGTATGATGGCTAACTCGATAATGCATAATGTTACTGTTTGGTTATCATGTGTTCACTAACACAGCTAGTGTTAGTAACGTTACCCAACCCAGTATTTAAATAAAAACAGAATAATATCGAATACTAAATACAGCATGTGCAGTGGCGTCATTTGGGTATGGCAGAGAATGGCTCTTGCATTCCCTAGCCTCCGGTTTCAAAGGCGATTCGGACGTTGCTTCTCTGCTGTCCTGCTACTCTGCCTGGAGAGGGAGAGTGCACCTTCCCGATCCCCTGTCCCAGTTAATGTCAGGCAAAACACTAGCAAAACACTGTGTCCCCCTCTAGCACTGAAGTGTCCCCCACAGATGCCAAACCACTCCTACGCCCTTGGCTCTTTTGATTTGATTTTGAATTCACATTTGCACTGTGATTGTAGCATTGATTTGAATCATTCATCTTGGGTGTCGTCAAATAGTTTTTCTTGGTTGATGTGCCCTTTTCTCACAAAATTACATTATGGGTGCGTGCCAATAGTCGAAAAATGCAACCTTTCCTCCTCCACTACCACTCTACTCCATGCCCCGGAAATCAATCTTTCGTTCCTCCCTCCCTCCACTGTCCCAATAGTGTAGAAGACCAGCGAAGCGGCTTCAAACTCGGCTTGTCTGCCAACGCGTCTGAAATCATAATTTTTGAAATAGCTTGCAGTGACTTGTCTGCATGGGAAGAGCTACTGATCTGTGAATGTGCATGCTGGCCTGGACGCTTCTATTTGCGATGCTGACCGGGACAATTTCGTCATCGTTCAACCAGTCTTAAGTAAGATTTTTTTGTTTGTTTTATCAGCAGGATAAATTCTGCAACAATAATACTGAGGACAGCGCTCCTTTATAAATGAAGGACATCTGGACAAATTAATCTACGGTAATATGTCTACAAGATTTTGCTCCTTCAATGAGCATCAGGGTGCATCTATCCACAGTAATGTTGCTTTAATATTTACCTGAGCTCAGAACTTTGGTGGGTAGTTGTACACAACTAGATTGAATAACATGCTGCAGCCTAGCTAGGACTTTTATTACTTTATTGACAGATTTTGTGTGTTTTTTATTATTTAAATTTTTTAATGTGTTTAAACAAAAGGACATTTCAGATGGGTGAATTACCATTACCCATTGTGTTTGTGCATTTGAGTACATTCCTATGTGATTCAAAAGAAAGAGATGGAAGTATTTTTAAAAAAATCATTCAAGTTTTGAATCACATAGTGTCTGGAGTGTTATTTATGTCACATCTCCACTGCCTTTAAGAAGGTAATAATTCATTATCGACATATAATTATTATTCTGTCCTATTCCCAAACCAAGATGCTGCATCTGTGTATGTGATCCCAGACTTTATATGACCTTATAACACTGCCATAATATGAACATTGGGAAACAAAAACTTGGATAATATGAAATGACAAATTTGTTTCACTAATCTACAGAAATGTTTCTGAATGACCCTATGAGATTCAATTAACTGGCAATAGAATGTCGTAGGCTGTCAAAGTATAGCTACAGTACACGAGGTGACTTAGTGTTCTGTATGTTCAGACATTGGGATTCTTGAATTACAGTAAATTGTTATGTTTGCGTATACTTGTACTTGAAACATAGAAGCTTTTTTGCAACTTTAAAGGTGCACTATGCAGTAGGGGTGAGAATCACGATTCAGTTCGATTTTGATTATTGGGACTGTGATTTGATTAACAAACCATTCACGATGCATCAAGATCTTATAATTAATTTGATGGATCACAATTTATTTTCTGCAACATGACTGCATAATACCTCCAAAAACATTAAACAGTTATACTTAATGATTTAAATATAAATACTACAACTGAATTAACCTAAAATAGGCTACATTATTTTTTATTGTGTAGACATAAATCAAAACAAATGTATCCAACATGAAATAGAAAAATTCAGTCCACTGTAAACCTTTGCATAACTTAATTATATGGAAAATAGCCTTTTATCCAGTTACTGGTAAGGAAGATTTCTTCACAAAATACTATTTTCTGTTGCATTCAATTTTCAGTATTGAAGCCAATTTGGATTGAAACCCTAATGGTTAGATAGATACCTTGACAAAGATCTTACTTCCAATTAATTCTAGCTTAGATTCTTCTAGTTATCGGAGTTGCATCACTCTGTTGTGTCAAAAATTTAGCTTTTTGTTCAGCTAACACTAGAGCAAGCTAGAATTGAAATGGTTCTTTAAAATAAACATGCTTTGCACTTTATTTTAAAGGCAATTGATCGGCCTCAATTTTATTTGCAACACTAGCTGAGCAAGGACAGTGCAAGAAAACAGTAGGCTCATGTCATACTTCAACTTCATAATTTCTATTATGAATATATTTATATTAGTATTAAAATGCTATAATACCGACATAGCCTACATACGGTATAAAATGGGTAAACATTCAAACAAACTTAATGACTGGTATAAAACTTTTCTCAATTTGTCTCTTCCCCTCCTTTCCTCCACATACTTCCTGGGTAGGAGACGATTGGTAGTCGGGGAGTGGAGGAAAGGAGGTGAGGACTAAAAGGTATTAGGACGCACCCAGTGTCTCCATGTTTGCCAACTGTTTCTTATACTGCTTGGACCCTGGGGAATCACTGCTTGCAGCTATATTAATTATTATTATTACTACGACTACTACTACTACTACTACTACTACAGTAACCCTATTTTAAAAAGCTGCTCATATAAACCATATTGTAATCCTGCTGTAAATGCCACTGTCCTATATTTTGACTTATACACACATCTACTCTGTTTAAGTAATAGTTTAACTTACTTTAGAGCTTTCAGATCACATTATATTGTTTAGTGGTTGTAATGTTACATGCAAGAGAAAGCTGTGAAAAAATATATCACAGATATTTAATAGAGTTCAAACATTATTGTTGGAATGGTACCTCTTTTTCCTCTTTTGGTACTTTCTTATAAAACATCTTCTCAGCATCTCCAATCCAAACCACAGAGGGTTGCATCAATCTGGCAACCTATACATAGAGAGGAATATTTACAGAGAGTCATAAAAAAATTTGAATAGCAGTAAGTTAACTAAAATAATGGCTTATATAAATGGAGACCATCACAAGCTCTACATCACTTACAATACAACACAAATATTGGTAATCAGTGGTCTGCAAGGAATTGTTCTGAACTGCTATCAAGATATGGCGGTATGTTGTGCATCATAGGCAGATTGTCATTGAGGCTAATGGAGGCTAATCCCTAAAGGGATTAAAAAATAAAGTAAGTAAAACATTTTCAGCAAAAATATAAAATTAAGAATTGGTCCATATGTATAGCAAGAGCGCATCTGAGACTCATTTCTTTTAAGCTGTAAATTACACGGGAATAGTATGGAACCCATGGTTGGCTAAATGGCTGTAAGTCAACAAGGGTCTGATGTATCAAACGAGCCTCAAACCGTCACTCTGCTGCCAGATATGCAGTAGATATGGATGGATCACTTGAAGGGTTGTTTCTCCTGACAAATTTTCCTATTGAACTCTATGGAAAAATAAGTCAGGAGAAGAAACCCTTCAAGTTATCCATCCATATCTACTGTATTTCTGGCAGCAGAGTGATGGTTTAAGGCTTGTTTGATACGTCAGACCCTTGACGCCTTAGAGCCATTTAGCCAACCATGTGTTCCATACTGTTCCAGTGTAATTTACAGCTAAATCTAGTCCCACCCACCAATTCCCATAGCGATCCATTCAAATGCAGAGAGGTTATAGTATTGCTTCTAAGAGTACCTGGAAATAAGATATCAGGAGTCTTTTGATATCCTTTTATACAGAATCATGATGGCATCACCTGTTTACCTGTGGAATACCTGTTTGACCTGTTTTTTTCACAGAATGAATGAATTCTCTAATTAAACTCTACACTGCTATTATTTTGAACACGCCCCTTTCAATGAATGAGTCAATTACTCAGAACAAGCAGCGTGCATGTCATGACAGTTGGGTCTGTTATTTTTCTATTACACTACTACATCTACAAGTAAATTATTTGCCATGCAGAAATATCACTACTACTAATAACAGTGGTTCATCAGGTTACTGATGTTGTACTGCTATTTTTTTGAACACCACTGTATACGGACGCAGGGTGGAGATTTGATGAAAATGAGGCGTGTCTGCAAGATATGCGGATTCAAGTTTTCACTTAATAATTTTTTTCCACGCAACTTTGTTCGGAAAAAAAGGTGGTTTATGTCCAGCGTCGCCAATGGATGATTATGAAAAATACAGCATCTTTCGCGTAAATGAATATTAGAATGAGTCCATGTTCTTTCAACATAATATTGGTCTTATCTTCTTTTGCCTAGCCTACCTGTCATGAAAAGAAAAATATGTAAAAGTAGGCTATGACTGACCATCTGGTATATCTGTCACGGTATATTTGGTTGCTGTGCTCTCTTTTGCGGAAGCTCCCGCGCTGCTGTCCGTGCCGGGTTTTCACCTGTTCAGCTGTTCTGCAGGCTTCTTAAGCGTGACGGCTTCCTGGCTCTGCTCTTTCGTGTCAGTTTTGCCTCAATACGAAGCCGGTAACAGGGTCAGCTTATGGGTTATTGCTTTCTTTGTGTGTTTTAAGAAAGCAGTGTAATTCCTACCCAGTTGAGTGAAGGCTAGATCTTTCGATCTCTCTTTTCTCTGTTTACTATTCTCCTACCTCCCTGAGGTTTGCTCTGTTTGTTTCTTTTCCTTCTATGCGGTTGCCTCGTTTGTCCTGCTCAAATCAAATCAATCAAATCAAATTTTATTTATAGAGCACATTTCAGGCAGAAAGCAACTCAATGTGCTTTACACACGCAAATTACACAGAAACCATACAACAAAGAAAATAAAAGTAACATAAGTACATTAAAATCAAAGTAAAACAATTAAAATGTTCTTAATCAAAAGCTGCACAGAAGAGATATGTTTTCCGTATTTTCTTAAAACTCTGTACTGATTCCGTATTTCTAAGGTTGATTGGCAGATTATTCCAAAGAGAGGGTGCATAAAAACTAAAAGCTGCTTGCCGTACAGTTTTGGTTCTAACTCATGGAATAATTAAAAGACCTGTGCCAGATGATCTAAGCAATCTAATAGGCTCATAATCCAAGAGCATATCACGTATGTACTGTGGTGCTAGGCCATTAAGTGATTTGTAAACCAATAAAATTATTTTAAAATCAATTCTGGACCTAAGAGGTAGCCAGTGTAATGACTTTAAGACAGGTTTAATATGTTCATTCTTTTTTGTCTTTCTTAAAACTTGTGCTGCTGCATTTTGAATTAGCTACAGACGACCAATCATTTTCTTTGAAAGACCTGAGAAAAGGGCATTACAATAATCTAGTCTGCTTGAAATAAAAGCATGCCCAAGTTTCTGTTTCTTTTCCGCTCCCTTCTATGAGCGTCTCGCCCATAGCTTTGGGTTGTGTTTTCTTTGTCAGTGTTTCTCTAAGTCCGTGTGACTTTTTCGCCCACGTTGTGTCTGGGTAGATTTACTTTTGGCTTATTCGCCGGGGTTTTTTTTCTCCCTTTCTTTTTTGTTCTCCTTCCCTAATTGGTGGTCATTTCACTCTTTGTGAATAACTTAGTGAATCCCCTATCGGTCGCATCTGGTCCTCCGTCCCGACCCCGTGATAATATCATACCAGACCAATATTAGATGGATTAATTGATAGTGTCTGGATCTTATTCGCTTTGACAGAGACGATTTTGTCGCCCATTGTTTCAGCACAGCTGCTCCAAAATGATTAGGAAGCACAAAATAACTCCCCGCAGTGTAGATCTACCAGTGCTCCAGGTTACAATCTCTCTCTCCTTCCTGGCCACATCCTTCCAGCATGTGACAGATGCACTCAAAAATAAAACGTTGGAAAGTGGTCACATGTAATGGGCTATTATTAAGTATATGTGACTTCAACTAGCTAAATTTAAGACGTCACATATAGGCTATTGTGTTCAACCACCATAGGCCTACATGACTTTCGTCATTTCGTCATTTAGTAAATCCAATGATTTATTTGTTTATATAATATTGCGTGCACTGTCCAGTGATTTTTTATTTTTTTTGATTGTGTGATGCGTATATCCCAGTCGTCAATAGGAGCTATGATCATTTTCTCAATGTGATGTATTAATACGTTCACTGCCTTCTCCATTACGCAACAGCAACTATGATGCACAAAGGCAGGATTTTACAAAAGCAAATGTGGTTACTAAAATCACTGTCGCTGTCACGTTGAAAATGTATACCCCCACAAACATTTTTGTTGTAGAAAGCTGGCCACCCAGGAGGTAGGTACAAGAAACAGGTCATTAGAATATCATGCCCTTTGCCACCCACATTTTGAGAAACGCACCCGTGTAGTGTAGGGTAGAATATGACGTATCTCACCCCGCGTTAAATGAGTTGAATTTCTTAGACATAATTCTGCTTTCTGCAATTCAATTCAAATTCAATGTCTGCTTCCTGTCATCCTGTCTCTCAATTCTAATTCAAATTTATGCAAATGTGTCCCCTCACCATCCTACAGCTAAAGCCAGGGAACTTGCAAAGAGAGAGGAGAGAGAAGGTAGGACAAAATGGATAGCAATCGCCAGGCCATTGGTATTCTTGTCTTGATTTCATTTAGAATAAATTAATAACCGATCATTTTAGTTGTTGAAATATATCAACTTGAGGAATTGTTTGCTACCTTGTAGGTAACATAGCTAACATTAGCTAGATATCTGATTTGCTACATGCTTGCTAGCTAGCTAGCTAGAGAAGCTTGATCAAATTTAATTACATTTGTGCACTAGAAAATATGTGTGCGTTAGCTGTCATAGCTATTGTGTTTTTGCTGTAGTTCAGTGGTCCCCAACCCCGTTCCTGGAGATCTTGCACACCACTAATTAGCAGCTCAACGAGATCTCTAGCTGTTGAATGAAGTGTTGCTTTGTTAGGGTTGGAGTGGGAACAGGGTTGGGATGGGGACCACTGCTGTAGTTGCTGCTAACTGGGTCCCGTATTGTAAGTTATTTGCAAGGCTTAAGTTTATGTCATGTTTTAGTCGTATTTCTCAGCCTACTATTGTTAATATCTGTCATGGTTCTTAACCCTTTTTCCCTATGCGGTCGTTTTCCTCAGTGGCCACGCGAGGGCGCTGCCCTTTTGGTAGATGCTTGCTCCGCCCTGCTTGGATTTCGGAGCTTCTGTTAGCATCCACACCTGTGCGTGGTCACCTTGAGAGCTATATAAGCCTCCCTTTTCCTTCGGTTGGGGCTTCGGTATTGTTTTGTATTGGTTGTTTTGTATTTGTGTTATTTGCATTGTCTGGTGTGAGTTATTTGTACCATTTATGCTACTCGCCTGTTTTAACGTCTTACGTTTGTTCCCTGTTTTGTCTCCTTCTTGTGGACTACGTTCCCCTTTGTTGTGAGTCAGGGTTTTTGTATTATATTGAGAGGCAGTGCATGCTATTTTCTATTAAGTTTGCGTTGGTCTTTTGGTACAGCTGTCCTGTTCGCCTTTTTACTTGTGGGACAATTTTATTCGGAACTGTTGTTCTGTTCGTTCTCCGGGTGTGTCTCTCCTTGTGTGGAGCTTGGGCGATGTTGTGGACATGTTTGTGTGTGACTGCGTGTTTCTGAAAATAGCCTCGGAACGTTAGCTCTCTGTTCCATTTCGCCTCGTTACATATTATTTTACTGAGAGGCTAGGGCGTGTGTTTTCAATTAAGCTTGCGTTAGTCATGTTTGATAATAAAGTTATGGGACGACGGTGCTCTGTCGGCTCGCCTGTAAAATGTTTCTCTCTCCTGGGAGATTGGGCGTTTACCCCTTTGGGCTCTATTTTAATAAACCAAACGCAATGGTGAACGCAAGAGTAATCGCTTGGCGGTATCGCTCTGAGGGCGTGTCGGCGAGAAATTTGGTAATTTCATGGCGGCAATCTTGGCGCACCTTATGGCGGTATTGCTAAAAGGCTGGGTTTAAACGTCCAAGGTGTGTCTCTATGGTAGCCAATCAAATTGTTGTTCTCATGCTTTAAAACGCAATCGCGTTGGAACGCAATCGCTCCATGCAACTTCATAATGAGCAACCCAAACGCACTGGACCGTCAACGACAAGATTTTCCGCACAGGAATCAGACATACTTGCAACAGAAGTACAGGCTAGGACTGTAGTAATTTATGGATCACAATCCACACCACCTCGTCTCCCAGAAGTTCGGAAGGCACGGGAGGAGGTGGCGAATGCATTAATTAGCCTACATTAGTGATGTAGGCATAATTATGATTCAAATGGTAGGCTTATGATTCAACTGTGTCAATGTGTAATTTATATATTATAGGCTATTGGCCTACATGATCGCAAGTTTCTTGTAAGCTGTCCTGTTTTATTCTAGTAGTTTAAATTAAAATTAATTAATTAATAATAATTATAGGCTATTTGTTCATTAAATGGAAGTGTAATGTTGGCATCACCTATAGACACTACATAGAACTACATGACGAATAAGTTACCAAATTGCCAGAGTCTATTGCGTTTCCGCTAAGAGGTGGTTCCAGCTGATCATAACGCAATGGGTTTTCGTTGGTTCAAATTGTCACTGAGCCGAAAGTATTTTAGAACACGCCCCAGACAGCGCCACCCATCCCACTGCAGCGCAAGCGAAAGGATGTTATGTTGAGAATTTGTTGATCCTAGCGGTATTGCTGAGAAACGCCATAGCGCCAGTTTTAAGACGTTGATGCTGTCAACAAGCTTGCGTTTGACTATACCGTCCCCTTGCGCTGGTTTGAAAATAGAGCCCTTTATGTTTTCTGCATTTGACTGCGAGCCTATGAAACTAGCCATGGAACGTTAAATCTCTGTTCCTGTTTGCCTTGTTATATTCCTCATAATGGAGAGGCAGGGCGTTTATTTTCTACTAATCTCGCTTTGGTCTTTTAGCCGGTAAATGTCCGGTGCAGCCTGTCCTGTTCGTTCCTTTCGGTACCTGTCTCCATACATGGAGCTTTTTGACGATTTTGTTCGGAACTGTAGTTCTGTTTCGTCTTTCGGTACATGTCTTCCTATAGGGAAGATTGGGCGATGTTGTGGACATGTTTGTGTGTGACTGCGAGTCTGAGAATAGCCTTGGAACGTTAGATCTCCATTCCTTGCCTCCTCAAATACTATCGTATTATTTCGCAGTGTTTGTTGACTGTGTTTTATTTGTGCCATTGCGCTACTCGCCCGTTCTTATGTGTCTCGTTACCGAGACAGGGCGCACATTATTTCTGGCTACTGAGAAACCTGTCGTTGCGCTTACTTATTGGCGTGTGACAGTGAGCCGGTTAGTAGCGTCTGTAGGCGTGTTCGTTGTCTTGTCTCCTCCCTTAACTGCGGGGTTTCCCGCCTTAGTGGCCTTAGGGCTTAAAGAATACCCTTGCTGCGTTTGGCTCCTCCTACCTCACACGTCACGCCCCATTACAATATCCCTATTCCTTTCCAATCAATAGCAGCAGGCAGTTTGCATGGAGAGAACAGCATTCATTTCAAGAGAGAGAAAGTATAGGATCCTGACACAGATAGTTACCCATATCAGGACAGAGCATTATACAGACAGGGATCTTCAGAGAGCTGCACCCTTACACTCATGAAATGGGAGGATTTTTGTTGTCATTACACTTGTAGGGCTCCAAGGATTCCATTTTCATCACAAATCACGGACGGAACCGTGAAATTGACCTTCAAAAGTGGAATCTTGGCTTTTGCGTGGAATTTCTATTTTAAAAATGTTTTTTTTGTCAGATGGTTTCCAATGCACTGTGCGTGCCATTAAAACTTATTACAAAGCCTGGAGGGTGGGAATAAGCATCTGATTGGCAGCAAACTAAACTCACCTATATGACTTTTTATTTAAAGTTTAAGAAAATCAAATGTTCCCTATTGCATTTTCCTTGCCTCAGCTAATTTATGGTCTTGTGATCATATGTAAGCACTTTATTTGACTTCATCTGCACTTTACAGAATTAAGCATTGGATTGCTTATTTGGTTATTAAAAATTAAAATATATTATTAGGGATCCAGCCGTTCGATATCGGCCGATTTCCCTTCCATGTGACTCAATCGGCAGTCCATGAAATTACCGATTTATTAACCTACTCTTAACCTATATAATTAATGTGCTCGTTATAATCAAACAGTATGCCTTGTTTACAGGAAAGGAAAATCTCAACATCTTGCTTGCAAACGTGATAGCCTACTATCCATTTAACCTCTTAATACCAAGGGTAAAATATACCAATTCTCGCCTGTTTTTACTAGTGACCAACAAACTGTTTATCTCAAACTGTAAAGGCTACAAATATGCTTCATAGCTTTTATTAAAACAGAGAACTGCACTATTATGACTAAGCAGTCATAATTCATATACATACACTTTTTGCTACTTAATTACAACAATTTATGTACAGAAATTGTGAAAACTAAAAAACGGGTACCTACATTAAAATTCTGGATTTTTTACCTGATGAGCTACAAGACCTATGGAGGAAATAACTCCTCTTTGTGATTCCTCAATATGCTGCCTATCTTTGCTAAGAATGTGGTGTCAATATCTCAAACCATTCAAATTCTACAGAGCTTTTTTACAGGTGAACCATTTTGGTTACCAAAGTTGGCACAAATTGTGCAAAATGGCAAGGTTCCAGAAAAGTCTCAATATGATTTATTGTATGTATGTATGTATCTTGTATGCCACCAGAGCCCCATTAGCCAGAAATGAGTCCAGGTATATGCAAACGGAATCAAATGTCCACCAGTTTCCTAGATAAAATAAACCCCTGCATAATAATCAACAACAAACTCGTCCTCATGTTATCTCTTCCTCATGTTACGTCATGCATAAATTGCTCATTCGTTTACCTGCACAGCCTGCTGTACTGCATACAGAACAATTTACTAATGTGGAACAATAACTACTAAACAAACACTTCAGACACCATTTCAATTAAAAGAAACTCGGAAAAGCTTGTCTCAGACACAAATAGATAGCCAGCTGCTATGTGTAATTTTGCTATATTTTTATAATTTAGCTATATTCATTTAATTCAGAGGGATTAATTTTTATACATAACAGTGAATTCGCACTGGTATACTGGCAAAAAAATATGTTGCCTTACCACTCAGCGTCACTGAGACAACATCGCAAAAACATCTTCGGGCTAGGACCTGCTGCACAGAGAAACGCCTGAATAACCTAGACATAACTAACCAAAAACTGTATGAAAGAGACTGTAAAGTACAAAGATGAACAACCGCTGTTACCAAATTAATCATACTTTGCTAAACGGGTTGTAGCTAGCTGCTACAAGCTAAAAACACTGCGCCATCTTGGTACGAACATTACGCTTGGACGCCTCCTCCCCTTACGCGCAGCTGGATCTACTTCAATTCTGAGGCCTTTGTGTTGAATGAGGGCTTGTCTGAAAGATAAGAGTCTTCGCTATCGGCTGGAATATTTGACGGACAGTTTAAAAACCCAATGGAAAGCAAATAACACTCGCAGTGGAGGCGGGTCGATGCAAGTTTTTCCCACTTCGGATAGGCCTATTGTGTCAAAGAAATACAGTCAAAGAAATACACCCAATTGACGACGGTTTTGCATATAACTGTGCAATAAAGTACAAAACCCCTTTGGCTAAAATATTCTAAGACACAGGATTGGTACTCCAGAAACTGGCTGAGTTTCACAACGCCAAACTAAACACTGCTGAACGTGAAGTGCAGAAAAGCACAAGTCGGTTTAAAAAAAAAAAAATCATGTACAGCCGTATAAGTTTTAAAGTATTTTTTCTTGAATTCTAAAGGTATAACGATTTTTCAAACCAAAGTTTTGTGAAATACAATTAAGCAGAACAGTTTACCAGCACATTGTTTATGATGTGACATCAAGCTGCAATACATGTTTACGAATTAGGTTGTTGTTTCCAACGTAATTTACAGTTTTAACTCGACGTTTTGGGCTTAAAAACCACTTTCCCAGAAGGAATGGATATATCTTAAGGATATTTAATCAAAATATTGAGGTGAGCGGTTCATTATATATTATTAAATTAATTAAATGTATAATTTAATAATTTCCGTAACGCCTGCGTTACCACTAGGGGCGTTTGGCAGCAAGAGGTTAATGCTATTTGCTTTAACTTCGCCACTTTTTCAGAACAGATGAACACATTTTAAAAGAAAACAAAGGAACCGCTAATTTGTAGTTTTCCAATAGATAGACCGACCGTATGTTCCACCTCCGTCTCTGTAATCAATTCGTTTTACACCGCAGAAAAAAATGTTTGATCAAGGCATGCTGCTGTGTTCGGTTCATACTAAAAGCATATTGAAAGCTGTTGAATTACAGCCACATCCAGAGACGTATTTCTCCATTTTCTTGAATTAAAAGCTGTTCAAATACAGCCACATCCACACCTTTTTTCATTTTCTTGACTTAAAAACTTTAACGGTGTTCTAGAGCTTTGTTGTTACTGCTAGCTCAGAAATGCATCTTGTTGGACTGTTCATTTTATTTTTTTCATTTATAGCGGCTATAATCCTTAAGTCTTCTTCTTGCATTTTATAAAGCACAATAATAAATATTGCTGCAAGCAGCGATTTCCGGGGACCGTGCGGCATTAGCGGCATTTGTCAAACGCAGAAACCGCAAAATGGCAGACAACTCTAGACAGGGTTGACCTAAAATACAAATATTTGTTTCTAATCAGGGCTTTTGCCATTGCTGATGGTATCTTAACCCGATCCAGTAAGGGCTTGCGTATTAAGTCTTTTAAGTACAAGTGAAACAGTGAACAGTTAATACTGTTAAATTTCTAAACTTTTGCAATAAAAGGTGTTTCTTAATGTGAAAACAACATTAAAAGAAGCATAGCATTTGCACAATAGTTTTGCCAAACATTAACCTAGCCATTGGTACCAATTTGAAATTGAACCGCTGACCACATACATGGAAAGCCAATACTGTATCCGCTAGGCCAAAGCAGGTTAACAGAAATGAGGAGGCCAAATAAGACTTGTGTGCTGCGGTATCAGATTGTTTTGGCTTACTGACTTCATAATTCATACAGATAACAGGTAATATTGTGAAATTTCCTAGCCTTTGCAATAAAAAGAACATTCTTACAATGACGTGCACATTGTGTGCCTCAAAAAAAACTCAGGAACAGGTGGGGATCAAACCACCAACCTACTACACGGCAGTCAAATGCCTTAACCACTAAGCTACAGGAACTTTCACAGTTGGTATAGTAGGTAGACGGCCTGTTAAGCAGAGATAGTGTGCTTGGCGGATGGCATACCTGCCATCCCAACATTTGTATTTCTTTAGTGCCACCACGCAGATTGATTGGGTTAAAACTGCAGGGCTCGAGTCTTGATCTAACTCTCAATCAACCCACCAAGTTTCAGAACTTTATATCAAACGGTTTTAGAAGTACTAGCATTTGTGCGATAAGCCACGCCCAATGCAAAATCCATTGGCTTCTCATTCGGCAAATTTTGACATACGCCTTAGTAAAGTAATGCGTGTATGTAGGGAAGTACCTTGAACAGGTTTGGTGCAAATTGGTCAAATTCTGTAGGAGGAGTAGCATTTTAAGTGTTTTACAAAAAATGCTAATTAGCAGAAAATTGAAGATGGCAGACTTCATGGTTTCTTGAGGCAAATTTGTTGGGCAGGAGTAGCGGGATGTATCCACCAAATTTTGTGAATGTAGATCAAAGGGGGCGTCGGCACTGGGCGTGTCAATGATTTTTAGTTAATTTATAAATATTTTCTTATATTTGGATCTCTATAGCGCCACCACGTGGCTCGATTGGGTTGAAACTGGAGAGGTCTGGTGCAGATGTTACTCTTAAAAGACCTTCCAAGTTTCATAACTTTCTGTGAAATGGTTTTGGAATTATTAGCATTTTTGTGATAAGCCACGCCCACTGGATATTTATTGGCTCGTCATTCGGCCATCTTTTAAAATATCAAAATTCTGTATATAAGTTTTATGCTGCATGGTGTATGGAGTGGGTTTACCGGGTTTCATGTAAATTGGTCTAATTTTATAGGAGGAGTAGTATTTTAAGTGTTTTACAAGTAATGCTAATTAGCGGAAAATCCAATGGGGCTAACTTGATGGTTCCTTGAGGCAAATTTGTTCAGTATGAGCAGACGGACCTCTATCCCACATTTTGTGACTCTAGATAAAACGGGGCGTATGCAGTGGGCGTGTCAATGATTTTTAGTGAATTTTTAAATATTTTCTTATATTTGGATCTATATAGCGCCACCACGTGGCTCGATTGGGTTGAAACTGTAGAGATCAATTCCACATGTTACTCTTAATAGATCTACCAGGTTTCATAACTTTCTGTCAAATGATTTTGGAATTATCAGCATTTTTGTGATAAGTCACGCCCATTGAAAATTCATTGGCTCGTCATTCGGCCATCTTTTAAAATATCACAATTCTGAATATAACTTTTATGAAGCATGGTCTAAGGAGTTCTTGTCCCACGTTTCATGTAAATTGGTCAAATTTTGTAGGAGGAGTAGCATTTTAAGTGTTTTACGAAAAATGCTAATTAGCGGAAAATCCAATATGGCTGACTTCATGGATCCTTGAGGTAAATTTGTTCAGCATGAGCAGAGGGACCTGTACACCACATTTTGTGACTTTAGGTCAAACGGGGCGTCGGCAGTGGGCGTGTCAATGTCACAATATTTACACGTGCACTACAGCGCCACCAACTGGCCTATCGCCACGAAATTCGGTGTGATCTTGTATGATGAAAACTTCTAACTATTTGCCAAGTTTCATGCTAATCAGCCAAGCGGTTAAGGAAAAACTCAAAGAAGTAATAAATGAGTACATTTAAGCCAAAATGTCGGCAAATTCAAGATGGCGCCCACCAAATTAGTAAAGTTATATGATCCAAATCCGGCTCTTTGTCACTGTAGCAAGTTGCACATCTCTGCAAAGGAACTGTGATTTTTAGTGAATTTTTTTATATTTTTTTATATTTGGAACTCTATAGCGCCACCACATGGATGGATTGGGATAAAACTGTACATGTCTAGTCCTATTGGCACTCGTAACATAACTACCAAGGTTCATAGCTTTCTGTCTAATCGTTTTGGAATTATTAGCATTTTTGTGATAAGCCACGCCCAGTGAAATTTCATTGGCTCGTCATTCGGCCATATTTGAAAATATCAAAATTCCAAATATAACTTTTATGAGACATCGTCTAAGGAGTATGTAAACCAAGTTTCATCTCAATTGGTCAAATTTTGTAGGAGGAGTAGCATTTTAAGCGTTTTACAAAAAATGCTAATTAGCAAAAAATCCAATATGGCGGACTTTATGGGTCCTTGAGGCAAATTTGTTCAGAATGAGCAAATGGACATGCATACCAAATTTTGTGACTCTAGGTGAAACGGGGCGTCGGCAGTAGGCGTGTCAATGTCAAAATTTTGTCACGTGCACTACAGCGCCACCAGGTGTTCAATCTGCGTCATAATATACTGGATTCAAGAGTTTGGGAATCCCAAGAAGCGTGCCAAGTCTGGTGATTCTAGGACAAACCAGCTCATGGGAATTTTAGGTGAAAGGGGAGAAAAAAAAAAGAAAAAAAAAAGAATCAGAACAAAAACAATAGGGTACCGGCAGCTTCGCTGCACGGTCCCCTAATAATATAATAATGTATTTCTAATAAAAGAAATCAGGAATTGATATCGGCACGGAAAATCTTGATCAGAGCATCCTATATATTATTTTCTTGTCTTCATTTAGCTTACAAGTTATTATATACATGAATTATATATATATATATATCATACCATATACACTACTCACAAAAAGTTAGGGATATTTGGCTTTCGGGTGAAATTTATGGAAAATGTAAGTTCACGCTACAGTGATATTATACGTATCATGAAAGTAGGGCATTTAAGTAGAAGCATGCAATGGTGATTTCCTCATCTCAAACAATTTATTGAAACAAAAGCCAACAACAGTGGTGGGTATACCACAACAAAAATGTCAATGTCTCAATAACTTTTCATGTGCCCTTGAGCATCAATTACAGCTTGACAACGACGTCTCATGCTGTTCACAAGTCGACTTATTGCCTGCTGAGGCATGGCATCCCACTCTTCTTGAAGGGCGGCCCTCAGGTCATTGAGGTTCTGGGGTACAGAGTTACGAGCCTCTACACGGTGAGTCAGCTGATCCCATAGGTTTTCTATGGGATTCAGGTCTGGAGAAAGCGCAGGCCACTCCATTTGAGGTACCCCAGTCTCCAGCAGCCTTTCCCTAATGATGCGACCTCGATGAGCTGGAGCATTGCCGTCCATGAAGATGAAATTAGGCCTGTGTTGTTCATGCAGGGGCACAATGACTGGATTAATGATGTTATTCAGGTAGTATGGGCTTGTCACTGTACCATTCACAAAGTGTAGGGCAGTTCTGTATTGACTAGACACACCTGCCCACACTGTAACACCGTCACCACCAAAGGGTCGTCTGGTGACAACAGTGGCTGATGCATAACGCTCTCCTTGACGTCTCCAACATCGTTGGCGGCCATCATTTCTGCTCAACGTGAATCGACTTTCTTCAGAGAACAGCACTGAGGCCCACTGGTCCCTCGTCCAGCGTAAATGCTCCCTGGCCCATGCAAGACGATGACGCCTGTGCCTGGTGGTGTGGTCAGGTACCCTTGCAGGTCGTCTAGCACGCAGACCACGCTGATGTAAACGGTTTCGAATGGTCTGACGTGACACTTGGGTGCCTCTCACCTCCCTTAAATGTGCCTGGAGTTGAGTGGCATTCATCATCCGGTTCCGCAGGGCACTGTTCACAATGAAGCGGTCATCAGTGTGGGATGTGGCCAAAGGACGTCCACTTCTATGCCTTTCTGTGACTCTTCCAGTCTCTCTGTATCTCTGTTGCAACCTGCTGATGACACTCTGTGACACTCTAAGCTCAGTGGCCACTTCTCTCTGAGAACATCCTGTTTGAAGCCTCGCAATGGCGAGGTACTGTTGATTAATTGTTAGGTGTCGTCTTGGTCTCATGATGTCAAAATGTGAACAGCATGATGAAGAGGACTGTTTAAATACCAATTCTAATTGAACCAGGAAATTTATTGGTCGATTCATGGATCAAACACCTGTTGTGAATTTTGCCGTTCAGCTCCTTGTTAGAGAACAGCAAGTTGTGCAAAAAGTACTGAAACATTGAATAGTTGGACATGTGCATTCAAAAGTTTAGAGAAGGTCAAATTAATTTCACCTGTAAAGGTTATAGTGCATTTTAGGTTCATCCTGAAATTTCACCTGAAAGCCGAATATCCCTAACTTTTTGTGAGTAGTGTATATGGGCCATTCTACAGAAGTCGTGCAAATTGAGGGTTGGAGAAAAGTGTAAATTTGTATTCTTTTTGCAAAATTATTTTATAATATATGTGTTACACTTTATCTGAGATACATAAATATACTAGATGTACAGTGCAATCATATGTAATTTTTTCAGAATAAGGATGAATTTACTGACTGCTCCTAAATATGTCACAACCGAAACATGGTGTAAAACCTGCTTTTGAAATAAAATTACATACACAATTGATAAGTTTAATTCACCCCTTTGAAAATGACATTTTTGAAAATAAATCTTGACTGCTGTTGAATCTGAATCAATTACCCTGAATTTTTAAATCAAATGAAACATTGGATTAATTGATATGATATGTATGATATGATATGATAATGCTTTATTGTCAGATTTCTCTGAAATAAATTTTTTTTGCATCATAGCAGCTCCATTGCTCAAATTTTGTGAAAACTCCGTCAAATGTTCTCTATAAAATGGACAGATTTGATCACATGAATTTGATAGATTCTTATTTATGAGATTATATATACCCTCACTAGCACAATGTCTTGGATATTTGATTGATTATTCATATTATTCAAAATTTTAACAAAACAGCAGGTGTTTCGGTTGTGACCACATTGTTGCGGTTGTGACATCTCTTACTGAAACCTGAATTCCAAAGTTGGGACAGTACGTAAAATGCAAATAAAAGCAGAAAGCAGTGATTTGTAAATTCTCTTGTCTATATATTTTAATGAAAACGATATTTAAAATATATTTAATGTTTTACCTTAGCAACTTCATTGATTTTTGTAAATATACGCTAATTCTGAATTTGATGCCTGCAACACGTTCCAAAAAAGTTGGGACAGGGGTATAAAAAAGACTGGGAAGGTTGTGGAATGTTCAAAAAACACCTGTTTGGAACATTCCACAGGTAAATAGGTGAATAGGTGACAGGTCATGCTATCATGACTGGGTATAAAAGGAGCATCCACGAAGGCTCTGGCATTTACGAGCAAGGATGGGTTCGCCACTTTGTGAAAAACTGCATGAGCGAATAGTCAAACAGGAATTTAGGTATTTCACCATCTACAGTCCATAATATTAGTAAAAGATTCAGAGAATCTAGAGAAAACGGGAAGGCCATAAACCAATATTGAATGACCTTCGATCCTTCAGACAGCGCTACATTAAAAACGGCATGCTTCTGTAATGAATATAGCCAAATGGGCTCGGGAATACTTCAGAAAACCATTGCCAGTAAACACAATTTGTCGCTGCATCTACAAATGCAAGTTAAGACTCTACTACCCAAAGCGTAAGCCATATATCAACAACATCCAGAAACGACGCCGTCTTCTCTGGGCTGATCTGAGATGGACTGACGCAAAGTGGAAACGTGTGCTGTGGTCTGACGAGTCCACCCTTTCAAATTGTTTTTGGAAATAATGGACGTCATGTTCTCCCGGCCAAAGAGGAAAAGGCCCATCTCGATTGTTACCAACACAAGGTTCAAAAGCCAGAATCTGTCATGGTATGGGGGTGTGTTAGTGCCCATGGCATGGGTAACTTGCACATCTGTAAAAGCACCATTAACACTGAAGGGTACATATGCATTTTGGAGCAACATTTGCTGCGATCTAGACAATCGCTTTTCAGGGACATCCCTGCTTATTTCAGCAAGACAATGCCAAGCCACATTCTGCAGGCGTTACAACAGCCTGGCTTCGTCGTCAGAGAGTGCGGGTGCTAGACTGGCCTGCCTGCAGTCCAGACCTGTCTCCCATTGAAAACGTGTGGCGCATTATGAAGCCCAAAATATGACAATGGAGACCCCGGACTGGTGAGCAGCTGATGTCTCATATTAAGCAAGAATGGGAAACAATTCTGCTTTCAAAACTACAACAATTAGTGTTGTAGTTCCCAAAAGATTACCGAGTGTTGTTAAAAGGACAGGTGATGTAACAAAAGGTAAACATGCCCCTGTCCCAAATTTTTTGGGAGGTGTTGCAGAATGAGCTGAATAAAGAATGAAATGTAGAATAAAGTTTATTAGTTAAAACACAAAGTATCTTGTCTTTGTGCTGTTTTCAATTGAATACAAAAAGGACTCGCAAATCATTGCTTTCTGTTTTTATTTACATTTTATACACTGTCCCAACTTTTTTGGAATTGAGGTTTGTACATGTGCATTGATTGTCTCACTATTTATTGTCTTTAATAAGAATTTATGGACAAGTGTCAACCAACCGAAACAGGCCTGTCAAAACAATACCATTTGTTTCGGTAGTGACTGTTTCGGTTGTGACAATTTTGGCTCATTTCGGCCACAAAACAAAAGATTTAGCAAGCACATGGTTAGCAACCACTTCTCTGTGCAGATGCACCTTCCTTTTAATCAAATCTACAGTTATGAAATCAACTTTTTTCTCTAATATGAAAACTTGGGTGTGATGTCTCTTAAAACCACAGACTAATTTTCATACTTTGAAGGACAATTATATCAAAACGCTAAAACCTAGCTACTCACCATGTGGCCTTGATTCATATGAAGGCTGTCTAATTTCCTGGTTAAAAAAAGGGGTGTGTGGCTACAAGCAAGTTCACTGCACAGACTCAAACAGTGTACGTTTCGGTTGTGACGTAAAAATTGGGGACAGCATTTTTTAGATATGTTTTTTGAATTATAAACTTTATTACAAAATAGATTGCATTATTTTAACTTATATTTGATAAAAATTCACATGCTTTATTGAATGAGACAAGTCAAACAATTGGCAAAAATAGTTTGGGTATTATTTTTTAATGCACCAGTTTAAGGGTTGATAGTGGGGACAATAGGAATTTATACTCCCAAGAGGATAAGTGTTGATTTTGGATAAATGTAACTATTATTACTGCAATTTATATCTTGGATTATATTAAAACATAGCATGGTCTAATGAATTATATAGCATTGAAATATTTTATTGGTCAATTTCTTACTTTTATCAGAGAGGGACAGCAATTTGCATGACCTTTGTAGAATGGCCCATATATTATATAAGTGAATTATTATATACACGTATTTTAAGGTAGTGTAAGGGGGGTCGGGACACAAGGACCAGACGCAACTGTGAGGGGATCAGAAAGTTACCCACAGAATGTATATAACCAATAGATGGTTGGAAGTCCGATTACGGAGCAGAGAAAATAAATGAAAGGAGAGAAAAGCCTCCTGGCGTAAGCCAAACAAAAAACAACCCCAAAAGAGGGCGAAATAGACTTTGCAGAAACGAGCAGTAAAGCAAAAGAATGAGCAATAATAAAGAGGCGAGAAAGAGAAAAGGTAACAAAGGTTCTGCCTCAGAGAGGACAGGAAAAAAACCAAGGCAAGGAACAGAAAGTGCAAACGAGAAAACAAACTCCGAATAAGGAATATCTAAACACGCACCTAAAGGCAAGTCCCTGAACCTATACCTGTTACCGGCTTTATGAGCCAAAGTAAGAATGACACAGAAGCCCAGAGCTACGAGAGAACTGAGCTTAAGTGGAGCGGAGAGCACCTGTAGGAATTAATTAATCAGTCCCGGAGAATGAGAAATAATGACAGCAGTGCCCTCTCACAGCCCCGAGAGGCAACGCCCGACAAAGGAACCGAGCAGTTTGTGAATGAAGAATAGTTGAAAATTGGGAAAACAGAAAAAAAACGTAAAATGGCTTAAAAAAAAAAATGGAATTAGCGATTTTTGGAAAACGGAATTTGCCTTTTTAAAAGATCCTAGGAGCCCTACACTTGGAACAACATGGAAGTTGGTATTTAAAAGATGAGGAATAAATAGTGAGCCATTTGACAGCTGATTGGTTGGAACTAACAAAATCACGAGGATGAACCATTTAAGAATGATTCTTTATCACGATTAATCATCATATCAAAATTTTCTACAGGGGGCCCCAAATTGATTAGAATTTATCAGTATATTAGGGGGCCAAGAAACAAAGGTGCTTGGCACCCTATTGTATTTCTTGGTATTATTATTATTAAGGGGCCCAAACAGCGAAGCTGCTGGAACAAAATTATATTTCTTGGTTGTTGGGTAAGTGAGGATTAGGTAAAATGTGTATTTTCTGAATCCCGCGGTTCCAACAGTCAATGCCCTTGTTAAAATGTTCGGCACTGTGAATACTGAACACAAGCAATATTGCGTGCTAGAACCTCACTTAACCTACATTCAAAACAAGTTTTACGTGATTTAATTTAATTAAGTTGTTGATAGGTAAGTCGAACACTAACCTGGTGGATCAACAAGTCAAAACAAAGTCTTAATCAGGTTGACTGTTTTTCATTTAATAAAATTATTTAATTACAATGAGTTGAAATCATACATTCACAAAAGAATGTAGGCTGACTACTTATAATTTACAAAAAGGAAGACATTAAACCAGATTACACCAGTAAAGAAAGAGAACAGGAACAAAAGGAAACGCACAAGGAACCACCTGTGGTTGCGGAGGACCAAACGCAACCGTGAGGAATTCCAATAGTTTTCCACAGATGTGGAAAAACCAAAAATAGAGCGAAAGGAAAAAAGGAAGAAAAAAGACTTCCCAGCGAATAGCCAAAAAATACCAACCCAGAAAAGAGGGTGAAAGGCTCGTAGGCTCAAGCAGAGAAACAAAAAGGAAACAGAGTGCCTCTAGCTCAGAAACTATAAAGGAGCTATACTCCACCGTGCACCCAAAGCAAATAAAATACGACGACAGTATATCAGGGTTATACCATAATTTTTTAAGTCAAATTATCGTTGAATCCTTTACTTTGTGCTGACCTAATATTCTCTGTGGAAGTACGGCGGCGGAGCGAACGTGGCCATTGCAACTTGTTACTCTTCTTTGTTGTTGTAGTCGGCCAGTGCCAGCACTACATTCGTAGGTAATGTAAAGTATCGCTCCCCCGATAGACTGTCGTCGTATTTTATTTGTTTTGGGTGCACTGTGGAGTGTTTAAGTGCGTTTGGTAGTGGATGCTACCGGTTGCCATAGAGTTGCGCTAGCATTAGCAACATGTGTATGTCTAAAAAAGGGACAGCATGGAATTAGCTGAAAATGGTTTCCATCAATCAACTACATCATGGGTAAGTCGTGAGACGTTATGTCCAAAATTCCGAACTATCCCTTTAATGTTAGGACAATTAATGTTAGCTAACATTACTTTAGTTCGCTGAATAGTTTTGGCAGATTGTAACATTAAATTAAAAAGTGATAGTTTAAGATGATATTTTTAGCCAGTATAAAGTTAAAGTTAGCTCAGTTAATAGCCCCCACAGAGTTATTTTCGGTACAATGCAACAAAAATAATTATCTTAGCCAAGTTAAATAACATTAGCTAGCTAACGTTATATCTTCCATTGCCATGTGGCACTACCCGGATTGCTAACTTACATTGGGTGAAAAAGAAAATTAAAAATGGAAGAGCCTGACATTGACAGATTAAGAATGGTAACGTTATGTGCCAGATCTATTCGGACGGGATAAGTTTTAACTTATGGCGGGAGGTGGGTTAATGTTAATGTAGCCTAATTATTACCGGAGGATCTCCGTTATTTTAGTCCCATTGTAACATACAATTCTTCCCAGAGTATAACTTTTTCCGGGTCCTTTTCTTGACTTTAGCCACCTAGCACTGAACTGTGTCGATATACGCTTTATTCTAGCCAGAAATCTATAAGTGGCTTGATAATTTCCAATGTATTTGTTCAATTAGCTTGTAAATAAACATTATTACCTAGTTCATACCACCAAACTATATATAATATAGTTTGGTGGTTCATACACACACATTATGCTATGTAGGGTAGCACAAATGCTTAAAACTCATAGCCTATGTGCTTCGTCAGCTAACTTAGCCAGGCCTGCACAGTGTGCACACTCAGGGTGTAAAGTTAACACGCAGAACAGTTATGTGGGTTAACGTTAGCCGAGCAAGCACGATACGTTTCTAAGTGCAAAATGTTTCAAACAAAACCTTCATTATAGCTAAGTAGAATTTTGGAAAGATTAGTTATCAAATTTGAAAAATGTACAAAATAAAATTAAAACTTAATAAAAAAAATTAACTACATTATATCTGTTGTTGTTTGTCATGATTCAATCTGTTTTATTTCCAATGTGTTATGAAATTTGTAATGTTATGTTATGGGCTGTGTTATGATATTTAATGTTATCTGGTCTATTGGGTTGTTCTTTTTCTTTTTTAAATTCTCCCACCTCCACCCCCCCTCTTCGGAGGACAGCTTTATTTATAGATTTACATTGACTGAAATTCATAGAGATGCAGAGTTTGGAATTCTGTACCCCAATAATAAAGAAAGTTTTGTTGTGATTTCTGACCAGAAGTGTTGAATAGGTGGACATTCCCATAAAGCGTGGAGGTAATCGTCAGTGCAATTGTGGGTGCAATGTATACATGTGTCGGAGCTTGCAAAACCCATTTTAACCATTTTACGTTGTGTGATATGTGTTCTGTGAATAATCTTGAATTGGATGAGTTGTGTTTTGGGGTTGTTAGTCATAAGAAAAGTATTTGTACATATTTGCTTCCAGAAGCTGTCGTCAGTATAGATATTGAGATATTTTTCCCAATCTTGAGTTGGAACTGATGGAGTGGAGTCTTTTGAAAGACGTGATCTAAATGTGTAATTCCTTTTTATTTCCATTTGTCGAAGAAGACAGTGTTTTTATTTATGATGAAATCTGGATTGTGCCAAAGTGGGGTGAATTCACGGGGCCAAGACTGGGCTTTCGTTTTGAAGCTCACTTCCTGGTTGGGCTGGGAGCAGCAATTGTGCCGTTGCTCACTAGCGCCACTGCGATTGGCTCCAGTATAGGTCTTTCACCATGTAAGTCAATGGCAGCAATGTGCTCAAAATACTCAGTCAATAAATTTTTCCCACAAAAAAATTTAATTGCAATAGGTGCCTTACCTTCATCTAATGCCTCTGCATGTGCTGATTTTTTAAAATATTGTGTCGTTTGGACAGGGTATTAACATTTGTTCAGGACCAATCAGAGGGACGCAGTTTGTACAAACGGGCGGCAAAAAAGACATCCGGAGCCTCAATTCAGGTTTTACGAGGCCGTGGAAAGGCAATGGGTGAGGTCACCGTGGCTTTGTCCATATTTTTATACAGTCTGTGGATGAATTTGGAGGGTGACAATGTGCATTTAGTGAGTTTAATAATTTTCTACCAGGCTGTCAGTGTTACTGAGATTGCAGTATTGTTGAAGCAATCATATTTATTTATTGATCTAGAGAGGAAAGGTAGGTCATTGATAAGGATTAGATTACAGTTTGACTGTTCAATTTCTAGCCATAATATTTGGATGGGATCTGGATTAAGCCATTTTAAAATGAATTGTAATTGGTTGGCAAGAAATTTAAATAATTTGGTGCATTTAAACCCCCCAGATTATCGGTTTTTTGGAGGGTAGTTAGTTTGATTCTGGGTTTCTTGTTTTTTCAATAGAATTTGGTAATTGAGGAATCTAGTGTGGTAAACCAACTGGGTGTTAGTTGAAATGGGATCATTGTGAAAAGACAGTTCATTTTTGGTAAAATGTTCATTTTTATAGCGGAGATGCGACCGTATAGATTGAGGGGCATATTATTCCATCGTTGAAGGTCTTGTTCAATTGATTTCAGCAGTGGGACGTGGTTGAGATGAGCTCATTCTGACAGATGGTGGAAATGTTAATGCCCAAATATTTAATATTGCCTATTGGTATGTTGGCCGGGAGTGATTGGGGTACAGCATTCTGAAGGTTTCCTTTGAGAGGGAGAATTGTAGATTTTGGCCAGTTTATGGAGAAATCAGAGATAATGGAGAATTTATTTATGAGGCCGAATACTTCCTCTATTGAGGTTAAACTTGGTAAATGGGTTAAATGAAACAAGACAGGTGTACCATTTACAATACAAACTTAAATTATGAAAATAAACAAATCTAAGTCAAAATAAAGTGCCACAAATGCAAAGAAACTGAATTTTTGTTTTTAATTGTTTTTTTAAATTTTGCTGAGAGCTAAATAAGTGAAATCGTTAAAATATATACATTTCCTGGATCATAAACTCCATGTCCACAAGTTTTGCAAAATCTGAGGATGATATGCAGAACTACTAAAGGTCTATGATGCAAAATATAGCAGTGTACCCTGTTGTCTCCAAATCTATCCAAATGGCAAAATTGTGCACTGCTCTAAATTTAAAAAAAGAAGATATATTTAACTACAAATCAACAGTTTTGGCTTATAAAACTCACTTTTGCATAGTTTTCAAGTGGGAATTACTATATTTTCATCAGTATAGGGGGGTAGATATCTATGGGTCAAAAACCCCTATGGAAAACATGTCATAAAATGAATAAATTAGTTTTGTCCATTACAAAGCATATACATTTGCTCCTTCTGAAGGCTTAAGATAAAAAAACATTGATATCACAGTGTTACATATACCTAAATATGTTGCCTAATCATTCACTCTTGTACCTCAATAAAACATCACTTGTCCCTGTACCCTACAGTATGTATACTTTTGTCCTGGGATTGCATTTTTCTGTATTTTTTAAATTTTCCTAGTCATAATGACTCCAAGGAAATTTTTTACCTTAATCTACCACATATCAGCGCACAGTAAATTGGAATGCACATTTGTCATGCCCTAAGAGACAAGTATACGCCATAGCCTATATTATGTACTATAACATGAACATAAAATAGTATTCCACCATCTGCAAAATGCTGCCAAATGTTCTATCTTCAATGAACATTGGTAGCCTACATCAAAAATACATTTAACGATTGCACTACAGCATGTGAAATGCACTCAAAATGCGAAAATAACAATAGGGCTATCAAACATATTGGAAAGACAGTGCTCGAGTGGAAACACGAACGTACATATGTAGGCAGCGAGACCAACGGTATTTTAGACGCTAAAATACTTACATATCGGAAAAGGGAAACTCCCCTCCGTAATGCGTATTCTATAGAGCTTGCGTAATACTAATTACAGACAGTTAAAACGAAAACTGCCGTTACGCTGGGCTGTAGTAAATTTTTCAAAGCACCGAAAAAGACGTGGCATATACCGTTGCTAAGGTTATAGTGTACTCTATTGAATAAAAAAGCCGACAATTAAACCAGAATGAACTGTAACGAATGAGACGCGTCGACGTTTAACCTACCAGAAAGAACACACTAGCCGACCGCGCTGCGAAGCGCCATTTCCGCGTGCGCTTCGCTTGCCATACTTTCCGCGTTGGGTCTATTCAGAGAATTCAATTTACGGGATTGGATTCGGACCTACACTGTGTGTTGTTATGTTTGCATTTTTATGTGGGTGTGTATAGCCTATATATGCACCTATTTATTTTCATTATTATTATTTTCTCTACTTACCTGAAATAAAATGTAAAAACATTCATCACACACCAAAAAAAAAATACGATGCTTTGTGTTATTTTATCTATCCATACAGTAGCCTACAACAAGTAACTCATATGCCTTCCACAGTGTCATGTAATAAATTACCTTCAACAAATTCAACATTGAGAATATTCACATTTTTAGGCCAGTTATTAGGCCAAACAAATAAACTATCCAAATAGGAGTTTGCTAATAACCATGTAATTAAATCAGAATTAATATATAATCGATCACCAACCTATAATCGCTTGTTGTTATTGTTAAATAATCGCCTACTCACTTCGCTGATATTAATTTTTAATCGAGATGGGATATGAACATCGGTTATTAAAACTACATTAAACATGTATTATCACTTCAGTGGGCATGGATAAGCAATGCAATGTTACTGCCAAATAAATAAGAATAGGTTATATAGGCGTATTATGTATTTAAAATCAATATATGATAACCATGGTGTTAAATGTACACCAGCAGTTTTGCTGTGCGCGAGACTAGATGCGGACATAAACTGTAAAGAAAGCAAAGAAAGAAGATGGACGATTGTAGATTGATCTATTAAGTAGAGAAATACATGAAGCTGTATGACGCGCTGGATTATTTCTACAGGGACAATATAAGAAAAGAAAGAGCTTGGAATGCAATTGCCTTGGCTGTTGGAGCAGATGGGAAGTATTGTTTTTTTATTGTGATAATGTTTACTTCACTAAAAACCTGTACAAAAATAATTAATTTCCGAAATTGGTATGCGATACTTTACTGAAAACGAGGACGTTTCTATGCATGACTATGCATAAACGGATCCCGTTGTTGTTACGATAGTTGAAAGAGTTCTCAGGGATAGTGTTTTGCATAGGCCTACCTATCCTATTTAAACAGCAATCATAATTATGTGGTAAAAATAGGTGTTCATGGTGCAGGTATTGTTTTCAAAATCTAGTTTAGCACATACAGCCATCATCATTAGATGTGGCTATACATGTGTTAATTGCTGCTATATTGTTATCAAAATCTAGTTTTGCCCCTACAGCCATCATCATTAGGTGTGGCTATACATGTGTTAATTGCTGCTATGTTATCAAAATCTATTTTTAAACCCATGATTTAATTTCTCAAAAAATTAGACCCCCTGTTACACCATCACCAGTGGTTTAGAGAAAAATGCTTCTCAACTTCCGCAGACTTTTTGGTGTAAGCTACATCTGTGTTAAGCTACATTAATAACTTATGTTCGTTTTATGTCTATGATTTAAAACATTCCATGGCGGGTTTGACAAGTGTGCTATAGCTTCTTGTTTTTTTGGACCTGAAAAATTACGATATTATGTAAGTAATGTAGCCCATTTTGTTCCGAAAAATGTACTGTATAAATCCGTATCTGAGAAGCGCGGACGCGAGTGGCGCGTGCTTCCGGTATGTTCTCAATAGTGCGAGCATTCACTTCTGGCACGCGTGATTCCGCGAGACGCTACCAGTGTGTTCCGGGCGTAACGCGTCTGTAACGAATGAGACACGTCTGTCAGCGTTTCAGATGGTGTAATAGCGGTATAAAGTGTTGTATATTTCTCAAACCGATTGTACCAGACAATAAATGACCACTGAATTTTGAAAGGAACATCTCGATGTGTAAAACCGATGGTAGGATTGTATATTTATTTCATATTTAGTAGCATATATTGCTAGTAGAATACATGGTAGAATGAGACAGTACTTTCACAGTTTATTTTTGAATTTGAGTGAACAGGGCTTTTCTGGCATACGATCAGGCTATTGTTGGGTTTATGTCGTTGCTATGACGTTATTATAATTTTATATGATGAATAAATATATTTATGAACTCAAACATAGATGCTATTGTCCACTATGTCACGCATGGGTAGGTATAGACTAGGTGGGGGGTTGCTTGTTAAATGGACTTGCTACGGGGAAATAGTGACACTTAGAAACTCGGTATTCAGCAGAAATCGTCATGAACCGTCAACTAATAAAGTTAAAACACAGAGTTTGTGATTTCCACTAATAGTTTGACTGCAATAGCAACGAATGTCTCAGTTGAGCAAAAATCTACGCAAAGGAGTTAAGCTTTCCAGTGGAACTAGATCTAACGTAGGGATCTAACAGCATGTTATATAACAAGCGACATTTCTGTTCAATTTGAACTATCTAGAAGATGTGCATTAAATTGGTGTGAAAACATTACCTTGAACACAATGTGAAGCATCATCTGCAGCCCATTTTTTCCTGGGTACTTCCCTGCCAGGTTGAGAGGGGAAAGGTCAAAAAGGTTGGCTCCTGTCTCCTGACAGATGGCATGGACCAGCATCTTCTTACCCACACCTGCTGGCCCTGCCAGTAGGATGGCCTTGATAAGTGGAGCTTTCTCGTGGACTGCCTGAGAGCCTAAAGGGTAGAGATGCAACAAAATAAGTCCAACAGATCTCCACCCATATGCTATTTAAACAATTATCTTCATTGACACATAGAGACATCAGCTTATCTAGCACGTGACCCAAAATGCAACTTGCATTACCAGCTAAAACCCCATAGGGTCACTCCCGACATTGGATTGTTTCAATCACCTGTCTGTCAAACACAAAAGTGGGGCAAGGCAAGCATGGATAGCAGAATGAGCAATTCATGAACAGGTAACGTTGGTGATTTAACCCCTTCACGCAGATGCCTATTTAGGGGGTATTCTATTTAAGGCTTTATAACTCCAGGTATGAGCATTACGGAAACTTGGAGAATAGCTGAAATGAAACAAGACAGTTGTACCATTTACAATCCTAACTTAGATTAGTTTATTTTCATAATTTAGGTCAAAATAAAGTGCCACAAATGCAAATGGGTCAATGACATGACATGCATATTTTTGTGTCTGAGTGTATTATTTCCTTTTAAAATAATTTAATCCATTCATGACATGTATCATTTTATTCTATTTAGTTTGAATGCATTTTCAGAACATTCAAATAATATATATTATTTTATGTTTTTGCATCTCAAACCCCCAAAATGTCAGTGGCGCAACCATCCGTGTAAATGAACAGACTATTATCTATGAAGAAAACTATTCAAAATTGTATTTTAATGATAATAAATTCAAAATATTGTAAGTGTTACAAATACCAATAGTTTTAAAGCTGTTGAGATAATTGAAAAACATTTGTCCAGCAATTTGTATGTTCTTAAATGTCAGGGTGGCACAACCGTAAACATGGGACTTTTATTATAAAGTGAAGAGGTAATAACAGTAAACATGATATTGCATCATCAAGAGGACCACAAGTGATCTTTATGGCTGAGTGAAAAAGTTTGTAGATCTCTCAAATATTGATAAAAATAGCTATTCAACTCATAGGTAGGCAGGTACACTTTCCATGTCAGGTGGTACAACCAATGTAAAACTAGGAAAATGTTATTTTATCATAAAACTCTTTATTCTATTTAAAAATTATATGTATGAATTTGATAGCAATGGCAAAAGCTAATACAGATGTCCAAGTAGAAGCCTGTTTAATTTGAAATTAGTTTCAAAAGTCAGGTGGCGCAACTGCAAGGAATGTCACTATATGAAATAATGTTATTTAAAGCTCTAAGATTATCTATTACATTTCTAAAATGTTTATTAGTTTTAAGTTAAAGATGTTATACACTTTCAAACCTTTTTCATGATTTATAATTCTAGATTTATAATTTAGTTTCTGAACTCTGAGTTTGCATATTATTGAACTTTTCACTGTAAAATTTGATGTATATTTATGCATTGTCTTGTGTGGTACAACATGATAAGGTTTAGAACAGGCGTTCCCTACAGAAAGACAGTAGACAATATAAGTTTGAACACAAACTTCAAGTTGGCTTGAAAAAGCAAAGGACAGAGAACACTATATTTTGGTAATAGAAATTAGGCATTATACAACAAAAAATAGACATTGTTAACAATGGCATGTATTAGTATGAGCATGAACTTAAATAGGCTATATGAACTGAAAGCTGAATGAAATTGGATGAATACAAGTTCTATTAAAAACTATGAACGAGTAGAAAACGCACAAGCTTTACCCATCCAATAATTCCTATTGACTTTAAAAGTTTTTAAGTGGAATACCATTAATTGTATGAAATCTTTCAAAATGGATGAAAAGGTGGTTGCTAAAGTCTTTCCCGGTGGTTGCTATGGTCTTGTTGGTTGCTAGGGTCCCAGTTGGTTAATAGGGTGTTACTAGGGGGATTTCTTGGTGGTTGCTAAGGTCTTACTAGGTCTTACTGGGTAGTTGCTAGGGTGTAGTAGCTGGTTGCTAGGGTGATACGAGGTGGTTACTAGCCGACTGCTAGGGTGTAGTAGGTGGTTGCTGGAGGACGACATGAAGCTGTGAATTGTATGCCGTGCCAACTCTCCCAAATAATGCCACTTTAACTGGGATGATCTGTGATCTATCTAAAGAAATTCAAACTGGAATCATCTGCTGACGAAAATATCGAAGAATTGGAAGCCTA
Source organism: Synaphobranchus kaupii (assembly GCA_029718625.1). Classification (NCBI taxonomy): domain Eukaryota; kingdom Metazoa; phylum Chordata; class Actinopteri; order Anguilliformes; family Synaphobranchidae; genus Synaphobranchus; species Synaphobranchus kaupii. The sequence continues at coordinate 63,197,940 of CM056377.1, forward strand.
TATAGACGCCCAATTCAACAATATGTCGGCAAAGGCACCCGACAACAAACGTAACAGAGACCAGCTAAGCTCCAGTGATATGGAAGATACGGTAGGACCTCTCCGTGAGATTCATGCATCCTTATCTTCGATAAAACAACAACTACAGAAGCTGGACTTACTAGAGAAGCTGACAATTGAGGTGGAAGAGCTAAAGCATTCTGTGGAATTTAACAACTCCTTAATCGAGGTGCTAAAGGCTGACAACGCATCCCTCAGGATTGAGGTGAATGGACTAAAACGTCAGACAGTAGAATTCCATGAAGAGAAAGTTAGAATGGCAAATGATATATTGGACCTCCAATGCAGGAGCATGAGAGACAATATAATAATACATGGAGTCCCAGAAAAAGATGATGAAACCTACCTGAAGACTGAAGAGGTTGTTAAATCTTTTCTGAAAGACGAGCTGAAGATGAGGGCGAGTGAGGCAGAAGCTATTCGCTTTTCTAGAGTCCACCGCATCGGGAAGGCCAAGGTTGGGCAGCAAAGGTCTCGTCCGATTGTGGCCAAAGTCATCGACTCAAAGATGAAGTCATCTGTCATGGCTAAGGGTAGAGAGCTGAAAGGATCCAACTATTCCATCAACGACCAGTTTCCATTTGAAATCCTTCGGAGACGTAGGCTGCTCTACCCGATCATGACGGAGGCGAGAAAAAGTAAGAAAAAAGTTCGTCTGTTCATTGATAAACTCTTCATTGATGGTAAACTGTATAGAAATCCAGAGTTAACGTACTGGCTTAGTGGAGGTGATGAAAATGTGAAAACATGAAGTCTGCGGTGCCAAACTAGCTCCTGCTAGCTCCACCAGACTCTCATGCCGGTGTAAACATTGACGCATTCTGATGACGTCACACACGCGTCCGTTACTATGGGAACGTGGAACATTAATCTCCGAACTCTGGTCTATCTTCTCACGGCATTGTTTGGATATAATAACTGAATATATTGGCTTGGGAGTGGCCTAATGTTTCTTTTTTCTTATTTCATTTTTTGATTTGTTTACTTTTTAGGCCATTTGATTGGTATGCCTTGGCTTGACATGGCTCTGGCTGCCGGGCCTAAGTTTGTGATGTCTGCTGTGTTGTCTGTTTTGTGTGTGTGTGTTTGTATATATTGTATATATGTATGTGTACCAACTGTACAGGGAAGGATAGGGAAAGGTGGAGATAAAAAAATCCACAGTCACTCACTATTATTGTTAGACTACATATGGGTTTTGATGATTTAAATAATGGAGATGACGGGCATTGCATGGACGAGCAGCTTAAGTGTAAAAGTTACCTCCCAGACCAGATGAAATACATCAATAAGGATGATAACTATTCATTCCTGCATATAAACATTAGAAGTCTGAATAAACACTATGAAGATCTACTCGCTCTCTTGACCACTACAGAATGTGGCTTTGATGTGGTGGGTTGCAGTGAGACGTGGCTAAATGAGAGATCACATATGGACTCATTAAACATGGACGGGTATAAACTATTTAACAAAAATAGACTTGATAAAATTGGTGGTGGCGTCTGTTTATACATTAACTCTAAATATCCTGTAAATGTTTGTGGTAATCTGGTCATTGATGATGGTCAATCAGACTCTATCTTTGTTGAGATAAACACCTGTAGGCCTAATGCCAAAAAGCTTGTCATTGGGGTGATCTATCGACCCCCTGACTCTGATCTGGGGATCTTTAGGATGAAACTGGACGAGCTGTTATTCTCTATAAACAGCAACAATAGGGACTGTATCATTCTTGGAGACTACAATATTGATATTTCAAAAAACTCTACTGCAAAACATGACTTTATCAACACACTACAGGCTAATTCTTTCTTTCCCACCATAAACATTTTCACCCGAGTGACACCATCGAGCACATCGATTATTGACAATATTATCACAAATATCTTTAGTGGATGTATCAAATCTGGGGTGTTGCACTCTGATATAACTGACCATTTCCCAATTGTATTATTCATTGACATTGGTACTAAACATGAAATGTCATGTCAAAAAAACAATGTTAAAATTTTAAATAATAGAACTCTGTTGAAACTGTGTGAAAACCTACAAGCCAAATCATGGGATTGTGTCTATGACTGTAGGGACCCTGATATTGCATACAACACCTTGATTGATGAGCTTACACACTCCATCCAGTGCTCTATTCCAGAGAAGCCTGTTGTGAGCAGTGCTAGAAATCAAAACCCTTGGCTTAACAAGGGCATTCTAAAGTCTATTAATCATAAAAATAAACTTTATAAGCATTATATTAAAAACAAAAGTGACACAAATAAGGAAAAATACACACACTTTAGGAATAAACTCACACACATGATACGTAAGGCCAAAAGAAGTCACTACACAGAACTCCTAAATGTATCGCAAGGTGACTCTAAGAAAACCTGGCAGGTGCTAAATAAACTCCTTGGCAGGAGCCACAAAAATATTGTGCTCCCAGACATCAACACTGAGGTGAATCACAGTGGGTCCTGCAGAAATGCAGATGTCACTGACCTTGTTAACCTTGCTGATAACATGAATACTCATTTTATCTCCATTGGTGAGAACCTCTCAAACAACATTACCCAACCTCATGGTGCCTGCTTCAGGCAATACCTGCAAGATAGTCCCCTAAATTCATTTTTCTTGTCACCAACTGATAGAAATGAAATTGTAAAAACTATTAGAAACATGAAAACCTCACACACAGCTGGAGCGGATGATATTTGTAGCTCAATTTTGAAAGCAACCGTAAATGAAATTGCTGATCCACTTGCTCATTGCATAAATTTGTCGTTACTCACTGGTATTGTACCTAACAAGGCAAAGGTCGCAAGAATTGTTCCAGTTTTTAAGACGGGTGATAAAAATGACATGAACAACTATAGACCAATATCCATATTGCCTTCACTTTCTAAGGTGTTTGAGAAAATTGTATATACCAGATTGAGTAGTTACATAGATAAATTAAATATTCTGGACTCCTCACAATATGGCTTCAGGAAAAAAAGCACAACATGTATGGCAGTTCTTGACCTACAGGAAAACATCAACGATGCCATTGATAAAGGTGACCTCTCCATTGGCATCTTCCTCGACCTGTCTAAGGCATTTGATTGCATTAACTTTGAGATTCTTTTAACCAAATTAAACTATTACGGTGTCAGAGGCATAGCTCTCAGTTGGTTTAAAAGCTACATATATGGAAGACAACAATATGTATGTATAAATGGTCATAAATCCCAAAATAAATTCATTAACTATGGGGTCCCCCAGGGCTCAGTTTTGGGGCCTCTTCTCTTCATCTTGTATACCAATGATTTTGTCAACTCCTCTCAAATCCTACATAAAGTACTTTTTGCTGATGATACAAATTTGCTTCTGTCATCCAAAGATCCATTTCTACTTCAAGAAACTGTAAATAGGGAGTTGGAGAAGGTGGATACCTGGTTCAGATGTAATAAACTCTCTCTCAACATAAAAAAGACTAATTATATAGTATTCTGCTCTAATAAAAATAAAACAAACACAGAGTTTATCCGTCTTGCAATAAATGGGCAAGAAATCAATAGAGTAGCTTCCACAAAATTCCTGGGGGTCCACATCGACGAATTTTTGAATTTCAAGTACCATATTGATCATCTTATAAAAATACTATCTAAATATGTTGGCTTGTTCTTTAAATTAAGACACTGTCTCCCACATTCAGCCCTGCTCACCTTATATAAATCTCTATTTGAACCTCACTTAAACTACTGCAACATCATATGGTCCAACACCTTTCCCAGTTACATTAAAAAACTACAGACATTACAAAATAAAGTTATACGCGCCATATCATGGTCTGACTACAGAGAGCCCACTGGACCTTTATTTAACAACCTTGGACTATTAAAGCTTGCAGAGCTAAATGTGTATGAAAATGCTACTATCATGTATCAAGTAGTGCACAGGATCAACCACCGGTTAAACGAGCTCGTCCCTATCTGCCGTCCCCTGCATGCACATGACACCAGAAAGAAACATCAAATCAAAGGGAAAAAACGAAAGCTAAAATGTACCAGTCTGAGTGTACTGTGCAGGGGTCCGCAAATATGGAACGAACTCGACGACTCCATAAAAATGTCCCACTCTGTCTCCCTCTTTAAAAAAAATGTAAAAAAGAAACTCTTGTCTTCATATAACTCATGATTGTCTACAGAAAATTACACCCCTCTCTGTAATACTATACCATATTGTACTATGTCTTGTCCTGTGTCATGTCTCATATAACATGTTTTGCTTTGTTTTTATAGATGTATTTATATGTTTTGTTTTTGCTGGGTTCCCCTCTTAAAAGCAGCGGCTGCGGCTTATTTTGGGGTTTTCCTTTTCATACTACCTCTATTGTTTAATATATGATCTGTATGATGATTTATTGACCTCGTATGAATAAAAATGTATCGTATCGTATCGTATCGTTGCCATGGTATTACTAGGTGGTTGCTAAGGTGTTACTAGGGTCTTACCAGGCAATTGCTAGGGTTTTAATATGTGGTACAATGAAAGCATATCATTCTGTTAGAGTGCATAAGCCTCAGAAATCGTGTTGTCATTTCCTTCATATTAGTATGAGTATGTTGAACTGAAATAGGCTATATGAACTGAAAGCTGAATGGAACTGGATAGAATACAATAGAATAACTTTTATTTTCCCGTTTGGGAACTTAAAACCCCAGCAACAACAAAAAGACAGACAGTGGGGAAGACGCACAACACACAAACAAACATATCAAAAAGACATTCAATAGAATCATTGCATTAATCAAGTGAATTAAAGTGGAATACAGCCATGATTAAAAATAGCCCCCGCTGTCCAGGCATTAAGCAGTCCAACACATAAACTGCCCCTCCACGACTCCAGTTCCTCCATACATGCAGTGTTGCGGCCTCTGTACACTGTCAAAACGGATCCACCGAACTGCGTCAACCTTCCCAGTCGTCGCCTCACTCCGCCCCCGCATTATCTTCTCCTTCCATTCCCTGGTTTCCTTTTGAAGATTTCCTGCAATCCCGGATCAGTCCCGACATCTTCAACTCCGGTGAAGAGTGATGGTAAACTTTGTTGCTGCAAACAGGCATTCCCGACCACAAACAAAATTATATCGACTAGACAATTCGTTAATATTATAAAAACGAGCAGTAGGAGCGCCCTGAAAAATCTCCAGCCCGCTTCCCCGTCCCACAACAGACACACAGCGCATGAAAAAAACAAAAGACAAAAGCCAGACACAACAAAATGCATTCAAATTAACAAACACGAACACGAGAGACAGCTGGTCATCGTGATGAATACAAGTTCTATTAAAAACCATTAACGAGTAGAAAACGCACAAGCTTTACCCATCCAATAATTCCTATTGACTTTAAAAGAGTTTAAATTTTAAGTGGAATATACCATTAATTGTATGAAATCTTTCATTACCGTGTATCTAATAAATCTATTGCACTGTAGCCTATTCCAGTTGCTATGTACCGAATGTGATCTCATGTGATATATCCTGTTTTTGACCAATTTACTGCTTTTACTTCAGTAGAGACTGTTAAAACACTAAAACACTTTTTTGGATTTGAAATAAAAACGCAATTTCCTGTCATTACTACTGGTGGCACAACTGATAATCGTCAGGTGGTACGACCGGGTAAAATATTCATTTAAACCAATAAATAATAGGTTAAAGTGAACGAATGGTTGATAACTATGACGTGAATAGCTATTGTATTGAATGCATTCATTTGTATAATGATTTTTCTGTCTTTAAATGTAAAATCAGATGCTAAAGATACTAAATACCTGGCCACTAGAATGCAATAATCTTAAACTTATTGTAAAAACAAAACACAACCACAAAATAATTATGTGTTAGGCACTGTAGACACTCTAAGGGATACTTGCCAAAGATTTCACTTAGAATAAATAGTAGTAAAAATATTTTTACAACTATTTGATTATGCCACCTGACATTTTTGTGGGTTAAAAATACAGTCAAAAAATGTATTTAAACACTTTGAAATGTTATTTAACAAATGAGAATTGTTTAAACACATTGTTCCAGACTCAAAAATATGCATTAAATCCATTTTGAAAAGACTTTTTAAAAATACCTTTTTAGAAGCTTTATTTGTCATTGACCGAAATATAAAATACAAAAAAAAAAAAGATTTTTTTAGTTAAAGTTTTTCTTTAGTTTGCAATGAAATACTGAGAGGTACATATGTGAAACAGGTAAAACTATACATTTCCATTATAGACTCCACAAGACGTATCCACAAGTGTGCAAAAGGGTTATATGCAACTACTAAAGATTTATGAAGCAAAATATAGGCAGTGTACCCTGTTGTCCATTAGTGTCTCCAAATCTATCCAAATGGCTAAATTGTGCACTGCTGTACATCATTAAATAATCATATTTCACTACAAATCAACTTTATGGCTCATAAAACTCACTTTTGCATCATTGTCAAGTGGAAATTACTATCTTTTCATCAGTATAGGGGGATATATATCTATGGGTCCAAAATCCTATCCAAAACAGGTCATAACATGTATTAAATATTTTTTGTTCAGTATAAAGCATATACATTTGCCCATTCTGATGGTTTAATATGAAAACATTGATATCACACTGTTACACTAAACTAAATATGCAGCCTAAACATTCACTCGTACCTCAATAAAACATAATTGTTTCCTATACTCGACATGTACTCTTTTTCTTCATGCCCTGGGATGACATTTCTCTGTAGTTTTTTAAAAAAATGTTCCCATTCACAATGACTCAAATGAAAATGTTACATTCATCTTGCACATATCAGCGCAGAGGGAAATTGGAATGAATATTTTCCAATTTAAAAGTATGGCCCAGGAAGATACTAATACGCCATAACCTATATCGTTTACAATAAACATTACAATAAAATAATATTCCACCATCAGGCAAATGCTGCCAAATGTTCTAGCTTCAATGAATATCAGTACGTCAAACATAAAACATGACTGAGCCACCAATGAATGCTTACATTACAGCATGTGAAATTCACTCAAAATGTGAAAATAACAATATCAAACATATTGGACAAGACAATGGTCGAGTGGAAAAACGTATATAAGCAGCCAGCGAGACCAACCGCATATTACAAGCAGTACTACTTACATATCTAGGAGGAAAAACTCCTAGAAAACCATCTGTGAATGGGTTTATATTGGATAAAAGAATCGTCAATGAAACCAGAATGAATTGGAATGAATGCGACAGGTTTGCAGAGCGTAGGGGGTATTACGCATCAATGTTTCAGGTAGTGTAATAGCATTATAAAGTGTTGTTTATTTGACACACAGATTGGCCCAGACAATAAATGACCACTCAAATGACCACTCAAAGGGACATCTCTATGCGTAAAACCCATGGTAGGATAGAATATTTATTTCATATTTAGGAGCAGATATTGATAGAACAATGACGTGGTATAATTACACAAGTATTCCACATGTTTAATTTGCATTTGAGTGAGCAGGGCTTTTCACAGCTTTTTTGGCATACGATCTGGCTATTGTTGGGTTTAGCTTGTTGCTATGATGGAATACAAATTTTATCTGATGAAGAAATATATTAACTTACATAGATGCTATCGTCCACTATGTCATGCATGGGTAGGTATCGTTGCAGGGGAGACTTAGGGGGGTGGCTTGTTAAATGGACTTGCTACGGGAAAATAGTGACACTTAGAAACTCTGTATACGGCAGTTGTCACAAATCGTGTACTAGCAGTTTGTGGTTTACACTCATAGTTTGGTTGCAGGATAAATTAATATCTGAGTGGAGCAAAATCTTGTCACTGGTACCATGGCCACTAGGGGATCTGCACAAAGGGGTTAAGCTACCAGGAAAAACAAACCCCTCACTTGACCAGTGTGTTAGCAAATCTAAATGCAATCGATATGACATAGCTCCTATAAATAAACGATCCATTACACCTTGGGTTATAATCTCAAGTTTATGTGAGTGAACATACGGTTAAATTAAGTTACTGTTAGCCAAACAATGTTTAAGTAACATTACTTTACGCTAGTGTGGCACCCTGGACATTTTAAGTTCTGCTTGTATTTGTACTTGGTATCTTAACTTGGCCCCCTACCATTATTTTTTTCAGATTATTATTAAGAAAACTCACCTGCTTTAAAAGTAAAATGCAATATCTGTCATGCCTGTAGATGGCAGTAGCGGCTCCGGTATGTTAGTGGCTGGCTGCAAATGCAATAGTTCTTTACAATAGAATAAGCATTCAGTCAGTAACGTACATGGAAAGAGAAGAGAAGCACTGCTGTATTAAAACAAATTGTTTTAATTGCATTTACAGGTGAGAGAAGTACACAAGCACCACATATTAGTGATGGTGAAATGAGGCTTCCTGAAGCACTGAGGCTTTGCCGCCAATTGTATCGCAAATAGATTCATTACTCGAAGCCTCATTCAACACAGTGTACACTAGTGACACCTGCTGGTAAAAGTAATTTAGAGCAACGAAATCATTACAAATTCCACCCCAGGTTCAAAATAACGAAGTTGCCACGAGTTAGCAACAAGCGACCCTTTAGCTCATTGGTAACGTGTCGGACTTCAGAGCCATTAGTACAAGAGAAGGTTCAAGTTCGAAATCCCGCTCAGGCGGTACACATACTAACGTACTCATAATTTATATTTGTAACTGTCATTAGGCTAGATTTGTTTTCTACTAAGATATATTATAAAATAATATATTAACTTTGAAAATGAAAAAAACAGGAAGATTGATATAAAGGGGGACAACATTTGTGTGGGGTTCTATTGAGCAGTAAAAGTGTTTCTGGTCTGGGACTGGGAGTGCTTCTGTAACCAGGCAGTGAAAGTGAATGTGCTTCAGTATGGGCAGTGAAAGGGAAGGTGCTTTTGTGACTGAGAAGGGAGGTTTTTATTGATTTTTATTAACGGCCTCATCAAGTTCTTGCTTTCTGGAACCTATGGCAAAATAACAATATGCAAATGTATTTTTATCAACATGTACTGTATGTCAGTATGATTATGATAAAGCAACCATAACTGTTATTAAAAAGTAAAATAAATAAATAACCTCCGCTGGTTTCTTGCTCATTGGCAGGTGCATTTTCATGCATTGCCCGATAATGCCTCACTCAGCATGGACGAGGTATTATTGCTGTAAGCCAGCTCCTTTAGGCACAGCAAGCACTTTACCTTCAAAATGAAATAATATGCCATTTGAGAAGGAATGCAGATTATAATGATAATAAGAAAATAAGAATTAACAATCAAATCATAATAATATTAAACAAATCGTAATAATCTGCTGTAGTTACGTTAAAATAACAACCCTCGAAATAAGGGAGGTATCGCTCCATTATATCTACAATTCAAAAGCCCTAATTCCGCCCAAAACGCAAAACAAACCGATCACATGGTTTTACACCCGAGGCCTCGTTTGTCATCGATCACGTGCTTCTCTGAAAGTGATAAAGCTTCGGTGCGAGGCTTCTGTAGAAACTGCCCTACGTACTCGACACACAGCTCGGAGCTCCGGTATCATCCGTAACATCACTACCACTGTGAGGGGAAGTGTAAGGTTCGGAGAATCAAACGCGACCAATAAGGATTTCTAAAAACGTATCTAGAGAAAGATATGCCACAAAACGCGGAATAATCCGCACCAGGACTGGGTTAACACAGGATAGGGAGCAAAACTTCCCTAGCACAAAGCAAAACAAAACAACCTCCAAAAACTGAGGCGATCTCAATAAACAGCGAGAATAACTAACATAAGAACCTCACGCACTAAAATAATTAGGCGTAACAAGAGGTAATGAAACTCAAAACAAAAACGAGTGAAGGAAAGGAATAGAAAAGAAAACCTGTTAGCCAAAGCTCTTGTGGAAAAAGAGCTGAACACAACTGGCAACAGGTAAAAAGAAGAAATTATAAAGATTGGAAAGGAACGACGAAACCAATCTAATCTTAAATCTTTATAACCGGACTTGCTGCATTTCCTATTAGTACAACCAGAAATGCAGCTTTCTATACCTTTACCGACTTCGTATGTCTACATTGCAAAGACAATCTCGAAGTGCGGAAATCCTGAGGTATTTATAGCCCGCAGGAAACGCGAAACAGGTGAAGGGAATAATTGTCGGGCAAGACGCGAAAACCGGAATGGAGGCAGAAAAAAACCGATAGATTCTTGACGACGCCAAACAGGAAACTAAAAACGTCGAAAAGCAAAGGCTGCAAATAACCATGACAACCACATATTATTATTATATTAAGCTTGTTCATATTCGCTGTGCCGTGTTTTATGTTGGTTTCAAAAACGTGTTTTGATGGAATAGAAGGCAGCTAACCGAAACTAGCCTCCATGGCTAAAGCCAGCACGTGGAATAAGTTGGCTAACTGGCTATGGTAATGTTACTATGGTAATCATAAGTTAGAAGTGCTCAAGCACCAGATGCAGTTATATTAATTTGAGTCTTACATTTGTGGTACAATGTATGCGTCTGATGTATAAAAATTATATAATTGAAGTAAAGTGATTCATGTTAGATAATAGTGTTTGATGAATAAGGCAACTGAATGAAGCTAGTTCTAGCTTCAATTAAGCTACTATAGGGCTAATGCATGGGTAAATAGTAAATGCTAGGTTTAGCTGTTGAATGTAAGAACTATTTAGTGAGAAGTTTGTACGTTTTTATTTTTTTTACAACAAATGTAACTGTTTACTGAACGCCGCCATGTATTCTTTTATTTTCATGACGCATGTAATTGTAGTTATTGAATTAGTTTTGGCTGTAAAAACCAGTTCTTGACAACAGAATAAGCATTCAGTCAGTAACGTACATGGAAAGAGAAGAGAAGCACTGCTGTATTAAAACGAATTGTTTTAATTGCATTTACAGTGATAACTGCTGAAATAAACCCACCTGGCACCTGGATGAACAGTGAGATCATTCAGTGTGTAACACTAGCTTGTGAAGTTTGCTAGCAGTGCAGTATATGAGCCTATAGACGCTGCACTGATAGGTCGCTAGCTAGCTGGTGGAGGGACAATGGACTACATTTCCAGGCATTCAACAGGAAACACAAATGTTTACAACACCAACTCAGCATGACATCTGTAGTTACAGTGAGCAAATCTTGTAGCCAGGAACTACGCAAAGGGAAATAAAAGTCAAACTATAAAACTGAGGACAGGTCATCCTCCACCCTCTTCTACTCTTTTTTCACCATCTTTCCAGCTCTGGAGTCTTCCACCAACTCTGTGGAACTCAGACCGCAACTCTATTTTGTACCTTGTGCAACGTCACCTGCAGGCTGAGAGATCTCTCTGAGAGATTGTGCAAATGCACAACTGGATCACATGCAACCACCATTGTGCCCTCAGCAACAGGTTAGCTTGCCTCATGGCATCTGACCACAGAAGGTGGAAGGGAACTGAGCTAACCATTCACAACCAATCTGCTAGTTCCAAACCACGGACAAAGATGGCAAAACTATATGACAAAAAGACGACTCGCTGGACCGAACAAATGGAAGTTCCAGGACCAGATGGGCTAAAGACATTTTTTGCACCATCAAAGGCCATCGACCTCATGGAGGAGTCATCTGCAACACAAATTCCGCTGGCCTATCATTCTATAACGTCAGCTAATACTCTAACTAACCAAGCAGGGTTCAAGGTTTGCTTCCCTTTTTTAACAAGTTACTAATGTTTGTGTAATATGGTTTCATTTTGGCTTACTGTAGATGGTTCTGAACACACACGACACGCACGCACGCACGCACGCACACATATGCATCCTTGCACAAATGTTCCAGCATGCACACAACATTTATCCTGTTCTATAGAATGTAGTATTCTTGTTTTTCCTTGCTTAACTCCTTTGCGCAGCGGCTTAATTTTGCCCATTTGCACTTGTTTTGTACAGTTCTGTTTATAGGTTTATAACTCCATATGTACATTTTACACAAACACCATGGCTTAAATTAAAGACCCTTGCACCATTTATGATTATGCCTTAAATTAACGTATTTTCATAATTAATATGTACATTTTGGCAGTGAATTCACAACCCCCAGTGAAAAATAAGTTCCACCACTCTAGTTTACAGTATACCCCTGAGAGTCAATGGCATGAATAAGGTAAAACCTTACATTTTCTGGTTCCGAAACCCCCTGTCTGCATGTGTACAAAATATGAAATGGATATGTATTACTGCTCAAGTCCCATGTGGTAATTTGAAACAGTGTACCCTGGTGTCCAAACATCTATCCAAAATGGATCATTGTGCATCACAGTAATTCAGGAGATACTCAAAGATTTTCAGCAGAAAAACTTGACTAATTTGAAATATATTTGCATCCATATCATTACAGGATTTGCAACTTTTTAAAAAAAAAGTTTAGAGGAATGGATATAGGTGTCCAAAAACATACCAAAACCTATCCAAATCTATGAAAACTATATGTTTAATATGTGACAGGTGCTGGTAAAACGGTCCACAAATATAATGTTCAATGTCCCTGGGGAGATACAGTCGAATTGAATCTACAAATGGAGAGTCTTGTTTTGAGCTGTTGTGGAGTTTTGTGGGGGGCATGTGATGTCTTGTGCCTCATCACCAGATTGTCGGCCAGGTGGACAATGGCGTGGTCCATGGTGGTACTGCACCATGCTCCTTGTAGGAATGGAGAAGGGCAGAGAGCTAATTTTTGCCGATCACAAAAGGAAAAACATACATTGGTTTCAGATAGCTGTCAATTGTACTTAACATACTCAGTATCTTGCTACCTGCATAGATAGATAGTTTTTCATGTAAACATAAGAATAACATGAGAAAACCTGGGGTGTATTTCAGAAAGCAGGATGACTGAGTTAGCTGGATAACTACACTGAGTAAAATCCGGAACAGCGCTTTTTACTACTCAGTCCATGTTCCACATTTTGGAGGGTTCAGGGATTTACTCAGTGCAGTTATCCAGCTGAGTAATTCTGCTATGTGAAATACCCCCAGGTTTGCTCATGATATTCTTATGTTTACAAGCAATGTATACATATTGTTTGGACATGCAGCCAGCTAGATAGCTAACTGTTAGCTTAGCCAACAAAGGCTTGATTAGATAGATAGATAGATAATGACAAAATTGCTTGCAAATACATTGTTTGGACATGTGGTTAAAAAGATAGCTAACTGTTAACTTAGTCAATAAAGGCTTAGTTTGTGTTAAACAAAGACTGGTAGATAGACAGATATTAATATCACAACGAACATGCTTTCAAATTATACATTGTTTGGACACGCGACTAGCTAGATGGCTAACTGTTAGCGGAGTCAGCAAAGACTTGTTTTAAACACTCTGTGGTAGATAGATAGAATACCATGACAAGCTTGCTTGCAAATGACACATTGTTTGGACATGTGGTTAGCGAGATGGCAAACTGTGAACTTAGTATGGAAGCATATCCGCGCCAAAATTTGAATGAAAATGCAAATCGCCGATTGCATTTCGTTTGCATTCGATGTGCGCAAAAACCATGACATAATTCAAATGAATATGCAAAAGGCCATTTTGCGTTTTCATTTTCAAGTTCATGTACGCACTTTATCGTGAGGTGACGTCACGTGGTGCTGTAATGGCGACATGTAGTCCAGCTGTCTCTCGTGTTCGTGTCTGTTAATTTGAATGTAATTTGTTGTGTCGGGCTTTTGTCTTTTGTTTTTTTCATGCGCTGTGTGTCTGTTGTGGGATAGGGAAGCGGGCTGGAGATTGTTCAGGGCACTCATGCTGCTTGTTTTGATAATATTAACGAACTGTATATTCGGGATAATTTTGTTTGTGTTCGTCGAACTACATGCACAGTCGCATTCACAACATATGCTGGGGAATGTCCGTTGGATCTGCAGCTACAAAGTTTACATCGTTCTTCATCGGAGTTGAAGATGTTGGGACTCGGGACTGATCTAGGACTGCAGGCAATCTTCAAAAGGCCACCAGAGAAAGAAAGGGGAAGATAATGCGAGGGATGAGTGAGGCGACGACTGGGAAGGCTGACACAGTTCGGTGCTCCGTTTTCGACAGTGTACAGAGACCACAACACTGCGTTTATGGAGTCGTGGAGGCGGAGTTTGTGTTGGACTGCAATTGGATTAATGCAATGATGATACTGAATGTCTTTGTTTGATATGTTTGTGTGTTGTGGGTCTGCCCCCCAGTGTCTATGTCTTTTTTGTTGTTGCTGGGGTTACAACTGAAGTTCCCTTGCGGGAAAATAAAAAGTTATTCTATTCTATTCTATTCATCTGACGATTTGAAAATGTTTATGCAAATCCATTTCACATTTATTTTTTCTCGCCCTCTGACACTACCCTGCCATAATTTAAATGAAAATTTAAAACCACTTTTGCATTAGCAGTTTCTTATTGCAATTGCATGATCCATGACAAAAAAGGATATGATAATTCAATTCGCCATTTAAGATATCGTTTTCATTCTTTGCGGCGCAAGAGTGACATAATTCAAATGGAATGGCATTGCATCCGTTTGCATTATCATTTCCGCGTGGTCACGCAAAAACCCTGCCAAAACTCTGAACTGAACATGCAAACTGTCAAAGCATGCCCATCAAGGCGGGGCCTCGAAGAAAGGGGCGTTACAGGGGACCGTCAAACCACTGAATTATGGTTCAACTTCAATGGTTGTCTGTGATTAAGTAACCAGCGATACCTGGGAATAGGAGACAGCGAGTTAAATAGAGCAAAAAGGCCTACTAACGGCCAACGGAGCAAAAGAGCCGTAACACCTCCCCCCATAAAAGCAGGGACCCACGGGCCGTAAGACAACTCCTAAAAAAACGAAACACACAAACATAAACACCAAACTGGCCCACCCAACTCAAACACCAACCCACCCCCCACTTCAGCAACCCACTCACGGAAGCAATTTAAGAAGCAGAGGAAAAGGGAAGGTAAGGGGCAGGCTTAGGTGTTGAGGGAACCGTGACAAAACATTATCACTCCCCTTTACATGCCGGATATCAAGGTGGTAACCTTGTAGAAAAAGGCATCATCGCATGAGCCGCTGATTCGGGTTCTGTAAAGAATGCAGAAAGGGTTGGGGGTTGTGGTCGGTGTAGACCACCAAGGGTACTACACCCGACCCAACATAGACATCAAAATGTTGCAAATTTACAGAATAGTTTAGTTGATATGAATAAATCTTTTTAGAAAAGAAAGAAACTGGTTGTCACGGTCCTTTGTTCCATCTCTGTGGACGTTATTCTTTGGAGCCGTAAGCAGGCGTTCCGGCATGACTTTTCCGCCGTCTGCCCCATGTTTTTTCACCTGCCGGTGATTACCTGGCGCACCTGTTCCTCGTTTCCCGTGGGCTTTTTAAGCATGCTGTTTCCGCCTGTCGGTGCTTGTGTGTCTTTGTTGCCACGTCCATCAAGCTAGGTAAAGGTATAGCCAGGAGACTGAATTATTGTCTTTGACAATCACTCAGGAACTTCCTAGAGTATAGGTTAGATTCCTTCTTACTCTAGTTTCTGTTTCTTTTCTTTTCGCTCTCTAGTCACAGTCAAGCTGGAAAGTCTCCCCACCCCTTTCACCTTCTCCTCGACTTATACTACAATAGATTGAGTTCAATTTTTTGCCTCAAACATCTACACACAATAGCCAATAATGACGAAGTGAAAACAGGTTTTTAGAAAATATGCAATTTTATTTTACTGACAAAAATAGGTTATTTAGGGGTTACATATCTGTACACACCCTTAGCCTAATACTTGGTTGCTGCACCTTTGGTAGCGATTACAGCTTCAAGGCATCTTGGGAAAGAAGCTACGAGCTTGGCACACTTGTTTCTGGACATTTTTGCCCATTCCTCTTGGCATATCCTTGCAAGCTCCGTCAGGTTGGATGGGGAGCATCGGTACACAGCCATTTTCAGCTCTTTCCACAGATGTTCAATTGGATTCAGGTCTGGGCTCTGGCTGGGACACTCAAGGACATGCACAGACTTTCTCCGAAGCCACTCCTTTGTTCTCTTGGCTGTGTGCTTCGGGTCGTTGTCATGTTGGAAGATAAACCTTCGCCCCAGTCTGAGGTCCAGAGCGCTCTGGAGCAGGTTTTCTTCAAGGATCTCAGTGTACTTAGCTGCATTCATCTTTCCCTCTATCAGGACTAGTCGTCCCGTTCCCGCTGCTGAAAAACATCCCCACATCATGATGCTGCCACCGCCATGCTTCACTGTAGGGATGGTATTAGCCAGGTGATGAGCGGTGCCTGGTTTCCTCCAGACGTGACGCTTGGTATTCAGGCCAAAACGTTCCATTTTGGTTTCATCAGACCAGAGAATCTTGATTCTCATGGTTTGAGAGTCCTCTAGGTGCCTTTTGGCAAACTCCAAGCGGGCTGTGATGTGCCTTTTTACTAAGGAGGGGCTTCCGTCTGGCCACTACCATAAAGGCCTGATTGGTGGAGTGCTGCCTGGATGGTTGATCTTCTGAAAGGTTCTCCCATCTCCACAAGGATACGCTGGAGCTCTGTCAGAGTGACCCTCGGGTTCCTGCTCACCTCCCTGGCCAAGGCCCGTCTTCCCCGATTGCTCAGTTTGGCCGGGCGGCCAGGTCTAGGAAGATTCTTGGTGGTTCCAAACTTCTTCCATTTACGAATGATGGTGGCCACTGTGCTCTTTGGGACCTGTAAAGCTGCAGAGATTTTTCCGTACCCTTCTCCAGATCTATGCCTTGACACAATCCTGTTTCTGAGGTCTGCAGATAATTCCTTTGACCCCATGGCTTGGAGTTTGCTCTGACATGCACTGTTAACTGTGGGACCTTATATAGGCAGGTGTTGGCAATCCCCAATCATGTCCAATCAATTGAATTTATCACAGGTGTAGAAAGTATTAAGTTGTAGAAACATCTCAAGCAGTATCAGTGGAAACAAAATGCACCTCAGCTCACTTTTGGGTGTCATATCAAAGGGTGTGCACACTTGTGTACATATGATATTTTACATTTTGATTTTTTATAAATTAGCACAAATGTCTAAAAACCTGTTTTCACTTTGTCATTATGGGCTATTTTGTGTAGAATTTTGAGACAAAAAATTAACTCTATTGTAGAATATGTCTGTAACTTAATAAAACGTGGAGAAGGTGAAAGGGGTGGGGAGACTTTCCGGCTTGAATGTATTTCGCCTCTTTGTTAGAGCTAGGGGCTTGCTACCTGCTTATTTTCTTGCTGTGCTTATTTCTGCGAGTTTGCCCATTTAGTGGGTTGTTATTATTTTGGCTTACGCCGGGACTATCTCCTCGTTATACGAGTTGCGCCTGGAGCTATTGGGGTTGTTTTCTGTTTTCGGTACTTTACGGCATTATTATCGCTCTCAGTTTGAATAAAGGACGTTTCATTTTGTTTGTTTGTACGGGAGTTTTTTGTCCCGCTTTTCTTTATTTATCTAATCCAGTGGTTATTCACTTTTCATGGATTATTTTTCTAATCCTTTTCCGGTCGCGTCTGATCCTCCTACCTGACCCCCTGACAGTACACACAAGCCTTCATGGAAGGATCAGCGACTCCCTTAGAGAAGGATCAGGCCATGGCTGCCCAGGAGGAAACCATTGGGGCTCTCCAGGGTCAGCAGCAAGCTATCTTGGACCAACAAACCCAATTAACCAACAAAATGCGTGTACAGGAGGGCTGGTTCCGGGAGTTAGCTGAGAGTATTCGCCAAGGTTCTCCTTCCCTTGCCCGATTCCTAAGCTAAGCTTCAGCTGCCTCTCCGTTATGACAGAGAGGGGGGAAAATGTTGCGAGTTTTTAACACAATGTCTTATATTTTTTAAGGCCCAGCCTTCGAGATTCTCATCACAGGAGGCTTGTGTAGCGTTCATTCTTTCGTTACTGGTACCCGCCCTCACCTGGGCTAGTCCACTGATTCGGGCCAATTCTCCCATGATGAGCGATGCAGATAAGCTGATGGATGAGATGGCTTTAGTCTTTGACTATGATGTCTCCAGTCAAGAGGCCGCCATGCGATTAACCCATCTCCGCCAGGGAAGCGATTCTGTAGCAGGTTTTGCCATCACATTTCGAGCACAGGCAGGTGAAACAGGGTGGTCTAAGGGTCCCTTGATTTCACTGTTCACCAATGCGTTATCCGACCCTATTAAGGACGCCTTGGCAGTGCTCGATCCGCCTGCTACCTTCGATGCCCTGGTATCCACAGCTATCCGCATTGATAACCGTATTCGGGAGCAAGAACGTGAGAGACAGAGAGGTGACAGGCAAGAACAGTCCAATCGCTATCTCTCTCCTCTTTCGGCAACACCCCCAGTTTTTTCTTCTGCGTATTCTCCTTTTAATCGAGATAAGCCTGTGCAGGTAGACGGCACCTCTCTGTGTGAATCTAAATGACCTAAATCACGTGAGGAGTGGTGTCGCTACTGCAGGCGCAAGGGACACTTAAAGGAGCAATGCCCTAAGCAATGCCTTGTCTTGCGGGGGGGCAAGGTCCAGATGGATCCAAGAAAGTTTCGGCCATGAAGAATTGGCGGACTCCGCTTTCCGTGAAGCAGGTGCAGCGTTTCCTTGGCTTTTCCAAGTTTTACTGCCGGTTTATCCGTAATTTTAGCGCGGTAGCTGCTCCTATCACAGCCCTTACAAAAAAAAACCTCAGGGTCACGTTTTTTCTGGAATCCTAGGGCTGAGGCGTCCTTTACGGAGCTAAAGAAAAGGTTTAGTTACGAACCCATTCTGGTTACTCCGAACCCCTCCCTCCCATTTGCGGTAGAGGTGGATGCCTCAGAGTTGGGGGTGGGGGCTATTTTGTCTCAGCATTCTCCGCTAGATCCCAAAATGCACTACCTTACCGAGGTATGTCACCGTCGCCCTGGCAAACTTGCACTTCGCCAGATTGACAGTGAGACATGTCTCAGATAACATACTGTAGATGTTGGTCCCAAGTGTCGCTAAAAACGACATCATCGTCCAAATATGCAAACATTCTAACTCAGAAACCACACAATTCATGAGGCGTTGAATAGTTGCCGATGTGTTATGCAAACCAAAACTCATCACAGTATAAGAACATAGCCCGGAAGGAGTAATAAAGGTGAAAATCTCACGAGCTCTCGATGATAAGGGAACTTGCCAGTAGCCCTTCAACAAATCAAATTTGCTAACAAACTTTGCAGAACCGACCTGGGGTGGCTTTCCCAAAGCATGTTGTAGCGAAAAGTATGTTGTGAAATGTGTCGTGAAGATATACTTGCCATTTACGACGCTTTCCCGAAAGTGCTTGTAACTCAAAGAGATTGTGAAATGTGTTGCGAGTTCAAGACAACATTCGACCATTTAATCTCAAATGTGTCTGGAGATGCGTTACCACGTGCAAGTCCCACCTCTACAAGCAGAGGCTGCTAATCTATGTGATAGATACGACAACAACAACTTAGTCTAGAGCAGGTGTAATCAATAATCCCATCATTGGGTTTATAAGGACTTATTGTGACCTGCGCTGACATGTACACTGTACATTCACAATAAGCAAAATAATTTCAATAAATGTAGACAGCAATAAATGGATCCTATCAGTTTGCCAAAACCATTATATAGTTAAGATAATATTGGATTATTTAGTTTTTCTTCCGTTGCTTGTGTAACGAACGAGGTTATGGCGGGGCTTGAACCACTGAACTTCAGGGGGAGAGGCCACGGCGCTAACCACTACGCCAAAGATTCATTCACTGTCAGCGGAGGAGTCAGGCTGCCTGGCGAGCCTATTATTTACTTATTATATTTATTTTTCTTTCTCGCTCTTCTCTTTGTCTCTGTCTTTTTTTGACAGTTAGGTTTGATCAGATTTAACCTCTTCCTACCGAGGGCAAAATAGGCCAAATTTTGCCTGTTTTCACTAGTGACAAACAAAGGTGGTTATCTCAAAAACTATAAATGGTACAAATATGGTTCATGGCTTTTATTAAAGCAGACACCTGCAGTATTACGACTAAGCAGAACTCATAGAAATCCAGTTTTTGATACTTAACTACAACAATTTATGTACAGAAAATATAAAAAAACTAAAAAACGGGTACCTACATTCGAGTTTAAGAATTTTTACCTGGGGAGCTACAAATGCAATCAAGGAAATGACTCCTCTATCTGATTCATCAATATGCTGCCTACCTCTGGTAACAATCTGGTGTCAATATCTCAAACCATTCAAATTTTACAGGGTTTTTTTCAGGTGAACCTTTTTCGTTATCCAAATGGTGCCAAATGTGCCAAAAATGGCAATGTTCCAGAAAGGTCTCAATATGATTTATTTTTTAGGTTTTTACAATAAAATGAGATAATTTGTCAATAGTGGCAATAAAAGTTCATTTTTAGACATGTTCTTGGTGTTCTGCATATTACACAACTAACTACCCAAGGTTACAAAAAGCTGTCAAAACCCATGTAGCAGCACAGTGAATCTTGTGTATTTCACCAGAGCCCCATTAGCCAGAAATGAGTCCAGGAATGTGCAAACAGGTTTTCAACTGAATAATGGGAATAGTATGAAACTTCCCTACACATTAATGCTTGCCAGTCCTGTCCTTTATTCTGTTGCCACCTCCTATGACAGGGACGTTGGGGTTGGGTTTTAGGAGGCAAAACTTTATACATGACAAACATATATCAACTATATACAAGTGCACTAAGGTGTACTACTAAAAGTGCAGTGGATAAAAAATCAAAAGTCCACCAGTTTCCTAGATAAAAAATAAAAACACCCCTGCTGTAACAAATAAAAAGATCCTTGCCTCTAATTGCTGAAGTTACCGTATTTACACAAAGTACAAAATGGCAGGGTCCAAAAAGCTAAAAAAAATTAACTAAAAACAAAAAAAGGTAAAGGATCAAAACATGGGGGTGGAGGTTGAGGAGAGATTATTTAACCATTCATACAGAAGCCATTTAGACTACACATTCCCTCGAGCAATCTGCATCATTACAAATCCCACTAACCCTGTCCATGGAATTGTCCACCATGTTGATATACCCATTAGTCCCCCTTATACAACAACAATCAACAATAATAATAATCAACAAGTACTCCCTCATGTTATCATGTTCTCTCCCTCATACCATGCATAAATTACCATTTTGTTTACCTGCAGCCTTCTGTACTGCATATAGAACAATTTACTCAGGTGGAACAATGACTTTACTAAACACTTCCAGAAGCCATTTCACACTCAAAAAAATCGTTTTAGTAGCTCATCTCAGACACAAATAGATAGCTAGCTGCTTGTTACCTGTAATTTTGCTTGCATTACATTACATTACATTTATTTAGCAGACGCTTTTATCCAAAGCGACGTACAGTAAGTGCGCACAGAGACATCATCAAGATCACTACAGAACAGACAAGGCAAAGCACATCCTTCGCATAATGTAGCAGCTATCCCTAGCAATGAACGTCGACTGTAGTTCACAGTAAGCTGTGGGCAAATCAGCAACACCACACTTCCATTCCTAATACTCGTATAAACTATAATAAACAGACAGGAAAACACAGGGATGCTTGCTAGCTTGCCACTGTAAAGGTAATACTATCTATATTAATTTAGCTGAGAGGGACCGATTTTATGCATAAGTATATAAGGTTAGTTAGCTTCACAGAAGAAACACAGGGATTCACGCATTGCAGCTAAATTTCCTTCGATGCTTACACCAAACATCTGTGTTGTTGGCAACGCCACGTAACACGTGCGAGTTTGTCAACACAGACAATACACCCTAAGTTTACTTCATAAATTATTTATCATACCGTTGGAATGTGCAATTTGTAATATTAATTGTATGAAAAACAATAAAATACAGTTGACAATGTAATTACGAACCCGCATGGCATTGCGTGAATTCACACTGGTATATCGAAAAATCGGTAATACCACCAGCCCTAACGACGTTACCTGCCATGGCGAAATTCAATGCGTTTATAGCATAACACTGTTAGTATGATAAAACAACTTACATGTCAGCAACATCATCTCGGTCATCAGTGGATTCAGCGTCACTGAGACAGGATGAGTCTCCCTCGGCAAAAACATCTTCTGGCTTATCCAGTTCGTCTAGCACTTGGTGCACGGATAAACGCCTCAAAAATCTCGACATAACTACACAAAAACTGTATCAAAAATACTCTAAAGTAAAAAATGTAACTGCGGGCCTTACCTAATTAATTGTGCTTTGCTAAACGGAATGTAGCGAGCTACGCTACAAGGTAAAAACACTGCGCCATTTTGGTTCGATAATTACGCGTGGGTCGCCACTTCCTCATACGCACGGCTGGATTTCCTTTTTTTACGACTGCTTTGTGTTGATTGAGGGCTCCTTTGAAAGATAAGAGTCTTGGCTTTTCGCTGGAATATTTGACAGACAGTTTTAAAACCCAATGGAAAGCAAATAATACTCGGAGTGGAGGCGGGTGGGAGACAGTTTTTCCCACTTCAGATAGGCCTATTGTGCTATCAGTCAAAGAAATACACCCAATTGACGACGGTTTTGCATAAGTCTCTGCAAGCAAGTTCAAAACAACTCTGGCTAACATATACTAAGCCACGGGATTGGTACTCCAGAAACTGGCTGAGTTTCACAACGCCAAAGTGAACACAGCCGAACGAGTCGTAATCAAGTGCAAAAAAGCACAAGTCGGTTTAAAATTGGAAAAAAATAATGTACAGCCGTATGAAAGTTTTAAAGTATTTTTTCTTGAAGCCTAAAGGTATAATGATTTTTCAAACCAAAGTTTTGTGAAATACAATTAAGCAGAACAGTTTACCAGCACATTGTTTATGGTGTGACATCAAGCTGCAATACATGTTTGAGAATTAGGTCAGAGTTTCCAACGTTATTTACGAAGTTTTATCCCGACGTTTTGGGCTTAAAAACCACTTTCCCAGAAGGAATGGATATATCTGAAGGATATTTAATCAAAATATTGAGGTGAGCAGTTTATTATATATTATTAAATTAATGAAATGTATAATTTAATAATTTCCGTCACGCCCGCGTTACCGCTAGGGGGCGTTTGGTATTAAGAGGTTAAAATGAAAAGCAAAGAAAAAAAAAAATATTCAAAGAAGATCATAACTCTACAATGTTTTTGGGAAAGTGGCTGATAACAATGTGTGATGCTTTCTGTGGTGTGAATCGGCTTTTCTACATCAAACTGTCGGGTCTGTTACTCAAAGTTTGTTGTGAAAGTGTGTCTTGAAATATTCAATCCACGATATACTTTGGGAAAGAGTCTTGAAAATGTCAAGACATGTCTTCAAAAAGTAGTGTGACGTCAATTCTGAAGACACAGGAAAGCCACCCCTGATCAACACAATAATCCATACGCAAAAGCGGGTAGGAATCAGTTTTGGTGACCGCATTTACCTTCCTGTAGTCAGTACAGAACCTAAATGCGCCGTCTGGCTTATTCACCAAAATACATGGAGAAGCCCAACCGGAAAACGAAGGTTTGGCAATATTATTATCAAGCTTATACGTACATGGAAGAAAGATTACATCTTTAATGTTACTTGAGGCAAGCTGGCTTCTCTTATTAGCTGAATATGACGAAGATTGAAGATTATCATTTAGCTAATTTAGGTTAGTTATTCGCTTTCCAAATCTAGACTACTCATCTGTGCGTGGCCAAGCAGGCAATCGTTGTCAGATTAGTCTACCGCCAATCAAAAGACTGTAGTTTTACACTTGCAGTTGGTTATAGGCTCCCGAGCGAAGTCCACACACTCCACAAATCTGTTGAATAGTTGATCATTTCCGAAGACAATCACAAAATGGAGTTTACGCGAACGTTGTTTGTTTGCCGATATCCCTTCTTGCACTAGTATAGTCGAACACAATATAGACGTTGGGAATGCAGAGCCGATCCGCCAGCGTTTCTATTGTGTTTCCGTTGATAAACGTAAACAGTTAGATTCTGAGATAAAGTATATGCTTGATAGTAATATTGCCAAACCTTCGTTTTCCATTTGGGCTTCTCCGTGTATTTTGGTGAATAAGCCAGATGGCACATTTAGGTTCTGTACTGATTACAGGAAGGTAAACGCGGTCACCAAGCCTGATTCCTACCCACCTCCGCATATGGATGATTGTGTTGATCAGGTCAGATCTGCAAAGTTCGTTAGCAAATTAGATTTGTTGAAGGGATACTGGCAAGTTCCCTTAACGTTGAGAGCTCATGAGATTTCTGCCTTTATTACTCCTTCCGGGCTATCTTCTTATACTGTGATGAGTTTTTGGTTTGCGTAATGCACCGCCAACTTTTCAGCGCCTCATGAATCGTGTGGTTTCTGGGTTAGAAGTTTGTGCTGTATATTTGGACGATGTTGTCGTTTTTAGCGACACTTGGGACCAACATCTATGTTATGTGCGAGCCCTGTTCAACCGCCTATCTGAGGCATGCCTCACCGTCAATCTGGCGAAGTGCGAGTTTGCCAGGGCGACGGTGACGTACCTCGGTAAGGTAGTTTGGCAGGGTCACGTACGGCCTTTGTGTGCTAAAGTGTTAGCAATCAACCAGTATCCTCCTCCAACAACTAAAAAGGAGTTGATGCGTTTCTTTGGTATGGTGGGCTACTATCGTGCTTTTTCTAATAATTTTACTTATGTAGTAGCGCCACTGACTGATTTATTGAAGGCCAGGGCTGAATACATCTGGTCCCCACACTGTTAGCAGGCCTTTGAGGAAGTTAAGACCCTTCTCTGTTCTGCTCCCATACTGGCTGCGCCCTATTTGGATCAGCCTTTTAAGCTCCAGGTCGATGCCAGTCATGTGGGAACAGGAGCAGTGCTACTGCAGTCAAATGAGCAAGGAATTGCTTCTTTCTTTTCTAAAAAATTCAATTCATATCAACTAAATTATTCTGTAATAGAAAAGGAGGCGCTTGCGATAATTTGAGCATTGCAACATTTTGATGTCTATGTTGGGTCGGGTGTAGTACCCTTGGTGGTCTACACCGAGCACAACCCTCTGACCTTCCTGCATTCTTTACAGAACCCGAATCAATGGCTCATGCGATGGTGCCTTTTTATACAAGGTTACCACCTTGATATCCGGCATATAAAGGGGAGTGATAACGTTTTGGCCGATGCCTTGTCACGGGCCCTGGCTCTAAGTTCCCTCAACCCCTAAGCTTTTCTCTGGCCCTTCCCTTTTCCTCCTTAAATTGCTTCCGTGGGTGGGTTGCTGGAGTGGGGTGGGCTAGTTTTGTGTTGGTGCATTTGGTTTTGGGGGAGTTTTTTAAGGGCCCGTGGGTCCCTGCTTTTATGGGGGGAGGTGTCACGTCTCTCTTGCTCTGCTGGCCATTGGTGGGCTGGTGGGTGGAGTTGGAGAGCCTGTAAAATGAATTTGAAGCAGAATATGCCTCCTGAGCTTTGCCAATTAAAACGCATTGTAGCAACACATCCGTCCATAATTCAACATCATGTTTTAATTCAGCTAATCATGTTCGCGTTGTCTTTCACATTCCCTTTCGCATTCACGTGTCTTTCACGTTCTCTTTCACATTGTAACAGTAGCAGCTCATTTTGTTGTTCAAAAGTAAGACTAGAACCCGCAAGGGAAGGGATCAGATTAAGAGGGGGTTCCCCTTCTCTACCAAAGAGAACTCCCATTTCAACTAAACTGGCTTTAAGAATACCCATGATATTTTCTCTATATCGTTTGTCGCCAATGTCAATGTCATAATGCTCAATAACTGGTCTTTAATGCAAAAATCAAGAATTTCTTTGGACGGGGCCTTTACAAAATCACTCACAGTGGTAGCCATCATAAATAGTATACTTACAGCCAACCGATTTAAATACAAAAAGGACTACATTAGTCCCTATTAAGCCAACGCAAGCGAATAAACAACAAGCGCCGATCACACAATGTACAACAGAAGAGATAGCCTAACAGGGATGGAGCTTCCCAGAAAACTACCAATACAATTTGTAGCTATACGATCTAGCTGTCCCTGACTCAGCCTAGTCTTTGCCGACTTTTTGGGCTATGAGAACACCCAGTCCCCCATATTCACCGGCAAAAACAAAAAAGGAAAAATAACAAAGTGACAAACCACCCAGGACTTGCCCAACGACAGGACTTGCCCACACCACAGAACTATATAAGAAGTAGAAAGGAAACGTGGTCACGTGGTTCCATTCAACCCTATTCAATTTGGTTCTTCCACAATGCAAGATGGCTGCCATGGCCCGGAAATAGTATTACAGATGAGATCTGCCATGTATTTCCAATGGAGCGTTGTGAAAGTCAACGGAGTTGCCCCAGCGCAATCTAGGTAGCAAAAGTCACAATATGATAATCAACAGAAGCAGGCAATCACATTTTACATTTTTCCTGGATCCAAAATTTTTTTAGACTACACAGAAAAAAGAGAGGCATGATTAAAAAAAAACTCATCGGTGAGTAGAGTAGGCGCAGTGAACTCTGATTGGTTAAGAACAAACCGATGAGATTTGGAACATGGTCACATGGTAATCTTAGTTACGTCACAGTGCAATCACGTGAGGAGGCCTATTCGCATTTTCGCCTCAAATGAAATCTCATCTCCACTGAACTGTGAACTATGGTGGTTAGCTCGCAAGGAGCATAGTGCGGTAGCTGACTGTAGCTCGTTAGCTAACAGTTATCTTGTGCATAATAATGAAATGGTTTTCAAATGCCTTCACGTGTATAATATTTCTAAGGACAGATTTCACATCTCAAGATGCGTTACATTACTAGTAACCTACCCCATGTTGATGAAATGCTGGAGTAACATTCGCTGGTGCACTGGGCGCCAGCTTCACTCCACTCGCAGACCGACCCACTGCAAACTCACCAGACGCCATCGGAATGTTAGTCCTAGGATGTAGCCAGGCTATATCCGGGTAAAACTGGCTAAATTAGGGATAAATTGAATTAAATTGACTGTCTGTCAACCTAAATTTACATCCCTCTTGACGATGCATATGACGGGCCAGCCTATCATATAGGTTAGCTTGTTGGCGAATAAGCCTGCTTTGTTCACATACAGCTTTGAACAACATAATGGCGATGTTAATCAAAGTTTGTTAATAATGCTAGTTAACGAGATGGCTATTAAACATTTTTAGTAACTATTTGTGGCTCGTTTATCTGAATTTGCAGTTGTGGTAAGGCCTACGAAGCCTTCAACATTAATCTATCTAACGTAGACACAAGTTCACCATAGTTCCTTATATCAGTCCAACATGGACATTCCGGGGAGACTATTCTTGCAAAATAGGCTAACGTACAATTTTCACAGTAGCCATTTCCATCATGATTTCTCATAATTTAGGCTACACCTCACGTTAGCTAGCCACACAAGGCTGGTTCACGGAAAGCTTGAGAAAGCGGTCAGGACTCGGGATCTACCGGTGTAGCTTGCCTATACCACAAATAGCAGATAAAGCAAAATAAAAAAGTGGACGAAATAATCATTATTTAATTATGTGAATGTAATCATACACATAATGTTAATGTATCTATGTATTTATTGTTTTGGTTTTTTCACATAACATCGATTGTTCAGTGGGTCTGTGGTGGGCGCTGGACTGAAAAGAAATTTGTTTTAATATGGGAAAGGTTGGTCAATCATTAGCCGTTTATGTTTCACCTTCAATACATGGCGTGCAGAAATAGCCCATATTTTGTCTAACCGCATGACACAGTAATTGCATTATGCGATAAATGTTTGCGAAGAAGAACGAATACTCCCGTTTATTGTAGGCTATATAGGACATTGTAGCTTTAGGCCTACATAACGTGGAAAGCTATTGTG
This sequence comes from Synaphobranchus kaupii, assembly GCA_029718625.1. Lineage (NCBI taxonomy): Eukaryota > Metazoa > Chordata > Actinopteri > Anguilliformes > Synaphobranchidae > Synaphobranchus > Synaphobranchus kaupii. Next base: position 63,225,922 of record CM056377.1, read on the forward strand.
GCTGCATTTATCATTGCTCTTGTAGCTATGTCGATGTGTGCAGCACCCTCTCATAGCTCAAAAGAAATCAAACGCTGGTACTGAAGTTGAGCATCAAAGCTAGGCTATCAAAGCCAGAAAACGTCAGTGTTTCCCCTACCGTTATCTTGGCCGGGCGGTCACGTGCCGCCCGGCTTGGACAAGAGGGAAAATAAATAATTTTAATGAAAAAAAAAAAATATTTAATATTATTCTTTTTTTTTTTTTATATAATCTTTTTTTAATTTTTTTTATGTAGCTGCAATATTTCCCTTACCGCAGAATGCGGGAATGATCAAAATAGCATCTGGAAAAACCCTTGCCAAAACAGCTTCGGTAGGCCTAATTAAAATTTTCAATGGCAGCGCTGATATTATGAGGGTGTAATTATAGTTTCCGCCTCTACGCAAAATGGCGCACTTTCACCGCCCGGCCTGAAAAAAAATCTAGGGGAAACACTGAACGTTATACTGCACTTTAAGACCACATAAACGGGGCACAAGTGTCCAAACTAATATTTTCGGTGCAAAAAGAAGGTTAGCATTAATAACATGTCCATTGCAGTTCGGCTTAACCATAAACTGTAACGTCAGTAAAAATGGCTTAACACGGCTTTCTTTCAAAACAACGTTCAGATTGGAATGCAGCTGAATACATCGATGGGGTTAGGCTACGTTAAGGTTAGCCAAATATGTTCTAAAGTAGCTATAACTATGCCTGGCTTTTCTTTTAAATGTGCATCAAGCTACTATTGGCGTATTATCAACAGGCTTTTGTGATAGCCTGTCATTTCTATTCCTCTGACTGCTACTGCGTGCTAACAAAGTTACCTTTCATTTAGTATAACCACAGAACTGTACAGTTCTGAGAGCATAACTTAGCAGTCATCGCTTGCTAACATTATACATGTCTATGGTCACAAGAGGTTCCTGCTTTCTGGGAGGGTGGGCTAATAATATGTTGGCTAATAAGCCTGCTTTGTTCAACACAGCTTCGAACAACATAACGACGAGTATAGTTAACGCTAACCAAACAGCTTGTTAATAATGTAGTTAGCTAACGACATAGATATTAAACATTATTATTAACGTTTGCTAGCTATTCGCGGCTCATTTATATGAATTTGCAGTAACGTTAGGCTGTGAGGCAATTTTAACAAGATGTCTACGTTAGCCTTCAACATTAATCCGTCTAACACAACATTACATTACAAAAATCACCATAGTTCATTCTATCAGTCTGACATCGACATTCCTGGGAGGCTATAGCCTACCTGTAAAATAGGCTACGGTTATCACTGTAGCCATTTCCATCACAATTACCCATTATTCAGTCAACACTTCACGTTATTATTCGCCGGGCAAGGACCGCTGGTTCTCGGAAAGCTTGAAAAAGCGGTTGGGATCACCAACTGCAATACCACAGATGGTAAATAAACAAACAGGTGCAACAATCATTATTTAATTATGTGAATGTAATCATAGCATAGATGTATTCTATAATTTATCGGTGTATTTATTGTTTTGATTTTCACATAACATTAGGGACGGGAATCGTTAGACTTTATTGATACCGATACCATTATCGATTCCGCTTATCGATCCGATTCTTTATCGATTCCTTAAATATTATTTGCTCCCAGGCTATTTAAAAGACCAACTATTACTATTGGGTGGTCATCTAAAATGGATTCAATGACACAATATTTATAAAGTATAAAGCATTCGTTTTTCATTCATATTTCTTAGTCATATCATGGAAAATATATATTTGCTATATGTATGCCTGCACAAGTGGCAGAGCATTCAATAAAAATCAGAATTGTATAATTCTGTAAATTGAAATGGCATTATAAATGTCATTTGGCTTGATCAATACGAGTGCTTAAAAATATCAGACATCAAAGAAAATAAGAGACACCAGAAAATAATGAAAAAGGACGCGAGAAGAGAGGATAAATTATCAGTTTAACGTTATGTCAAAAAAGATGGCTAAAATATTGTTGTTTAACCGCTGCTCTGTGATTGGGATATTTAGTAGTTTCATTCTCTAATGAAGATCGCAAACTTTACTTATGAGTTAGTTACACTCATAGGCGTGTTTCATAAAGCTGCACCGTAACGTTTGCGTTTATTTCTGTATTATCTGAACAGTTTCAACTGTCACCATTCTCCCCTATCTCATTTAGCCTATACATTTACAAGGAAGAAAGATGAGGTCTTTATCGTTACCTGAGGCAAGCTGGCTTCTCTTATTAGCTAAAGATGATGAAGATTGAAGATTATCATTTAGCTAATTTAGTTTAGTTATTCGCTTTCCAAATCTAGGCTACTCATCTGTGCGTCGCCAAGCAGGCAGTCGTTATCAGATTAGTCTACCGCCAATCAAAACACTGTAGTTTTACACTTGTAGTTGGTTATAGACTCCCGAGGGAAGTCCACACACTCCACAAATCTGTTATAGTTCTGAATAGTTGATCATTTCCGAAGACGGATCACAAAATGGAGCTTACGCGAACACATTTTCTATTGATTTTTAAATGATAGTAGCAGTAGTTTAGTTTTTTTAAAATGACGTTTACATTTTATATTTTTAGACGGCCGCCAAACTCTGTCTGCCATCATGCGCTTACAATGAAAAATGACGGCGCGCATGATGTGACATTGTTTTGCTATGCGTAGCTGTCGGGAATACATGCTGGAATCGATAAGAGAATCGATAGCCACAAAGGCGTACGATTCGGAGGAATCGGACAACTTGGAATTCCCACCCCTACATAACATCAATTGTTCTCACAAAACCCACTCCATGGTGGCTCTGGTCGTGGTTCTAGATTTACAGCGTCAGCCATTACTCTCTGCAAAATGGACAAAATGACCACCTTCACGTGACATGTCATGTTGGCCAATCAGAGAAAAAACTTTGGGCCGTGTAAAATGTGCTGTTTTGAGAAGGCAGTTGCTTTTCTAGTTCTTATATAGTTCTGTGATCCACACCTACCGGACCCGATCCGATGTCCCAACAGCGAGCAGAACAAAGAGTCTGCAACCTGGGCCAAAACCAGAAAAGAAAGGCTCCCCTCTTCACCCACAGCACACAAATGCTAACAGCAAACACAAGCCAATCAAACAATGCCTTTACAATTCAAAGTTAATTCAGTATGCCGGATAAGGCGGCATATGACCAAACAAGACAAAGTAACAAACAGGAACTAAGAAAGTGCCTTCCAAACACAGATTTCCCTGTGCACCTCCAAACAAAGCGCAAACAAATTACCAAAAAGAGCACCACTAGTACTCAACTTCAAAGATATCCTCTGTCCAAACAAAGTGCTAGCCAAAAAAGAATGGTATACCGCAAACATACCTACAAATCCATCCAGACTTCTGAAAGTTACAAAACTAAACCAAATACCGGATGCTAAGCCCCCATTTTGTCATGACCGGCTCATAGAGCCATGACAAAACAGGGAGACCACACAAGGAAATTACTGAGCAGATATAAATTTATTTAAATTTATCCCAAAACTGTCATAGTTTTGGCAGCCTTCTTTTATTTCTGTAGTCGTTCTTTCTATTACTGGCGCTAGGGCACTCTATCGGATTTACCACCATTCGTTTCGGGTTTTCGCCCGGCCTTCGCACTTATTCAGCGCACCTGCTCTAGGTTTCCTGCTGCCTATTTAAGCTCTGTGTTTCCTGTGCTTCGATGTTGTCATTGCCACTCGACATAGGAGCCGGTAAGGTATAGGTATACAAGAGACCTCTTGACATTAAAGCTTGCTTAAAAGTTACGCGGGACTTGCTTCTTAGCAGCATTAGAGTTTTTCCTTGGTTGGATTTTGTTTTTTCGCTTGCGGTCCTTTGTTCTGGTTTTCGCTCTGCTCTCGTTGAGACAGATTGACTTTATTTTTGTCTACCTCTCTAGTGCTCTTCCAAATAAAGAGCAAGAGGTTTCTTTCTGTTCGGTTTCTGCTTCGTTTGTTTATTTTTACCTCTGTTTAGTGCGTCTCTCTTATTGAAAGTGAGAGATATTTCTCCCTTATTTTACTCGAGTCTTGAATTCGCCCACGTTTTATGAGTTGTTTGCTGTTGGCTTACTTCGGGAGTGTTTTCCCCATTTCTTTTATTTTTCCCCACTCCTCGTGCGGATTACTCCTCTTCTGTGATGTCACTACTACAATGATCACTTGTAGATCCCTGCTCTGTCATGTCTGGTCCTCCGAACCTGACACTTCCCATTATAGAACATCGAAGCCTTTACAGGGACGAGCGACAATGCAGGAGATTAAGCAGACGCTGCCCGCCCAAAGTTCTGCCTGGGAATCTCAGGAGGAGGGCATTTGTGCCCTCCAGACCAGGCAGCAGGCCATGCACGCGCAGCAGGATCTGCTGATGGCTCAGCTACGCTATCAGGGAGACTGCCTGATAGATTTGACGGACAGTCTCCTCGCACTGACCCTCACTACTCTCCCCCCAGTTGCACAAGCACCGGTTAACCCCGCTCCATTACCCAACCACTCCAGAGAGCCGAAACTCCCGCTCCGTTATGGTGGTGTGCAGGGGTTTTTTAACTCAGTGCTTCATTTCTTTTAAAGCTCAGCCTTCCCGGGTCACGTTTATTTTAACACTGGTAACCGGCACTGCACTGGCATCAGCTGACACCATAATTTTGGCTAATAACCCCATTATGAACGATACGAATGACCTGATGGAGGAGATGGCGTTAGTCTTTGATCATGACGTCTCCAGTCAGGAGGCCACCATGAGACTAACCCGTCTCTGCCAGGGCACCGACACTGTGGCAGACTTCTCCATCACCTTTAGAGCACTGGCAGGGGAGACAAGGTGGCCTGATGGTCCACTTAGCGCTTTGTTCCTCAATGCTTTGTCGGATCCCGTCAAAGACACCCTGGCAGTGCTAGAGCCACCTGCCATGTTCGGTGCTCTGGTTTCCACGGCCATTCGTATTGATAACCGCAATAGAGAGCGCAAGCGAGAGAGAGACACAGAGCATAAAAACCATTCAGTTCACTACCGCCCTCCTTCGGTAGCGCCCCCAGTCAGCCTTTCTGCCTACTCCTCCCTTCACCGGGAGGAGCCTATGCAGGTGGATGGGATGGCTTCGCGTGAGTCCAGGGATTTTAATGGCAGTTTTCTTCGTACATTACTACTGGTCCGGCTGCGCTGGAAGAGGCGTTCGGTGGACATTGACACTTTTATTGACTCTGGAGCGGTGGAGTGCTTCGTTGAGGCCAAATGGGCTAAAAAAATGTAAAAAACTCCCATAATCCCTCTCACGCACCCCTGTCTAGTCAGTTCCCTCGACAGTCGTCCGCTGGGTACCGGGGCCATAAAGGAGATCACGGGCCCGTTGCACATGCACGCTTCCTATCAGGGGCATCTAGAGACGGTTCAGTTTTTTTTAGTTGATTCGCCTACATGTTAGGTCATTCTTGGCTGATACAGCACAACCCCCATATAAATTGGGGAGGGGACAAGGCGGTCATACTCCAGTGGGGGCCCCAGTGCAGGTCCCATTGCCGTTCGCCTATTTTCCTCGCTTCGGGTGGTCGTTCTGATCGTACCGAGCTTAGTTCTGATACAGAACTAGAGGAGACTGATTTTCTCTCCGGCTAAGACGTTCCTTCCCACTCTGAGAATATGGAGGAAAGCTTAGTCTGGGATTTGATCGCAGATGGTAACACTATTTGGGAGGAGGATTTCTTGAATACCGAGATCGGATGGGAATCACCACTCAATTTGCCCTCTGACTTAGAGAGTACTAGAGTGGGAGGGGCACTCAAATTACTGCCAAGTATGTGCACTTTGCTGAAGTATTCAGCAAACAACGCGCTACTACGTTGCCACTCCACAGACCCTATGACTGCGCCATAGAACTATACCCAGGCACGGTTCCTCCCAGGGGTTCACTGTATTCGTTGTTGGCTCCCGAAAGCGCTGCCATGAGGAAGTACATCAAGGAGTCCCTAGCCAATGGTTTTATTAGACCTTCTACTTCGCCAGCAGGGGCTGGTCTCTTCTTTGTCAAAAAGAAAGATGGGGGTTAAGGCCATGTATTGACTATAGTGGACTTAATGACATCACGATTAAGAACCGGTACCCTCTTCCACTTATGAACTCCGCTTTTGAGCACTTGCAGGGGGTGTCGATATTTACTAAGCTCGATCTCCACAATGCATATAATCTGGTGCGCATGCATGAGGGCGATGAGTGGAAGAGGCTTTTAACGTGCACAACAGACACTACGAGTGCCGGGTGATGCCGTTCGGGCACACTAGTGCCCCCTCAGTTTTTCAGGTGCTAGTTAATGATGTTCTCCGGGAGATGTTGGAGAGATTCGCTTTCGTCTACCTGGACGTTATTTACATTTTTTCTCCTAATCTCTCCACTCACATCATTCATGTCAGGCAGGTCTTAGAGGCTCTCCTGAAGGCAGGTTTGTTTGTGAAAGCAGAAAAGTGCTCCTTTCACACTCCTTTTTGGGATTCATTGTGGCGGACGAAAAGGTCCAGATGGATCCTGAAAAGTTTTCGGCGGTTAAGAAGCAGGTACAAAGGTCCGTCGTCAATGAAGCAGGTACAACGCTTCCTACGGTTTGCTAATTTTTATGGACAGTTTATCCGTAATTTTAGCACGGTAGCCGCTACTATCACAGCCCTTACCAAGAAAACTACACCTGCACGGTTCTGGTTGAACCCTAAAGCGGAGGCAGCGTTTCAGAAACTTAAAAAAAGATTCAGCTCTGAACCAATCCTCATAACTCTCAATCCCTCCCTCCCCTTTCTGGTAAGGTGGATTTCTCTCGTGCTTTGACAACTGCCGAGAGAAATTATGATGTAGGGGATCGGGAGCTGCTGGCTGTTAAATTAGCTTTGGAGGAGTGGCGCCATTGGCTAGAGGGAACTGAGCATCCATTTACCGTATGGACAGATCACAAAAACCTGGAATATGTCCAACAGGCCAAGAGGCGTAACTCCAGACAAGCTCGGTGGGCGTTATTCTTTGCCCATTTAAATTTTATGCTCACCTACCATCCCGGTTCAAAATACATTAAACCGCCCTTTTGCGCATTTTTGATCACGCCGACAGAGACCGGCTTCCAGAACCCATCGTTCCTGCTGCTCAAATCTTAGCTCTGGTTATGTGGGAGATCGAAGCAGCCATTCAAAAAGCTTTGCGATCGGATCCGGGCCCAGGCGGAGGTCCGCCTCACTGTCTGTTTGTTCCCTCTCGGATTACATCTTGGGTCCTTCAATGGGGTCACTGTTCTCGGTTGATGTCTCATCCGGGGGTCCACTGTACTAGGGACGTTTTGTGCCGGCGCTTTTGGTGGCCGAATATGGAGAGAGACGTGAGGGAGTTTGTCTCTGCCTGTTCAGTTTGCGCGTGCAGCAAGGGCTCACAACTCCCACCCTCAGGGCTTCTTTGTCCCCTACCCATTCCCAGTCATCCTTGGAGCCATGTCGCCCTCGACTTTATCGAGTCCCAGGGCAACACGGTGATCTTAGTAGTCATTGACAGATTTTCCAAGGCAGCACACTTCGCCGTCCTGCCTAAGCTTCAGCACCAGAAACAGCGCAGCTTATGGTTGACTATGTCTTTAGGGTCCACGGTCTCCCTCTAGATGTAGTGTCAAATCACGGCCCCCAATTCGCTGCTAGGTTTTGGTGCTCGTTCTGTGCTCTACTAGGGGCGTCTGTTAGTCTGTCTTCCGGTTTCCATCCTGAGACCAGTGGACAGATGGAGTGCACTAACCAGATGTTGGACAGCACCCAATCCCACATCCTGGAGTCGCCACCTCGCCTGGGTGGAGTACGCCCATGACACGCTGCACAATGCTTCCACTGGCCTCTCTCCTTTAGAGGCTCAACTAGGGTATCAACCTCCGTTATTTCCCGAGTTGGCGAGGGAGGCAGAGGTACCATCCACGGGTTCGTTCGTATGGAGGTGTCGATCCATTTGGAAGCATATGCACGCGTCCCTCCTGCACGCCACTGCCAAGCAAAAGATTGTGGCCGACAGGCGTTGTCGCCCAGCTCCCTCTTACCGGGTGGGGCAACGAGTGTGGCTTTCCACGCGGCACCTGCCCTTGCGTGTGGAGTCCCGTAAACTTGCGCCATGATTCGTAGGGCCCTTTAAGATCATCCGGCGGATTAACCCAGTCACCGTGCGATTACAGCTTCCACGCTCCATGCGCATCCATCCCACCTTCCACGTCTCCCGGTTGAAACCGGTGCTGGTGAGCGCTCTGGTCCCGCCGGCTCGTGGAGGAAGGTCCAGCTTACACTGTTCGGCGCTTTTTAGCCGAGAGACGGGTGGGCAGAGGGGTGCAGTTTCTGGTGGATTGGGAGGGCTATGGCCCTGAGGAGCATTGCTGGGTTCCCTCCAGGAAAATTTTGGACCCAGAACTCATGAGGGACTTCCGCCGAGATAAGGCTGAGGGATCGTCTGGGGTCGTCCCTTAGAGGGGGGGTCCTGTCATGGTTTTGGCAGCGTTCTTTTATTTCTGTGGTCGTTCTTTCTATTCGGATTTTCCACCATCTATTCCGGGTTTTCGCCCAGCCTTCGCACTTATTCAGCGCACCTGTTCTAGGTTTCCTGCTGCCTATTTAAGCTCTGTGTTTCCTGTGCTTCGATGTTGTCATTGCCACTCGACATAAAGGCCAGTAAGGTATAGGTATACAAGCGACCTCTTGACTTTTAAGCTTGCTTAAAAGTTGCGCGGGACTTGCTTCTTAGCGGCATTAGAGTTTTTCCTTTGTTGGATTTAGTTTTTTCGCTTATGCGCTTGCGGTCCTTCGTTCTGGTTTTCGCTCTGTTCTCATTGAGACAGATTGCCTTTATTTTTGCCTACCCTCTCTTCCATATAAAGAGCTAGAGGTTTCTTTCCGTTCGCTTTCTGCTTCTTGTTTGTTTATTTTTACCTCTGTTTAGTGCATTTCTCTTATTGAGAGTGAAAGGTATTTTACTTGAGTCTCGAGTTCGCCCACGTTTTATGGGTTGTTTTCTGTTGGTTTACTTCGGGAGTGTTTTCCCCATTTCTTTTATTTTTTCCCCACTCCTCGTGAGGATTACTCTGCTTCTGTGATGTCACTACTACAGTGATCACTTGTAGATCCCTGCTCTGTCGTGTCTGGTCCTCCGAACCTGACGCTCCCCATTATAAAAACATATACAAAATAAAGTAAAACATCAGGCGGGGAAGTCTGTAAGTTATCAGTTGTGTATGCATATTCTTGAATGAGTGAAAGGTATCATACCGCGTATTGTAAGATGCAAAAACAAACAAATCCGTGGAGAGAACCAACAATCCCTGGGAATAAGAGACAGCGAGTTAAATAGAGCAAAAAGACTCAACAGGTGTGCCTCATAATTAGTCGGCTCTCCAACTCCACCCACCAGCCTACTAACGGCCAGCGGAGCAAAAGAGCCATAACACAACGAACATGCGTGCAAATTATATATTGTTTGGACTTGCTTCTAACTAGATAGCTACTGTAGCCAACAGGCTTTGTTTGTGTGCTAAACAAAGGCTGTGCCTGAATCAACGGCGTTCGAGAGCCTACTGAGTATTGAGTAAGTAGCGTTACACTGGATGAGAAAGTTTTTAAGTAGGTGAAATGTTCTCTAAATGTAGTGTACTTTAAATCCCTGGATGCTATACTTATTTCCTGTAATGCAATTTCCGAGTTTTCGCTGATAATAATATTCTTCGCATAACTTACTGTATGTCAATATGTAGGAAGCAGTAACGTTACGTTAAAGTTACACAGTAATAGCAAAGATTCTCAATACCCTCTCTGGTAATAGTACACAGAACGCAATAGATCAGGCTCTGTTTCGGACACAGCCCTCGACTAACAGACAGATAAGTTAGGCTAACAGAAAGATAGATAGATAGCAAAAACTCAAAATTACCCAAGTACAAAACAGAAGGTATCACTGCAAACAACAGTGCTTTCGTTTGCTCTGAATCTTCTTTGCAGGTTGAGTCATTTCGGAATCTATAGGCTAATACATGTAGCCTAGTTCCTAAAATAAACATGTCTCTATTGTCTGCTGATAATGATGCCCTGTTTGTTCTAGTTTTATAGTAGTTTTTTTATTTTGTGAATTCTCCATTCGCCTCTTTTGGAATTTGCAGTCAAAGTTGCAAATTTTATACATTTCCTTTTCAAAGTCATGGTCCACTGTCACCATATCAATTGATCTTAAAATCTTCTTTTCAAAAACCAATGCTACCTATCCAAATCTACCCAAACAAATCCAAACCTATCCGAAGCTACCCAAACATAAACACGGCTTTATTGTACATTTGAAGCACATTATTACGTCCTATGTGGAGACAATTAGAGGGGAATGACTCTTAGATAATCAATTTATTTTTCTCAGTTTAGTCTCCAGTGCTAAAAAATGTCTACCACAGCCCCGTTCTGGCCATGAAAGTAATTTATAACCAATCAGTCAATCAATCTGTGGGAACATGCACACAATTTACTGAGTCATATGAGTTACTACAGCTATCTCCTATATAAGCATATGCCAACCCATGGATTACTATAAGGGACAATTAGCTGCTATGTCATTCCTTGATGTCACATTAGCTATGCTGGTGCACCCAACATAACGAATGCCAAGGCCACACACGGAAGATTATACTATAGTGTAGTATAAATTCCTCGTAACGTTACAGTTCAGCTGTAATAGATTGAAAGTTCACCACCATTGTCATTACTTATGGTATAAAAATCCAAGTTGCCTCAGGCAGGGTCTTTTTTCCACAGCCTCCACATACTTTATCATTCAGCCTTATTCAGGTTTAGCTTAGCTTATAGCTAATACCTAATAGGTAGCTAGCTAACTAGGTATGAACTAAGCTAAACCTGAATAAGATTACAGGTCCTTTAATTCTGAACTCAATGCCACTGCTGTAAAACTATTTGACATCATAAACAATATAACACAACCTAACCTGTGGCTAGCTAGCTATACTACTATCAACAGAACACCATAAAACATGTTGTATTGATATCACATATAAGAAATACAACAAGCAAACACAGTTTATACACATAGCAACACTATGGTGTTCATGTTTTCTGGTTCAGGTGAAGTCAGAAGCAGCACACAACCCAAGCACGCTTCTCCATTGTACAAAAAAGATTTCTCACTGGTGGTCACTGTGCAATGTGTATAACATGCTTTCGTGTATAAAATAACGGAGATGCAGATGCTTTTCTGGTAATACGCTCGTGGCACAGACAGCTCTGTCAATCGCTCATAACTGTCCAATAACTTATTTTGTACCTCTTTGGAAAGCTTTCAATGCGTTCTTTTTGGATAATGAGGTTGTCAATCCATTACATGACAGCCTCATGGATCACTTGAAGGGTTGTTTCTCCTGACTTATTTTCCCATAGAGTTCAAAAGGAAAAGTCAGGAGAAAAAACCCTTAAAGTTGTTGCCATGTCTGGCAGCAGAGTGATGGTTTGAGGCTTGTTTGATATCTCAGACCCTTGATGACTTACAGCCATTTAGCCAACTATGGGTCCCATAGTATTCCCGTGTAATTTACCCGCTTAATCTAGTCCCCCCCCCCAATTCCCATAGAGATCCATTCAAATGCAGAGAGGTTATAGTATCGCTAGTAAGAGTATCTGAAAATAAGATATCAACAGTCTTTTTTCAGCCATGATAGCATTACCTGTTTACCTGTGGAATGTTCCAACAGGTGTTTTTTTGAACTTCCCAGTCTTTTTTTGCCCCTGTCCCAATGTTTTTGGAACGTGTTGCAGGCATCAAATTCGAAATTAGTGTATATTTACAAAAATCAATAAAGTTTATAAGGTAAAACATTAGATATCTTTTCTTTGTACTGTTTTCAATTAAATATACATTTGAAGTCAGAAGTTTACATACACTTAGGTTGAAGTCATTAAAACTAATTTTTAACCACTCCACAGATTTCATGTTAGCAAACTATAGTGTTGACAAGTCAGTTAGGACATCTACTTTGTGCAAGACTCAAGTAACTTTTCCAACAATTGTTTGTAGATGGATTATTTCACTTTGAATTCACTATATCACAATTCCAGTGGGTCAGAAATTTAGAACCACGCACCCGCCATACCACTCAGGAAGGAGACGCGTTCTGTCTCCTAGAGATGAACGTGCTTTGATGCGAAAAGTGCAAATCAATCCCAGAACAATAGCAAAAAACCTTGTGAAGATGCTGGAGGGAACAGGTACAAAAGTATCTACAGTATATCCACAGTAAAACGAGTCCTATATCGACATAACCTGAAAGGCTGCTCAGCAAGGAAGAAGCCACTACCCCAAAACTGCCATAAAAAAGCCAGGCTACAGTTTGCAACTGCACATGGGGACAAAGATCTTACTTTTTGGAGAAATGTCCTCTGGTTTGATGAAACAAAAATTTAACTGTTTCGCCATAATGACCATCGTTATGTTTGCAGGAAAAAGAGTGAAGCTTGCAAGCCATCACAACCGTGAAGCACAGGGGTGGCAGCATAATGTTGTGGGGGTGCTTTGCTGCAGGAGGGAGTGGTGCCCTTCATAAAATAGATGGCATCATGAGGAAGGATATTTTTTGTGATATTATGTGGATATATTGAAGCAACATCTCAAGACATCAGCCAGAAAGTTAAAGCTTGGTCGCAAATGGCTCTTCCAAATGGACAATGACCCAAAGAATACTTCCAAAGTTGTGGCAAAATGGATTAAGGACAACAAAGTCAAGGTATTGGAGTGGCCATCACAAAGTCCTGACCTCAATCCAATCGAAAATTGGTGGGCAGAACTGAAAAAGCATGTGCGAGCAAAGAGGCCTACAAAACTGACTCAGTTACACCAGTTCTGTCAGGAGGAATGGGCCAAAATTCTAGCAACTTATTGTGAGAAGCTTGTGGAATACCTGCCGAAATGTTTGACCCAACTTAAAGGAGCTATATGTAACAAATTTACTGTACTAAATCATAAAATGACCATGATATGTCATCAGAGATTAAGGAAACATCGAAATACTGGCTTATCCGACAACAATGCTACAGCCAGTATGTTCTCCTTTGAAATTTCCATTCCGGGTCAGAATGTCTGCATTTGTTTTGGCCTGTGTGATTCACTATTCTCCGAGTTGACTCCGCCCACTGCCCATTACAAACAACTAGATTTACTCCGGCACTCCGACAGCCGATTTACGAATGCCTAAGCTAAGTTCAACATCGTTTTCATTTAGCTAGCTAGCTAAAGATTTAAATATATATATATGTATATAGTTACTAGCTAAACATACCACTAACATTAGCTTATATCTGTGTAAACATAGCCGGCCATGCAGCTAACATTGACAGTTATAAAAAATCCACATGAGCTGGTTCATAATTTGTAAACAATAAATAAATTGCAAATGTATACATTAGCTGATGAACTTACAGTATAGGACTCGTCGTCGCTTGTCATTGTCAAAATAGAATAAGCTTGTCTCAAAATATAATGTTGCGCTCGTGTTCGTTCAGTGTCCTCAACCTGGCAACCCGCGTGAGCTTCGAGTCTGGGGAGGAGGGGGCAGGCGGGCGGAGACAACTCTCTCCAATATTGTGAATTTGGACTGCAGTACCCATTTTAAACGCTCAGTGTCAATGTTACATATAGCTCCTTTAAACAATTTAAAGGCAATGCTACCAAATACTAACAGTGTGCTGTAAACTTCTGACCCACTGGGAATGTGATGAAAGAAATAAAAGCTGAAATAAATCATTCTCTCTACTATTATTCTGACATTCACATTCTTAAAATAAAGTCGTGATCCTAACTGACCTAAGACCCGGAATGTTTACTAGGATTAAATGTCAGGAATTGTGAAAAACTGAGTTTAAATAGATTTGGCTAAGGTGAATGTACTTCAACTGTATGTAAAATTTACAAATCACTGTTTTCTGCTTTTATGTGCATTTTACATACTGTCCCAACTTTTTTTGGAATTGGGGTTTGTAATATTTAATATTGACATTCATAATCGTGATTTAATGATTAACTTTATGAGACTGATTAATTATACTTTTGCACCATTAGGTCACCGTATGATATGGAAGATTTTTAGTGACTTAATTAAATGCAATCGCTTGAGCGACACATTGTGAAATGTAATACATATCTGTGTTTGCTTTTAAGATAAGGATGCGCATTTATCATGCCATAATTAAAAACAAAATGCATATTTCATTGTGTGTTCTCTGAAAACACACACTGAAATACAATACGGGGTGTATTACTTTTCAATGGCAGCTGCGCAATTTTTGTGCCAAAATTGAAAAGTAAACAAGCCCATTGCATTTAGCTTTGTCAGCATAGCGTGGCGCACGGAACGGAACACAATTCAAAGCAATCCTCATGATCCTCAATCCTGCAGAGCGGTCTGTCATTGCATTTCAACACCAGCTGCGTGGTTTCCGTGCCAAAATTTAAATGTAAACGAGAGCCGATTGCATTTCGCTCTGTGGCCACGGCGTGCCGCACGGGACGTGACAAAATTCAAAGCAATACTCGTGATTGTATTCATTTGACCTGCAGAGTGGTCTGTGATTGCATTTAATTTTATCACTGACAAGGCGGAGCACTTCAGTAAATGCAATCAACTGTCCAATCATAGTCTGTGGGGCGGGGTGGGGCGTGGGGACAAAATCAAATCAAATCAATATTTATTTATATAACTAGTTGTCACAATGCGCTTCACAGAAAAACCCATAAGGGCAAGCCAAAGGCAAGAGTGACAAGGAAAAAATCCATGGTGTAACTAGGAAGAAACCTTGGAAGGAACCAGACTCAAGGGGGGAACCCATCCTCCACTTTTTGGCTCAATTTAACACACACACCCGCACACCCTGAGGTGATTATAAATGGCTGATCCATCTGTGTTTAGCTCATTTCCTTGGAACCATCAATAATCAATTGCATGGGTGCCCTAAAGCCATCTACCAATTGGGATCAAAGGAATGGGTACGGTCTTGTCAGTGACTTTTGAGCATAAAAACCCATGAAACTTTACCAGACGCACTGAAACAAGGACGGACTTCACTGCGTTTCCCAACCCACATCTTGCCTGATCACCAAGCCAGAGTTAGCCTGCCACCGTCCACAGAATAAACCAAGCTGGTTTATTTTCAACAGCCCTTTTGAGGACACGTTTCTTCAAACTGTTCCTCTACTGTCTCCCTTGCGGCCGGACCCAAGTGGAGATCTGTGCACGTCCACGTCGACCTGACTGCAAACCTGTCGCGACCCGACTTCGATGAAGTCTCCAGGAGTCCACGCACCTGCCGGGACCTTGGACCAGCTGACGAGCTGACATCACTTACGGAATCGGGATTGGCCTCCCTTTGTTACCGTTTGTTACCGTATTTTATTTAGCACTGACATCAATAAATAGGGTAGTATAAAACCTGTAATAGTTAAGTTAATTTTACTGCTGGTTCCTACTGTTTGTATTTTGTTTTGCTATGCGCGTTTCGGTCGGGAATATCCAATTTCCCAGACCTTATAGTTTTACACTGTTAAAACTTTATATTTATGAGACTGATAAAACAAGCGAACCACAAAATATAGTTTAGCGTGTCATTAACCCATAACACAAACTAACCTTTGTTAATGGTAGGACTGTTAGCTTCGATATTTAGCCGTCATATAATTATAATTTCCTCTGATTAAGATTAAGCCATAGAATAATATAATGTTATATCAATTATTGTTTCTATTATTCACATATTCATAGTTGTAGCCAATAAAACATGTCATTTTTCAAACCCATTGTCATGTCTACGTTATTTCACCAAGTTGGGCTCTACTGACGTATAGAATTCTAATTGAGTGTTGAACTTAATTAATTCTGAATAAAAGTGACCAAATCTCACTACAACTTTGTGTTGAGAAAATTATTTGGTAAATGAATCTGGCTACAGCCCTGGATGTTTTATTGGTTGATGAGTCGATTGTTTTTACTATCTTATCTTGTCGCCTCTGCCTTATTAATTTCAGCCCACATTAATTTAACATTTTGGGTGTTTTAGGGCTTTTTGCAGGTGAAATATTATGGAAGATTTTTAGTGACTTAACCTCTTAATACCAAGGGCAAAATATACCAATTCTCACCTGTTTTTACGAGTGACCAACAAAGCTGTTTATCTCAAAAACTGTAAAGGCTACAAATATGCTTCATAGCTTTTATTAAAACAGAGAACTGCACTATTATGACTAAGCAGTCATAATTCATATACATACACTTTTTGCTACTTAATTACATCAATTTATGTACAGAAATTGTGAAAAAACTAAAAAACGGGTACCTACATTCAAATTTCAGATTTTTTACCTGATGAGCTACAAGAGCTATGGAGAAATAACTCCATTGTGATTCCTCAATATGCTGCCTATCTCTGCTAAAAATATGGTGTCAATATCTCAAACCATTCAAATTCTACAAATTCTTTTTTTTTGCATTGCTAGTTTGTGTTTGTTCCGCGATTGGCTGTTAGATTGTTAGATTGAACGCTGATCATATTATCTGCATTGCTAGTTTGTGTTTGTTCCGCGATTGGCTGTTTGTTAGATTGTTAGATTGACTAGGCTGTTAGTTTCGCGTTATTGTGCTTTTTAATTGGTAGTACTTATTTATCTGTGCTTGCGAAGTGTTTCACACAGCTGTTAACCACTTGCAATCAGCTGTGTGCATTTCAAAAGACATCTGGAAGAGCGACACTAGTGTCGCTCCGTCCCAGTTTATGTGTGTTCTCCCTATCCCTGTCTGCTCTCTTCCTTTTAGAACCCGCTTCCAACGACGTGGCCCTCCACGGCGACGCAACCCGTCCAACCTCCGCTACCCCTGCGAGACTCCCTGCGAGACTCCCTGCGAGAACTTCACCGTCGCAGGGGGGCTCTGGAACTGCCAGTCTGCCACACGGAAAGCAGACTTCATCTCCGGCTATGCCTCCTTCCAGTCCCTCCAGTTTCTCACCCTCACCGAAACCTGGATCACACCGGACAACACGGCAACTACCGCTGCCCTCTCCTCCTCCTTCTCTCACACCCCCCGGCCGTCTGGTCGCGGAGGTGGTACTGGTTTGCTACTCTCTCCCTCATGGTCATTCTCTGTTCTCCCCCTCTCTGATATATCTATTACTAGTTTTGAATACCACTCTGTGTTAATCAACCACCCTATTAACCTGTACATTATAGTTGTTTATCGCCCTCCAGGTCCCCTGGGGTGCTTCCTCGATGAGCTCGACACCTTGCTAAGCTCCTTCCCAGAGGACGGCACCCCGCTGATCCTCCTGGGAGACTTCAACATCCATCTAGATGCCTCCCAATCTGCAGCCTTCCTACCACTTCTCCGCTCCTTTGACCTCACCCTCCAACCCTCCCACCCAACCCACAAGGCTGGCAACCTCCTAGACCTAGTCTTCCATAGGAACAGCCCCTGCTCTGATCTCACTGTTACCCCTCTCCATACCTCTGATCACCACTTCATTTCTTTCTCTCTTCCTCTTGTTCCACACCGCCCTCCCCCTCCCCCCCACCCCCACTGTCTCTGTCCACCATAACCTCTGCTCCCTCTCACCCTCCTCTCTTGCTCCCTGTGTCACTGCTTCCCTCCCCCCTCTCAAATCCTTCTCTCAACTCCCCATCGACTCTGCATCCGACACCCTGCTCACAGCTCTCTCCACATCACTTAACTCTCTCTGCCCTCTTGTCTCTAGGCCCACACGCCCATCTCCTCCCTGCCCGTGGATGTCTGATGCCCTGCGCACCTCCAGGGCCAGTCTTCGCGCAGCAGAGAGGATGTGGAGGAAATCCAGAGACTCATCAGACCTCTCCTCCTACCAGTCTCTCCTAGCGGTGTTCTCTACAGCAGTCACCGCTGCCAAGGTAACTTACTATCACACTAAAATTCACAAATACAGTTCTAACCCCGTCAATTGTTCTCCATCTTCTCCTCCCTCCTCAGCAAATCCCCTCCTGCTCCTCAATCCTCATTCACTGCCGACGATTTCGCAGATTTCTTTGATGAGAAGATCGCAGACATCCGCAGCTCCCTCAGCCCCTCTCTCTATGCCCCCCCCCCGTTTCCCCACTCCCCCTCCCCTCACGGACACTGTTTTCCACTCTCCTCCTCTCTCTACCCCTTCCGTGCCCCCCCCCCCCTGCTTCTCCACCTTTTCTCCCCTGTCTGATACCGATGTATCCCACCTCCTACTCTCCCATCGCCCCACTACCTGTGCCCTCGACCCTATCCCTTCATCTCTCCTCCAGGCAATCACCCCAGATATCCTCACGTTTGTGACCTCTCTTGTGAACTCCTCCCTGACCTCTGGCTGCTTCCCCTCATCCTTCAAGAGAGCCCACATCACCCCGATCCTGAAAAAACCCACGCTGGACCCCTCCAAAATTCAAAACTACAGTCTCACCCTCTGACACTCGGAGTGGTGATGGACAACAGGCTGTCCCTCTCCGAGAACATTCTTCCTTTTCTTTCCAAAACTATTGAACGTGCTGTTTCTAACCAACTGTCTTCTTTCCTTACCCAGAACAACCTACTAGACCCCCACCAGTCCGGCTTCAGACCTGGCCACTCAACGGAGACCGGTGATGCTTCACGCAGCTCGGACAGCCTCCCTCTCCTCTGTGCTAATACTCCTAGACCTCTCTGCCGCCTTCGACACCGTAGATCACTCCATCCTCCTGTCGTCCCTGTCTGCAGCGGGGATCGGCGGCTCAGCCCTGGCCTGGATTGAGTCCTACCTCTCGGAGCGCTCCTCCCAGGTTGCCTGGGCTGGAAAAGTATCGGCCCCCCGTCCCCTTACCACAGGAGTCCCCCAGGGCTCAGTCCTTGGTCCCCTCCTTTTCTCCACCTACACCAAATCCCTTGGCCCTGTTATCACTGCTCATGGTCTTTCTTACCACTGCTATGCTGATGATACTCAACTCTTTCTCTCCTTCTCACCCTCTGACACTCAGGTGTCAGCTTGCATCTCCGCTTGCCTGAGAGACATCCAGAGCTGGATGGACAACCACCATCTGAAGCTCAATCCAGGCAAGACTGAGCTCATCTTCATTCCTGCTCTAACCTCTCCCCCTCTCACTCTCTCCATTTCCCTAGGGGACACTCCACTGACCCCAACGCCCTGTGCCAGGAACCTCGGAGTGGTGATGGACAACAGGCTGTCCCTCTCCGAGAACATCGCAGTGGTAACCCGGGCGTGCAGGTTCTTCCTGTACAACATCAGGAGAATCTGCCACTTCCTCACCACCCACTCAACCCAGCTCCTGATCCAAGCGATGGTGCTGTCCCGCCTGGACTACTGCAACTCTCTCCTGGCTGGCCTGCCAGCATCGGCCATTAGACCCCTTCAGCTTATCCAGAACGCAGCAGCGCGCCTGGTCTTCAACCTCCCCCGACACTCCCATGTCACCCCCCTGCTCATTGACCTCCACTGGCTACCTGTGATGGCTCGCATCAAATTCAAAACATTGGTGCTTGCCTTCCAGGCAGTCCAAGGATCAGCCCCTCCATACCTCCAAAAGCTCATCAGACCCTACACACCTACCAGATCCCTGCCTCCTTAGGACGACTGGTACCCCCCCAACTTCATACTAGCACCCGGTCTCGACGTCTGTCTGTCCTGGCCCCACGGTGGTGGAATGAGCTCCCCGTGGAGGTCAGAACAACAGAAAGTCTGACCACCTTCAAGCGCAGATTGAAGACTCACCTCTTCAAGCTGCACCTCTCTCCAACCCTCCCTACCTCCTTGTGACCTCCCTTGATTGTGTTTTTCTGAATCCTTGTTTAAGTGGTTCAAGCTGCTAGTTTAATACTTAAGGTTACTTATTGGCTTACTGTTGTACATGCCAATGATTGATATCGTGTGGTCCCCCCACAAAAAAAATAAAAAATAAAAATCATACTGACTGCGCCTGGTGTTTGAAATCGTATTTACCTTTTAGGGTACTTGTTTCAAGTTGGAAAATGCACTAATGTACATCGCTCTGGATAAGAGCGTCTGCCAAATGACTAAAATGTAATGTAAATGTAAATGGCCAGGATTCTTTTTGGCGTATTGCTATCTTCAGCCAGCAGAAAGCGCTTGCGCTAGAACCACCACAAACCTGGTCTAAAGTCATGTCGCAGTTGTT